>CM029641.1:2834251-4034251 GCA_017311315.1 Dendrocalamus latiflorus | reverse complement strand
TAGGTGGGGGTCATCCCTACGACACTATCTGATGTGGGCTTTCGATGCCGAGATAATGCTTGGAGCTAAGAAACTCCACGTAGCTATTGGGATTGGCGAACCACATGACGCCCAACCCACCCCTGAGGAAAATGATCAGTCACTTCATTTTCTCAAGCACCACCTCTGCCTCACTCTCAAGAACGAGTATATGACAGAAAAGAGTGCGCTAGCACTCTGGACCGCACTCAAGAAGCGGTTTGAGAGGCTAAAGTACACCATTCTTCCTCAAGCACAGCAAGAGTGGATCAGACTGAGGTTTGTCAACTTTAAAACGGTTGGGGAGTACAATTATGCCTTGCACAGGATTTGTACCAATCTTCAACTCTGTGGCAAACAGATCACAGATGAGCAAAAGATTGAGAAGACCCTATCCACCTTCCACCCCAATACAGTACAATCCGCACACAACTATCGTCAAGACAGCTACAAGGAGTATGCCGAATTGATTGATATGATGTAGGTTGCGAAGGCTCAGGACAAACTTCTCCGTAAGAATTATGTCACTCAGCCACCTGGGAGCTCCGCTGGCCGTGAGCCAATGCCGGGAGCTACAAGGTGTGAAATCCCTTGATGAAGAGAAGGGAAGGAAGGGTAAGGCCACAGCCCAGAAAGGCAAGTCAGACGCTCCGAGTGAGAATAAGGCAAGCAAGCCAAAGTGGAGTGGCAAGACCTATGGCCAGCAGGACCAAGGTTGCTACAAGTGTGGTAAGTGGGCGCATTGGTCGTGGATCTGTAAAGAGCCATAGCATGTCATTGATGCCTTCCAAACCCAGAAGAAGAAGGATGGCAAAGAGCAGCCTGAAGCCCACTTTGCATTTGTTGAGGGGGAGAGTTCTGAGCAGCTGCCCGTGTTGATGGAGGTTGAGACCATCCCGGCAACAGCACCCCCTTTCGACCTGGAGGCAGCCACCGCCATGATTTCTCTCGAAGAGCATATCACTCCCGAGAAAATAGCAGAAGAAGTCTCTGATTTTTTTAGTAGATTTAGTCTGATGCATAGAATGCATTTAGACTTTAATTGTCATTTATTTTGTGTGAAAAGGATAAGTTAGAACTTGCATAGATGGTACTTTAGCATTTATTTTCTCGTGGTGGTTGGAAGATTTTGAATAATTCATTCATTTATTCAGTTTATAATGGCATGATATATTCTGATATTGAAGTATTTTATTTATGTGTTGATTACCTTCTAATACATGTTAATAAAATATCTTATATTAGAACACGTGTGGCGCCCTATGGAGGAAGTGTGCTTAGCAGACAGCGGCACAACGAATACCATCTTAAGAGAGATAAAGTATTTTTAGTCGATTCGTAAGAATGTTGGCAACCTTACGACAATCGCCGGAAGCGATACATGTATAATTGGTTCAGGAAGAGCCACAATTATACTCCCAATAGCCACAACTTTGATCATTGAAGAAGCTTTATTGTACCCAGAATCGACTAGAACTCTCCTAAGTTTTAAGGATATTCGCGCCAATGGTTTCCACGTTGAGACTAAAGAAGAGTACAGTAAAGAATACCTGCTCATTACGAAGCGCGAAGAGAATGAAAAAATGGTATTATAAAAACTTCCTTCACTAGAAACTAGGCTATACTATACCAACATTAAGGCACCTGCAGCCTACACTGCCCTGAAGACAGTGTTTAGAAACTCTGAACTTTTCTGTCTCTAGCATGACAGATTAGGCCACCCAGGTCTTAGAATGATGAGAAATATAATCAACAATTCCCAAGGGCATAATATTAATGTAAAGAATTTCCTGAATCACGAAGATTTTGTGTGCCCTGCATGTGCCACCGGGAAATTAATTACCAGACCTCCACTCTGAAAGTGAAGGATGAAGTCCCTGCATTCCTGGAACGCATCCAAGGAGACATTTGCGGTCCCATTCAGCCTATTTCAGGGCCATTCAAGTATTTCATGGTGCTCATCGATGCTTCTTCAAAATGGTCGCATGTAGGTTTATTGTCCACAAGAAACCATACTTTCGCAAAACTGATCTCGCAGATCATTCGCATAAAAAATATCTTCCCTGGTCATCACATAAAGTCCATCAGAATGGACAACGCCAGAGAATTTACTTCAAAGGCATTTGATGATTATTTCATGGCGATGGAAATTACAATTGAGCATTCTGTACCGTATGTCCATACTTAGAATGGTTTGGCAGAGACATTAATCAAGAGAATTAAATTTATTGCCTGACCCCTTTTGCAGAATTGTAATCTGCCAGCTAAATGTTGGGGACACGCAGTTCTACATGCAGCAAATCCCATCAACTTTAGACCATCGGCCTACAACATCCATTCACCTATGCAACTAGCGCAAGGGTCAACACCGACAATTTCTCATCTCAGGAGGTTTGGATGCAAGGTTTATGTACCTATACCCCCTCCACAATGTATGGAAATGGGCTCCCTCTGTAAAACTGGGATATACGTTGGTTATGAGACTGCATCCATAATCAGGTATTTAGAACCCATGACAAGAGATTTGCATGCCGCCCGCTTCACTGATTGCATATTTAATGAGGATAATTTCCCAACATTAGGGGGAGGAAATCAACCCCTTGATGAAAAATATCGGAAAATTACGTGGC
Organism: Dendrocalamus latiflorus; assembly: GCA_017311315.1. NCBI lineage: Eukaryota > Viridiplantae > Streptophyta > Magnoliopsida > Poales > Poaceae > Dendrocalamus > Dendrocalamus latiflorus. The sequence goes on along the minus strand of CM029641.1, from coordinate 4,031,603 downwards.
AAGCTACAGGAATCCATGCACATGACCCACGACTAGTGAAGCAAATAAAGAGATACAGAAGATCATTGACTTGCAAGCATTAGCAAATCAGCTGACTGATCACTTTAGTGATTTGAAGAGTGTGACTAAGCCGCATGTGCCTGCATGCAATGCATCGAAGAGGGTCGAAATACCAAAGAAAGCAGAATGTATCCCTAATCCCGTCTAGAGGCCTTAGAATAAAAGGACGAGAACTCCAGCTCCTCGAATCCCAAGTAACCGGGGACGCCCAGTAAAGAAGGATAAGAAGGACTTATCACAGCCGATCATTGAAGTTCCCCAGAACGAGAAGGGGAGCCAGTTGAGACCTGGCACAAGTATGACACCTTCAGAAAAGGGAATACCGGATCTAAATATCCCCATGGAAGAAGAAATCGGCATGGATGTGTGCGTAGACATCGGAGCCGAAAAACTAAAGGGACTTGCCACCACAATTAGAAGAAGCGATGTGCAAGGAGAAGCTTCAGAAGAAGCAATCACTCCAGAAGAAGCAAATCATGAAGAAATAGCTATAAATTATGTACACATGGGAGAGTCCATGAATAGGACAACAACCAATATTGATATCTACTTCGCAAAGAAAATTGCCACAATCATCGATCTTGATCCCGAACCTGCATCGCTCGTTGAATGTAAGAAAAGATCTGATTGGGAAGATTGGAAGAAGGCAATAGAAACTGAATTATTGTCTCTGAACAAAAGAGAGGTGTTTGGGCCCGTATGCCGCACACCTCCCCATGTGCACCATGTAGGTCACAAGTGGAAACGAAGTAGTGAGATACAAAGCAAGACTGGTAGCATAAGGTTTCACTCAACGTCTAGGAGTTGATTATAAAGAAACCTACTTCCTAGTCATGAGTGAAATTACCTTTAGATATTTGATCTCAATAGCAGTGAACTTAAATCTAGAAAAGAAATTGATGGATGTGGTAACTGCATACCTTTATGGAAACTTGGATTCAGAAATTTATATGGAAGTCCTTGAAGGAATCCCTGTCCCGAACCAAGACAGAGTAAATAGAAATCTGTACAGTGTGAAGCTCAGGAAATCACTGTACAAACTGAAGCAATCTGGCAGGATGTGGTATAATCGCTTAAACGACTTTCTATGCAAGAAAGGCTACACGAACAATGAAGATTGTCCCTGTGTGTTTATACAACGATCCCAGAATGGATTTTATATAATCTCAGTGTATGTAGATGATCTAAATATCATCAGGACAATGGAAGACATAAAAGAAGCAAGTTCTTACCTGGAGTCAGAATTTGAAATGAAAGATTTGAGCAAGACCAAATTTTGCTTAGACTTGCAACTCGAGTATGTCCCTGAAGGAATATTAGTACATCAGTCGGCCTGCACCCTGAAGGTGTTAGAAAGGTTTGGCTTTGAGAAGGCATACCCATCAAAAGTACCGATGATCTGGAGGTCTTTACAACAAGAAAATGATCCTTTCCGACCTAGGGAAGAGGGGAGGAAGTCCTGGAACCGGAATTCCCATACTTAAGTGCAGTAGGAGCACTCATGTATTTAGCAAACTGCACTAGTCTGGACATTGCATTTGTCGTAAACCTGTTAGCAAGGTTTAGTGCAGAACCTACCAAAAGGCATTGGTAGGGAATAAAGGATATCTTCCGATACCTCCAAGGAAACAAGGACCTTGGATTGTTCTATAGAAAGCATCAAGATTTGAACTTAATTAGCTATGCAGATGCTGGGTATCCGTCGGACCCGCATATCATAAGGTCACAAAGAGGCTTTGTATTCTTGTGTGGTGGAACTGCAATTTCCTGGAAATCTTCTAAGCAAAGTATTGTAACGACTTCGATGAACCACTCAGAAATTATAGCACCGTATGAAGTCGCACGAGAATGCGCTTGGCTCCGACGAATAATTCACCACATCCAATAGTCATGTGGGATGAATATTGTATAAGCCCCCATAATTATCTATGAAGATAATGCAGCTTGCGTTGCACAAGTGCAGACGAGCTATGTGAAGAGTCATCTCACAAAGCATATCAACCACAAATTCTTCTATGCTCATGAATTGCAAAAGATGGACAACATTAAAGTACCGCATACTAAGTCATGTAAGAATCTAACAGATTTATTCACTAAGTCATTCCTTGCATCTAGCTTTGAAAGGTGCGTACGAGGAATTGGAATGATGAGACTTAGAGAAGTGCGGGCTTCAGGGGGAGAATTCTCTAAGGTCCGTTTTTAAACCTTGGCCATGAAGACCAAGTACCCAAAAGAATAAGTTCTGAAGATTGAATGAAATTGGGTGGATTGTAATTTTTTTCCCTTGACGATTTTTCCTGAAGTTTCTCGACCAAGGTTTTTAATGAGGCAATTCATGCATCGCAGCATAACATATATCATGTACTCTTTCTCCAATTTTTTTCCACTGGGTTTTTATGGAGTTTTACGTGGCATAAACGTGTCAGATGAGTGTCCAATGGGGAGTGTTAGGAAATCTAGGCCTGGGCCAGAAGCCTTGGCCCATGGTGGGCACCTCACCGGTAAACTATAAATAGAGAGCCGTACCGGCAAATTTTGTACACATGTAATCAGAAAAGCAATAAAGAAAAATCAGGAGTTCTCTTCACCTCTCTGTGTTTTTAATTTATTATTCTATCTTCTGTGATTGATTTTGTTTTACATTAAACAGAGGAATTGATCGAACTAGTCTCCAGCGACGGTTTCTCAACATATATTGGAGATGGGGCCCAGCCTGAACGGAAGGGAATTGCTAGGAGCTCTCAAGGCGAACCATGAATGATGGGGAAACATGTGACAGACATAGATAGCACGTCATAATCTGGAGCTCTCAAGGCGAACGAGGCGAACCCGGCGAGGGAAAGGCCCGGCGCCCACTGGAAGGACGGCGCGGTTTTGAAAATGCACAAAGGAGATGATCAACTTTTTTAGAAGCAAAAGAGTGACATTAGCGGACTTTAGACTGTCCTTCTTGCGATGTTTTCTCCACAAAGGAGATGACCAACTTTTTTAGAAGCAAAAGAGTATATCCAAAATCTGCTTTGAACTCTTGGAGACTATCGAGTAGCTTGCTGGTCTCAAGGAGAAAACAAAATCTCAGTGCTGAACACAATGGAGCTATTAACTATGAAGCTGCAGAGTTTACGATTCTGAAAAGTTCAAATGGGGCACTGTTTGACAGTGTTTATATTCTATCAGTTGCTTCAGGTATTACTAGTGGGAAACCATCCAACAATGGATCCTCCTAGGAAAGGGCAGCTTCAGTGATAACTGTTGATCCTAGACATCTAATACCATCACAAAAATCCGCTGAAAAGAATGGTGCCCCTTATCTGGAGAGAAACTCATCAGATCTTGTTGATGGTAATATGTGGGCCTCTTCAACTGGTGTTGTTAGACTTCAATCGAGAAGAAAAGCGGAGCTGTTTCTAGTACGTACAGACGGTTTCTCTTGGACTAGAGAATAAGTAACAGAGAATCATCTTTGGCTTTTACTCATCCTAGCACCCAGCAACAGATGCTCATGTGGAAATCTCCTCCAAAGACTGTCTTCCTATTGAAAAAATTAGGTGACGAGCTCATGGAAGAGGCTAAAGAGGTGCATACTGAATTCCTTTTTCGAGTGCATATATATTGCTTGTCATTCATATATTAAAATACTCTGCATTTCTTTCTTGTATCTGGTAGCGAAATGTAGCTTAGTCATCTCAAAAAAGACTGGAAGACTAAAAGTTCCTGCATGTGAATGATGTATTGTTTGCACATATAATGAATTTAGGGCTTGCGAGATTTTTTACTTGAAATTCATGTTCCGAAGGCTCTTACCTTTTTAAGTTGTTCAGTACTGAGTACAACATGAATTTGTAGTAAGATGTGGGACTACATAGAATTAATTGAAAGTTTTTTAGTATTGTATCAGAGAGATCATTAGTTAGTGAACTAATATAATAATTTCTCTCATAGTTTGGAAATGCTCTGAGTTTACATTGTAGAAAGATTTGCGTCGGTCAACAAGTGCCGATTAAAAGGGTTTGCTTCAAAATTAAAATAAGCTGTATGAAGCCCTGGGATACACTAATGGGGATATCTGGCCAGTTATTGAATTGCTTGGAGAACATACCCCTTTTTTATATGAATTTGATTAAATGGTAGGTCTCATTTCTTAGCTTCGTTACACCCTATTTATATTAGCTTCTAAATGCTTTTTTTACAGTAAATGACTTTACTACAATATCCAGCTTTCAAACGGAGTGTCTTTTTAAGATAGGATGTCCTAGTCGATTGTAGTACTAACTATAGTCATTGTATTTATATCAGCCAAAATCATATACAAACATCTTTCTATAAATTTTTTTATAAACTGTTACTATTCATAAGCCAAAACTAATATAAACAGTTGCTACGGCTTCCTTTTCTAGACCATGCAGAGGCCGCGCCGCCACGCTGAGGGCGGACATTCAGATTTGATGGGTGATGTGTGTCCTTATAGCTGCAATCTGTCGGTTACCTTTTTTTTTACCACGTTTATTATTCAGGTTCGGCACCATCGCTTATGCCTTTCTCTTGTACACGCGCGGGGGGTATGTGGGGCCTAATGCTCCAATCCCAGAGATATTTGCTTTACAGAATAGGTGTGACGTTTTTATCTTTATGTAATTCAGTCGTTAGCACTGTATTTGCTTACCCTGTTCCTGCCTTCTTTCATATGATCATATCAACTAATTAAGGAATTATGTAAACCTTTATCAAGTTCCTACAATGTATTACTATTAGACCATGTGGATGATCGTAAATAAAGAGATGATGAATAATTGACATCTGATTTGCTTTGGATTTTGCGTTTGTGAAAGACTTGGTCGTTTGCAGTGGAAGACTTTGTCTTTGAGTGGTTGTGTGCAGCTTCGAGTGATATCAGACCACAGACATTAGACTACGACCACGGCAGCTTACGACCATGTTTAGCTTACAACAATGGCATGCTACGACCACGGCAGCTTTCGACCACATCTAGCTTTCAACCACGTCTGGCTTCGACCACGGCAGTACGACTTCGACCTTTCGACCACAGCAGTACGATAGCACTCCACATACAGCCAAGCTGGGATACTACCATGGAACGTCGTCGCCAAGAATAAAGAGAAATAATAAAAGATAATAATAGAATTCATACACAAATTGAAACTTTAAAGTACTTTATTAAAGTAATCAATGGAAGCTGAAAATGATGTTCGGTTGAGCGAACCGCCGTTCAGCCCCGCGAACACGCGTTCGGCCGCGCGAACGGATGTTCGGCCGTGCCTCTGCCCCCAGCCACTGGCTGCCATCGCCGATCGCCAGCCGTCGCCAGCAAAACGTGTGCAAGGGTGCGTGCGTGCCACCGCCGCACCTCGTGCCGCCACCGTCGTGCCATGGCAGCGCGTGCGGTGCGAGCGCTACTGTCGCTTCGCCGGACGGCCGCCGGTCACCGCCGTCCCCACCGAAGCCCCAATGCGACCGCACGAACGAGTGAGTGAGAGAGAGAGAAGATTAGATTGAAACCTGGATTTGGAAAAAAAAACCCACGCACGAAAAGAGAAGAGAGGTCCCCCTTTTTAAGGCCATCTTTAGATTAGGGTTTGTTTTTATTTATTTATTATAATTATTATTATCTTCATTATTATTATTATTATTGAGTGCTACAGCTCTCCCCCTTAAAAACGATTTAGCCCCGAATCGACTACTCCATAAGTTAACTTACGGAATTGAGAGCAACAGCTGAAGTAGAACAAGGCAGCAAACCTAGGGAGAAGAGATCGGGGTACTTTGCGCCCATTTGGGACTCCAACTCCCAAGTAGCTTCGCGCTCGGTCTGGTGGGACCACAACACCTTAACATAAGTAAGAATCCGACGCCACAGTTAACATTCTGAATGCTCTAGGATACGGACCGGCCGTGCCACAACGGACAGGTCCTCTGAAACCTCCGAGGTGGGCAACTCCAAAACTTGATCAGGGTCATTCAGGTATTTCCTCAACATAGAGATGTGAAGACGTTATGGACACCAACCAGGGAAGCAGGCAACTCAAGACGATAAGCAAGCTTCCCTATTCGCTCTGTGGTAGGAAATGGTCCCACATAACGAGGGTTTAGCTTTCCTTTTGCTCCAAACCAGACCACTCCCTTGGTCGGAGAGACCCTCAAGAGAACCTGATCGCCCACTTCAAATTCCAACGACTGACGTGAACGACTGGCGTAGCTCTTCTGATGACTTTGGGCGGAAAACAAATTATTCCTGATGAGATCGATTTGCTCCTTCCAATCCCTGACCTGCTGAGGTCCAAGTAACTATTTCTCTCTAACCTCATCCCAATGGAGGGGAGAGCGACAAGGTCGGCCATAGAGTGCCTCGAAAGGAGCCATACCAATACTAGAGTGAAAACTATTGTTGTAGAAAAACACTGCCAGTGGTAAGTGATTTTCCCAACTGCCCTTCCATACAAGTATGCAAGAACGCAACATGTCCTCTAAGGTGTGAATGGTCTTTTCAGATTGACCGTCGGTTTGAGGATGGAGAGCAATGCTAAAATTGAGTTTTGTGCCCAGATTCTGATGCAAACTCTTCCAGAAATGGGAAACAAACTTAGCGTTGCGATCTGAGACAATTGACTTAGGAACACCATGAAGACGGACAATCTCCTTTATGAAAATGGTAGCAAGATCGCTGATAGAATAAGTAGTCTTGATAGGAAGAAAATGGGCTGTCTTGGTGAGGCGGTCAAAAATTACCCAAATAGAATCCATTCACTGGGGTGACTTAGGAAGACCAACCACAAAGTCCATAGCAATGTCCTCCCATTTCCATTGGGGAATCTCCAAAGGCTGCAGGAGGCTAGCAGGACTACGGTGCTTGGCTTTTACTTGCTGGCACATCACGCATTGTGACACAAACTTGGCTATAACATTCTTCATCCCTGACCACCAAAACTGACGTTGGAGGTCTTTGAACATTTTAGTCTCACTAGGATGAATGGAATAGGGAGTTTTATGAGCCTCACAAAGAATATCCCTCTTTAAGAATGAATCTGAAGGCACCCAAATGCGGTTTCGGAATCATAATAGTCCTCTATCATCCGTGGCAAAGTCTGGCCCATGAGGTTTTGCTCGAATCACCTCTCCACGGGAGTGTCGAAGCTCTGACCCTGCAGCTTGGGCCTCGAGCACAGCATCAAACAAAGGAGAGGAGCTCACTGATAAGGCTAAAAAGGCCAAGCAAAGTGTGGTCTGAAGGTCCTTCAACTCCTCCTGAACTGAAGTAGGAATGAGTACGCCATCACTTCGCTTCCTGCTAAGGGCATCCGTCACCACATTAGCCTTGCCTGGATGATAATTAATGGTAAGGTCATAATCCTTTATCAATTCTAACCAGCGACACTGCCTCAAATTTAATTCTTTCTAGGTGAGGAAGTACTTCAAACTCTTGTGATCAGTGAGACTTCAAACTCTTGTGATCAGTGAGCATGTTGCACTTCTCACTGTAGAGATAGTGACGCCAAATCTTGAGGGCGAAAACCACTGCCCCCAACTCCAAATCATGGGTAGGATAATTAAGCTCATGCTTCTTTAGCTGGCAAGAAACGTAACCTATCACCTTGTCCTCTTGCATAAGGACATAACCTAATCCCAACCGAGAGGCATCACAATAGAAAGTGAACTTCTTCCCTTCCTCGGGCAAAGCGAGAATAGGAGCGGTGATGATACGCTCCATCAAGGACTAAAAACTGGACTCACATTCCTCCGTCCAAAGGAACCGCTCCCCCTTCTGAGTCAACTTAGTCAAAGGCTTGGCGATGGAAGAAAACCCTTCAACAAAGCGACGGTAATACCCGACCAACCCCAAGAAACTGCGGATCTCCGCCACGTTACTGGGTCTCGGCCAGTCCACTACTGCTGCAATCTTGGAAGGGTCCACGGAAAGTCCTTTACCGCTAATGACATGCCCAAGGAAGCTGACAGAAGAAAGCCAAAAGGCATACTTCTTCAATTTAGCAAACAGTTGTTGCTTCCGAAGAAGGTCTAGAACAATCCGAAGGTGGTGCTCATGCTCCTCCACGGTACTGGAATAGATCAATATATCATCAATGAAGATAATGACAAACTGATCCAAATACTCATGAAACACCCAGTGCATCAGATCCATGAACATTGCCAGAGCGTTAGTTAAACCAAATGGCATCATCAAGAACTCAAAGAGACCATATCGAGTGCGAATGGCTGTCTTTGGAATATTAGAAGCCTTGATCTGCACTTGGTGGTAACCGAACTACAGATCTATCTTGGAAAAGAACTTAGCACCCTTAAGCTGATCAAAGAGGTCGTCAATGCGAGGTAAAGGGTATCGGTTCTTGATGGTCACAACATTAAGAGCTCAATAATCGATGCGCATGCGCAGACTCTTGTCTTTCTTCTCCACAAAAGTGATCGGAGAAGCCCACTCTGAAGTACTACACCTGATAAAGCCTTTGCTCTGAAGGTCATTTAATTGATGTTTCAATTCCTCCAGCCCAGTGCGCGACAGACGATAGGGAGCCTTGGCGATAGGTGTGGTGCCCGGAATAACATCATAGCACACTCAACCACTCTGACTAGAGGAAGGCCTGGAAGCTCGGCTGGAAAGACATCAAGAAATTCCCGAACAATTGGCATATCTTCTGGTAATGGCCCGAAGGCAAGCTTCTCTAGCATGGCAAAAAGACACCCGGACTTGGCCATTTCACGGCGACCAAAGTAAGAGGCCAAGAATAAGAGACTGAGGTATCGCTCCTTGCCCTGATAAACAATTTCCCCATCATCTTGGAAAAGAATAACCTTGTGGTCAAAACAATAAATGATAGCATGGTGACGAGATAACCAATCCATGCCCACAATCAGGTCAAAGGGGTAAATTGGCACAACCACCGCATCAATGCCAAAAACATGACCTTCAATCTCCAAAGCCACATTGAGATAGGTTAAATTGCTAGAAAGAGGTCCATTAGTGGTGGATACCAACACCGGAAGCTCCAACGTACTAACTGGAATTGAATGCTGTTGAATAAAGCGAGACGCCAGAAAGGAGAAACTAGCCCTAGAGTCAAACAATGCAAGAGCAGGATGAGAGTGCAATGTAACCATACCTAAAAAGTAGGGCGAGTGTGAAAACAAGCTAAGGAAAAGGATAAGTAACATCTGAAAGCAAGCGTGAAGGAAAAGATGGGTTACCGTGCACAACATCAGAACGATGGTGTGACTCCTGAGTCGGTAGTGCATAGAGACGCGCATCCATACCATCAGGAGTAGTAGCGATGGGAGTAGGAGCCAGAGCTAGAACAACTGGAAGTGAATAACAAATGAAGCTACACAATGAAGGAAATGTTCGATGGAAACATAAAACATATGGATAACTTACCCGCCCTCTGGTGGTCAGCAGGTGAAAAAGCCAATTGGTTCACCGTGCCAGCCGGAGCCTTGCGCTTCTTGATCAAACCCGGTGGAAGGATGGAATCAGGGTTCTGAGAGCACACGATAGTCTTGTGTCCTTGGATCCCACAAGTGTGGCACTTGCCAGAATAGCCACAGTCACTGCCCTTATGATCCCCACCACAGCGGTAACACACCAGCTTCTTTCCAAAGGTTCCCTGAGCTCCTGAGTTACTCCCGCCCTTGGGGTGACGAGAAGGAGAGGAAGACCGCGGGCGCTTTTCATTAGAATGAGCCTTCTTGGAGTCCCAATAACTGGACTCACGCCGTGGCTTAGAAGAATAGGGCCTACAAAAGCAAGAGATTTAAGGAATCTCGGTCAAACAAGGAATTTAGATAAATTAGAGGTTGAACTAAAAGACAATTGAACCTCTCCTTGCTGACAGCCTTTTGGGCCGCGGTCTGACGGAGCTGGTCCTCCATACTGGGTTTGAGTTCGCTCATCGTTCCTGACATACTGATTGCTCAACTAACTTGCCATTTTTAAGGTCATTTTTTGCCTAATGACTAGCCATGTTTTTTTCAGCTTTTTTTTTGGTAACCATGCAAAAGAATCGCATGTCATTTCATTAAGAGGGAAGAAAAGGTACAAGGTACAAAACAAATGGATCCCAGTGTTTAGAAGAAGAGGAGAACAAAGGGAAACCAGCAGAAAAACAAAGGCATCCCCTATCCCCAATGTATTTTTCAGGTTGACACACCACCATCCCCTATGCATTGAGGGGTACCCGCCTAACAAAGGCAAACAGAGAGCACAGGTTGTCAGAAAGCTCAAGATGGATGAGCCAAAAGACGCCGTAAACCAAGCAGTACTAATCATATCCTTTCTTATCCTTTCATTACTTGTGCAGCGATGGCGCGTAGCTGACGGTGCTGGAGGAATCTTTTGCCTGTGTATGCTACTGTACATAATAGTGTATCCCCGTAGTGTGTATCACATTGGTTAACCGCCAACCCATCCATGCTATAATCTAAAGCTATTACGACCGGGGATTCCCCGGCGGAGAGAGCGCCCACGTCACCCCGCCCGCGCGCTCCGGCCGGCGCGTGGCGGGGAATTCCCGTATGGCCGGGGAGGTACTTTCTCTGTACTTTTCGAAAATTACGTAGAGGTCTTTTTTCCTCGCGAAAAGGTCCCTGACGGTTTTTTGCGGCGTTTTTTTTTCTGAAAACACCCCTCCAATTTGCATGATAGCGCCCCGCGATTTTCTAAATTGCGTACGGGTCCTTATTTCGTTACATACGGGTCCTCGATTTTTTACGAAAAAGTCCTTTAGCTTTTTCGAAACTACGCATGTGCCCTCGGTTTTTTTAAAAAAACTCCTCGCGGATCATCGCCTCTTTTCCTTCGGTACACACGGTGGCTGGCGCGGCGTGCCGCCGCGCCTATGAGGCTAGTGTAATATATGGTGCGTCGAATGCTCACCGCGTGATTACCTCAAATTCCTAATTAGTTTCAAGCTAATTAGGTCCTACATAATAATGCTCACATCTTCTCACTCTGAAGAAAACCTTTTCTTGCCATAATGCGTCGCCATATTGCGCTTTCCCAATTATTGCCATGCATATATTGTTCAAATCCTAAGATGAACAAATAAATTTAAAAAAATCTCATACTCAAGCTGATTAAAGGCACAAAATAGGAAACCAAGCTCCAGAAAACCAAATTAAGTAGAATGAGTTCAATCGGTACAATACAGCTGGAACTATAAACAGGTTTTACGCTACACTTTCATCATATACAGCTCAATTTGAAAATCTATCATCATACTTAGGGCCTGTTTGTTTCAGCTGTAGATTCTGAGAAGTAGCTGATGAGGATCCAGCTAGTCAGAATCTGGAGAAGCTGGATAACCCCAACTTCTGGCTACTAGTTCATTTTCTGGATTCTGTAGCTTCTGGCTACTTAGAATCTGGATGAAAATCTGGACTGTTTGGGGGAACTGCAAATTCTGAGAGTAGCTGCAGCTGCCAGAAGCTGAAACAAACAGGCCCTTAGGCTCCAAGCTCCAGGCAAACCGAGAAAAAGATGATAGTCAAGTTTACGATGATAAAAATCATTAATATAGTTAACGCATCATCGTGGGTGATCGCAGATCTCCTCAGCAAATCGACCGCATACAACCACAGTAAGACCAACAATCCTGTAATATCCCTTGCCACAGCTCGGGCTGGGCGTGAGATTTTGCCCCAATTCACTTCCAATCGGAAGAAGAAAGAACAGAGGAAGAAAAAAGAAGAACGAGAAAGGGAAAGCATATTTCTATTCATTGCCTGATCTGTTGCGTACAGGGGCTCCCCTTTTTCAACACCACCTCACTTACACTGCCCCATGGGGCCCATGGTCCATAGACCAAGACTACAACACACATACATGACATTACCCACCCCTGGAAAAATCAGCTTGTCCTCAAGCTGATGGTGGAACAGCTTGCCGCAGCAATTCTTAAGTATGATTTCCACTACATAGGTACGTATTGCCCTTTGAACACCAGGATCCCACGGCTTCCTTGGCCGGGTTACAGCAAATTTCCCTTGATCGATCACAATGAAAACAGCAGCATTTGCATCCACTGTATTGACTTCCAATACTCTGAATGAACAGCACTCTGAAGTATTAATCTCCAGCCGATGCTAAGGATTTGTCAATGCCTTTTCTTTTGTACTGACCACACCATTGCTCACACGTGCACTCTCTAGTACCTCAACAAGCAAATGTTCATCCCAGAATAACCAGCTTGCTGACTGAAAGAGAAACAGAGACATGTTTCCACAAGCATGCAGTGAATAGAAATGATACGCTTTGGAGAAGGTGAAGAGAGCGCGGCCAAGCAACTTGCTAACTGATGCACCTTTGAACCCCTCATCAATTGCATGCTTACTAGCATATAACCAAGCATCAGTTGTAACTTCAGTTTCTCGTCTCCACCTCAAGCTAGCAGTGAACACATCACTCAGTCCCAGCAGCAAAACCCTGAGCTTAGTAGTATGTTGTGAGAGAGCATAAACCAAACAACGGCACACAACTATTAGATTATACAACACTGTCTGATCCATTTCCTTAACGCAAATAATCCTGCCCAGTTTCAACATGAATACATGAAGTGTAGCAACTAACACAGAGGCAAAACCACCATCCGCAATGCACCATGAATTGTACCTCCAGAGCAAGTGAGTCGGATGCCACTTCCAGTCAGTAGGTGAGGTATTTTGCAGCACAAGCACTAGTGGCTCCAACGAGTTCTGAACAAACTGTCTTAAGCTTTGAGTTCTACCCAATTCAAATGTCAGGTTCATAAGAATTAGCCACTGAATACCTGTATCCCATGGTCTGGTAGTAAGCAAGTGAACCACTGTCACATCTTCACCATCTACCAGCTGCATTATCTTCTCAGACCTGGTGACAACACCTCTAGGACTAAATCCACTTCTACGCCATGCTAGTATCTTGTCGAACACCAAGTGAGCATATTCCATTCCAGAGTTCCAGGAATCGATCACACTTCGACACAGTGGTATTTCCTCAAGCACTAAGCGAGCACTGTCCATCCCAGATTGCCAAGGACTGAAAGCACTACTTCCCCACGCCGGTATTTCCACGGACACTGGCCATGCATCACTGATTTCCCCTCCAGAGTGAGTCGCCCGTTGTCATCGATGCCACGGTTGTGCTGGTTGCGCCTTGCGGAGACGATGCGTGTAGGGCTGTAAAAAAAGTTCGAAGCTCGCGAGCTACTCGAGTTTGGCTCGTTCTAGGCTCGGTTCGAGCTCGGTTCGAACTTTAAACGAGCCGAACTCGAGCTTGATCTCGAGCTCGCGAGCTTCACCGAACCGAGCTCGAATAGTTCGCGAGCCCCAATTCGAGCTCAAATAGTAATACATATTAATTCTTACCGAGCTTACTCGAGCCGAACTCGAGCTCGAGCTTTTATTATTGTTAAAAATTAGTGTATATTTGAATTATTTTGACTGTTATCGAGCTTACTAGAGCCGAGCTCGAACTTAAAATTTTCTCATTATTGAAAAATAGTGCATAATAAATTATTTTAATTGTTACCGAGCTTCAATGAGCCGAGCTCGAGCCTACTCGAGCTTAGGCCGAGCCGAGCTCGAGCCCCGGTCCAAGCTCGGACCCCAACTCAAGCTCGGCTCGAGCTTCTACCGAGCTCGAGCCTGGCAGGCCAAGCTCGCTCGAGCTCGGCTCGTTTACAGCCCTAGATGCGTGGCGGTAGATGGCGGCAAAGTGTGGCACCAGTGATGCCGCTCCTGGCCGCGTCATACGCGGTGCCGAGCCATGCATACCATGCTGATCCACTTCCCGTGAGGTCCTCCTTGATTGCACGCCATCCGACTGGCATAGTCGATGCCACAACCGGGTGGCACCGTGGCAGTGTCATCTCCTATCCTATATGGTCAGCACTAAAGTGCAAGGCTCCAGTTGTTGTAGGCCCATCGCGACTCCTCCTCACCTAATAAAATAAAATTAGGAGTACTTAATATTACATAGACAAATGTAAATAGATCGTAACATCAAGTTTTATATAACAGACCGATAGATCAAATGAGATTGTTCATAACAAAACAGTGGAATAGTAAATAAATCAAAAGGGTGTTCATGATCTGCCACAATCAATCAACTGGGGCTAAAGCTAATCATGGCTTTTGGCTTCCATGTCATAGCTGGAAGCATAGACGTATCCCTACATCGGGTCATCACTTTCATCATGTAAAACCATATATTAAGCAATAATGAGTACAAAAGTAGTTAACAAGTCTCAAAGGCTAGGGAGGGAAAATTTTAAGATTTAAACTTTAGTTTTGGTTTTTGAATTAAGTTTTAATTTATATTTTGAATTTCAAGAGGTATTTGCACACAATTTTTTTCAAAAAAAATCCTCAGCATCCAATCAACTTTTTGAAAATGTTGAATTCACATTTTTGGGCCAAGAAAATTATTTTAAAAATCTTAAACTCAAATAAAGCTTTAGAAAAATTTTAAAAAGCACCAAAAAATTTATAAAATTATGCAAATCGTGCATGGTTTGTCGTGAGGCATAATTGGAATGTTACAATTATAGAATACAAGAATGGTTCAAAACTATTGTTTGGATGGTTTCATTGTAAAATAAAAGCGAGGAATGTTTAAGATAATATTAGGAGGTATATAAAGTTTGTGTATTGCAATAGAAATTAAACTAATTTGGAACGGTGGGACTCTCACACAGTACAAGGGAAAGGTAAACGTAGCGATTTAGTTTCTACTGCAAGATGGGCCGGCCGACTGCTCTACTGACATCTGTAGCTGTTAAGATTTGTGGGATTTATGCTCTGTCTTAGAGTGTTGTGGTTTTTAACTGAAGTAGTATGATAGCGACAGTTATTTTTTCTAAGGTATTTAATTAAAGAAAAGTGAAGAAAAATATAAAACACCATTATATCCCCACGAGTAATGCAAAGAAAAAACAAAAAAATATGTTAAAAAATCAACATGTTTCAAATAATTTTTAGATAGAAGCCATCGTCGTTAGAAATGGAACCTCAGGTTTAGAGAGGTTGTAAGGCCATGTGCAATGCGGGGCTAAAATGGGCGCTTGATCCAAATAAATGAGAAGCGGTACTAGGTGCCAGCGGTTGTGCATGGGATTCGTCGATGATAGTTGATACGGTTTCTGCATGTAACTAACTAGTTAGCTGGTGATTACTTGAGCCGATAGCATCAGCGAGCTAAATTGTTTCTGTTCTATATATATATACCGTTAAAATCAAGGAGAAAAGTATTTGTTAATTGGAATTTCTTTGAGACAATTCATCAAGATTTGTGGGATTTAGTTTGTACTAATAACTGTAGCGCTTTAAGATTTGAGGGATAACTGTAGCGCTTTAAGATTTGTGGGATTTATTTTTAGAGAGAGTAATCGCCGCTGACTTTGTGATCAGTGCAATACCCATTCTGAACATGTCATGCAAGAAGATGTAGTAATTTGTCGATCACCACCTATTTTAGACAAACGATCCACCTTCATAACCCCTCTTTTTGAAGGACCAAGTCTTCCATGATTATATTTTGTCTATTCAAACAGCATAGCAGAACTTCACTAATAAATATATAAATAATTTACAGTTGTGTAGTACTTCTTTTATGTTGATTGTTATGAATCGATTTTGATCTAGGTAACGATATAGAAACATATGCACATGCATGCCAGTCGACGTAAGATTTGCTTAAACGAGGCCAAATTTAGTCAACGCTGCATGCGTCGTTGCAATGAAGGTTGAGATCGATTGGTAAACGTAACAACGTACCCGGAGCAATGGCATAATGTGTGTTTGGTAACTTTGTCATTTGTGCAAGTCAACTGTTTCTTTTCCCATGAATACTTGCATGTATCAATCGAACAGAACAGTTATTTACTCTGATCATTGTGGTTTTGAGCTGGCTAGGTCCATCCAAATGTTCCATGTATGCTGTTTACTCCAATCTGCCGGCGCACTCTGTCATTTAGACCTGTCATCCTTCCTGAGTCCGCACGGCTTGAATTGCAGGTATAGATGAAACGTGAAATGTCTATTGTTTTCATGTAATCTTATTATCCTGTCCTTAAGGATGAATGTTTGGTATGTATATGTATCCAGAACTTCGCTAGCTTATCTCAGCAGTTTTTATCTCATAATATCATGGCCTTGCTTTACTGACTGAGTAATTTTGCACTCTGTGTTGCGGAACTGCCATTGCATTTGCAATTTTACCAGATCCCAGATGATGCGAGAAGTAACGCGTGGGTATCATTCGACGGCAAAAGGAGGCAGCAGTTGTCAAGAGGAGATTCTGTTCATATATCCATGAGACCATGACTCAGCACCCGCTCCCAACTGTTAGTAAGTCCGACCAAACTGGCGACTGGTTCTGTAGTGCCTGAACTGGAACGAGAGATTGGACCAGAAGGCGCTATAGACACTACAAGCCTAGTTTGCCCCTGTACATTCGTAGCTGTGCACATAGATATCTTTTTTTTTCTGATCACATGTATTACACCTGCAACATCACAGCACACAAGCAGCTCAGCTTATTGACTTGACAGCATATGACACGATTGACAGTTCTTGTATTTATCTGCTATGTAAATCAACAGCATAGCCTGTTATTTCTGGGCCTAGCATGAAGAGCACTTGATACCACATTGTTGTCTCCAACTAATGAAATTCCAAGCATATATGCAACCAAGGTTGCTGATCCTAGATAAGATCATTTCGGTGTGCATAGGATCGGATAATAGGATTGTGCATGTGCACTTTGCACTGGTGAAGGCACTCGTCGGTGGTACGAAATGCCTGTGCCTTCTGCCCTGTGCAGTTTGCCTTCTGCCCTATGCAGTTTGCATGGTCCTGGTCACGTTTTGTGCTCTTGTCCTCCAAATTTACAGACCCATCGCCCTTTGTCTTTTGCCCTATGCAGTTTGCCTTTTGCCTATGCACTTTGCATGGTCCTGGTCTCCACGTGTTGTGCTCTTGTCCTCCTGTGACTCCCTGTTACACTGTACAGTCTAGTATTTTTGGGGCCGTGCATAAAATTGTTTATCAGGAATTATTCCGTACGTTATGTATATCACCAATATTTGCCTACATGGTTTTCCAAGAAACAGTGTAGCTGGAAAAAACTAACGTGCATGGGTTTATATAGAGTACGTAACTAAGTAATATAATATAGTTGCATAAGTTATTCCGTCAAATATTTGTTGTATTGTAGACATTAAGATTCTTCGGTGTGACAAAGGTCTCATTTCAAATGGTTTCAGCTGCTGACTTTGTTTTAGTTTTCGGCTTATTTAAACAAAAACTATTTGGAATGCCTGGGCTTCTGATTTTGGTTTAGTTATATCCGTGACGATATAACTGTTTTTCTTATTATTTTTTAATTTTTAATTGAATAACTCAAAAAACTAACAACCACTATAATATAATTTTAGTTAAAAACTAACAGCTAAAGTCAGAAGCTAAAAACTTAAACTCTTTGAAACGGGTCCAAAACTATGCAACGCCATGCAACGTTCACGCAATCAACAGACGACTTAGCTCAGATTGTCTGGTTGTAACGCACTTCATGCATTACGTTATGGCCCTGCGTGACGAGTGTCGAAGTAACTCAATTATAGATAAGAATAGGGAGTTGAGATTCTTTCTTATTCAAATGTAATCTCTAGAATATTGTAAACTCTTTATAACATACGTGAGATTACGCTAGTTGTTTCTGTTGTTGTATGACAACTATACTCTGAATGGCAATATACATATCAGAGCCAGAACCGTGTTTGGCTTGTGAAATCCTCTTCAATCTTTTCTCTTCTTCAACTGGCCCTGATCAACTCGGCTTCGGCTTCTGGTTTCTGGCTTATTTTTTACTATTCATAAGTTTCGTCTTTTTCTGAACTTTTGGCTTTTTGTTGAGCTTTTTTGCCGGTTCTTTTTTCCCCGTATTTGTTTGTATTATACGTAATGGGCTAACATATTTTTTTATTTTTAAATTTTTTTAAATTTAATTATGTTAAATAAGTCTCTGTCAGCTACAGTGCTTTTTTCAACCAGCTACAGTGTTTTCAGCCATAAGCCACGAGCTTTTCAGCCGAACCGATCACCACCCTATTTCCATCTATAAACATCTTTACGGTATCAGAGCCTTGACCACAATAATCATCATCATGTCGACGTGCTAGATAATCGTACCGTACATTATAGGTATTATATATTCATATCGCTTGATAGAATTGGATTCTGCACATAACTTATTTTTTGCAGGGTTGTGTGAATAGTATGGTTCATTATGTATGTGATACATGTATGAGTTTTTCATGGCCTGCGTGTCATATTAATTTATAATCTGGACTACATATTATTGTATAACAGCCTGTGTGTCGACTTGTGTTGCTTAATATTTTCATATGTAATTCATTGTTAGTTATTAGGAGAATAGCTAAGTAGATGAATGTGGTGACCTCAAGTATTGATTGCTCGGTGGACAGAAAGCGTGGTGATAGAGATTGCCGTGCTAAAGGCCATACTATCTCACAATTTAATATGATGTAACTGTGAATGCTTTTATGTTTTTGTTATACTATTATTCATGTATTATTATCTTAGGTATTTTTAACATGATAGAATGGTATCTGTCTAGAAAAATTAAGTAAAACTTGATGCTCTTTTAATAATTATACATATCAATATTTTGAAAGTATTTGGCTTTATTTAGTTCGATTTCAAAATTAAAATTGGTTTACATAAAAATTTAAAGACCAACTTTGGGATGGAAATAATTTCCTAAGTCCAAAATGTCTTCAGGAATTTCTATGAATTTTTTAATCTTTTGAGCTTTATTTGCTATTTTTTAAGCTTTTCTTAAATTTCCTAGTATTTCTAATTAAAAAATATTTAAAAATTCAAAAAGAAAAAAAATTCCCAAGAGGTCACTTATCCTAACTCTACTTTGTGCCCAACATGCTAGACATCAAAATTCCCATGAGAACTAGTGCCACATTTCCTTCTTCATCCGTTCGGTTGAATCATTTATTGTTAGCCTGCTATTCTCTCCTTTCCTGTTCATATCTTGTTGTGGCGGAACCAAAACTAACACCATTATTCCCAGCCATAATTTCGGCAATCAGTTTTGGCTATTACGTAGCTCTCCTTCGCCTATAAATTGAGCCACAAGTGTCTCACATCATTTCCCACATTGTCTTCTCTCTGTTTTGGTCGAAACCCTACGGCAATCGGAGTATAATGGGAGAGTTCGTTAAACTGGCTGAGATACTCCGTTATCTTTTTCCCTCCCTGGGTTAAACTCTAAACTCTCTTCTTGAGCTCCACTCTCCCAGTAGGTACATGGGTCTCCTAAAATTGTAGCTTAAATTCTTTCCAAGTAATTAGTTGCTCACTAACATAGTTGCGGATATAGTTGAGCCACCACGTGGCTACTGATCCAGTCAATTAGTGGGACATGTACCAGACTTTCTCTGCATCCGAACACCCTACTGTGATTAGCTTCTTCTCTACTTCCACCAACCAGGCTCTAAACTCTGCATGCGTCCTTGTAATGAAGGTTGAGATTGATTGGTAAGGTTCTGATCAACTCGGCTTCGACTTCTGGCTTATTTTTCACTATTTATAAGTTTCGTCTTTTTCTGAACTTTTGGTTTTTTATTGAGCTTTTCTGCCGGTTCTTTTTTCCCGTATTTGTTTGTATTATATGTAATGGGCTAACATATTTTTTTATATTTTTAAATTTTTTTAAATTTAATTATGCTAAATAAGGCTCTGTCAGCTACAGTTCTTTTTTCAGACAGCTACAGTGTTTTCAGCTATAAGCCATGAGCTTTTCAGCCGAACCGATGTAACAATGTACCCGGAGCATGCACCTGCTGATCCTATACATCATCTCCCTGTCGGTGTCCGTCTACTTGAAAAGCTCGTTGATTGCAGCGCCGATCCCCTGCACCATCGATATCTCCCCATCGGCGTTCGACGGCACCGCCGTCATGTGGCTGGGCCCCATTTCGACATCCACCAGCAGGGCCTCCAGCTCGTCCTCCTTGGGCACCTTGCTGCAAGCACAGCCGCACGAGTCGCACGGCATCGATGATTGATCTGTCTGATGGGAGCAGACGACGGCGACGAGCGAGCAAACACGTACTGCACCGCGTGGTTACCCTAGCTTGGAACGGTGGGGGACTCCCATGTAAGGGAAAGGTACTGCAAGATGGGTCGGTCCACTGCTTTACGGACAATTTAATGGGATTTAGGCCCTGTTTTAAAATGCTGCAGCTTTTGGCTAAGACGATATGGTAGCAGTTGTTAATTTTTCTGAGATATTCAATTAAAGAAAAATAAAAAAATAAGAAATGAAAAGCACCGTTATCTCTCCACAAATAATGTAAATAAAAAAATAAAAAAAATGTCTTAAGAAACCAACGTGTTCCAAATGGCTTTTTCCATCACTGTTTGAAGCGAGACTTTGGGTTTAGAGAGAAAATAAAGCCATGTGCAACGCAGGGTTAAACTAGGCGTTTGGCCCAAATAACTCCTTTACTTTCCACTGTGGACAACATGACATGCAAATAACTCTCCTTATTTTAGATGAAAGTCGAAACTTTAGCATCGATCTTCATAATGTATAATTGGAATAGTTCCTGACATTTTTGAAAGTGTGCTAAGTTTTATTGTATTTGATTAGTAGTTTAAAAGTTAGATCTTTTTTAGATTTGATGCTATGCTGATTCTTGACGAGCAATCAGACCGGCACAAACCCGGCGGTCAGAAGACTGGGAGCGGCGAGGTGGCGTCGCCGGCAAAAGGTTACTATGATTCTCTGTCAGATCGTACTGTAAGCATGAACAATGCATGCGTGGTAGCACACTAGCTGTTTTGACCGGACTACCAGCGTTGAAGGCAAAAGGGGCGGGAAGAGCCACCACAGGCGGCTCGACCCGCGCCTCGACCTCCCCAGTCCAACGCCAATGCGAATGCCAGTACTAGCTGTGTTTTGCACCTGAGACGCACCGGCTGTAGCTTATAAACCATGAGCAGTTTGTTCGTCCCAGCGAGTGGTACTAAAGAAAGAGTGGAGGTCGAGAGCGTGGCGTGGTCACCAAATCCCAGCCGAATAAAGGCCTAGAGGTGGGAATTGGGTTGTGCCGTGTCGGCACGGTCCGGGCCCACTGTGCTTCGTGCCGCTTTGTGCCGTGCCGGCTCGGCCCAGTCATCTCATCGTGCCGTGCCGTGCCATACCGGCCCGCCTCGCTTTCGGCCGGGCCCAAGCACGGCCCAAAGCCCACCGTGCCGGCGTTCGTGCCGTGCCAGCCCAAGCCCAGCCCAAAGTAACTATACACGACGAAAGCGACGGCGACAATGATAGCGGTGGCCGCCATATTCCTTTCTCTTGTACCCGCCTTATTAAAAACCTACTTAAAATTCGATACTATTGTCTCATGCCATTCCATCTCCAAACTTAGTCATCTAGTCCAATGATATGCATATCTTGGTGTAAATTGGACTGTGGCGTACGTGGACATCTAGCTCATCGCCCGACAATCTAGCATAGGGCTGCCTAACTAGTCAAATAAAAAAGCGTGCAGCTTACTATAGTTAAGAAATCAATTTTAAATAGTTTCTAGGACATTTAGTAACTACTTGGAATACACACATCAATAACAGTCTATCTTTGTTTACATAATGGTTAATTATAACATACGTGGGGTGGTTATCTCATCAAATGCTCGAATTAAAAAGGCAGTCGGTGAAGAGAGCTATGTTAGAATTAGAAGCGCATGTAGTAGTAATTTGCTTACATAAAATAAAATCACAATGGGGGTGAGCTATATTGTCAAATTATAATACCTAAGGAGAAGCAACATTGAAAATACTCATTATTTTTGTATGATGATATTTCTTAAGAAAGAACAATAAAAGACACTTTATATCACAAGTGCAAAAATGAAGAACAACAAAAGACACCTCATATCACAAGTGCAAAAATGAACTCGGCCTAAATCACTGCATATCTCAGTCACTTTTTTCATTCATTACATTAAGATCTAACAATCCTCATCTTTCTCCTCATCTCATATATATACATATCACACATTCACATCTCCAAAACCTAACTCAATCTTCAAATTTGGCATTCTAAGGACTGCTCCGTACAGATGTACATGTCACAACGGATGTGTAGGATCTTTTCGCGATGAAATTAGAATTTACGAGGGCTAGAATAGGAGAAATTAAAATAGATAAAAAGCTATTCGTAGATTTCAGAAAAACTGAAGGACTAAATCGCAAAAAATCTAAAACCCTAACCCTGAAATCCTCCGCCGCCGCCCAAACCTCATTCCTCCCCCCAATCTCTGGCGCCTCCCTCGGCCCCCTCCTTCCCAAATCTCTCCTGCCGCCCATTCCTCGCCCGACCGCCCCCTCCTTCTCATCCTCCCCCGCCGCCCCCTCCTCCCTAGATCTCCTCGGCTGCCCCCTCCTCGCCCGGCCGCCCCCTGCCCGCCGCCGCCCCCTCCTTCCCCGCCGCCCCTCCCCGCCGCCGCCCCCCTCCTCCCCGGATCTCCCCCACCGCCCCCTCCCCGCCGCCGCACCCCTCCTCCCCAGCCGCCCCCTCCTCGGCTCCTCCCCAGATCTCCCTGCCGCTCCTCCTCGCCCGACCGCCCCCTCCCCCCCCGCCGCCCCGCCTCCTCCTCCGCCTCCTTTCCCTCCCTCCCCTGGCCGCCCTTTCCTCCCCCGGCGCTCCTCTCCCCCAACCGCCTCCCTCCTCCTCCGATCGCGCCCTCCTCCCCAGCCGTCCCCGGCGCCCCCTCTCCCCCCGGCTGCCCCTCCTCCCCAGCCGTCCCCTCCTCCCCCAGCCTACAGTTTCTCCGAGCGACGGCGACCGCGACCGTGACCTTGACTACTCCGACAGCGAGCGAGCATACTAGCGGCGGATGGCCGGGCGGCGACTGAGCCACCGTCGCCGGGCGTCTTCGCGATGGAGCCGCTGCGGCCACACCGCTCCTCCTCCGACCATCGTCCATTCATCCGACTGTCCGAGCTCTGGTGACCGGTACACCTCCTTCCCCCTCTACTCTGTGATGTGTGATGGCTTGTGGGGAATCTGGGATCTGGGATGACCGTGAGAGATGTCGACGGGAGGGGGGACTGCCGGACTGGGGGAGGCGAGGTAGAGGCGGCCCGGCCGTTGGCGCCGGCGTGCCTGCCGTGACGCCCGTGCCCGCCCGCGCCATGCCGGCCCAAGCACGGCACGATCTGCTGTGCCGTGCCGCCCACCGGGCCAATTTTCTAGGCCCGATCCGGCCCACCGTTCGTGCCGTGCCGGCACGGCCCGCCACGTGTCGGGCTGGGTCATGCTTGGGCCGTGCCGTGCCGGCTGTGCTTCGGGCTGGCCCAAAAAAACCCGGCCCAAGTCCCAGCTCTATAAAGGCCCAGCTTGCCTGTCTTCCCGATATATACTGGCCAGGCTCACGCACTCAATACATACAGGCCGGTCAATCCAAGGTGAAAATCGCAGGCGTTGAAGGTTTCTCCAGGAGAAGCGGCACTGGGGGCAGCTGTTGATACGGTTTCTGCATGTAACTAACTAGTTGGTGATTACTTTGCCAGATCATGGGTCAATTTCCTCGCCTCGGTCCTGGTGTTGTCTGCGCGCGGAAGAAAGCCACGAAGACCAGACGTCATCAACCATCATGGTGTCAAAAGTGGAATCAATATTTAGGCCCTGTTTGGCACAGCTTCACCAACAGCTTCATGAGCTGTTGTGAGCTGTTTTTTGCCAAACACCCTTTTTGCAAATAGCTTCACCCATGAAGCTCCTTTTTTTGTGCTCTCACAAAGGAATAGGGAGAGGTGAAACTGAAAAAAGTAGCTTTTCACAGCTCTCTCCCTCAGGCCCATATTCCAAGGAAGCGAATGCCCCTCTAGTTCACAAAAATTTACACGTATTTGCCACTCTCTCCCTCAGGCGTACGCACCGCTCAGTTCACAAAAATCCCGTTCACTTTTTTCTTTCGCGTACGCACCGCTCTCTCCCGTTCACGTATTTTAAATTTTTTATTATTTTAATTTTTTAATTCATACTCATTCAAATATATTATTTTTTAATTCATATGACCATATACAAATATACAACTCCAAATGTTAGAACAAGTCAGGTAAACAGGGGCATCTTGGACAATTGACCTCACTCAGGCATGCATGAAACTGTTGGTGAAGCTGTTTTGCCAAACAGTTTTCTAAAACAGCTTTAGTTTCACCGGTGAAGCTGCTCGTGAAGCTGAATCAAAAAAAAAGTGCCAAACGGGGCCTTAATTGAAGCCAATGTTATCAACCATCACCCGAGGCATCTAGTCACGTGACCATCAACAAATCAGCCTTGCGTGAACATCCATCAAGGCAACCAGCGAAGTCATCTCAGTTCCTCGGTCAGGCGGGTTTTTTCGCTTGGTCCTCTCGCACGTCAGGCGCGGCATCAGACCGGTCCTCGTGTAAAGTCCCAGTAACAGCACGCGCGCAGATTCGGTAACACTTTTCTAGCGATGACAATTATCAATATTTTTTCTAAACTACTTAGATCTTATAAATTAAATGGTTCAAATTGTACAGTTTAAAAAAGAAAAATCATAACTTTACTTTCTGCTGAAAACATATATTATGCCATAGACAAAAACAAATTGAAAGAGGCAGAAAAAATACCACTATTGAGAAAAAGAAAAATTATGTAGAAGAGTATGAGAATTGGACAAGGATAATAAGAGAGTTAGGATTTTTATGTTATGATCAATGATTGATTCTTTGACCACTTAATACGAGGGTGAACATAATGCGCGGAAAATAATGCGCAGTCTGGAACATGATTTTTGTGAAGTATCTCTTATTAAAGTTCTTAATCTTGTTAATCGCTTTCTCTCTACTAAAATGACTGATAACACTTCAATTAATGAGCATCTCAATAAACTATGTGTTTTAGCAGAGAAATTAAAAATGCTGGCTATTCTTTTTCTGAAGAAGTGCAGGTCATGGTTATTCTAAACTCTTTACCAAATTCATGGGAACAATAAGATATCCTTTTGTTATTTTGAAAGGATACTTAATATGCGCACTTTGAGGCATCATTTGCTTATGGAAGAAGATAGAAAACTCTCTCAGGGAGAGGAAAGAAATACTTCTGAGTTACACCTTAGAAAGGAAAAAGGCAATAATAAAAGAAATTGGCAAAAGAGGAAGTCTAATGGTGATTTGAGAGAAAAGCTTAACAAGAAACGGGATCGGAATGATTGTGGAAATTATAACTCAGTTCAGCGGAATAAAAAGTACAAGAATTTCAAGTGTCACAACTGTAGTCAGTATGGGCATTTCAGGGTTGACTGCAAGAAAAAGAAGTAGAATGAGCAAAGGAATCAAAACAATCAACTAGCTGAGCGTAAAGACAATTCTTCGCCTAACGGTATGTCTAATATTTTTTGTATGCACTAAATCTTTACTTGTTACTACTTTTCCAAATAGTTGGATTGTCGAAACTAGTGCTACTTCTCATATTTCTAGAGATATAGAGATTTCACTTCTATGCAAACAATTCTAAAGGGAAATAGATATATCTTCTTAGGCCCAAATGCTAAAACTGATGTACTTGGAATTGAAAATTATGTTCTGAAACTCCCCAATGAAGAAAAATTATTATTACATGACACTTTATATTCACCCAGCATGAGAAGAAATTTAATCTCTGTTGCTTAGTTAGAGTCAATTGATTATGACATACTATTTAGGAAAGGAAGAGTTAAAATATTACTCAATGGGAAATTAGTGTATACTGGAACTCGTCATGATGGTTTTTAGTTTCTTGATGAATTATCAAATGATGACAATATTGATTGCTTAGTTGGTGAAAATAACTCCATAGTGAGAAATTCAAACGATAGAAACACATGCTCAGAGTCATTTTTATGGCATTTACGACTTGATCACATATATAAAAACATAATTAAGAGGCTTATTAATTCTGGAATTCTGCACTTTAAGTAGGAGAATTTTGGTATTTGTGAGGCATGTATAATGAGTAAGATAACCCGTGCGCCTTTTCCAAAGGCGGAAAGATCTAATGAGCCTCTAGCCATTATTCATTCTGATATTTATGGTGAAATGTCTACTCTCACTAGAGGTCAAAAGATTTATTTTATCACATTTATTGATGATTATTCTCAATTTGGATATGTGTATCTTCTTAAACAATAATCGAAAGGTTTTGACATGTTCAATACATTTAAAACTGAAGTGGAAAATCAATTAAATAGAAAGATCAAAGTTTTGAGAACTGATCGTGGTAGAGAATACACTTCAAGAATATTAAATGTTTTTTTGTAAAGAGTATAGAATTATTCATCATTATACCATACCATACACTCCACAACAAAATAGTATTGCTGAAAGGAGGAATAAAACACTTACGGATATGGTTAAGCTATGATGGCTTATTAAGATCTTCATTTATTTTTTGGGGGGAAACTTTATATACTGCTATTTATTTATTAAATTATTCCTCATCTAAGGCTGTAACAGTCACTCCTAATGAGTTATAGACTGGAAGAAAAATTATAGCCTAAAAGCACGCCAGGAATTTGTTGTTGGTTATTCTTTGAAATTTAAAGAGTACAAGTTTTATGATATAGAAAAAAGATAAACTGGTGGAAAGTAGGAATGTAATACTTTTATATCTAAACACACATCACCGTGCTAAGTGGGCAAGGGTGGAATTATGGGAAACTCTAAAAAAACACAGATAGATACATCTGGTATTGATTCTCACACTGAAGGAGATTCTGCTCCTGAAGGAAATACAAATCAAACTTCCAACACTAACATGCTTAAGAAAAATGTGAGGAATTTAAGTACACCAAAATATCTAGATGATTATTTTTTGTTCTTGGGGAAGTTCACTCTAAAAATTTCAAATTTAGAGGAAGAACAAAAACTATGGGTGGAAATAGTGCGGGAAGAATTAAACTCGATGAAGAGGAATAAAGTTTGGGAACTTGTTGATCTACCAAACAACCACAAGTCCATAGGTTGTAAATATTTTTTAAAGAAAATTGAATGCAGCGGGTTTAGTGAAAAATTATAAGACTAGACTTGTTGTCGAAGGCTTTACACAAATGAAAGGTATTGACTTTGTGGAACTTTACACAAAGGAAAGGTATTGACTCGGTGAAAACTTTTTCTCCTGATGCTAAAATTACTGCAATTTATATTATTAGTGCTTTGACGGCTTATTGTGATCTTGAACTCCAAATGGATGTTCAAAGTGCATTTCTTAATGGTCTTTTGGAGGAGGAAATTTATATAAAACAGCCGGAAGGTTCTTTCAAAGTGCAACAGCCTTGATGCAAACACGTAAATCAGCTTATCGGCAGTAGGCATGAATGGTAGCCTACGTTGGTGCATGCCATAAGAGTGAATCAGCACAGCGGCAAGTGAGGCGGTTGGAGGGCATGCACGTGGCCCCTGGTCGAAGGCGGGAAGCTTGGGAGGCGCTAGTGTCCATCTCAAGGCAGTGGTTGACTAGTGGGGCCCGCGGGAGGTGTTTCCATCCGACGTCTGCAAGATGTCGTCGGCTATTTCCTTTCTCCCTGGCTTCGTGCCTCGTGTGTTCTCCAAATCAAGTGAATTATGTGTTCATATAGATTTCGATAGATTCGAAGATATTTTTAATTTGGTCTGTTCCAATTTTGGAATTTAGAGTTGTTTTCAGTTATGAAACTTTCATGCAGTGCTTCGGATCCCTTCTTGTCTACAATTTGGAAGCGGTCTTCTCCAAACGGGTGTAATTGGTGTGAAAAGCACCTAATTCATCTCTTTCTCCTTAAGCACGTAGATTTTTTCACAAATATCTAGACATTAGGGTCGAAGCAAGGATTTTAACGATGGGGATACGAACTTAAGTGGCGTACATTCTAACACAGTTCAAATGACATAATACAGATGTTTAAATATGACAAATTACATGTTTGTACTACAAACAACATCACAAAATATTTTTTAAATACATTTTGATATTGCGTTCCTTCATGCTTTAGTGTTCTACAAATCTACATTTACAAATAGAAATTATAACTAAAGTAGATTGGACAAGATTAAGATTAAAAAAAGGATTTGACATTTTCAAAAATCAAAATCAAAGCTTAGATGGATTGGTGACCATGGTTCGATGCGCGCCTCCCCAGTCGTGCTTTGCCTCTTGCTGCCCGCGTGACACTATTCATGGGCCAGATGGTTAGGGCAAAGCGTATGATGTGATGCAGCAATAGGAATTGATCCTGAGCCACGCTGCCAAGGGAGGTGTCAATCTTGTGGCTTGGTGGGCCTTGGGCACCTGGGCCATTAGACTTGTTGGCTATTGGTCTGTTGGGTTTGTGGTTTGTAGTTTGCCAAGACAAATTGAGGGAGAAGCGCGCATACCTTTTTGTATTAGGGTGTATATAATAGGTTTGGCAAAGTTTTTAAGGGTATAGCTGTACCCCCATGCATCTTTGTTAGCTCCACCACCGCTAGACATGGACGGTTAGTAGCAATACATAGCAAGAGTGCAATATGAAGTAGAAAACAACATAGGAGTAGAAACATAAAACATACATAAAACCATATGCCAATAGCGGCAATTAGCCAATGACTACTGAACAACGACGTGTGAGACTTGTCAAAGAACCAAAGAAGGTGGAGCAGTGTCACATTGGTCAGTGTTGAAGGAGGAGGTAACAGCTCGGTCACCCGGATATCCCTAGTACTACGACATGGCGAGTCTACCCAAATAAATTGGGAGGTGGGAGATGGAGGTTTAGAGGGGTGGAGAAGTGGAGAACTCAGATATGTAGGGTGAGAGCAAAGGAGAGAGATGGTGGAGTTGCCATGTGGGCCTGCATAGCTTATTGCAGACTTACAACTAAACCCGTGCCAGCCATTTCGTTGAGCAATTGGCAAGCACTAACAAAAGCCTTCGTGACTCCTCCTCAGAACTCACTAAAAAGTTTTATCAAGCAATGCAACCTGCGAGAACTCGCAACCACAAAGGCGGGGAATGGCGTAATAGTAGGTGGAAGTAGTAGAAGGGGAGGCGGCACTGACCTAATCTTCTTGATGAGGATCTCGTGAAACTTCTTGCCGAGCTCCTAGGAGCAGACACACTTCAGGAGGGCCTTGTGGGCAAGCATGTGCTTCTCTGAGTTCTTGACGTGGTAGTCGATCCGATGATGGATCAGCTGCTCCATGCCACTCTACCGCATCTTGCATTCCATCATTGTTAGGGCTTGCTATAGGTTGCCATCCATCACCTACACCATGATCCCCCACGTCGGCTACACCTACCATTGGTATCCCCCCTATCGGCGTTGGCCGTGCCACCAGCAAGACCCCACACCAAATCGCATCGACCTAGAGCGAGTAGATGAGAGAGGAGGGCTCACCTAGAACAGTTACTTGGGTCGGTTGGGCCTTCACGCGCATGCCACCTCAAATTAGGCTGGTCTTGGAAATCATAGAATGGGCAATTCTACCCAAAATTAGCTAGAATGACCGGTATTGAGGCCGGTACGGGAGTAAGACTTCTGTGTGCCGCTTTGGGTGTCATTATGGCACATTTTGGCCATTTCGGCCAGTACCAAAATGAAATTGATAAGTCTGCTTTCTACACACCCAACTTGAGGCAGCCGGGAGAGGGGGGCACGTGAAATGGAGAATGGAGCTCGGGTCGAGCCAGACCCACTCAAATGGCTTGGGTCTGAGCCAACCGGTGAGGAGGGGTACAACAATAATTTTCTGTCCTGAATAGCAGCAATTTGAATGAATTCACCCAAATATTCGAAAAGTGGCAAATAATTGAGATTTTAATGTAAAGGGTGGCAAATAATGTATTACCATGTAAAAAGTGGCAAATGCTAGAATGACAACGAACTACATGGCATACCATCAATTCTCTTAATAAAAGATGCAGTAGAACATGCCTATGCAAAAGTTATACATGCCTGATATCCACTACAGCAATGGAATAATTTAACCTGAAAGATTCTGGCAATAAAGCAAAACACACGTCTGAACAAATTCTTGAAGCCCTGCTTAACTGATAAAACATGTGATTAGCTTCAAAACAGACGCTAGCACAAGGTAAGTGTTGATCAATCAAAGAGATGCCACTTTTTTTTTGTACAATCGACAGAGAAGCCTGCTACATACTTTGATCCACACTAAATTAGACCATTAACTCCTCAACAATTTCTTCCAAAACTAAATGATGCAACCTAACAACCAATCATATAAACCTGAAGATGAATTCTCAGACAAACCTGAAGAATGAATCGAAGTCTTCAAGCACGCATTCCAAAGGTTCAGCTAGGTAGCTAGCTCAGTATTGCGATCAGTCACAGCTCCGTACTATTGTTACTGTGATTTGCACTACTCACAAGCAAGGACACTTCATTCATCTCCATCAGCAGTTACAAACGTAACTCAAGAATCAGACAAGCACACAAGCTAGTAGGAATTCACTTAATTTCTTTTGCCAAAATTTGTTTATTATCTCTCTAGTGCATTTCTTTTACCAAAAACTTTGGCTAATTCATGGACAACCACTTTGATAAGCGAAATTTAGCAAGGTTTTGGTGGCCAACTTCAGTCACCAGCGGGTAGGCCCTTAGTGCATGATGGTAACCTAGTACTAGTACTTAGCATAGTTAAGAAAATCGGATCGGACCGCCGGTTGAACTAGGAAAACCGGAACCAGAGACTACACCGGCTCGGTTTGCTTCTAAAACCATCCATGCAATTGGACCGGAAAAAATCATACGAACCGAACAATTCTTCCAGAACCGTTGAACTGGGCGGTTTTAGGTGAACCGCCGATTTTTGTTAAGGACAAAAATACCCTCAATTTTAATATTCTTGCTCAACGTTCAAGGCTAAGATTGGAAATATGTGAATATGCTGCATTGGCCGGCCATTGACCACCCGAGCGGCTGAGCGTTGAGCCCATTCGGCTATCCCATTTTTGATTTACCCCTAGTCCTCACTCAATCTCGCCGCTGCTGGCTGCCCCTTGGCCCTTGTCACCGCCATCGGCCGCCCCCTTGGCCCTTGTCATTGCCATGCACTGCCGCGTCCCTCACCGGTCGCCCTACTCGCCGTCGTCGGGCCTAAGCAGCTGAGGCAGCAAATCGCCGATCGCCCTAGTCGCCGCCTCGTCGCGCCAGTCGCCCTACTCACCGCCGCTGGGCTTGAGCAGCAAATTGCTGATCCCCCTAGTCGCCGCCACCGGGCCACCCCCTTGACACCACCACCCTTTGTTGTCGGTGCCCAATTGGCCCTTGTCGCCTCAGCTAAGCTACAGACGACCAGACCTCCAGTAATTAAGGTAACTGCTTTCTTCCACACTTAGATGATTAGATCCGAGCTTGTGTTTGCTAGCTGGCAATTGTATTTTCATTGATATTTTGAAACTTTACTTATTGGGTTCATCTTTGGAAAAACTATCATCCAAAAATCTGAAGATTTTGGATATCACCTTAAATGTGTCCAGTCTTGTCCACTTCGGTGCTAGTCATAAACTCATAATAATTTTTATGCAACTAAAACAATATATCTGAAGATTTTGGATATCAACTTGAATTGCAATGTTGTTTTTGTGGACTATATCAGTATATTGACTAGTCACAATTTGTTCTTGTGAAGAATTTCAGTCAGCATAGGATGAAATACTTTGAAGATGAACATGTACTAACAAGGATACTTTGAAGATGAACATTTACTAACAAGGATAACAATTTGTAGCTCAAACACCTTGCTTAATTACATTTCATTTTTTAATGGTCCCAGTTATTTTATTATGTGCAGCAAACCACAGTTAATTGATGCTGCACTCTTGCGGCCTGGAAGGTTCATCGTCTTGTCTTTTGTGATTGTCCTCGATGGGATGAGCGTTTGGAAATTCTGAAGGTGCATTCTAGAACGATGAGGTTTCGCTTAAATTGTTGTTGTTGCTTCTGTCTGATTTATCGTTATTTGGAGATTTAGATCATGATATCTAGCATCACCACATTTTATAGTAGTTATTATCATTTACACTTGCTTTTCTATTTCCGTGTGGAACCTTTTGTGACTGCTTGTTGGTTGTTCCTAATCTTAACAATGAAAACTAAAAACCGAAAAGATGAGTATGTATGAAATATACATAGCATGGGTTGTTGAACTGTTTGGTGTTCCAAGGACAAGACAAATTTACGAGGTATGCATATTATCCTTGTTTCACCGTTGCTAGTTTATAGAATTATAAATTCTCTGCTATGCTAGAGTAGTATCATACTATCATATCTTGTTTTGATATCTTATTTTGTTGCATACTTACATGGTGATAGTCTATTACTGCTACCCTGCTCTGCACTCTGCTCATGTGCTGAGAGCCTGAGAGGCTAAGACTGACTAGACTGAGAGGGAGTGTTGAACGAACCAGTCAGACCGGTGAACCGATGACTCCACCGGTTCGATCGTCGGTCCGAGTTCAATAACTATGGTTACTAATAGCAGTCACTCAGTTAGAGAGGCGCCAATGTCAGGGTGCGACACCACAGAAAGCGGGGGATCCTTGTGTTTATGTGCATGTCAAGTGGACCTACTCCCAACTCGCACATTCTCATCAGCAACCTAGGGGAAGATATAGCTTGTGCTTTGATCACCATTGCTTCATGAAAGGAGTCATGGCGCAGGTGGCATTGGCAGATAGCCTCTGCATACGAGTAGATCATCATCATCGTATAAATAGAAAGGAAACAATGAGAGGATAACACTGACCTTGTGCGGGCCTGTGCGCAGAGTACACCAACTCCTTTCCAGAGCAGCTCACAGAGGTGCCAAAAGGACCTAATGATGAAGACATAGACCTGAGCAACCACATCATCAAGGTACTGTATGCAACACAACAATTAGCAAATTGACAACCTTAGCAGCCAAGACAGGAGGAAGCATATCCCATACAGGAGCCATCCGACCAATTTGGCGATCACGTGGAGAAACTAGAAAATAATGTTAATTATCAGCTGTGTGATTGTTTAATGGTATTAAGCAAGGGTAAAAAGGCAAAGCACACATACCACAGGATCCTGGGCAACGCAGGCCCAATACATGGAGAACATGGCTGACGTGACGCCAAAAGAGATTAGTGTGTTTTGGATCTTCGGCTCCCGATGGTATTCGAGCATTGCCAGGTGAAAGGAGGAGAGTATGAACACAACAGCTTGCCATGCACCTAATCCTGAGAAAAATAGGGCCAATGGAGAAGAGCTTGGGAAAGTGCCAGCCGTGACCCCTAGGAGCATCAGGAGTAGGGAAGATCGGAAGTAGATAACACAGTAATAAGCTTGATCAGAGTTGTTTTTCTGCATCTCACTCAAAACTGTTGTTGTACCTCCCCAGTACATGTTACCCAGTCCCATACAGCAGATGGTGATATAGCCAGTGAGTCTATTGTTCATGGATTGTATGACCTATAAACCAACAAACAACAATTGCAACTTATATAATTTGTCAAAAAAAAACATGAATGACTCGTATCAGACGATTGTGTGTTACCTGTTCTTGCGCCATGTTCGCGTGATCCTTCTCGTACCACTTTGTGACGAGATTGGCTAAGAAGGGCCAAACAGCGTGCATGATACCCACCATATCTGAAACCAATTCATTCATGGAGGAAGATGTCATTGATGGGTTACTGAAAAGCTCGTGCTAACGGGCCTATTATTTTTTGCTTCGACTTATGACTTATGGATGCGGCTTATGATTTTTGGGTTGTTTGTGAAAGAAGTATGGAGTCACAGAAATTCGCGTGTGATTTTGACCGATATAAATGAAGTCATTATAATGTGTACTACAATCAACTTGTAGACTCTGTCTTGAAAAAATATTTTGTTTGAAAGTTGGTTACTATAGAAAAACCGAAAAACAACTCTTAAAAGCTGAAAAGAAGAGGCCGAACACCATGGTACTATTGGAAGCTCCTACTCTCACATGCGTGATCTCCACGGCTTGCATACATCTAGCCCTCCCACCCCTCCTAAGCTGAGATAGCTACGTACGCTCTATTGGTAATGGCAGGTGCTCGCCAATCTTAAAACACGGCTCCACCATCGTCTGGAAAGATCTCCACTCCTTCCTCATCCAACCGTAACGCCACGTGAATTCTAGCTTTAATATTTATGAACCAAATGACCTAAAATTGCACAAAAAAAAGTGGAGGAAGTGATGGTTGGAGCTGTACCCGAAACGGAGGCTTGGAGGGGAGAGAGAGAGGCGGTTTTTGGTGGAGTTGTGAGCCTGAGGAGAGGTTTATATAGGCGCGGGAACGTGGAATCTATTTTGTCGTCATGTATCATGCTATTTTGTCGTCGTCTATCAACCAAGGAGCTTTCTTTTTGAAAGCGACGTGAGCTCTCAAGGAAGGCCAACTTTCTCAAATGATTTAAATCAGCCTATCTAATTATCTATCACCTAGGAGCTTGACTCAAGGCGACCGTGACGAATCTGATACGAATCATCACCCAGGTAGGTCCATATGAAACGTGACGTCGGATGGCGCGGTTGTGAAAATGCACACCCACTGACAGGTGGGTCCATATGAAACGTGACGTTAGCTGGGCACACTATCAGTCTTTTTCTGATTGTGGAAAACCGGCCAGGGTTTAGGTCCAACCCATTTCGGTTTGAGTTTTTTACTTTTTGATTTATTTTTTACTATTTATAAATTTTGTTTTTTTTAACTTTTGGTTTTTCTTGAGCTTTTTTGCCAGTTCTTTTTTCATATTCGTTTGCATTGTCCATGATGAGCTAACATATTTTTTTCTATTTTTAAAATTTTTTAATTTTAATTATGCCAAATAAGTCACCTTCAACTACAATGTAATTTCAGTCAGCTACAATGCAATTTCAGCTATAAGCCACAGCTTTTCAATCCAACCGAGCACAATCTTATATAGGCGTTAGAACGAGGAAGGTTCGGTGCCGTCGCTGCCATCTCGTGTGCCACTTAGCTAGCAGTCATTCGATAGTTCTCGGGTGGTTTTATCATCGTCGTTATCTCATGAGTGTGACAGACCGACAGTCGTTGTATCATCTAAATCTGATACATCAGAATTATCTGTTGGGATTTTTACGTGCTTTCAATATTTATAATAGTTGTTGTCTTTTTAACTCAATGTGAAATTATTCATATTATTGATCTAAATGATAGGGAATATTTTGATACAGAATTTAACTCGAGAAATTAATACTCAGATGTTGAGGATGGCTATACTGAAATATGGTAGACATATTTATTGAGATGAAGTCTACTGAAATTTAATATGCATGTATATGTTTAACCCAGTTACAGTACAGACCAGAATAGCTTGGTTTGTTTTACAAAATCGGCTCTACATGCTGTTAACCCACATAATCAGATTGAAATTGATCTTGTTGTGGCTACATGCCAAACAATAAATAAGAGGCTATGGGAAGACCACTAGGGGCTGCTCAAAGCCTTGTATACACTAAAAGTGGGACGAGTAAATGAATTGTCTGTGTCCTGGCTCTTTCTTCCCAAGGGCTATATATACACGGCCTTAAAGTCGGATTACACGAATGCCCTTGCTAGGGCCCATCAGGCTAGGATTACAAATGTCCTTTTACGTGCATAATGGGCCTCTTGACCCAGTAGGCCGAATGGGTAAAGGTGAGGGCCACTACCCTAACAATAATCTCTCATGGTAAAGGGCTCCACCATTCATAGGCTAAAACCATGTCGTGTTACCTTTTGGCCCTCTCCATTCCTTTGGCCCGTAGGTTGACAGGCGTGGGCCGTTTTTGACTGTGGCACCAGCTCCTTCGTATTCTGTTACCATGGGACACGTGTCCCTATTTTGTTGGTCGGCCGTGCAATGTGGTGTCGTGTCGACGTGAGGGTCGTGTGCCGTGTGCCGTTGTGCATCGCGCTATCTAGGGTCTCGCGTGTGCCCTGAAAAGGCGCACGCATTAAATTCTAGTTTCTCTCTTAAGACGCCATCTGCTGGCTCAGTTGCCATACCGCCTAACTATTTGTCACCCTCTCCCTTCATCTTCTCTCTGTGCTGCGATTCACCTTTTGGCTCTACCACGTTGTGCTGTCCATCGCCGTTTGCTACGTTTGCCGCACCCGTGCCGCTCGTTGAAGATGGTTTATGGTGGTGATCGACGCTCTCATCGTAGGGCTGAGGGAGGTTTCTCTGGTCATGTGGCCCTTCCTCTCCGTCGAGCAGTGGCGATGTTGTAGAGGGCTATGAGTCAACAGCTAATAAGCGATGGAGCATGTCGGAGAAGGTGAAGGTCCATGCATGAACACGCTTAGGCCAACCATGGCCGTGGAGGTGGTTCTACCACCGAATGGAGCTCGGTAGCAGCCTTCCGTGGATGGGTTATCTCTTGGACTTCAACATGTTCCCCCTCCGTGACGCTCGTTTGTGAGGACGAACAATGCATCTGGAGGCTCGTGGGGTCGCACTCCATTTCAATATGTGGGATCTCGCGGAAGAGTACTGCATGCTTCGCATCTCCCCATCCTACTCCTTTAATAGTTACAAGAGAGTGAGGGTAAATCAGTACATTTCTTGGTACCTATGATGCGATGTTATTGGGTTTGCCCTAAAATCTGCTAGCCAATCCTAAGGCCTCAGAGGTTGGACATCCCCCACAACAAAATCAATCTAGGGTTTGAAGAAGACCCAACGTTAGTACCAGAGTTGGTTCGGACGTGCAATCGAAGCAGCAAGCCTATATGTGTGCGGAAAGAAGACCTCACATCACATGGGTCGAGACATGATTGATCACGATGACCGAGACGACCTTCCCTCTCGCACAGCCGACTAACTCGGCGTATCCCTCTTCTGACTGACTTGGTGTGTCATGTTGGACGTCCTCAGTTGGTGTTCGTGGATTCATGGGTCCTACGCTCACGTGCGCCCACGCTTCATGTCACGTCTTCTTCACGATGTCACTTAATTTGTTAGAAAGAAAAATATGAATGACTCATACCACTAGGCGATTGCGATTGTTACATGTTCTTACGGCATGTTCGTGTGATCCTTCTCATACCACTTTGTGAGGAGGTTGGCTAAGAAGGGCCAAACATCGTGCAGGATACTCACCATCTCTAAAACCAATTCAATCATGGAGGAGGATGTCATTGGCAGCTTGCTGAAAAGGACATGCTAACACTGGATAGCCCACCATTTCTGGGCCTAGCAATGATGAGGATGTGATAACTATCAAATCTACTTAACCAAAGTCATGCCATTAAGAAGTAATTAATTCATTCAAGTGGGATTCAAACTTTAATCATACAACACAAGAATTAAGATGAATAAAACGTCATTATACAAAAGTCTGAATTACATCTACCCTACTCTATAATTCACCAAAATTTTCTTTACTAAATCCACCCCCTTAACCACCCCCACAATCATGCCTAATCTAAGTCCACCCAGATTTGTGTACCAAAGTAATCCAACTTCATACAAATGAATGGTCTGGATCTCTTCTCAAGCCTTCTTCTCTTACTCATTGAAGATCCTAAGGCCAATATTATTTGGATCATGCACATGATTGAACATGCCTCGCAATCGCAAAACGGTAAGCTACACACTCCCCGCCCCCCGCGCGAATCCCGCGCCTCCGCACTTCTCTCCCGTTCTCCCCCGTCTCCGCGTCTGCCCTAATTTCTCCGCGCCGCCTCCTCCCCTCCATCCTCCGCCCTCGCCTCCTCCCCTCCCTCATCCGCTGCTCCGCCCTCGCCTACTCCTCCCCACGCAGCGAACCACCTCTCGATGCCGCCCAAATCGAAGGCGGCCGCCGCCGCGGCGGAGCCTGTCGCCGTGGAGGACCTCTTCACGGCGCTCTACCGCCACATCCGGCCTTCTCCGGGCCTTCTCCGGCCGCTCGCGGTCCCCTCGCGTGCGCCAGATCCGGCTGCGCCTGCCTCTGCACCGGCCGCGCCGACCGCCGCCTGCGCGCGCCTTTGCATCGCGCCGCCGTCAGGATCTGGCCGCTTCCGACGTCGCCAAGTCCAGATCCGGCCTGCCTCTGCACCGGCCGCGCCTCCCGCCTCCCGCCCCGGATCTGGCCGTCTTCACCGCCGGTAAGCCCAGATCCAGGTTCTTCGCCGCCGGATCCAAATCAATGCAAATATACCTTCAATAAATCTGAAGCAGTAGACCTCAACTCCGGTTCCCTAAAAGAAGAAAAAATAACCAAGGTTGCCGTTGCTGCTTTCTTGATCTGATGATGGCGGGCACGACGTCAGCGACGGCCGCCGCCGGCGCATTCGCCGCGGCCGCCAAGCCGCGGGGGTCAGCCTCAGCCGCCTGCCCGAGGGTCGCCGCCGGAGGCCGGAGGCGGTCCGGCGTGGTCAGGTGCGATGCCAGCGTGGAGGCCCAGGCGCAGGCGGCGGCCAAGGCGGCCAGCATCGCCGCGCTAGAGCAGTTCAAGATCTCCGCCGACCGTGAGTTCCTTGCGTCCCTAACCTAACCTTCCTTCTGCCCCCCGCCCCGAATTCGCCTCCGTTGATGCGCTTCCTGTGAACCTGTGATGTGGGATTGTGCCGGTTTAGTTCGGTTTGGTTTGGCTTGGATATAGTGGGATTCGGTGTTAGCTTTGGTGTGGTACAGGTCAATAGGTGGGTGATTAGGGTAGAAAAGGAAAAGGTGGGAACATTGCATTGTTCTCTTCCAGTTTTGCTTCGATTGGTGTGAGCACAGGTAGGATTCTTGCAGGTCATTGATACTAATGAGTTGTGTTCACAGCCTGTCTGGTCATCTGGCTAAGAAATTTGGGAGATAGGAGAGCAATCAGTGTGTGAGGGATTGGTTTGCGCATTTGAGAAGGATTGGTCTTGGAGATGAGGAAATTACACGCTATCCCGACGGAAATATCGATTGGTTTTCTTGCTGCAGTGAGTTGTGGGAAGATAGCAAATGGAAACTTGCTTTTGCAGGTTGGTTGTAGTGGTAACAGATCTTAGAGCCATGTGCTTCACGGATTGGCGGAGCATTTGTGCGTATACGCACGTTCATTGGTGATGAAAAATAAACGGTTATCTTTCTTATTTCTACCAAAAGAACTATTCATAATAAGTAGCCAACTGATAGTAGCTTAACAAAACCATGTTAGGCCCCGTTTGGCAGAGCTCTAGCTCTAGAAAATCTGTAGATTTCCTAGAGCTGATCATCTGTAGCTCTAGGAAATCCTGGATCTAGAGTTACAGGCATGTTAAGTGCATTTACATGACTCATTTCATTTATATTATATATTAAATAAAAATATTTAAATCACTTTAATTTAGTCAACAAACTACAGATCCAGCATAGATCTCGGAGCTAGAGCTGTGCCAAACGGGGCCTTATTATCGGAGGCTGCACAAAGGACATATAATGTGATCAAGATGCCAAATATTCATACACGTACACATAAGATGATAAGAACGG
This sequence comes from Dendrocalamus latiflorus, assembly GCA_017311315.1. Classification (NCBI taxonomy): domain Eukaryota; kingdom Viridiplantae; phylum Streptophyta; class Magnoliopsida; order Poales; family Poaceae; genus Dendrocalamus; species Dendrocalamus latiflorus. The sequence goes on along the minus strand of CM029641.1, from coordinate 3,992,013 downwards.
ACAGTAGTTGTCGCATGCTTTTGGTATCTTGCCCAAGCATATGGCACGGGAAAAAAGTTGGGTTTTTTTGTTCTATTTGTTGTTTTGTTCTCGAGTTTTGGGCTGTGCCTGTCAGTCACTACTAAAAATTAGCAACTCCAAATTTGCAATCATTACAGACTTGTAATGTATATACGCGCAATTGCTTTAAGGAAGAAATGTTTGCATGTGACCGTGTGATAACTAAATTGAGAAAGCTTTATGCTGATGTGCAGTCAAATTCAGTTGTACACTTAAGTACAAAATTTTTTTGTGTCTCTTTGCAGTATTTGACAATGTTTTATTTTCACTATCAGGGTACATGAAGGAAAGGAGTAGCATTGCTGTAATTGGCCTCAGTGTACACACAGCACCAGTGGAGATGCGTGAAAAACTTGCTGTTGCAGAGGAACTATGGCCTCGTGCTATTTCAGAACTCACCAGTCTGAATCATATTGAAGAGGCTGCTGTTCTTAGTACCTGCAATAGAATGGAAATTTATGTGGTGGCTTTATCATGGAACCGTGGTATTAGAGAAGTAGTAGACTGGATGTCAAAGGTAAGAATCGTTCGATCAAATGCTCGTTGTTCTGTCCATAGTGTTTTTGCCCGGCTTTTCCCTTTTTGGTTGCGCAAGAACACAGTTTAGCAAAGAAACTCTAATGCTTATATTGTTGTGTTTTTGCAGAAAAGTGGAATCCCTGCTTCTGTTCATGTTGCGTGACAGTGATGCTACACGCCATCTATTTGAGGTATCAGCGGGGCTTGACTCTTTGGTTCTTGGAGAAGGACAAATCCTGGCTCAAGTTAAACAAGTTGTCAGAAGTGGGCAAAACAGTGGAGGCTTGGGAAAGAATATTGATAGGATGTTCAAGGATGCAATCACAGTTGGAAAGCGTGTCCGCTGTGAGACTAACATATCATCTGGTGCTGTCTCTGTCAGTTCAGCTGCAGTTGAATTGGCCCTTATGAAGCTTCCAAAGTCCGAATGCCTGTCATCTAGGATGCTGTTGATTGGTGCTGGCAAGATGGGCAAATTAGTGATCAAACATTTGATTGCCGAGGGATGCAAGAAGGTCGTTGTGGTGAACCGCTCAGTGGAAAGGGTGGATGCCATTCGTGAAGAGATGAAGGACATTGAGATTGTGTACAAGCCTCTCACAGAGATATATGAAGCCGCTGCCGATGCTGATGTTGTGTTCACAAGCACCGCATCTGAAGTCCCATTGTTCACGAAGGAGCATGCAGAGGCACTCCCTCCTATTTCAGATGCTATGGGTGGTGTTCGGCTTTTTGTCGACATATCTGTCCCCAGGAATGTCAGCGCCTGTGTGTCCGATGTTGACCATGCACGAGTATACAACGTTGATGACTTGAAAGAGGTGGTAGAAGCCAACAAGGAAGACCGGCTGAGGAAAGCAACGGAGGCCCAAACAATCATCACTCAAGAACTGAATCGGTTTGAGGCATGGAGGGACTCGCTGGAGGCGGTCCCTACCATCAAGAAGCTGAGGTCATACGCTGACAGGATCAGGGCTTCAGAGCTTGAGAAGTGCCTGCAGAAGATCGGCGAGGACGTTCTGACCAAGAAAATGAGGAGATCCATCGAGGAGCTGAGCACCGGCATAGTGAACAAGCTTCTCCACGGCCCGTTGCAGCACCTGAGATGCGACGGCAGCGACAGCCGCACCCTCGATGAAACGCTCGAGAACATGCACGCCCTCAACAGGATGTTCAGCCTCGACACCGAGAAGGCGATCATCGAGCAGAAGATCAAGGCAAAGGTGGAGAAAACCCAAAACTGATACCAGGAGAACAAATTTCTGCGTCTGTATCTACATATACTCCCGATCTGTCCCGACATTCTAATTCCAATATATTTTTGAACCTTCGCTTGCTGAGCCCTCCTCGCTGAGATCGTCAACCGTGTCGTGAATTAGCGCCATGGCGGCCGCTGAATCTGTTGAGATATAGCGGAACTTCTCTGCTCCATCTGCCTTTGTATATTACTGTGGCAAGAGCCCCATTTTTAAGCTGTACTATACACTGTTTGGACCAAATAAACAGGAATCAGTCAATGTGTTACGTGGATGCCTTTTATGCATTATACTACTCTGCAAGCTTGTAGCACTTTGTACCGTTTAGTTAGCGCCTGTATTTAAACTGTTAAGTATTAGCAATTCTGAAGTGTTCATCTGTTTCTCGAGATCAGTTGCCCGCAGTGTTCTTTTAAGCAATTTTGCACCGTCGATCATTTCTTCCGATAAAGCGCAAATTTGTCAGTATTTATTTCCACGTTTTGTAAATTCTTGTTACTCTTGATCAATCCGTGACCACGTAGATAGTTTTTAATCCAATTAACAGTGACCATCGACCACGAGTTTATGCGATGCCAAGTGCAAACTGCAAAGCATACGCGACTCACTTGGCCCGTTCGTACTCGGCCGAGACGATGACGTCATGTGGTAAGCCGTTCTCTACTTTTCAGCTTCTAAAAAGTTATTTTTTGATTTTTTTTAATAGTAATTAATTTGTAAGCCGAGACGATGACGTCATGTGGTAAGCCTTAATAAGGAGCAGCGTGCAGGATTTGATGAAATCATACATCATGTCATGAATAAGAAGATCCAGGTGTTTTTCGTGGATGGTCCAGGAGGAACAGGAAAGACATTCCTATACAAGGCACTTCTTGCTAAAGTCCGCTCAAAGGGATTAATAGCAATTGCAACGGCAACTTCCGGTATTGCGGCGTCAATATTGCATGGAGGACGCACAACACACTCAAGGTTCAAAAAATATTTGGTTATACAATATATGAGACGTGAATCTTAATGAATCTGATTGATCGTTTTATTTTTTACAAATTTTATTTTGTTTTGTATTTTATCGTAGCGTTAGCACGTGCACACTACTAGTCAATATAATTACAAGACTGAAGCATAACATACAATTTAACAAAGCTACAAGTCCAATATTAAAATTTACAATTTTAGAAGTACAGAAGAAAATCTTATAAGTAAATATTGCAAAGTTACAAATTCTGGGACTAGGATTCCACCAAAGCACATTACACAGACATATCATCTACCCTTCATGACCGACAAAATTGAAGACACCTCCAAAACCATATTAACCAAGACCACGTACCAAACACAAATTTAAAATGAATTTAAATAACAAATTGCCATCAGAAACTGGTACTTTATAATATTACACAAGGGCAATCGCTCACCAAGATACCAAGATTGTCCAGATCCAATCAATAACTTTCGCGTATTGGGTTTTTATTATTCAAAAGCAAATTTACCATTCTTAACTTTTTACCTTTACCTTTATACCCTCTTGGATGAGTCATTCCATTTCTGACCATGTGCATGCCACATTATAAACCACTAGATCTCACCTGGGCAAACCAACGCCATGCATAAAGCCAGCAAGAGCCAGCAGCGAGGAGAAAAGAGGAGGCCGGTAAGACCACCCGCCCACAACGCCCAGTGAACTCACCTCACTGCCATAGCCAAAAATAGACAAGAGGCTGCCCTCACACATCACCTCTCAGGAAGACCAACCCATGCCATTGCCCATAGCACTCACGGGCCACAACAAACCAGCAAGCAGCCAAGCCAAGCCAGTAGCATTGCCCTCTTTAAACCTCCACCAGAACCCTAAAGAGGGAAGAAGGGAGCTTCCAAGACAGAAGGACCCCAAGAAGTACCACGGTCAGAAGGACAACTCCAGAAGCCTCCACTTATATCTTAGCTAAACTCAAGAGAACTAGTGAGAGAAAGAGAAAGAGCAACCTCAAACCTCTAGTTCAAGCCAACAAAAGCCAGGAAGGTAAGAGTTCAAAAAAAAAAGCCAGGAAGGTAATATCATGAGCTACCATTCCAAGAGAACTAGTGAGAGAAAGAGAAAGAGCAACCTCAAACCTCTAGTTCAAGCCAACAAACGCCAGGAAGGTAATATCATGAGCTACCATTCTATTCTTGCTAACCTTAGAATCGGCTAAACATAGCCACGGCAAGGCAATAGCCCCCGGCTTACCACACCAAAGTATGGGGAAAAGGTGGCCATCCAATGAGCCCTCGGCCATGGAACGCTACTCGGCGTATGACCAAGGTCCAAGCTACTCACGGTTGCTCACCACAGTACACCCAAGACCAAATGGATCGACAGCCATCCAATGAGCCCTGGGACTATAGTCGATACCCCCCGGCGCACGCCACTGCCCCAAGTCACTCATGGTCACTCACCAGAATGTAACAAGTAAAACAGATAACAGCGGAAGTAGTAGGACAAGTGCCAAGAATCGGCAGCTTGTAGCCACCGAGATGCACGGCGCCGATGGCATGAAGTCCCCATGGCGCCAAGCGTCGGTGGCATTAGCATACAGCCGCCGAGACACTAAACTTCGGCAAGGAACCCAGTAGAAGCAGAAGGAACAGTGGCGGAGCCTTACCCTCACAGAGACGGAGGCGTGGACAAGGACGGCGGGGTAGCTAGTGTAGGCAGAACCGAAAAGCCCCAACAAGACCCAGAAGAGGCGAGAAGAGGCGGCAATGAATCTGGTACGAAGACCACAAGATCCACTCACCTCGGGACTGGATCTAGCAAAGCCAAACCCCAACTCACCACAGCATGGCCGGGCTTGGGACTGACGGCAAAGGGGGAGGAGGGGGAATAGAGACGGGCAAGACCAGGCACATCAGTGGTGACCAAGAGAGGGAAGACGGAAGGAGGTGAGGCGGGACCTAACGGCGACGCAAGGAGGCGCCACCGCCTGTGGTGGAGAAGGACCGTCGAGACCGGAATCGGCGAAGAAACTGAAAGCGAGACGCAAGGGGAGGCCGAATGAGAGCCGCTTGGGAGAGAGATATAAGAGAGGCGGACGGTGGGCCGATGGGCGAGGCGGGCGACAAATGGGCCAATAAAGCAAATAGATTCCAGGGAAGGCCGATAGAGAGATAAACAGTGAAGTAATACGCATACACTTGTACCAAATAAAACGTGACACACTCAGAGAATTGGACAAAACATCTTCTGTGAATAATACTAACAAGTATAACTTCTGAAAATTAAGACGACCAAAATATTTAAATAAAATTTAACCAACAAGAGTTATTGCTTTGTCTAAAATATAACTAGAAATTTGAAAACGAATTCTAACCTAAAATAATGTAGCAGAGGATTTGGTTCCAGGGGAGGAGAACGTCCAGACCACCACTAAGATCGTTGTCTATCAGTTGACAAGTAAAGCAAACTTTTAAACATGTTATAGTACATGAAAGCTTTTAATACAGTTATTTTCTATGATTGCCATGCATCAAAAGTAATTTCCAAAATAAAGAGAAAAAAGCGACCAGAAGAAAGAGAACATGATAAGAACATTATACGTGATATCAAAAGTCCCCGCTCGTTTCGGCTTCAGCTTCTGGCTACTGGCTTATTTTTCACTATTCATAAATTTCATCTTTTTCTGAACTTTTGGCTTTTTTTGAGCTTTTCTGCCGGTTCTTTTTTCCTTTATTTGTTTGCATTATACGTGATGGGCTAATATGTTTTTTCTATTTTTAATTTTTTTTAAAATTTAATTATGCTAAATAAGCCTCTATCAGCTACAGTATTTTTTCAGCCAGCTACAGTGCTTTTCAGTCATAAGCCGGCGGCGGGGACTAATATTTGTCAATTGGAATTTCTTTGAGATAATTCATCAAGATCCGTGGGATTTAGTTTGTACTAATAACTGTAGCGCTTTAAGATTTGTGGGATTTAGTTTTAGCGAGAGAGAGAGAGAGAGAGTAATCGCCGCTGACTTTGTGATCAGTGCAATACCCATACTAGAACATGTCATGCAAGAAGATGTAGTAATTTGTCGATCACCACCAACTTTTAGACATATGTTCTAGCTTAACATATATGCCAGCCGTGGCTGGATCTTTCAAAAAAACGACATACGTTCTGCAACTTTTCTTCAAACTCAAAGTCTTCCGTGAGTCGAATTTCTCCTTGCCATAGTGTGCAATTATATATACTGTTCGAATCCCAGGCAGAAAACCCCCAAAAACAACATAAAAAAAATCATTTTTCCGAACTAAACTAATCAAAGGCACGAAGTAGGAAATCAAGACCAGGAAAAAGTCAAAAGTATAATGAGTTCTACGGGTGCAATGCATTTTGTAAGACAAAAGGCACCTCCCAACTTTATTAGAGCCAAGGTATAGAGAGTACAGAAGGGATGGGTACAATACTGGAATTAACTGAGAAAGCTTCTACGCAATTACTACTTGCTCCCCATAGCTAAATATGATGAAATTATCTCGGCGGTGGAGTATGTAAAACTGCCTATATAGCAATTCGTATGATAAGTCAGACAATATAAAAGGAACTTTGTATAGTGTCATCAATCAAACCAACAAACTGAAGGACAGTGTCGAAGTGAATCTTAGAAAGTCCAAAGAAAAATTCTCTCAGGCCGGTTGGATATATATCCCTTAATTTTTCTTTTGGCAGTAACTTATTTGATCTAATAAAGTACAATTGGAAGAAGCCTTTCTAAAGGATTTCTAAAGAAACTCTGAAGACATTTTCTCTGTTACGACCTGACAAAATATATATTGCACATCTTTTCTCAGCAACATGAACTTTTGACACTTAACGCAAACAATCCGCCTTCGTAACCCCTCTTTTTGAAGTATCCAGTCCTCCTTGATTATATTTTGTCTATTCAAACAGCATAGCAGAACTTCACTAATAAATAATTAAAATAAATGGGTACTTTACAGTTGTAGCTTATAAATCGTGAGCAGTTTGTTCGTCCCAGCGAGGTGGTACTAAAGAACAGCACAGACCAACGGAGGCCGAGCGCGTGGTCACCAAATCCCAGCCCAATAAAGGCCCAGCTCTGTTTTCCCAACCTATGCTGGCCGGACTCACGCACTCAATATGTGTGCATCCTTTTAGATTGTGATTTACAGCTTAAATTTTTAAATTTAGGTTGTTCGTATGAGATAATATATAAAAAAAATAGTCGCATATGATTTTGGCTGGTACAGCTAAACTCAGTAGACTTTTTTACTATAATCTTTCTGTTGATCTTACTTAAAAAATACACTGTTGTAGTATGAACAGCTAGAGCCAAACCCATTCAAAGGTATCAAGTCTGGTACGCCGGACTGGGAACTTGACGCTCACCATTTGTAGTGGTCTCGGTGATCGTCACGGCGGGACGTGAAGTAGAGACAATGATGAATCTGAGTAATTGCTGCCCTTTAAGATACAACAGAAGTTGTGCCTTCTAGAGCAGGAAGTTTTCACGGCCAAGCTTCACATTGATGAGATGGCCAAAGGTTGGCGACGGTAGCAAACCAATGGAAGAAGACATTGTGCCAGTGATTGGACTGGTGATCGCTTTCGAGAGCTGAGAAGAGTTGGAGCTCTGATATCATGTAAAAAATGAATCAGAGATTAGATGGCTTTCTCGCACACACAATCGATGACGAGACCCTCGATTTATATTGTCGATGTGGCTACAATACACAGCAAGCTACATGGAGTTTCTTACTTAAACGTCATGCAACCAGGATGAGGAAACTAATCTAAAGAATGGCTCTAATACCATGTAAAAAATGAACCAGAGATTAGATGTTTGCTCGCACACACAATCGGTGCCGAGGCCCCTGATTTGTACTGTGAAATGGCTACAGTACACGCTAGGCTCCATGGAGTTTCTTACTGACAAGTAAAGCAACCAGGTTAAGTAAACTAATCTAGAGATAAGGCAAGGGATAAGACGGAGATTTGCAACTCTTTTAACATGGACGACGGCGCATGAGCTGGTGGAAGGCAGCAAGCTTAGAGCAACTTCAAGAGATTAGCCAAAAAAAGTATCTAAATTTAGTGATTTAGCTATTCTCTAAAATGAATCTCACCTCAAAAAAACAAGACTACTCCAACAGGCTATCTAAACTAGAGGGCGCGCGGTGGGTCGCGTACGCGCGGGAATGGGGCGCAGCGTGCGGGAAGGAAACGCCGACCGCGCCAAGAGGCTGGATGGTGAGCGAGGTAGGCTATTCAAAAATAGAGAGCGAAGGAGGATGGATGGAGAGCTACTAAATTTGGAGAGTCATTTACAGAGTCTATTGGAGACGTTTTTTCTCCAATAATAGCCAAATTTACCTTTAGAAAATGATTTAGCTCTTCTCTTGAAGTTGCTCTTAGAGCCTATTCTTTTCAGCTTCTAAAAACTGCTTGTTGGCTATTCTAAAGTAACTAGCTTTTGAAGGGGTATCTTTTCAAGATAAGGTCTACTAGTTAATTGTAGTATATATTATACCGATTTCATTTATATGGCCAAAAACCGCACATGAATTTCTGTTACTCTATAATCTCTCGTACGAATAGCCCAAAAACCACAAATCGCAGCCAAAATCCATACACTTTAGCCAAAAAGAGGTGCGTCTCCGGCAGCTCAAGTTGGAGTGTCTGTAGCGGGGAGTGAGTGACTAGCACAAGGCATATGAAATGTGACCACCATGACGGTGAATGGGGACATACCGGCTGCAACCTCCTCTCCTACTGTCTGTCCATGCATCCTGATCTGAAAGCATGAAACTTATTGTTTATCACAATTCCAGTATAACAGGTATGATAAAATGTGGCAATAAACCAAACAACACCTATGTACGCACAGGCTTTCCTTGAATGGAAGAGACGTACTTTAGTTAAGACTCCAAAGAACCATGATTCATGACTCAATAGTACATAGCAAGTGCTTGCATTAGCTTCAAAACCATTATATAGCGACAGACATGTCCAAATGGGGGCCAAGTACAGCTCAGCTGACCTGGTTAACTAAATAGGTCATGCCGTGCTGATCCATAAGCTCAGCCACAGACTTAGAAACGGTCTAAGGAGGTCACGAGCCGGGCTGTACCAACCTGGGCACATTTAGCCCGATGAGCTGTGGATATCCCATTTAGCCCATCTCCAAAACGAACTCCACAACCTGTTGTCACCCTCCTCTGCCCCTATCTCACTGATGCCTTAACACCCACCTTCCCCAATCTCACCATTACCATGGAGGTGGACGAGTTTGACGACCTCTACACCGAAATCCTTCTCGGCTCCATGCCCTCCAAGCCGTCATCGGTCGAAACCCTAATCCACATAGTCCCAGCCCACACACCTCCTTCTTCCTTCATGGCATAGCCTCCTCCTACTCCTTAGCCACGCCAGAGTCGCGCTACATTAGCACCAAGGATTGGGAGGTTATCCTCTTTGATGACATGACTGTGCTTGCCACCAAGCCCCAGGACAACTCCTTCCTCCAATGGATCATGGACATTGGCTACACCAATGGTGACGGCAGCACCTTCGGCTTCAAAGGTCCTACCTTTGACCCCCTTCAAAGGAACCAGCGGCCATCGAGGCATTCTTGTTGTGGCAGCTATCGCCACAACTCCCAGCGCAGCCATTCCTTATTTCCATTGCCACCGAGAATCTCGACCATCATGCGGCGGTGGACGAGCTTAGTGAGGACGAGGGCGACGATGAGGATCCCGGTACTAGTCTCGTGTCGTGCTGGCACCACAGGAGAAGGACAATGGCGCGATACGTCAAGAGAAGGATAGCGGCGCAAGACAACTAGAGCAAGTGCGATGGTGCAGGACACGGGAGCAGATGTGACGAAACAACTTTCGGACGGGGTTGGGAACATGGGAAGAAGGGCCCGTACAGACCAAGTTTGCTTGGACCGTATCATGCTAGGTCGGTCGTCTGTGTTGAGGTGCTGGCCCAAACACGATACGGCTGGTCAGGCTAAGCCGTCATGGCCCGTTTAACCATGTTGTGTCTGAACCGAACCAATAATATCGTGCTTCAAATGGGACAGTCAGCTGAGCTCGACCAATTTAGACAGCTCAGTGAGCCTGTATTTCTCCATCGTACATGATTTCTTTGTGATTACACGAGTTCTTTGTGATTTGGTCGACTAGTCTGCTAGACCTCGTGACTTGCCTTTCCCTTCTCCATTGTTTCCGTTTGACAACTGGCAGAGGGGAGAGAGAGGTGGATCCGTTAAGGTAGATCCGCTGGCTGAAATTACACTATAACTGACTTATTTGGTATAACTAAATTTAAAAAATTAAAATAAAAAATAGATTAGCCCATTATCCTTTAATCATAAATGGAAAGTGCTCAATTAGAACATGAAAACGTGGAACAATGCAAATGAATACAGAAAAAAAATAGAATTGACAAAAAAACTTAAAAACCAAAAAACTAAAAGAATGAAATATGATAATAGTGAAAAATAAAGGGAAAATTGCTCTAATGCCACAAAGTTATGTGCCATCCTTCCTTTTGCCACAAACTTGAATAACTTTGTTATAATGCCACAAAGTTGAGTGCTTATTTCTTTCTTTTGTCATTTCCTCCACTTAAACTCCATGTTAATGTCAATTTGCTTTTTCCTTACATGAAGTGACCCTTTTGCCCTTCTCACTCCATACCCACGCACAGACCAGATCGATCGATCTCACTCGATCTGTCTCCCCTTCCTCCCCTCACGCACGCACAGGAGATGGAGCCGGGCCTTCCCGTCGCCGGCGACCCTCGACCCGGCGGCGGCGCCCACGACGTCGGCCTCCTCCGCGGCGGCGCCCCCGAGCCCGGACTCCTCCGCGCCCCCGACCCCGGCCTCCTCCGCGGCGGCGCCCCGATCCCGGACTCCTCCGCGCCCCCAAACCCGGCCTCCTCCGCGGCGGCGCCCCCGAGCCCAGACTCCTCCGCGGCAGCGCCCCCCTGAGCCCGGATTCCTCTGCGGCGGCGCCCCCGACCCCGGACTCCTCCGCGCCCCCGAACCCGGCCTCCTCCGCGGCGGCGCCCCCGACCCCGGACTCCTCTGCAGCGCTTTGTTGTGCTTTGCTTCATGTGGGAGCTTTGTTGTGCTTTGCTTCAGGTGGGAGCTCCAGGCATGATAGTTCCTGTGTGCCAATGAGCGGTGTGGCCACAGAGCCAATGAATGACACCATGGGAAGCAGCGGCTGGGGATGGCACCAGGTAGAGAGTAGGCATTAGCTCAGGAGCTTTTGGACTTACTGTGATTCAGAAATGTAGTGATGAAGTGATTGTAAATGAGAAATGTAATTGCAATGCTGAAATGAGTGATGAAGTGCTGTTTGTCCAGAATTCATACAGGACATTTACCATATCTCCATTTTCCAGTGCTTGCAATGCTGAAATGAGTGATGAGATGTAATTGCAATGCTAAAATGAGTGATGAAGTGCTCTGTGCCACCAGATTCTGGAGTGTTGAAATGCATTTGTTCCAACTCTTTCATGTTAGGTATGTCTCCCAAAGAAGATGGCAATGCACCAGTTAATTGATTGTTTTCAAGGTGACTGCAATGTAGAAAAGCACATTGGATTAGTTCAATAAATCATGCCGGTTGCTGCACTATCAAAAGAATTGCAAACTCACATATACTGCAAATTTCGACATCCACTGAAATTGAGTATTTCACCAGAAAATGAGTTACCATCGAGCCTTCTGCATTAGCACAAATAAGTAGATCAAATAAGAAGCGAAAAAAAGGGAAGATGAAAAGAATGGACCATTCTGATCATACAACCTGGGTGCTGGTTCTGAACTGCATTGCACCCAGGACCATGATGCTGGGCAATTGCTTACCATCTTGAGACCCCATAGTAATCTGGACATATTTGTAAATCTCCATGGCATTCAAGATAGGTCCCTTTGAAGACATACACATATAAGGGAAAAAGCACTCCAAATGAGCACTACCAAACATGCACATATAAGGGAAAAAGCAATTGATTATAAGCACTCCAAATGAGAAGTAGAACATACCATAGTTCAGAAAATGCGATAGTTCAGAATTCTTGCAAATTTCAGCCATAGTCCACAATTATGATGACACATATTTCAGCAATAGTTCAGCATTATGATGACACATATTTCAGCACTCCAAATTTCAGCATAAGTTCTTACAAAAATATAGCAGTATGACACATTCATAAAGAGAGTGGTTCCATCCCATATTCATTACTTTCATCCAAAATAACATAATTACACTAAAATTCTACTTCTTTTTCTTCCTCGGAGATATCTTCTTTGTTGATTTGGAGGCCTTCACTGGAGAAGATGTCATTGCAGGCTGTGATGGCCCTTCTCCCATTGCTTGTGCAAGCATCCTTCTTGTCATCACCCCTGGACTATCAATGATTTGTTGAGGAATGGAAACATTTGCTCTAGTAGGTGTGCTTGCTTGAGAAGTAGAAGTGTTCCTTTTTGTAGGCTTTCTTTTCTTGTTACAGAACAACAGTCAAATGAATTGCATAAAATGAAAACAGTAAATTGGATGACTACATTTTAATTACCTCTTCTTGGTGCCATTAAGAGGACATTTTGCCTGTCTATGTCCTAGCTCCCCACACCTCTTGCATTTGTTTTTACCCTTTCCACCATTCTCTAAGCAGCCCTTGATTCTTAATTTTCGAGGCCTCCCAGAAGACCTTTTTGCAAGTGGTGGTAGAAGGACAAAATCTAGATTAACCTTAGGCCATTGAGACTTGTCCGTCAAAGGTTCTATTTGTCCCTGGTATGCAGCCCTGAATTTGTGCACAGAGTAGTACTCATGTATGTATCTGTCCATTTTCACATTTCGTTGTGTAGTAAGAAATGCAAGTGCATGTTGACACGGTTTTCCTGTATGCTGCCACTCTTGGCATGTGCACTCTATTTCAAGTGTCTTCACAACATGTCTCAAATCACCTTTATTTGTATCTCTCACCTCTGCACTCCAATCAGCAGACCTATTCACTTTTAAGTGCCCAAGGCCCCTAGTCCTTGCATTGGTCTGAAGAACAACAGCTGGTAGTATATACTCTTCTAGCTTCTGACCAATCCTCCTCCTCTTATCAAATAGCTCCATGACCATTCCCCAAATTTTGTCTGCTAGCTCCACCACAGGAAGATCCTTTATGCCTTTCACCCAGCTATTGAAACACTCAGCCAAATTGTTGTTAACGTAATCACACTTAATGTCAGGATTGAACATGCATCTCATCCACAACATGTTATGGTACTTTCTAAGATATTCAGCTACTTGAGGGCATTTTTGAAGGACCAAATCCATGTGGTAGTCAAATACATCACTCTTGTATGCTCTTGCCGCCGGCCACATGTTATTAGGGATGTCACCATGAAATTTCTTAACAAAATTTTCCATTAGGTGTCTAAAGCACTCCCTTTGTTATGCTTGTGGAAACACACTCTTGACAGCATTTTCTAAGCCTTTACATGCATCTGTACAAACTGCAAGAAGAGGAGGTTCACATATTGCCCTTTTGAGCTGACTCATAAACTAAGTCCAATTATCATTTGTCTCTGCTTGTATCAAGCCAAAAGCAACCGGAAACATCCAATTATGCCCATCCAATGCAGTTACAGCAGCCAAATGTCCATTCCATTTGCCATTCAAAGCAGTTGAATCTATACTAATGTATGGTCTACATCCATTCAAAAAGCCCTCAATGCAAGGCCTAAATGCAATGAAAAGCCTGTGAAAGTAGACATTACCTTTCACTGATTTTGTGTCAATCTCAACAATGCTACCTGGCGACCTAAGCTCAACTTCAGCCTTGAAGTTGTAAAGCAACTGAAAACTTCCTTCCCAGCTTCCATAAATCTCATTCAATGCTCTTTCTCTCCCCCTCCAAACTGTATCATATCCAATGGTGACATTATGGTCATCCTGCAACATCTCTTGCATCTTTTTTGTACCCATGTTAGGATTGGTCCTCAAAATACTTACTGCCTTTGACGCAACCCATCGACAATTGGCCATAGAAGATCTAATCCTGCTTGTAGAAGAGCAGTTATGAAAAGAAATTAGTAACAATGTCATGTAAAGTATGTGTTAGTTAGTGCAAGTTAGTACCCTTATTGTTGTCCCGTCTGGTGTCACCCGAGCTAAAATTATCCAGGGGGCATCCATCACCTTTACAATATCCCATGAATCTTGAACGGTCAGACTTCTTGATGCCCAACTCAAACTCCTCGTTTATTGCATATTGCCTAATCGCTAGCCTAAACTGATCCATCGTGGGATACATGGTGCCAATGGTTATCTCTAGATGATCCATATCATAAGAAAAGTGACGTTCCTCAGGTATTACATCGTCAACAGGAATAGCAGCCCCCTCAACGTCTGGCAGCGCATTGTTCATCTCCTGTTCAATACCTACGTTACGCCTTTCATTAGCTCTGTCATCTTCAGCTCTAAGACCCAAAAACACAAACATCTCATTTTCTTCCATTGGTACATCTCTCCCTTCCTCATCAGGCCCCTGTACTATCTGCAGACTTGCCCAATCCACTCGTTCTATCCCAGCGTCTATGTTGAATACGCAGTTAGGATCGCTTGTTCTAAATACGAAAAAAGTTAGTACCAAATAGACATTTAACCCTAATCAGTATTGAACAACCTATGGTTCCATTCAACAAAATTAAATGCAATTACTGATTGACTACCTCATCCATTGGTCAGGCATTGTACTCATGTATGTAAATACAAACGATGTCAGGACTTACCTCATCCTCACTGTCATGGTTGGCTGCCATTGACGAGGCTGGAGCAACGGCGACCCAAGAGAGGAGGCCGAGGCAAGGGTCGTCGCTGGCTGGGCAAGATACAGCGTGGGCGCCGCCGCGGAGGAGTCTGGGGTCGGGGGCGCCGCCGCGGAGGAGGCCGGGGTCGGGGGCGCCGCCGCCATGGCAGAGGAGGCCGGGGTCGGGGGCGCCGCCGCAGAGGAATCCGGGCTCGGGGGGGCGTCGCCGCGGAGGAGTCCGGGCTGGGGGGCGCCGCCGCGGAGGAGTCCGGGCTCAGGGGCGCCGCCGCGGAGGAGGCCGGGTTCGGGGCGCGAAGGAGTCCGGGATCGGGGGCGCCGCCGCGGAGGAGGCCGGGGTCGGGGGCGCGGAGGAGTCCGGGCTCGGGGGCGCCGCCGCGGGGGAGGCCGACGTCGTGGGCGCCGCCGCCAGGTCGAGGGTCGCCGGCAGCGGGAAGGCCCGGCTCCATCTCCTGTGCGTGCGTGAGGGGAGGAAGGGGAGACAGATTGAGTGAGATCGATCGATCTGGTCTGTGCGTGGGTATGGAGTGAGAAGGGCAAAAGGGTCACTTCATGTAAGGAAAAAGCAAATTGACATTAACATGGAGTTTAAGTGGAGGAAATGGCAAAAGAAAGAAATAAGCACTCAACTTTGTGGCATTATAACAAAGTTATTAAGTTTGTGGCAAAAGAAAGGATGGCACATAACTTTGTGGCATTATAACAATTTTCCCAAAAATGGGGAAATTGCACATATACCCCATAGTTAGTAGGCACTTGTAAGTTTGCCCCACACTTAAGTGACCTTGTAATTTTGCCCCATACTTGACATGCCCCCTTATTATTTTACCCCATTGCTCATTTAGCTCCTATTTTAATTTCGTTTTTCATTTTTTAGGGCAGGAAAAATGCAGTAAAAAATATTTACAAAGTTGTCCATTAAATGCCTAAAACATTCTTATTTCGTTTTTCATTTTTTACTGCATTTAGCTCCTATTTTAATTTCGTTTTTCATTTTTTGGGCAGGAAAAATGCAGTAAAAAATATTTACAAAGTTGTCCATTAAATGCCTAAAATATTTTAATTTCGTTTTTCATTTTTTACTGCATTTTTCCTGACCCAAAATATGAAAAACAAAATTAAAATAGGAGCTAAATGGGCAATGGGGCAAAATAATAAGGGGGCATGTCAAGTATGGGGCAAAATTACAAGGTCATTTAAGTGTGGGGCAAATTTACAAGTGCCTACTAACTATGGGGTATATGTGCAATTTTCCCCTACTAGTGTGTGTATGTGTAATGTGACGAACTCTTGTTAGGATCTTGAGGTGATCTGGTGCGAAATTAGTGCTGGCTATGGAAGATTCAGATTGTCACTGACGGTGAATGGCCGGAAAGTTTTTGTTTTGGTTAATTTGATTTTGTGAATTGAATCCGTATTTGTGGTTCTAGGAGAGATTAGGGTTTAGTTCCTGTGATGAAGGTATAGAAAATTAGAAATTGATCAACTGCAGGTTGCAGGGATAGTACAATTTGGAAACTTATTCAAATTGGACTAACTGCGCTGTGTCTGTTTATTTTTCAGGTCCTGATCGGTTCGGGTTGAGCTTCTGGCTTCTGGCTTATTTTTCACTATTCATGAATTTCGTCTTTTTCTGAACTTTTGTCTTTTTGTTGAGCTTTTTTGCCGGTTCTTTTTTCTCGTATTCGTTTGTATTATGCATATTGTGCTAACATATTTTTTATATTTTTAAATTTTTTTAAATTTAATTATGCTAAATAAGCCTCTGTCAGCTACTATGCTTTTTTCAGCCAGCTACAGTGTTTTCAGCCATAAGCCATGAGCTTTTAAGCCGAACCGATCACCACCTCAAACTAAGTTTACATCACGTTTTCAAGCACTTTATAGAGACACTGAACTGAACAGTGCTGTAATTTGTTTTTCAAATGTGCGTGTACTCTTATATTGACAAAATAGATCTTGACTGTATTTGTTTTAGCTTGTTAGCCAATAGTTACCACCTTAATATAATTACACCTTCTTGGACCATCTAAATGACTGACGCGTGTTATCTACTTTAATCAGGTCATGCACTGGTGTGTGACAGCTTGAGATTTATTTGTTACTTAGCTTCTAGGATCAGACTGATAGCAGCTACATCATACAGAAGAGAAACAGCAGGTGTGGTTTTCCGTTGGTGATAAATGTCTTGTTGCTTGACATATTGGTACACTGAGAGCTTGAAGCAAGATAAGCAGGCTTTTAGTTCTTGGTGAACACACTCTTGGGAAATCAGAAAATGCTGACCTAACTTAAGAGACATCCTGCTAGATCTCTGCCAGGATTTATGACAATGAAGTTTCCAAAACTTTATGCCATAGTGCTACTGACATTTATCTGCACTAATGTATGTTACGTAGAGCGTGTGGGCTTCTCAATTGTTTACACTGTAGCAGCTGACGCCGTTGGCACAAACCAAGCAAACAAGGGCATGATACTATCCTTATTTGAATATGTTTATATTCTCAAACATTGGCGGGGTTCTTGCTGATCACTTGATTACAAGAAGGATCTTATCTGTTACCAGGACAATGAAACTTCTGAAAACAGTTGGGTTTGTTGTCTCAGCTATTGCCCTCATGGCGCTTCCATTATTCAGTACACCTTCAGGGACAATATTGTGCTCATCAATATCTCTTGGTTTTCTGGCTCTAGGAAGAGCAAGGTTCGCTGTAAATCACATGGATGTGGCTCCAAAGTTTGCCGGGATAGTGATGGGCATCTCAAACACTGCTGGGACTTTGGCTGGAATAGTTGCTGTTGGTCTCACAGGAAGAATTTTGGAGGCGGCGAAGGCATCTAACATGGACCTGACAAGCTCAGAAAGCTGGACAACAGTCTTCTTTGTGCCAGGATACCTTTATATTTTCAGTTCCTTCATTTTCTTGGTTTTCTCAACAGGGGAAAAGATCTTGGAATAGTCAGGTGATTTTTTTTTTTGTAGAATATAGTCAGATGACTATTTTTGGTTGTATACTAATTTAGTATGAGGGGAGGTATCAATACAAGAATTTAATATGTATCAGGTAGCCTTCCAACTTTTGGACTTTCTAGACTACCTGCCAAAACATTTCTAGCAAAATGTGAAATTGTTCATGCATCAGAACATATGGTAACTGTGGGGGGATTGGGAACTAATTTATGATCTTTTTGTCCAGACTGATCGCTGATTTGATTATCTTTATAAATGAACGTTTTGCTTGCAACATAATGCTCTGAAGTTCATCTATGTGTAATGCATCATGCTATAAAAGCCAAGCTGAAACTTAACTCTGTATTGCAGTCAATCAATATATTTCATATACAGGACCTCCCCACATCTATCAGTAATGTACAATCACAAATCACATAAACAAACTGAACATTGAAACAGAAAATAAAAGAAAAATGAAACCCTATAGATGCCATTTAAAGCTACAAATCACTCTGCATCCGTTGACCACAGCACACGACAATCTTATATGTCACCATATTTGTATATATGGTTGTGACTGCTGCAGGACACTGAACATTTTTATGACAAGTCCGTTCTACAGAGTCAAAGCACAAACTTAACAACCTATTCATTGTACAAATCCGTATTGTAATTGCGCGCTTATCAAATTAACTTGAGTAAGAAGCTGGAGCTGTGAGCTGTCAGGTTCAGACGTGTTGCAGCTAGCTCAATCCATCACTTGGTGGCCAGTGCTGCGAACCTGGGCTCCTTGGCCTGGAACTTCTGCTTCACGTACACCTCCATGTAGTCCCCGAACAAGAAGCTCGGGTAGTCGGCAGCGGAGGCGGCGGGGGTCGCCGGAGCAATGGTGGCCATGCGCGCCGGGTTGTAGAAGGAGGCGATGGAGCGGCGGTTGCCGTCGCGGGTGGCCAGGATGCGGTGCCACGCGCTCTTGTACCGCCCGTTGCTAAGCACCTGTAAATTGTTTCAGTGAGTAATTCGAGTTAATTTCGACATACTTACAGAGTTTCATGTCGAAAATTGCATAAAAACAGCTCCACATTTTAATTCAGAAATAATTCGAAGGTCTTGGGCCTCTTGGCAATTCAGAAGGGGACCAAATCTTGAGATGGTTTCTTCGGTTGATATTTTGAGCACTAAGCAAGCACTTAAGCTGAACAATTTACGTTAATCTACTTATTAAGTGGAAGTTAATTAACGTTAGCTCCACAAGTGCACCATTCTATCATATCATGTATAATAGTTAACATGCATGTCCCGAAGTGTGACGTGGCTCACCTCGATCTGGTCGCCGGTGTTGACGACGATGGCGTTCTCGAGCGGCTGGACGTCGACCCAGCGGCCGTCGCGGAGCACCTGCAGGCCGCCGACGCGGTCGTCCTGGAACAGCAGGATGAGGCCGCCGGCGTCCGTGTGGGCGCGCAGCCCGTCCACCAGGTCCGGCCGCGGGCACGGCGGGTAGTGGCTCACCTTGGTGCCGTACAAGGGCTCAAAGTCGCCGTCCTTGGTGAAGACCTTCTCGATGTGCCCCTCCTCCAGCCCCAGCAGCTCCTCCATCACGCCCAGCATCTTCCCCGCCAGCTTCTTCAGCTCCCTCCTGTACTCCATCATCGTCTCCCTGAAAGTGCACATGATCGGTGATCACTCGCAAAGATATTGCATGCCAAGAATCGTACGTACGTCTGTTATAATAGTAATACGAAAATGCCATGTGTGTGCGCGCTTACTTGAAGGCGGGAGGGTTGGAGGGCCAGGGCATGTCGTCCTGGAGGATGAAGACATCCTCCCAATCCATGTCTCCAATCCTCCTCGCGGCGAGGCCCTCGCCTTCCTGGTCCACCAGGCGGGCAAGAGCCTTCACCGCGGGGTTGGACTCTTTGAACCCCTCCTCGCGCAGCTTGTAGCAGTCGCTGCACACCTTCTTCACCCTCTCCAGCAGCTCACCAGGGATGCCAGTGTTCACCAGCTGCACCACGACAATAATTCCCTCGTAAGTATCATGGGAGTGTGACGACATCCATGGCGAGCTAGCATTTCGTGAGCAGGTTTGCATGCGCTTATATTATTACCTGGAAGAACCCCCACTCCTCAAACCCGGCGGCGATCTCCGCCAGGGTGGCTGCCCTCTCAGCACCATCGAGCTTGGAGAAGTCGATGACCGGGATCGCCATTGCTGCAAATGATTTCTTGAAGTGCTCCTCAGTGGATTAGCTATCAACAATGGCTGGAACTTGCAGGGTAGAAGAAGAAGAAGAAGAAGAAGAGATGGTGTGGAAGTTGTGGCATATGGGGCTGTGAGGCATGCCCCTTCTATATATAACTGCACAAGTTTGGGAAAGCTTAGCTCCGATCGAGTGAGTTTGAATTGGTCTGCAAGGCGAAGGCATCATTCTGGCCGGTGTTTACTTTGGTTATTGGGATTAAAGAATGTGCATAGGGTCAACGCAGGGGGAGAGATCATTCCGCGTGTACAGGTACAGCTACTATAGCTCGATTATAGGGGGGCTAGCTCGAGGTGTAGGACGGTTAGCTCTTGCAAACCAACTTCGATTAATTTGTTAGTCCATGTTCCATCTCTCACCTACTAAATATGGGCTTTGTATAAGCGGACAATGTACTGCGGGTCATGACTTATAATTGTGACTAGTGATTTTTAATTCTAACATAAGTATTTATACGAACAAATCGAATGCTAAATTACTAATAAGCTGCTTCGAAAATACTATCCCAATAAATCGTTTTTAAAAGACGACGAAGAAATCATGTTGTTTATTTGTTTAGAGGAAACCATCAAACTAAAAAAAAATCAGGCCAATATATAGAAACAGCTATGGTGTGGCAATTTTGTTGGTTCATAAACATGTGTGGAAGAGAAGCTAAATATGTTGAAGCAAAAAGGCAAACTACAAGCAAATGACTTATCAGATCACCTTTTCAAAGCGATTTATCGATATTCTGTTCGTTCGCACTAATACTCACGCTAAAACTAAAAGTTATCAATCACAGCCATAAACCCATGCCCGGCTCTGGGGGTAGGCCGAGGGGGCGCCGGCCTAGGGCCCCAGGCCAGGGAGGCCCCCCCAACGCCCCACGGCCCACGCCAAAAGCCTGCAGCCTCGCGACGCTTTGACTTCACCGGGCCGAACGTGAACTCCTCCGTCCGAACGCTTCGACTTCAGATCATCAGAAGAACGCCTCAACGACGCGCCGAACGTGAACTCCTCCGTCCGGTGAATGTGGCCAGGAGGACCTTCTCGATGTACGACCAGATGGCAGATCAATCTCATCGACAGCATCCCTGAAGACCAGCTCCGCTTCCAATCGTAACCTCTTCTTACATTCTTTCGCTTCATCCTTTTCAGTTTTTGTTGTTCAGCAGCAAGAATGGATTCTTTCAAAATCTCTGCACTTTTGTAGGTGTGGGGGTAGCCCTCCATTTTTTCTAACTTAGGGCATGAATTTGTGGAATTATGATTAACGTGCATAGTTATGACTGTAGTTTAGGCTCTGGGATTGATGGATGATTAGGACAAAAAATCTCGATGTTATTATTAATGATTTTGTATCAAGAAGTGCTAGAAGAAGTTCCTTTTTATGAAAGACATTGGATATTTGTCGCTCCTATTTGAGGTAAATTAATTATTACTAGTTACATTTGGTTTATGAACTAGTTAGTACCTAATTAATTTATCATGTTAGAACTATTGATTTGTGTCGCTTTAGACAATATAAAGTTTAAACTGCATATTTTATAAGTAGAAAAAAAATTTATAGTAAAAAACCCATCGAGCCGAATTCACCCTAGGGCCCTTAAAAACGTTGAGCTGGCCCTGCATAAACCACTCCCTACAACAACAAAAAATCCACCCTTTTATCCGCTTCTCTCTACCGCCCCTTGCCACCTTGATGGAGTTGACCTTGTGCAGTGCAGGAGTGCAGACAGGTTTGCCTTCCAAGTCCTCCTACCTACACGGTACGTACGCACTGTCGGCTCCTTGATTTCATCCTTTCATCCCTTTGCCGTTGGGATTGTTGTCTTTTACCAGCCACACGCATCCATGTACTTTGTGTTCCTACGCCAACTTTTCCAACTATCCTGGCAGATATATAGCTAGGCTAATTGACACATTGACACATGCAATATGTTAGTTGTTAGCTCAAGTCACGCTAGAGTTCCAATGCCCAATCGACCGTGTGTGTTTTCCTTCTTTCCAAAGTAGATTTTTAATTTAATTACCTTTACTTGACCCAGGATTAAGCTTCATCACAAATACAACGTCATGGTCGCACCCAACTTATTGCCATTCCTCGATAGTTTAAATTTTTAGCTTAAGTTTTTGAGTGAGACGAAAGGTGCATAAATTCAATAGACACATAATGCGGTGACTTATCAAAACCATTTTTATTTACCTTCAAAAAAAATCATTTTATTTCTCTAATTTATTTGGAAAATAAACAAGTTGATTGTCTCGAAAGGAAATAGTAAGTTGACGGTGTAACTCTTGCAAACACCCTCTTTTTTAAGTCGGCACAGCAAAATCAGAATATCACTATAATTGGTAAAGATTCGTATGCCTATCTAGATTCCATATCGTGTCATAGCAAATCAGCTGCCAGTCGACAAGTATGGTAGATTTATAAATTCAATCCAGGTCAGTGGTGGACCTAGAATTTTTAGGATAGGTGTTCAGATTTTAGAGCTAAGTTGCTCGGATATATCACCAATACGTCGATACTGTGACATACTGTTTCTCTCAAAATACTGATACAATGATACATGTATATAGATATCATAAAAATACATAAAATATAGAAATTCATGATTTCTTATGAGAAAATAGACGATATAAGACGAGCATAATAACATTAATTAAACAGCAAATTATAGATATTAATGACGGTTACATACCTTACTGATCCTGACCTTTTTTTTTTTTGCCTTTTCCCGTCAGAGAACCATCCGTCTAAGAGGAAGTTGTATGTTCCTTCCATAGAGCATAATATAGCAAACATTAGCATGTAAACATATGTAACAAGGATCCAACTAACTTTTCATTGACCAAGACAAAAATTGTATTTTTATACATCATCTATTAGAAAGAATGAAAAAAGTAGATGGTAGACTCCAGAAAGAACTGGAGCCGGAATAGAGCTGTCGAGACCCGAATATGCAAATACGGACTCTCTGTGTATGCTGCACTAGTCCAGGATCACGCTAGTGCACACAGTCAAACATAGAGGTAATCATCACCACAATCACGATATTAAATAAGGGAAACTCAAATTATTAATCAATATCCAAAAGTGAGACCTTATGGTCAAGCTTACAATCTCAATAGCCTTAGGGGCTTAACAAAATTTAGCAGCGGAAAATCCAAAATAAAGCGTAGCGGCCAATCGACATGCCCACGGGCAATCGAGTGGGGAGCGAAGCCTAGAACGCGTAGTCGTCGAAGTACTCGCCTCCTGGAACCTCTTGCTGGTAGTACTCCTCTTCCTCAACTGAGCAACATAGGCGTAAAGCCATGAGTACATTGGTACTCAGCAAGCCGTTTGTAACAAATGATGCAATATAGTATGCAAGGCTTACCAATGGAAGGCTGAAAGGGTTAATTTGTATAAACAGCATTTGAAATTACCATAAATAGATTGAAGGCGAATTGTAAATAAGACAATAATGAATAATCAAAGGAATTGAAGTAAACTACTTATGGACCTCCCATCCACAAGCTAAATTAACCATCCACGGACCAAATACCAATTTTTCCAAGAGTATCTATACCTCGTGTGAAATCACCGAGCATTGTCCATGACCGAGGACACGGCTATTCGAATAGTTTTACACTCTGCAGAGGTTGCACAACTGTACCCACACGATGTGATTAGCCTCGCGCTAAGGAAATCACAACAAGGCTTTTACAATGATCCATCTCAACCCGATCCCACTCGCTAAGGTTTCGCCGTCGAGTAGGGTAAATCCCCCTAGTCGATAATTGCCCCCTCTTGCGCCACAACAACATCAGTAGTGTAACCAAAGTTGAGGCTTCACAAATTATTATGCCAGGTCTATCCCATACTAGACATGTGGTTTGCACGGTAAAGCTCAGATCAATGGCGCACAAAGTTAAGTCCTTAAACATACTCAGGCGAAACATCCACATCCCAATGTGCAACCTGCACCCCCTTTACTGCAAGATCATTCGCCCGAGTGAAAACCAATTTTGTATAACCACGCCAACGACACACCAATGCCATGGCACAAATTTTATATTGGTGGCACCAACCACGATTCGATATATCATTAAGTCAAATTATTGAATCACATGTGATGATGAACCCAAACGATACTAAAAGCATAGCTAAGCATACTAATCGTGCCATCCCAAATGTGATCGTACATAGCATCACTACTAAGTTTCCCAACCTATGGTGACAATGGCATCATGGCATTCAAATTTAACAAGGAGGGAATTACTCAATTGAGGTGATAACTACCAATTACAAGGTTTGTATAAAAGTAGCGATGCAATGTAATTTAAAACAAAATATTTAAATAATAGATTGCAAACTGGGTTCAACATGATCAAAGGACACGACTTGCCTTGGCCTTGCTCAGTTGACGGTTCTTGATCTTCAAATCCAACGGCGGCTCCCTCGAACGCGTGATCTAACGAGAGAGAAACAAAACGAAAAGACAAAATAAATTCAAATAAACTCCAAAAATTCTCAAACCTGAACCAAAAGGTAGAGCTCAATTTTAGATGAATTTAGGAAAAAGAATCGGGTCAATCGGAGCTAGGACGAGGGAGAACGGACCTCTGGAAAAATAAATCTACAGAAAATCGGGAAATTGGAAAAGTGCACTGTGCTGTGGACCGGGCGCACGGGGAACTGAGTCCACGGTGGACGCGGCGCACGGAACAGTGCGGGCGGCGGGCTGCTGGCGCAAGCGGCTAGGGCTGACGTGGCTGCTGACGGGGCGGACACGCGTGCGGGTAGGGCTGAGGTGGTGCTGACTCGGCGGCTGACTGGGCTCGGCTGACGTGGCACAAAGGCGCACGGGTCTACGGTTCGGGCTGACGGGCGGGACCCACATGGCGGCGGCGGGGTGCACGGTGGACGGCGTCCACGGGGAGGCGAAGGGACGCGGCGCTGACGTGGCGGGCGTGGGGACCGAGGAGGCGCGGGGCACGGCCGAGGCGGCGAGGCGCGGCTGGCGGGTGTCCGGGGCGGCGGCGGCGGACGGTCGGCGGCGGCGGCTGGGCCGGCGGTAACTCGGGACGGTGGCGGGGCTCACCGGCGACGACGACGGCGGCGGCGAACCTCCCGTCGGCGAAGGCGACGGCGCAGGCGGCGGCACACGGGGACTAGTGGCGGCGGAGGCGGCGGCTGGGGACGGCGACGGGTGCTCACCGACGACGGTGGATGACGGCGGCGACGCAGACGACGGCGACGGCAGGCGGCGGAACCGAGGGCGCGGGCGCACGAACCAAGGCGGCCGCGCGTATAAAAACACGCGAACCGAGGCGGCCCGATCGATCCCAGCCCGGCGCGGAGTCGGACACGGTTTGGGACACGCGTACGGCCGGGATCGCGCGCGGGGAATCGGACGGCTGCGGTGCTCGCGGGCGGCGGCGGTTTAGGGTTAGGGTTAGCGGCGCGCGCGCGGGCGAACGGCGGGGATGGGCGACGCGCGTCGACCATCGGGCGGAGGGCGCGGGCGCGGGCTGAGCGCGGATGCGCGCCGCGTGGCGAGGCGGGGCGCGGCTGGGCCGGCGGTCGGACCGGGCCGGTTCGGTGGGTTTCGGCCCACCGGCCGGTTCGGGATTTTCTTTTTCTTTTCTTTTTCCAGAAATTCAAATAATTCATTTTGAGCTCTAGAAAATAGCAAATAACCCCGGAAAACTCCAAGAAAATTCCAGAAAAAATCCTTGAGACTCAAGGAACTCAAATAAAATAATCTTGGCAAATGTTAATGTTTAATTTAATCATATTAAATCTAAATAAATTCTGAAAATTCCTTTTAAGCTTTAATTAATTCTGGAAAAATACAAATGGTGTATTTTATTTTGAAAACTTCAAAAAGACTCTGAAATTCAGGATGTTACAAGAGCGGAGCGGAGCAAGAAAGAAAATAAGTGAAGTAGGGCAGAGCACATCCATATGTAGAGAGAGAATGGCGGAGAGTTGCAGGTGCTGCTCCCTTCCCAATGCCGTGCTCCCTCCCGACCGCCAGGCTGCTCGCTTCTCGCCGTCCGCTCCCTAGCTACCTCCCCATTCGTCGTGCCACCGCCCGCTTGCCTGCAATGCCTCTCTACTCGCCCATGCTGCTGCATGTTTGCCTTGCGCCCCACACTGCCTCACGTATGATTACCGTTGCATCGCGGCGTTGCGTCCACCAGTCGTCACTTGCCTCTTTAGCATGCGTCCATCAGTCTCCGCTCGCCTCCGTAGCTTACACTTTCACCCACTCACCACTCGAAGGCCAGAGTCGCCTTCCATACAGACAACCACAAGATGAGAGAGAGAGAGAACAAAGGTTAGAGTTTTATTTGTATCTTTACCTCTTTGGGCCTGTATGAGGAGGGCTGAGGTTAGAAGAAAAATGAGTCTGATGTGTTACATTGGCCGCGCGCAAGATACAGAAAGTGCAAGCTAAATTCATTTGCAGACACAAATATATAGTTTGAGACCAACTAACAGTATATACATATAATATATCTATTGTATATCTGATATATTAAAAAAAAGGTGTTTAGCTAAACATTCTTGACCCTATGCAGGTCGCCCCTGATCTAGGTAAGTTAATTTTTTGTTTAAACCATAGTTGAAGAAGTCAATTGAGCTTATATATGGGTTTGATCAAACTATTTTGGGGAAGGAATTGGGGTTCGTCGAAGTGGTCAACTGTGGCGTGGCACAATTGGTCTAAGGAGATCGTCTGGTGGATGATCATGCTTGCACCCATTGCCGACTTCAGCCAGTTGACTTGCTTCGATTAATATATTGTGTTTCACAGGCTGCAAATTTATTTATTTGTCTTTCCTTCCATTTGGCTGAAATAGAATTGCTGCTTTAACAGGTGGACCTGGAACATGTTTTGTTTTGTATTTTTTTTTCCTTTCTTCTTTGAAGCTGAGGAATTGATATGATTTCGGTTGTGTTCTTTAGACTTTTAGGGTGGTTTTTTATTTCAGTTTCTCTAGAAGCTAAAACAGACATGTCGGCTTCTCTAAATGACTTCTCGAGTCCGTCGACGCATGCGGCGCCATCCACTCAGTGTCTCCGCTGTCCACCATCCTCTTGAAAAGCATAGCAAAAATTATCAGACATAACTAAAAGTCATTAGTCGTAATCTAAAAAGATAGGACCGATTTCATGTATTACTTGTGCGAGTGTAGAAGGAATAAAATCCCTCGATCTTAGCTGTGTATCTCAGGACAGGGCATTTAGCCTAATTTTTTTGGTGAGCAGCTTGCCAACATATTTATCCTTTGGATGCAGAAGAAAAAAGACACGTAGAATTGGTACAGATACTATAAGGTTATGTTTGGCCAGGCTCCGGCTCGACCTTTTAGGCTCTAGAAGTTGACTTCACATGAAGCTAGTCCATAAGAACTCTTATTTTACCTTATTTGTATTGATTTCTAAAAACTGTTTTTATAGTAAATATCTTTTCAACAATACCTAACTTTTAAATTAAATATTTTTTAAAATGGAGTCTATTAATCGACTGTAGTACACACTATAGTGATTTCATTTATATCGATAAAAATAGCACGCGAGTATCTTTCTCTATAAGTTATTATTATTCATAAGTTAAAACCAACAGCCAATATGAATGGCCCTAAAGCTTCTAGAGCCAGTGATGCTACCACTTCCACCTAACACAATTGGGCTCCAGCTTCTTTAACTCTAGTCCAACAATGCTTGGAGCCAAAAGTGTTTGGCCAGACAGCTCCGGCTTCTCCCCAGAAGCTGGGAGCCAGAGCTTAGCACTAACTGAAACCTTATGTTAATGTAATTTGATTGAAGGTTTGGCGTATTGGAGTCAGAGCTATCTAATTTTCAAGCAAGAACATATTCATCCAATCTAACCCACTTAAATTAAGCAGTTTATTCGAACATATAATTCACGCCGGACTTTGAAAAGGTATATTTTATAGGAAATTTATAAGAATCAATATAGCTTCTCCAGAACCTTACCGAAATGGAAGCTGCCAATGTAAGGTTTCTGTCCGGGATTTGGGTGGCAGTGCTTGCTTAGTAGCATTAATCTTGCGCTGACTTTGGTTATTTCATCCGTTCGTGGATTATCTTTTTCGTCGTTGGCTACTGATCAACCACGTAACTGGCGAGCACGTCAGGCCCTTGATAGTAACGTGGGTCCTACCAATGCTCGAAGCCTCTCTGAGTATTCTCTAGACCTATTCATTCCAGTTTATGATTTTCACTGAATAAATAAATAAGATAAATTTTTATTATCTTTTAAAACGATTTATCGAGATGGTTTTTTAAAACAACTTATCAATATTTAATTCATTTGCACCCACTCATGTTAGTGCCAAAAGCCTTCAGTCACAGCCGAAAACAACCCGCGCTGTCCCCAATTCTCCATACATGCATATGCAATTATGCACGCATTTGGCTGTTCATTCTGCTGTTTCTTCTTTATTAATTTATTTTGTTCCATTGATGCGTCACCACCGGCCTCTCTCTCAAGATATATATCCATTAGAAGTCCAACTCAAGAATAAACTACTACTGACTCTAGTCAAAACAAAAGGTGATATTTTGGACAATCATACGGTCTTTAAAACATAACTCTGACCATCAATTTCTATTGATATATTTTAAAATCTAATAAAATTACAATATTTTGCAAGACAAACCAACTCATATCATTTTCCTATAACGGATCCAAATATTCATAAAGATAATGTTGGCCAAAGCTAAAATAGTTCATTTTCACTTATTTGTGACTGGATGGAATAATTGTTGAAGAGATGTATCATTCAATTTTCACTGTGGCAGACGAGCTGTCTTACCAGTTAGGCTACCAGCTGGTCGGCCCATCCTCCACACGGTTTCATACTTCCATACTGCTCTGTTCACAGCATTGCTCGAAATTAGTAAAACTTGAGATGAAGGCAAGCGTGTGCCTTGTTAACTAAGCTGTAAAAGCTAACCTGAATCCATATCCCATTTCTTGGTGTCTATCCTAGCTGTGGTGCCTTTCTAGCTGCTCGGTAACTCGGAGACAAAGATACCTCTTGGTGCATGTCAAGGCCGGCAAGCTGCATAAATAATGTAGTACTGCTCCATGGTCCCATCCCTTGTTGCAATGCAGTTCTCTGGGCTCTGGCAATTGGTGCTTCTACAGTTTACTCCTGATTATTTCTATGATTCAAGACTAGGTAGTTAATTTATTTGTTCCTCGAGGTAAACAATGGTAGGGCAAGTTAATGCTCAGGAGTATATTTATATAGGAATGATTGAGAATTTGCTACTATAAAGACGCGCATTTAACGATTTGCCACTCCATATCTTACTAACATATGGTCTCACATGCTACTGAGACATCGAGTAACAAATCTTTAAATGCACGTTTTTTGCAGTGGCAAATTCTCAAATCCTCCATTTATATATGTAGTCTGCAAATAAATCTTATCATATGAGTTCTGAAAGTAGTTGATGTGTAGACTTAGGAAAATATAAGTGTATGTTGAGACTGGTAGTCTTGGCTCTGAAGTACCCATTGCAACTACTGGTTGATGGCTCCAAAACTCTGGGCAAGAGAGTACAGCATCGCCTCAACTACTGTTTATAAGTAATCTGGGTTTTTGTCCAGCTAGATTGGTTCATTTTGTATTTTCTTTCTTCAACAGATCATGCTATTGGTTCAGTATGAACACATGTATATAATGCTGTTAGGAGTGGGGGGGCAGGCTCTTGACTGCCTTCCTAACAAGAATGGTTTTTCAGAGGTCTATACTTTTGTGTCCTACCAAAACCCTGAACATTATAGTACAGTCCTTGCAAACCAAAGATATTGTTCTATACTTGACAAGCTTGATAATGGGCTGCTAATTGTAGCAACTCAAATATTATGGATCAATCATCCAAGTACGGATTTTCCATTTTTCCCCCCTTTTTGGTAGAACTCAATAATCATATAGATAGAGCCTGCACCAAATACAGAGAAACAATGCTCATGCTTAAATAGTATATATGTTCTGACAGAAACATCCAAACATGACTGAACTTCCGTTTTGACTTGCGGATTAGAAAAACACTAAAAACGAAAACGACCAGGTTAAATTAAAAAGAGCGCGCATGCTCCATGCAGCACAATGAAACCCCGTAAGTTTAGCTTCAGAAGATAAGAACAGTATTATCATAAGTAATTATTCAACCTTGACACTTTTGTTGGCTCACAAATCGATTTGGCTGGCATGGTTGACTCCAACTGAAAACTCAACGGATGATTTGATCCGTTCGGCTGAGCTGACAGGTGGTGCTAATATGCTATCTGACGATGCTAGCTGGGTTGACAATAAGGAATTAAAATTGCAGGTTCAGATTGACATCATGCAAATAGTCAAAAACTCAAAACAGCTTAATTAAGATACAATGGACAAGATAAAAGTGTGTTTTTCTAGTTGAGAACCATGCATCAAGTCACCAGCTGCTGAAGCGTGTATCGCTCCTGAGATGATGCGATCCTCTTTGTTAAATCTGAATGACCGTATGTAAGGAGTAGCCTATTGAAGTTGCATGTACCAAGTCGCCAACTGCCCCGGTTTAACCTTATTTATTTAAGCATGATCCGCTGCAAGTCCACATTAGCCTACATGCAAAAGAATTGCACTAGTTATTAAACAACGCATTGCTCAGCTGATCAGCCTATCATGATCTGCCCCGTTTAACCAGTACCCGGCTAGCAAGTTTCCACCGGTTTTCTCAAAGTTGTTTTGAAGTAGCTTCACACACAAGATAGAACGAAGCTAATGACAGAAAACCAGAGGGAAAAAAACAAGTTTCTTTCTAAAACCAAGATATGGTTTTCGAGAGGAATCCAAATAGAAACCTTTTCTTGGCCATGCTCTTTGGGGATCGGTTTGTATCGTTTTAAGTGGTAGGTTCAGTTCGGCTAGACTTATTGCTCACAGTTTATGACTTATGCTACAGTAACTAACTTTCAAATGGTGTATTTTTTTGAGGCGGAGTTAATGAAAAATTATAGTAAAAAGTGTACTGAATTCAGCTGTACCAGCGAAAATCACATGTGACTATTTTTCTTTGCGCATTGTCTCTTGCGAACAGCTGCAATTCAAAATTTTAAGTCATAAACTATAAGCCACAGTTCAAAAGATCTCACCCGTAAAGTCCAAACCATATATTCTATTCGATTCGATTTTTGCGTGACTTTGAGTTCGAGCTATAGTTACGGAAAATCTTACCGCTGAAATTTTGCTAAAAACCATCCGTTATCAGCATTATCGGCGGGCTTTAGTAAAAATTTAAACCGGGTAAAACATTTCGGAATCACCTAGTTTTCATCCATCTATAAAGGAAATTTAAAATCCATTTAAGTTATACGTGTACACATGGCCTGGTGGGAAGGCTCTATGTCCGGGAGGGGTTTGAGTGTGCTGGTTGTGCCAATTTTTCCAACTTTGTTTTCACATCCAAAAATAAATAAATTTCAATTCAAAAACTTTGTCCCAAAAAAAATCCAAAATATCTGGCGGTTACCAGTTCTATCGCTAGCCTCCGATAAAATTTGCAAACCGATAGAGTTTTTCTTGGTCACAATACAGCTAGGAAAGTGTTAATAGCCATATAAAAGGCTCGGGCACTGCCTGCGCCCTGCAATTCAGATTGCATTTTCAG
This sequence comes from Dendrocalamus latiflorus, assembly GCA_017311315.1. Classification (NCBI taxonomy): domain Eukaryota; kingdom Viridiplantae; phylum Streptophyta; class Magnoliopsida; order Poales; family Poaceae; genus Dendrocalamus; species Dendrocalamus latiflorus. Next base: position 3,960,455 of record CM029641.1, on the reverse strand, counting down.
GTTGCAAGTCGGGCCTTATAAAATCCCTACAACAGAAATTGCCCTAAAAACTGTTTTTTGACTTTTTCTACGGTAACTAACTTTTAAACGGAGTATCTTTTCAAAATAGAGTCTACTAGTTAATTATAATGCATACTGTACCGACTTCATTTATACCTGCAAAAACAGCACATGAGTTTCTGTTACTCTGTAATCTCTCGCACAAATAGCCCAAAAGCTACAAACTGCAGTCAAAAACCATAAGTCGCAGCGAAAAAGAACAAGCCCTTTATGTGGCGATGTTACTCCGTATTATGCTCATGATATTCCTGGTACTCTATTTTCATAAACTTTATTGCGAAAGTTTATGAGAGGCTTGGTCCAGAAAATAGACGGGTTTTTAGCATCGTAGTTGTAGAAGCAGTAGTTATACTAGGTGGAGGTGGTCTGTATCTTTATATGGACTAAGTGAAGATGGAGTTGGAAGATGCCTCTCACTGAGCGGCGGAAGACTGAAGATTTGAGCTTTTTGCCCCACCATTACTGAAGGTTGTCCTAATATATGTGTTGGCATTGCTTAAAGTTATTAATTCAACAAAGATGACATTGTTATCTTAGATGATTTCGTGGAAAGTGTGGTTTAGGTGTTTATATTAAAAAAATCACCTGTAGCAAACACTACATTTGAACTGGTATGATTTTTTTTTTTGCCCGTTCAGTCAGGCAGAGGCAGGCACACAGCCAAGCCGGCGGCCCAATTTTGTAATTCACGGTTTAACCACCTTGCCAGGCTACGGGCCGACCTAGTCTTGAAAGCCCATGGGGCCATTCGACTAGCCATATAGTAAATAAAATAGTAATTGCCGATTAGCCTCAAACCTAATGGACCATTTAAGCTATCATAAATAATAACCCCCCCCCCCCTCTCTCAGTGAAAAAATACAAACAAACATTGAAAATCGCCTTGGCTAGCTTGCAATTGGCCGAGGGTCATTGCTACAACATTGTGCTGAAAATCTGATCATTATTACACATGCATATTCTCCCTCTTCACAAAGGGTTTTCCTAGCACGCAATAAAATTGATAATGGAAAATAATGAAGATAATAAGAGAAAAGGTGGCATAAGTTTAACGTGAAAACTCTTGCAGAAAAAAAAGGCGCACACCGGAAGCACGGGGACCCTGGCCACGGGACCGCCGCCGACACGTCCCTGCAGAAGAAGTGCTCGTAGGAGCGGCTGGTGAGCCGGGCCTTGGCCTTGACGCCGATGCCTCCGACCCCGCCGGCACGCCTCCAGACGTAGACGTGCGAGTCCTCGCTGGCGCAGACAACGTAGCGGCCGTCGGGGGCGTAGGAGGCGGATATCTGGCTGCTGGTGTTCTTGAACCCTGGCAGGGAGAAACACAGGTTCCCTTTCGGTTGTGTAGTTTGTGCAATGCAACGGTGATCTTGGTACGGTGTTGCGGTGCAAAGACGCGGCTTGCCGCCATTGTTGTACCCCTGAACTTTTGGAGGGCGGTGATGCCGTTGAAGACGCGGATCTGTGAGTCCGTCTGTTGGGAAACGGCACCGGATCTATACGTCCAAATCTTCCGAGTGCTCTATTGTCAGACAAGAACAGAGCAGAGCCGAGAGGAAGCAAGAACTAAGTCGTGTGAGGTGGAGAGTATTTAGGACAATTTTTGTTCCTTTTTCTTTACTCTCGTTTTGCTCATTCGGTCATATATGGTATATATAGACACACGTGGACCTCACAACAAGTCACTCACCCATTGCACGACTTTGACAACAATATCACGAGGACGGTGATGCCGTTGAAGACACGGATCTGCGAGACCATCTGTTGGGAAACAGCACCAGATCTATACATTCAAATCGTCCGAGTGCTTTGTTATCAGACGAGGAATAGAGCAGAGCCCAGAGAAAGCAAGAACTAAGTCGTATGAGGCGGAAAGTGTTTGAGGCAATTTTTCTTCTTTTTCTTCACTCTCGCTTCGCTTATTCGATCTTATATGATATATATAAACACACGTGGGCCTCACAATAAGTCACTCACCCATTGCACGACTCTGACAACGACATCTTGCCCATACCGAGCAGTTCACATGACCTGACAGTGATCGCCATCTGCCCATGCCACTTAGCTCAACCACTGTCGACTGCAGGGCGACCTGCGTCATCCACGACATCCGTGTTGACGCTCGCTACAGTTACCACCAACTGTTACAGTGTTTGGCCGTATGACCACGACCACTGCCTTCACCTTCGGCTAGACTTCGACCACAGCACTGCGGTTACGACCACTGCAGACATAGGCTCTATGACTCCGACACTTGCGACTACAGTGCCTACGACCACATCGTTTGTGACCGCAAGGCTTACGATCACAGCGCTCACGACCACAACGCTGATCGTTACAACCACACAATCCAGTCATAACGACCACACAATCCGGTCGTAACGACCACATAGGTCGTCCGAGCGCCTCTTCTTCTTTTCTAACAGGAGCCTCCTAGGCTCCTAGGTTGTGCAACCTTCGCGTTGCGGCCGCCTCCTACTTCTGCCGCCTTGCCTCGAACTCCTCTAGTGCCATGACGAGCTCTCCCTTCTCGGTCTTTCGAGCTCTTCGTCCTCTCCCTGAGGCATGCCCTCTATTCAGCCTCCGAGCAACGACGGTCAGTGGCTATGACCATGCACACTGTTGACCATGGTATCACGACCGAGACTGCTACGATACGACCATGATTGCTACGACCACGGCCATGGATGCTACGACTATGACAACGTGATCATAACCAACCACACAAATCACAATGTGGTTGTAACCGACCACGCACAACAACTCGAAGCTTCGACCATGGTGCATCATCTCGATACTTCGACCTCGACTTCTAAGACTGTTTCGATCATGCCTAAGCACCGATCGTGGACTGCTGGCCAGACCTTCAACCATGGCTTGGATTACTCATCAAGATTAATTCTACTACCCTGACGTGACTAGGATCTCCGACGGGTTCCCCGGCACAAACTGCACCGTCCAACAGCACGATCGATTTGTAGACTCGGTGTAATTGTGAACATTTCTATGTCTCAGGGAGAACTGAAAAGTAGTACCTGGAATCCGGTGATCTTTCTCGCCTGCGACTTGCGCTTCTTGGATATGCTTAGGTCGATCTGAGCCTCCTGGTTAAGTTTGCAATCTGACACAGAAAAAAATGGAATGATCACACACCACAAGCAAATGTTAATCAGCACAAACTAATTGTTATAAACTTGTAATTATACCTGTTGTCTTGTAGAACCGGCAGCTCCCCTTGTGTGACCCAATTATCGCAGCCTTGCAAAGTTTGCACACGCACATGCATAAGCTATCAAGTGTCAATGACTTGTTCACATAATTTTGACATGGATTTTTTTTGGGTGTGTCTAAGCATTACTCAGATGTTTTCTTCCTAACAATCATCTTTTTTTAGATAAAGGATATAAAATTCGACATCTATATCCACGTGGGATATATACAGCCAAAAGTTACACAAGCTCTTAGGCTCAAAGCCTCAAAACTGAGGGGCATACAACAACAGGAAAGATAGCTTAAGGACTATGAAAAAACTGGAAAGGCTAAGCTTCAGCACTTTTTCTCCGTCCTTGGTTTCAACCAAGTCCCTATCCTTATCCGACTGTGCCATCCAAACTTCGGTCTGCTTTGCGTGAAGATGGACCCCCGAGACGACGCCTCCAAGGAGGCGACGAGAGTCGCCGACGCCGCCCGCCTCACCGAGGCAAGGTTTTCACCTGGAGATCAGTAAGCATGAGAGCTATGGAGTGCCACGACACACCTCCAGGAAGGATAATGGCGCCCGAAGGCGTCATTGTTGTCGAGACCGGTAAGATCACCGGCAAGGCTTTCGCCAGCACCTCCACAACACCTCACGCACTACCCACACACAAAATAGACCGCCACCAACACTCCGGGGTCCTGCACGCCTCAAGGTCATGGCATAGCCACCCTTGAACTCCACGACGAGCCGCTTCCAGCAAAGTCCACCACTGTAGAAACCAATATGCGACGCCTATGCGCCACCACTGAGCAGATCCAGAGACATGAGCCACAGATCAAGCCTGAGCAAGAAGCAGGGGTGCCGTAGAACAACGGCAGCGCTCCATCAGCGGCGGCGGCGGCAACGGTTGGATATTTGAGACTGTTGGATTAGAGATCTAACGCTCTTTTTTTGGAGAGGGGACATTTTTTGGAGGAGGAGGAGATTTTTTTGGAGATGGGAGAATTCATGGCCGTTGAATATCTAATTTAATAATTACAAATTTAGATAATAGTTAGAGAAAAAAATATCCAAATGATGTTTATCAACACCTTTTTTTTTAAGCTTAGTTGGTGCAAGATTGTGCACGCACCTGGGCATCCGGGATGTAGCACGCGGCGGTGACCATGTCGTTGAGGTCGCTCCAGTCGACGACGTGCCGCTCCGCCACGCTCCAGATGCGCATTTTGCTGTCCGGCGAGCCGCTGATGAAGTAGCCGTCGTCCACCGGGTTGAACTGGATGCAAGTCACTGTATATACAATTACACATCGATCCCAATTGCAATTAGGTCACACAAGGGAATCCAATTAAGATGGCGTTGCCTTGCATTTGATCGGCCTGACTCACCGTAATCGTTGTGCGCGAACAGCTTCAGGGTTCAGGCACGCCTTGGTTTCCATGTCCCAGAGCCGCACCGTCTTGTCCATGGACGACGACAGCAACTGCTGCAAGCAACCATGGCGCGCGCACACACAAGCTTACAAGCTCTGCTCATGGAGGAGGAGGAGGAGGAGTTGCTGCAAGGATGGCAGAGAGGTTAATTCTAACCTGGGACTTGGACCAGGAGAGGTCGAGCACGTCGTCAAGGTGGCCCTCGAAAGCGCACGCCGCCTGCTCGGCGAGGGCGAACACGGTCTCCGGCACGACGACGTGCTCCGGGAGCACGTGCTTGCTGCTCTTCCCGCGCCGCACCTTCTTGGACAGCTGCGCCGCGAGCCCCGGCGCCACCGACCCGCCGTCCGCGGGGCCGTCGGGGGGAAGCGGCGGCAGCTGGTCGGTCAAGAGCTCCTGCACCACGCCGGACGACGAGGCGTCGGCGTCCACGACCCGGCAGACTCGCACCACGCGGTCCTCGCCGCCGCTGGCGAGGAACCGGCCATCGGGGCTGAACTCGATGCTCCATATCGAGCCCTCGTGCGCACGCACATCCTGCCGCATGTACCGCCCAGTAAGCTCCTTGCTCGACTTGCCGTAGTGGTGCACCTTCAGCCGCTCGGACGACGATGACGCCATTGTGGCGTTGGCCGATCGACGCCGACTTGGACATGGTCACCGTGGACAGCAGCGTCGACGACCTGCCGCCGCCGTTGCCGTCCCTGTCCTTCTCGTGGATGAGGCCGGGCGCCGACGCGATGAGCTTGATGTTCTTGAGCCACCGGGGCTTCTTCTTTCCCGGCTTCGCGCCTTCCTAGGCCGCCCCGGCCGGCACCGGCTGGCTCTGGCTGCGGCGCGGTCATTCTTGCCATGGCCTTTTCCCCCTAGTGTATGTTTAGGGGAAGATTTTGGAGGGATGAGTGCTTCGAGATCGAGATTGGTGCGTTTTAAAAGAATCACAAATTCACAGTGGTCAGTTTCATCACAGAACAAATGGGGAAGCTAGGGGTGGGAAATTGGTACGGATTATCTGAATTATATGATTACTGAACTAAATTTCACAATTTGGTCCAATTAAGTAGAAATTTGATTTGAATTTGTATTTGATCTCTATTATATTCTTACAAATCCAAGAATATTCAAATGTGAATTCTTGTTTAAGTGAAAAACATGGATGTGAATATAACTTGACCAAAATTTGATTTGTGTGAGATCCACTTCCACCCCAGAGGAAGCTTCTCTCGGGGAGGTGATCCTCATGTGAGACTCAGATCAGCCAACCATCCGATTGCCCTCATGCTCGGATTGGACGGTTGGAACTTGGTCTCCACATGACGTTGGGTCTAGATTACAACGTTCCGGAAAAATTGAATGTATAAGAACATATATGACAATTTCACAACGAGTACAACTCTATTTTCAGTACATAATATATGAAGAGCTCAATGCATATATGTTACATATATAAGAAAAAAATATGTTCTTTGCTACACCTCTTCCATGGGTGATTCATTCGCCGACCTTGCGCAAGGATGTTCGAAGAACAATGCAGCTGCAAGTTAGGAAGCACCATAGGAATGTTTGTGAATTCCTGAATGCTAAAAAAAAAGAATGTCATTCTCTGGTTATGTCAGTAAGGGTGCTCCGCTTGTTGATTCAATATGCTCGGGAATCAATATGTAAGGTACTTGCGTAAAATCGGAGTACTGGAAGGTGAGTGTCAGGAGGAATTTGGTAAGAAGCAATTGGATGCAAAGTAGCTGTGGGAAGGGATACAGGAGAGCAATTGGATGCAAAGTAGCTGTGGGAAGGGATGCAGGAGAGCAATCTTCTGCTGAATTCTTTTATTTGATCAATGTAGAATTAATTAGCCCAACTCAACTAGTATTTTTGGGCAAGAAGAACTAGGAAATTAAGACTGAATTTTGTTAGTTTGAAGGATATGTTGAGTATTGTTGCTTTCTTTTCTGCTGTTAGGAATAGTTGTGGCAAAAGCTTGTAACTGAACCATGTGTGAGCTAATTGTAATATAAGGAATTAATGGTTAAAAATTACATGTAACAGTACATCTCAATACAAGTCATAGTTCTAAAAAAATACTCATCTCCACCATAACAAAAGAACTTCTGGAATTCATCAAGCACTCACTTCAGATGAGAAACAACAATTCTCATCTCTGCCATTCATAACTTCTCCAGGGAGAAAAACTAAGCACTCACTTCATGAGGCAACAATTCTGAAATTCATAACAAACCAACTAAAAAAAATCTGTGGTAGTATCAGGAGTTCACCAAAACAGGACAGCACATGTAAGGAACTTACTGCATAGTTCCCAAATACATCAAATTAGTTCATAAAAGAAGATTACATGCCACAATATGCCACAGCCTACTACTAAAGAACATATCTCATGCAGGTTCTTTTGAAACCATCTACCAATCCAGTCCTTCCTTCCAACGCACCTGCAAGCAAGCCACAAATCCCTGCTAAAGATATAGCAAATAGAGTAGATTAGAAATAAAATCGACTCAACTACAAAACCAGATAGACGATTTCTATGTTTAAAATGTTGACGATGTTTAAAACTATTTCTATGTTTTAAGTATAACTCCTTGTGCAGATAACATCTATGTTCAAAAGAATGGCTCCTATAGCTCAATTTTTTGAACTCTTGCAAAGTTGGTAGCTACGATTTTTAGCTCTGGGATTGGACTCTGTGTGTAGATAACTTCTATGTTCAAAACAATGGCTCCTATAGCTCAACTTATAGAACTCGGGTAGAAAGGGGATGTGTAAATTTCATATTGCAGCAATTGATTGGTAGTTTACAATGATCGTGTAAACCAACTCACGCTGACAAGGACGGCGTGACTCCATAGCAAGTAGGGGAAGATATAGCTTGTGCTTATCACCATTGCTTCGTGAAAGGAGTCAGGGCGTAGGTGGGACTGGCTGACATCCTCTGCATTGCAAAGTTGAAAATGAGATTATTAGATCATCATCATTGTATAAATAGTAAGGAAACAATGAAAGGATAACATTGACCTTGTGTGGGCTTTTGCGTAGAGTACACCAACTCCTTTCCAGATCAACACACAGAGGTGGCAAAAGGACCTGATGATGAAGACATAGACATGAGCGATCACATCATCAAGGTATTATATGCAACATAATAGATAGCAAATTGACAACCTGAGCAACCAAGACAAGAGGAAGTATATCCCATACAGGAGCCATCCGACCAATTTGGCGATCACATGGAGAAACTAGAAAATAATGTTAATTATCAACTGTGTGATTGTTTAATGTTATTAAGCAAGGGTAAGAAGGCAAAGCACATATACCACAGGATCCTGGGCACTGCAGGCCCAATAAGTGGTGAATATAGCTGATATGATGCCAAAAGAAATAAGTGCATTTTTGTCAGACCCAGATTTTATAATCCGGAATCTACTGTGTTTAACTGCACTATTCCCTGGATCAGTAGATAGCGCACACAGTTACAGTTCTGAATATCAAAATACATATCATGCGGAAGCGTAAATATAATAGTAGACTTACTTCATGGGCCGATTAGGCCGAAATCAATAAATTGCAGCAGCGGAAGAACGAAGCACACAGGTGGGACCTTCAGGACATGCCCACAGGCAGCCAACTGGAGGTTCGCGACCTAGCCCTTGACATCTTCATCTTCTTCGTCATCGTGATCCAAAAGTATTGTTGAAGCGCAGTGATCTGATTCCCGCTTCTGAATTTGTCGCAAAAGCGAGCATGAGCACTCCGACCCCGTGCTCCGCGAGCCAATACACAGAATGCAAATAAATAGTATGCATGGCATAACAAAGGAAAGGCTCGGGTTATTTTATTTGCCAAAAATTTGCTTTTAGCGGTATTATTATTCTTAATTAATCAAAGTTTTATTATTACTACCTAACTCCACACTACAATTACCAAAATCGACTTAATCCACCGAAAATGTACTCTATTTATTGATTGCTGTCTAAAACTCCAAACAGCAAGTATCATCATTTATTTAATCCACCGATCATACTTTGTACTTTGAATTATTAATAATCCAATCCTGTCATTACTATTCATCAGCCCCTTACCTCTGAACTCTAATGATTCTCTAACATAATTACTTTCAAATCCACCGATATCATTTGTATTCAATCCTTTTTGTCATTGATTTCGACCCATAATCCAATAATCCATCTCATTTTTCCATTATCTATCACTAGCTAATCCTCAGATATACCTCCACCAAAATTCAATTTACCAAGATTATAATCCACTAATTATCATGACTCCTCTAATCTTCTCAGAAATTTAAAGCGTCCCTCTAGTAATTGATCAACTCCTATTAATTCCCTATATTGACAACATCTTCCAAGGATTAACAATCACTATTATATATCCACCAAGAATATCATTAATCAAGAATTATAATCCAATACTTGTATTACTCTACCAAATCCTCAAGAATTCATTTGATTCATCTAGTAACTGAATCTATTACTTCTAATATTGACATCTCCCAAGAATTTATCAGTGTCATAATCCAATATTTATCTGTGTAATTCCTAAATCTCCAAAAATCATTTAAATCCTCTATCTAGCCTATCATTTAACTAGACTTCACCAATTTATTCCTCCAGAACCCACACTATCATTTCCTATTCAAGATCGACATGAATCCACCAATGCCTTTATATGTACTCTACAAACATTCCTCTCTTTTACTCGCGACCCTGTTTATTCCACCCATATTTTATTTTGTAAGAATAGAAATGCCACTATTTGAAATATAATACATAAAATTTCCTGAGACCTAGCAGTTTTGAACAAAAGCATAATGTTCAAGGGATATTAACATGATTTTCCGTACTTAAAGCATTACCTCATATGCACACTATTACCATGGCATCACACCATCTTTCAGCGTTATAGCCGCTTAACTTACCACTGGGACGACACCCAGGACAATTCCAAATCAGGGCAGTCCTTCGCCCTTCACTTTTCCATTCCCATTCATAAAACGTTTTGAAATAGAACTATATCTGGTTAAGTTCCCATGTCTGCCCTTGACCGTGGGCACGGCTATTCGAATAGTTTTGACTCTGCAGAGTTTGTACACTTTCACCACAAGAGACAATCAACTCATTGCCCCACACGATTCCTTAGTCATGTGGTTGAGCAGACCATCATAGTAACCGTTCAAAGTACCTCGCCCCTTCCATCATTTCACCCTATGGGTCGTTCCCACTTGCGGTGGGTCCCATACGTTGTGCGGGATGTTCTCCTTCTGAACGTCTAGCAGCTGGCTCCCCGCCCCTGCTAGCCCGCCACAGCAGAACTTCACCTTTCACGGGTGTCCCATTCAAGCCGTCTCACAGACCGCCACTTGCACATCCTCACACCACCTCCTGGAAGGATGACTTTCAGGGTCCGGCACATTTACTAAGCCAAGCTATACTTTACAGACTTGTGGTTGTACTGTTTTACACGGGTTGGCATGACAAGATTCAGTCCTTAGTGGTATCTGGGCGGCCTACCACTAACCCACTTTGTGCATCCACTGCACCACACTGTGCATCCACTGCACCACACTCTCACACCATCGAACCAATCCGCCCAGATTTTAAAGCATGTTGGGGTTTTTGGAAACATACGATAACCATATCCATCATTTATCAGTCATTACCACCATGACTGCCCGAACAATTTTTCTCATGAATAAATGTGATGCTCGGGACAATTTCTTGCCCCGGATTCCTATTCAATGCTAAGCATGGCATATGGTTACGGACTTATTTTCGAAATGTTACTATTATATTTTTGCTAGGGCGACAAGGTTCACACATTCAAATACTCAAGGAGGGGGTAATATTATTCAAGATAAACAATGGCATATAACTAGAATATCAAATTTAGCATGCATTTGCATAAAAATAACAGCAATGCAATTTGTTAATTTAAAACAAAGTAGTTTGCAGAAATGTAGGTTCAACATGATCAAAGTATTGACTCGCCTTGGTCACAGCGGTCGGGTGCTTGATTGTCCGGGGCTTCTAGTGTTGTGGCCTCGATCTCTTCCTCTTGAGCCTCGTAAGCTATTTTAGCGTGCGCCCAAAATTCGTACAAAAAGAAAAGTGGCGAATCAAACCAAATAACACCAAAAATCCAAATGAACTCTAAAAATTACGATTTCAGTTCCACTGGACAGATATTGAATTTAGATGAATTTAGAAATTTGTCTCATTCAATTTGGAGTTAAAATGAAAAAGTTATGATCATTCAAAGTTCTCAGTTCTGTTAATTCCAAATATTCTCAAATTTCTGACAGTGGGTCCCACTGGCATTTTCAGATTTATTTTTAATTTTCCTTTTTATTTACGTTCTGTGCTATTGACATGTGGGTCCGGTTACTGTTCATGGGGTCCACCTGTCAGCATGGCTGGGTGCAGATGTGCCACTGACCAGTGGGGCCCAGCGGTCAGCGGCTGCTCCAGCTGCACAGGCCGACAGGCGGGGCCCACCTGTCAGCCCGAGGGAAAAACCAAAAGAATTGCTCAACCGCACGCGCGGAGTCGAACTCGAACGCGCGACGCGGGAGCAGAGAGGGAGAATGAGTTAGCGCTGGAAGCCACTCGGCCGAGCCGAGCGATGCTTACCCATATAGGGTAAGTATACCTTTTGAGGTAGCTCCGGGAGGCGGTCGGGCAGAGGAGTCGGGGCGACGTCGCCGGCGGCGAGGGACGGCCGGAGGGGTTCGGAGGCTTCGTGATTTATAATCTCCGCGTGGTGGTGAAGCTCCTGGTGATGTCAGCGGGGATGGAGGTGTACGGTGGCGGGCCTGCGGCGTGTGACGGCGGCGGCTCGGGAAGGCTGCTGTCGCCGGTGAAGCTCGGGCGATGGGAGGTCCGGTGAGGGAGGGGGTCAGCTTCGCCACGTTCTCGTGAAGCTCTGGGAGCTTGGGGGTTACTCGGAGGTGGCTGGGAGTGGCGGGGAGGGGGCGCCGGAGTTGGGGAAGAAGGAAGGGGCCGGCGGCGATTGGGGGGTTTTCAGGCCGATTGCTTATAGGGGAGGGAAGAGGATGGAGCTGCGACGCGGTTGGAGCTTCCAAGCACGGTTTTTATAGCCGGGAGAGGCACGCGGCGAGGGCGGCACCTGGCGCTCCGCCCTGTTTGCGCCGGCGAGGGGGAGGGAACCAAATCTTGCCGAGATCTCGCGGGAGAGAGAGCACAGGGGTGCTTTGAACCTTGCCCGCAAGGGGTGAGAGAGAGCGGGGAGGAAGATCAGCTGCGGCTGCGCGAGGGAGAGCGAGCGCGAGGGGCGCGGCCGCGTGGAGAAGAAGGGGAGGAAGGAGAAGAAGAGCGGGGCCACCGGCCAGAGGGCTATCGCGCGCGGGGAGCAGACGGGCCAGATGGGCCGGGGTGCATCGGGCGGCCGAGCGCGGGCGGGAGGCGGGCGGTGGAGGGGCGCAGGTGGGCTACGCGCCGCGCATCGGGGCCATCCAGGTGGCGGCCCGCGAGGGTTTTCTCCCTTTTTATTTTTACAGACTTTTAGAAATGCCCAGATAATTAAATAAATCTCAGAAAAATATGAAAATACCTCCAAAAATTCAGGAAAAATTCACAGAAATTTCTGCTGACATTTTGGACTTAAGAAAAATATTGTTAACTATTTTTAGCACTTAATTTATTTGCTTCCTTTGTTATTCATGCCATTATTTAAAAATGAGGGCTTTATGTTTAAACCAAAAATTTTCCTCATTCCTTTCTGGATCATCTTTTCTGATTCGTGTTTATAATGTTTGTTCCTTTCTTGAAATTTTTATTTTTACCAAACTCCAGAAAAACACCATAAAATCCAACTTCAAACAAAATATAATACCAATATAATTGAAAAAGCTTCATATTTTCAAAAACAAATTTTTGGGATGTTACAAACCTACCCCCCTTAAATGAATCTCGACCCCGAGATTCCGGTAGAGTTGGAAGAAAGGGGTTATACTAGCTAGCAATGAGTTTCTAGGTGCTGCTCGACGTATAGTTCCTGAGCTCCACAGGGAGATGAAGATCTGCACATTAGGGTTAATACTTGAAAAAGTCGAAAGGGAAGAGGGAAGCCTTGCTCTTTGATGTTGTTGTCTTCATGTCGTCTTGGAATGGAGTAGTTGCATTGCCTATTGGATACACGGTTGTAGAATTTCCTTACCAATAGGTGGGTAGCAATGGTCGATGCCCTAGGGGTAGAAGGCCTTAGGAATGCAGAGGCGACGATGAATCTTTCTGTATGGTGGTCTTTTGTCCTTATTAATATAATGCTCCCGGTCCTGCGAGTCCCCTTATACTGGTTTGATCAGTTCTGAGTCTAGGTGTCGCACCTCCAACACATACATCATGGTAGTTCTTCGGTTTTTTTTTCTCCTGGTGCTACCCCCCTTAAAATGGGTATCACCAGTCATTATTTATCTCTTCTTACTCCAGGCATGATGGGTCTTGTGGCGATGTGGATACTCTTCCGTGGTACTTCAGTTGCTTGGTCAGCAATAGGTTTTAGAGGTGGTCTTGTCTTTTCTCTTTACGTTGTCGACGCACTCCTTATCGTTGTGTTGAGGTGGTGATTTGATCTACGGGTCCTCCAGGTGGGTAAGGAAAGAGTGTTGGTAGGGCAGAGTCTTAAGTCTTGGTCCTTGGCGATCCATCACTTTGTTTCAGCAGATCTGGCTAGGATTGCAGCAAATGGGGCGAGAGGGAATAGCATGAGGTAAGGATTGAGTCGTGGGGATAAGGTAATCCAAACCCATCCTAAATTTTAAAAGAGCACACCCGAGAAGCTGGGGTGGCACACAAATCTTGCAAGTTCTTTTTTAAAACAATCTTTTCCTGTGACCGCGAAATAGGGCGCCCGAGGGCAAGAAGGCAGTGCACAGGGCCCAACGAAAATCTTGCGACAGTACAACGTCTACTCGGGAAAGCACACATAAGTAGACATAAGGTTTATCTGCATAGTCCGTTTAGAACGAGACTACCTTATCTTCATGACCATCTGCAACGTTCTTAACCCTAAATTTTTGATGTAAAGGTACGAGAAGAGGATTGAAATTTTCCTTTTGAATCAATAGACAGAAGAGGGAAGATTTGGGGTAATTTGATTGTTATCAACACTCACTTTTATATTATCATTTTGAATTCGGGGTAAGAGAGCCTCAGAAGTAAAATGGCTAGGGTAGCATATAGATGAGGGGAATCACCTAAGAGAGTTGAGATTAAGCAATACCACTTAGTTTTGTGAAAATAGATATTAAGAAAATAATTCTAGTCATGGACTAACGACCAGGCTAACTAGGTCACGACCTGCAGTCGATATGCTCTGATACCAAACCTGTCAGACCCAGATTTTATAATCCGGAATCTACTGTGTTTAACTGCACTATTCCCTGGATCAGTAGATAGCGCACACAGTTACAGTTCTGAATATCAAAATACATATCATGCGGAAGCGTAAATATAATAGTAGACTTACTTCATGGGCCGATTAGGCCGAAATCAATAAATTGCAGCAGCGGAAGAACGAAGCACACAGGTGGGACCTTCAGGACATGCCCACAGGCAGCCAACTGGAGGTTCGCGACCTAGCCCTTGACATCTTCATCTTCTTCGTCATCGTGATCCAAAAGTATTGTTGAAGCGCAGTGATCTGATTCCCGCTTCTGAATTTGTCGCAAAAGCGAGCATGAGCACTCCGACCCCGTGCTCCGCGAGCCAATACACAGAATGCAAATAAATAGTATGCATGGCATAACAAAGGAAAGGCTCGGGTTATTTTATTTGCCAAAAATTTGCTTTTAGCGGTATTATTATTCTTAATTAATCAAAGTTTTATTATTACTACCTAACTCCACACTACAATTACCAAAATCGACTTAATCCACCGAAAATGTACTCTATTTATTGATTGCTGTCTAAAACTCCAAACAGCAAGTATCATCATTTATTTAATCCACCGATCATACTTTGTACTTTGAATTATTAATAATCCAATCCTGTCATTACTATTCATCAGCCCCTTACCTCTGAACTCTAATGATTCTCTAACATAATTACTTTCAAATCCACCGATATCATTTGTATTCAATCCTTTTTGTCATTGATTTCGACCCATAATCCAATAATCCATCTCATTTTTCCATTATCTATCACTAGCTAATCCTCAGATATACCTCCACCAAAATTCAATTTACCAAGATTATAATCCACTAATTATCATGACTCCTCTAATCTTCTCAGAAATTTAAAGCGTCCCTCTAGTAATTGATCAACTCCTATTAATTCCCTATATTGACAACATCTTCCAAGGATTAACAATCACTATTATATATCCACCAAGAATATCATTAATCAAGAATTATAATCCAATACTTGTATTACTCTACCAAATCCTCAAGAATTCATTTGATTCATCTAGTAACTGAATCTATTACTTCTAATATTGACATCTCCCAAGAATTTATCAGTGTCATAATCCAATATTTATCTGTGTAATTCCTAAATCTCCAAAAATCATTTAAATCCTCTATCTAGCCTATCATTTAACTAGACTTCACCAATTTATTCCTCCAGAACCCACACTATCATTTCCTATTCAAGATCGACATGAATCCACCAATGCCTTTATATGTACTCTACAAACATTCCTCTCTTTTACTCGCGACCCTGTTTATTCCACCCATATTTTATTTTGTAAGAATAGAAATGCCACTATTTGAAATATAATACATAAAATTTCCTGAGACCTAGCAGTTTTGAACAAAAGCATAATGTTCAAGGGATATTAACATGATTTTCCGTACTTAAAGCATTACCTCATATGCACACTATTACCATGGCATCACACCATCTTTCAGCGTTATAGCCGCTTAACTTACCACTGGGACGACACCCAGGACAATTCCAAATCAGGGCAGTCCTTCGCCCTTCACTTTTCCATTCCCATTCATAAAACGTTTTGAAATAGAACTATATCTGGTTAAGTTCCCATGTCTGCCCTTGACCGTGGGCACGGCTATTCGAATAGTTTTGACTCTGCAGAGTTTGTACACTTTCACCACAAGAGACAATCAACTCATTGCCCCACACGATTCCTTAGTCATGTGGTTGAGCAGACCATCATAGTAACCGTTCAAAGTACCTCGCCCCTTCCATCATTTCACCCTATGGGTCGTTCCCACTTGCGGTGGGTCCCATACGTTGTGCGGGATGTTCTCCTTCTGAACGTCTAGCAGCTGGCTCCCCGCCCCTGCTAGCCCGCCACAGCAGAACTTCACCTTTCACGGGTGTCCCATTCAAGCCGTCTCACAGACCGCCACTTGCACATCCTCACACCACCTCCTGGAAGGATGACTTTCAGGGTCCGGCACATTTACTAAGCCAAGCTATACTTTACAGACTTGTGGTTGTACTGTTTTACACGGGTTGGCATGACAAGATTCAGTCCTTAGTGGTATCTGGGCGGCCTACCACTAACCCACTTTGTGCATCCACTGCACCACACTGTGCATCCACTGCACCACACTCTCACACCATCGAACCAATCCGCCCAGATTTTAAAGCATGTTGGGGTTTTTGGAAACATACGATAACCATATCCATCATTTATCAGTCATTACCACCATGACTGCCCGAACAATTTTTCTCATGAATAAATGTGATGCTCGGGACAATTTCTTGCCCCGGATTCCTATTCAATGCTAAGCATGGCATATGGTTACGGACTTATTTTCGAAATGTTACTATTATATTTTTGCTAGGGCGACAAGGTTCACACATTCAAATACTCAAGGAGGGGGTAATATTATTCAAGATAAACAATGGCATATAACTAGAATATCAAATTTAGCATGCATTTGCATAAAAATAACAGCAATGCAATTTGTTAATTTAAAACAAAGTAGTTTGCAGAAATGTAGGTTCAACATGATCAAAGTATTGACTCGCCTTGGTCACAGCGGTCGGGTGCTTGATTGTCCGGGGCTTCTAGTGTTGTGGCCTCGATCTCTTCCTCTTGAGCCTCGTAAGCTATTTTAGCGTGCGCCCAAAATTCGTACAAAAAGAAAAGTGGCGAATCAAACCAAATAACACCAAAAATCCAAATGAACTCTAAAAATTACGATTTCAGTTCCACTGGACAGATATTGAATTTAGATGAATTTAGAAATTTGTCTCATTCAATTTGGAGTTAAAATGAAAAAGTTATGATCATTCAAAGTTCTCAGTTCTGTTAATTCCAAATATTCTCAAATTTCTGACAGTGGGTCCCACTGGCATTTTCAGATTTATTTTTAATTTTCCTTTTTATTTACGTTCTGTGCTATTGACATGTGGGTCCGGTTACTGTTCATGGGGTCCACCTGTCAGCATGGCTGGGTGCAGATGTGCCACTGACCAGTGGGGCCCAGCGGTCAGCGGCTGCTCCAGCTGCACAGGCCGACAGGCGGGGCCCACCTGTCAGCCCGAGGGAAAAACCAAAAGAATTGCTCAACCGCACGCGCGGAGTCGAACTCGAACGCGCGACGCGGGAGCAGAGAGGGAGAATGAGTTAGCGCTGGAAGCCACTCGGCCGAGCCGAGCGATGCTTACCCATATAGGGTAAGTATACCTTTTGAGGTAGCTCCGGGAGGCGGTCGGGCAGAGGAGTCGGGGCGACGTCGCCGGCGGCGAGGGACGGCCGGAGGGGTTCGGAGGCTTCGTGATTTATAATCTCCGCGTGGTGGTGAAGCTCCTGGTGATGTCAGCGGGGATGGAGGTGTACGGTGGCGGGCCTGCGGCGTGTGACGGCGGCGGCTCGGGGAGGCTGCTGTCGCCGGTGAAGCTCGGGCGATGGGAGGTCCGGTGAGGGAGGGGGTCAGCTTCGCCACGTTCTCGTGAAGCTCTGGGAGCTTGGGGGTTACTCGGAGGTGGCTGGGAGTGGCGGGGAGGGGGCGCCGGAGTTGGGGAAGAAGGAAGGGGCCGGCGGCGATTGGGGGGTTTTCAGGCCGATTGCTTATAGGGGAGGGAAGAGGATGGAGCTGCGACGCGGTTGGAGCTTCCAAGCACGGTTTTTATAGCCGGGAGAGGCACGCGGCGAGGGCGGCACCTGGCGCTCCGCCCTGTTTGCGTCGGCGAGGGGGAGGGAACCAAATCTTGCCGAGATCTCGCGGGAGAGAGAGCACAGGGGTGCTTTGAACCTTGCCCGCAAGGGGTGAGAGAGAGCGGGGAGGAAGATCAGCTGCGGCTGCGCGAGGGAGAGCGAGCGCGAGGGGCGCGGCCGCGTGGAGAAGAAGGGGAGGAAGGAGAAGAAGAGCGGGGCCACCGGCCAGAGGGCTATCGCGCGCGGGGAGCAGACGGGCCAGATGGGCCGGGGTGCATCGGGCGGCCGAGCGCGGGCGGGAGGCGGGCGGTGGAGGGGCGCAGGTGGGCTACGCGCTGCGCATCGGGGCCATCCAGGTGGCGGCCCGCGAGGGTTTTCTCCCTTTTTATTTTTACAGACTTTTAGAAATGCCCAGATAATTAAATAAATCTCAGAAAAATATGAAAATACCTCCAAAAATTCAGGAAAAATTCACAGAAATTTCTGCTGACATTTTGGACTTAAGAAAAATATTGTTAACTATTTTTAGCACTTAATTTATTTGCTTCCTTTGTTATTCATGCCATTATTTAAAAATGAGGGCTTTATGTTTAAACCAAAAATTTTCCTCATTCCTTTCTGGATCATCTTTTCAGATTCGTGTTTATAATGTTTGTTCCTTTCTTGAAATTTTTATTTTTACCAAACTCCAGAAAAACACCATAAAATCCAACTTCAAACAAAATATAATACCAATATAATTGAAAAAGCTTCATATTTTCAAAAACAAATTTTTGGGATGTTACAATTTTGGATCTTCGGCTCCCGACGGTAGTCCAGCATAGCCAAGTGAAAGGAGGAGAGCATGAACACAACAGCTTTCCATGCACCTAATCCTGAGAAGAATACGGCTAATGGAGAGGAGCTTGGAAAAGTGCCAGCCGTGACCCCTAGGAGTATCAGGAGTAGAGAAGATTGGAAGTAGATAACATAGTAATAAGCTTGATCAGAGTTGCTCTTGTGCATCTCACTCAAAACTGTTGTTGCATCTCCCCAGTACATATTACCCAGTCCCATACAACAGATGGTGATATAGTCAGCGTGCCTATTGCTCATAGATTGCATGACCTGTAAACCAACAACAGCAATCACAACTTATGTAATGTGTGAGAAAAAAACATGAATAACTCATACCACTAAGCAATTGTGATTGCTACCTGCTCTTGCGGCATGTTCGCTTGATCCTTCTCGTACCACTTTGTGACGAGGTCGATTAAGAAGGCCCAGACAACGTGCAGGATACTCACCATCTCTGAAACCAATTCATTCATGGAGGAGGATGTCATTGGCGGGTTGCTAAAAAGCTAATTCTAACACTACTAGACTATTGCAAGCTCCTATTCTCGCGTGCGTGATCTCCCGGCTTTGTCCGTTTGCCCCTCCCACCCCTCCTGAGCCTAGACAATTGTGATGGCGCACACGCTCCATTGGTAATGCGACGCGCTCTTATGACGCGGCTCCAGCACCACCGGGGAACTTCACCAGCCGTAGACGATGCGCTCTCCCGCCACCACCTCTCCGTTCCCACCGACATCAGTGATGAGACTAATGGCCAATAGGACATGTGTTGACTCAATCTGTCCGCCGCAACCGCCATCCCTCATGCGCACACCTTCCCCACCCAACCATAACGTGATGCAAATTCCAGCCTGCTACTCATGAACCAAACGACCTAAAATCACAAGAAAAAAAGGTGGAGGCTCGAAGCCGTTCCTGGAATGGGAATGGAGGAAGCTGTACCTCGAATGAGAAGGGACACACACACATACATACATACATATATATATATATATATATATATATATATATATATATATATATATATATATATATATATATATATATATATATATATATATATATAACATATAACATATACATATATATATATAACATATACATATATATACACATACATACATACGTATATATGTATTTACACATATATATACAAACATACATACATATATATGTGTGTGCATATATGTATATGTCTATATATGTGTGTGTATGTATAAGTGTATACATATACGTATATATATACACATATGTATATGTGTGTATATATACACATATGTATACATATATACACATTACATATAGATACGTACATACATATATGTATGTATACATATATGTATGTATGTAGATATAAGTATGTATATAGTTTTGTATATATGTGTGTATATATATAAGCCAGATATTGTCCATGTCATGCTTACGCTACATGTCCATGTCACTGTTAAATGTCCGATTGAATAATAAATAAACATCCTTCCATAGGGTTAAACTAATCATGTCTAACCCATTAGTGTGTGGCTCCTTTTTAACTAATCTTAGCACGAAGAGAAAAGTCCACGTACTCCCTAGATTATCACGAGAGTCCATTTAATTTTTAAATACCTTGCTTACTCCCAGTCAGGGACTGTTCTTTTGCACCTCCTAAGCCGAGTCAACTGCTCCCGCACCATTGCCCGAGTACTTGTGAACTAGACTACCCAAAATCACACAAAAGAGGTGCTCAGTTCGACTAAAATAAGCTGGTTTATAGTTTTTTTTGTAATGTAGCTGCTGATGGCTTTTTTAACGTAATTAAATTTAAAAAATTTAAAATTAGATAAAATAAATTAGCCGACCACGGACAGTACAAATGAATACAAAAAAAAGTAAAAAAAGTCTAAAAAGCCAAAAACTAGAAAAATACAAAATTAAAAATCGGAACGAGTGGGATCTAAAGTGGGGTAGGAGATGATTGGAGCCGTACCGAGGGGGTCGAGGGGAGCGACAGAATAAGAGATGGCAACGGACATAAACCCGCTGGGTTTTGCTATCCCAAACCCGTGCCCATCAAAGTTGGACGTGCCCGCTAAAAAACCCATGCCCATGACGGGTGCAAATGTTTGCCCAGACCCATGCCCACTGGGTTAACGGGTACCCATAGGTCACCCGTCGGGTCAGTAATGCGAGCCGCAACAATTGTTAATAGAGAGGAGGAAGAAGTTCACCAGCCATCTTCGTTGGAGCCGGAAGGCAGCGCCATGGCCAAGGGTCTACTACTGTGATGTGTGTTGGCTGTGGCGTGGGGGCGGCGGGCTGAACTGGAAGGCGAGGCTACGGCGAGGGCGTGCGGGAGGATGAGCGTGCGGCGAGAGTGACGGTAGCAGGAGCGGGAGCTGTGGGACGGGAGGGCGAGCGTGGAGACTGCCGGAGACCGAGCACGGAGCGCTAGATGCGTCGCCGCTGCGGCGGCTGTTGAATCGGGGTGGGGACTGGGGAGGAGTGAGTAGTGATCGTGGCGAGTGCTAGCTAGGGTTAGCCGTATGGGTAATGGCAGTGGCGGAGGACCCGATAGGGCAAGCCCTGGCGTGCGCCAGACCTTGATGCGGGCGGGCGGCGGCCGGCGGGAGGCGGGCGGCCGACAGGAGGCGGGAGGCGGGCGGGCGGTAGGCGGCGGGATGCGGGCGGTGGGAGGCCGGCGGGAGGCGGGAGGCGGGCGATCCGCCCCACCTCATTTTTTTCCCGTCCTCCGCCACTGGGTAATGGGGCATTGCTGCATTGGATTGGGGGCTTGGGGCTAAATGGCTAATGGGCTATGGGCTAGGCTGGTTTGCCTGGGAGGCTGGGAGCCTGGGTTTATAACTCCTATGGATCGGGTTTATATTACCCATGGGTTTACGGGTTTGGGTACTATAGGAACGTACCCAAACGCGCAGACCCGATGGGTTGGGATTTTTGCCCATTAAGAGACCCATGGGTTAGGAAATTGACTCAGACCCATACCCTAATAGAGTAAAAACCCACTGGGTATCGGGTTTCGGGTACCCATTGCCATCTCACAGAATGGACCCTTTTTTCTCCTTGCCCGGTTGGAAAGGGGAGAGATGAGGGGTTTATATAGGGCCTGTTTGGCAGAGCTCCACCAGCTCCAGATCCACCAAAAATAGCTCCACTCCACGAATTTTTACCCAAACGCTCCAGCTCCACGAAATCTGGATCCACCAAAATACTGGATCTAGCTCCAGATTCATGAAATCCATGGAGCACCTCAAGGGGTGCTCCACGAAAACTTGTTTCGTATCTACTCGTGAAGTTAGGTGGTAATTACCCACCAATGCCACTGGTTACATACCCATCCCAACCATTTTTTCTTTCTATTCGGCCAAATCGCCTGACGGCCTGAGGGACCGAGGGACCTCGTGCCCCTCCTCGCGCCGGCACCTTGCGCTCGCGCCGCCACCTCGCGCCGCCACCTCACGCCGCCACCTTGCGCCGCCTCCTCGCGCCGCCACCTCGCGCCGCCTCCTCGCGCCGCCTCCTCGCGCCGCCACCTCTGGCGCTCCGGTGAGCCGCCACCTCCGGCGATGGACGGATCTGGTAGATCCGGGCCCCCTCTACCACCTCCACCTCCTTCTTCTTCCTCCATGGCGAAATCGGCCCCTAGGGTTGGGCTCTCGCGCGCGGCGGCGCCCGTCCCGGCCTCTGTTGGCGCGGCCCCTCTGGCCGGCGCAGCGGCTGGGGGCGCGGCCGCCCAGGCCGGCGCAGGGGCTGGGGGCGTGGCTGCCCAGGCCGGCTGTAAGATCGAGGAGGCCGACTAGAGGGGGGGTGAATATGCGGTTTTAAAATTTTCGTCTAATTCTAATTAGCAATATTAAACTTGATGGATATACTAGAGCAATATCAAATAGTAGAGAACAACAATTGCTACTCTAACTAAGCAAGCAAACAAGTAATGGAATGAAGAGCGTTGCTTGAATGAAAATGATCACAAGAGAGCAAACCACAATTGACACAATTACTTTTTACCGTGGTGATCGGAGACTTGTCGGTCTCCCCTAGTCCACGTTGAGGTAAGCCCGAACAAATCGGACCGGCTCCACGAATGAGCCTAAACACCTCGATCACTATTTGTAGCTCTTTCCCTCTCCGGGTAGGCGAGCTCCAAGCCTTCACAATCTTCCGGGCCTTCTCACAGTCTTCTTGAGAAGATCACCGAAACTCCACCAAGCCGTCTAGGTGCCGGCAAGCACCAAGAGAATAGATCACAGCGGCTTGATCTCACTCAAGTGCCTAATGGATCAACTAGAATGCAATGCACTTGAATTTTGGGTCAACTACCTCAATTGAATGCACAAGTGAGTGAATGAGGTGTGAGAGGTTGCACTAGGCTCAAATGTATTCAATGGGGGTTCAACAACCTGTACAAGTTCTGGTGGGGATGTATTTATACCCTCACCAACCTCAAATAACCGTTACAATAAACAATCCTGAAAATTCAGGAAATCCGGAACTACCGCAGGCAAAACCGCGGTACTTCCGGACTCTCGCTGACCGGTCAGAACGGCTATGTCAGTGAGTCAGAAGTGACCGTTGGTCAAAGAGTGCGGTACTACCGCCGTTGAAATCGCGGTACTTCCGGAAGTCCGGAAGTTCCGCTCCAGGACCCGGTACTTCCGATCTCAACGAGTTTAAGTTTTATTCCCGGCACTCTCTGGAAATAAAGTTACGCACGGGTATCCAGAACTTCCGCACATGCGGTAGTTACGCAGGTCAATCCGCGGTACTTCCGTTTTCCGAGAGGCTAAGTTAAACTCCGGGCGCTCTCTGGAAATAAAGTTCCGCTCGGGTGCCCGGTACTATCGGCCATCCGGTAGTTCCGCAGTTCAACCCGCGGTACTTCCGTTTTCCGAGAGACTAAGTCTGAGTTCGGGCGCTCTTTGGAAAAATCATTCCGCCCGGGCGCCCGGTACTTCCGGCCCTGCGGTAGTTCCGCCCAATTAACACCGGAACTACCGGATTTTCTGACAATGCACAGATTTGATTTGATTTTAATTTCTAAGTGCATGCATGATCCTAAATTGATCCATAGGGCACATTTGAACATGATCAAGCAATCACCATGATCCCTCTTAATAGTACGACGTCTATCCTATAATCCGGTCTTCCAACCTAACTCCAAGACCGGTAAAATAAAAATAAATACCTAAACTATTTACCTTGTCGCCCTAGAGACATTTGAATCTTCATGGGATATTTTGTGAGCCTCTTTCTTTGCCATTTGAACTTATCCTTTCAAACACTTAATGCACACATTAGTCTCATATTCACATAATTTCATTAATTACCAAAACCAATATTTTTAGGGGCCTAGATGCTTTCAATCTCCCCCTTTTTGGTAATTGATGACAACAAGAGCAAATATTGAGAAGAATTTAAGATTTGGATATACTCCTAGTTTGCAAGTTGTATATCACAAGGTCTTTGAAATTTTAGCAGTTTAGAACATGGGGAATTTTTGTATTTTAGAAACTAATAAGAAAGAGCTCCCCCTAAACATGTGCATCAAATTTTATAAGAATTTATCAGGCATGATTACATCATAGTATTAAAGCACATTCACCAAAATTCAAAGATACGCAATAGACAAGTAAATAAGCATTGCATTAAGGGCATGACATAGTTCATTACAATGCATCAGAAATTAAAATACTAAACATCCACAGAGATTAAGCAACACATTAAGCATTACATGGTTCATTTCACCATATCTTATTACAAGGCCAAATAGATAGATAAGATAGATAGGACTTAAACTTCTCCTTGCTTCATTCTCCCCCTTTGGCATCAATGTACCAAAAAGAAGCTAGTCCTGAGCTGCACTGGGAGAAGGAGGACCGCGGCGACGAGTGCGACGAGAATAGCGAATTGGATCCACAGCACTCTCAAGGGACGAGACGCGATCACCAAGAGAAGACACAGTGGAGATCAAGACATCCTGGCGCTCCTCAAGCCTGAGAATGGCGGAGTAAATCTGGGAAAGTGAGACATCACCCTCGCCCTGGGGAGGAGGATCAGCAGCTGCCTGATGCTGAGGCTGAGGCTGAGACTGAGACTGAGACTGAGCACGGGAACGAGCAGGAGCAGGAACAGGAGGCTCTGCACGCGGCTTGTATGGCTTGTGCGGGGTGCAGAGTGCTCCTCGGTATCCAGTCTTGCGAATGATCACAGCCATAATGAATGGTGCAAAGTTGATCCTTTTCTGTTTGTCATTCTTATTGGCGTCAATTCCCCTGATGATAAGATCCACCACATCAAACTTTTGGCCACGCATAATGTAGTCAATCACATTCCACGCATGGCCACGAATAGCATCATAATTTCCACTCTTGGGAAAAATGGTGTGGTTGATGATCCTGTTGACAAGGCTGGGAATAGGGAGTAAGCCAATTATCGTCCTAGTGATCGTTCAGCTGCTTGGTCATAATACTCTGAATATGCAGCAATGGGAAGAGCACGCTTGCTGTACACCTTCTCATAGGCACTGGTTTCCGTCCCAAGTGCCAACTCAAACTCGTGCCTGGTGCACTCAATGAACTGGGTCCCTGTCATCCAACTCAGGTGTTCAAAGTTGGGAGAGATATACAGGGTAGCATAGAACTGCCGAATCATATTGTCCATATAGTTGCACTTGAATGCAACAAGTTGATGGATATCGGCTTGCTGAAAGAGCTGATAAGCACCGCTGAACTTGTCAATCTGTGACAAGTGATCCCAATCCACATACTTGTGTGCAGCAAACTTGCGAGCAGGACCATACATCTCTTGGTACACCTTCTCTTGAAACTTGGAATGAAACTAGGGGTTCATTGAGTTGCGAGGGCGTACATACTGACTGCGGCGACGAAGGATAACATAGTCCTCATTGGTGATCTTGGAGAGGTCCACTTCTTCATTTGCAGTTACCGTAGGCATCTCCTCATCTGAGACCGCATATTCCTCGCTCTCATGCGAGGCCTCGGATCCGCTCTCATGCGAATCCTCTGAGTCACTCTCAGGGTCGGAGGCGGGACCCTTGCCCTTATGCTCCGCCGTCTGAGATGCAGGAGTCGAGGAGGAGGATTGACCAGCAGTGCCCCCATAGGACTTGTGCGAGACATTCTTCATCCTCGGCATCTTCAATGACATATTACGATAATCAAGGTGTGAGGTAGGATAAGTGAAAGTAGATTTGAAATTGAAAGCAATAAGTTTCTGCTGTTCCAGGAAAAACGGAAGTACCGGCGGCAAAACTGCGGAACTTCTGGGAAATCCAGTAGTTCCGGCATTAAACATGCGGAACTTCCGGGACCCCGGTAGTTCCGGCCGCTCGACCAGTAGTTCCGGTTTTTCTGGACATTTCTAGGGCATGATAAAAATTGAATCTTTTTGGGGTATTTCTTGGATTGAATCCAGTGCATGTATGAACAAACATTCTAATACCCCAAACAAACTACTTTGCCCAAAGAAACTACAGCAAAAATCGCTACATTTCAAATTTCACCTAATTTCAACCCTAGGGTCCTTAGAACAAGATAAAGAAGGATTTGATCCGATTTACCTTGTGGAGTCGAAGGAGAAGAACCCTGGGAGTGCAAGGAATTGCCCAAAAACGAAAAGCTCCCCTCGGATTCGGAGATCGGGAGAGGAGGAGGAGTTTTGGGGGAGAGGTTTGAAGAGAGGAGAGGAGGAGAAGGAAGAACCCTCTGCGGTTTTGGGAGTGGGAGAGGAGAGAGAGAGAGAAACGGTAGGAGTAAAGAGGGAGGAGTAAAGGCAGTCGATGGTTTTGGAAACCGCAACAAATCCCGCTGAAAACGGTAGTACCGCGCGTAACATGCCGGTAGTTCCGTGTTCACAGAAATTCCGGAAGTTCCGCGGATTACACTGCGGTAGTTCCGGTTTTTCTGTCAAGAGCGGAAGTACCGCACAATGAACTGCGGTAGTTCCGGATTTTCTGGAACTTTTCAGGATTTGACTTTTAGGACTTGAAATTTTGCAAATGATCCCTAGTTTTGCATCCAACTAAAGTCATTCAGGATCATTATGCATCAATTGAGCTAATGCTATATTTTGAAACTAATTCTTATGAATTTAAACGAATTTTTGACCAAAAGAGGGGAAAATCAAAAAAAAATTCACACAAGAGTATCAAATGAGCAGAAATGAATGAAATGAGATTTCAAGCTACATTTGAGTAGTCTATGACATTTAATTCATTCCTCAATTTGCAAAAGCGGCTTTCATCTAATGGTTTGGTGAAAATGTCTGCTAGTTGATTTTCGGTTCGGATGTGGCTAATTTCAATATCTCCCTTGCTCACATGATCTCTCAAGAAATGGTGGCGTATATCTATATGCTTGGTTCTTGAGTGTTGAACGGGATTGTTGGATATTTTGATAGCACTATCATTATCACACAAAAGAGGCATTCTATCAAATTTAATCCCATAATCCAACAATGTTTGCCTCATCCAAAGCAATTGAGCACAACAACTTCCCGCGGAAATATATTCGGCTTCGGCGGTTGAAAGTGCTACGGAATTCTGTTTCTTGGATGACCAACACACTAGAGACCTTCCTAGAAATTGGCAACTACCCGAGGTGTTTTTTCTATCCACTTTGCATCCCGCATAATCGGAATCAGAATATCCAATTAATTCAAATTTTGCACCTTTGGGATACCAAAGCCCTATGCTTGAGGAATGCTTTAAATATCTTAGAATCCTCTTTACGGCCAATAAATGGCACTCTTTTGGAGAAGCTTGAAAACGTGCACACATGCATACACTAAACATAATGTCGGGCCTAGATGCGGTAAGATAAAGCAAACTACCAATCATGGATCTATAAAACTTTAAATCTACCGACTTACCTTCTTCGTTGAGGTCTAGATGCCCGTTTGTTGCCATAGGTGTTTTGATGGGTTTGGCTTCTTCCATTCCGAATCTCTTGAGTAGATCCTTCAGATACTTTGTTTGGCTTATAAACGTTCCATCTTTAAGTTGTTTGATTTGAAGTCCAAGGAAGTAGCTTAGCTCACCAATCATCGACATCTCGAATTCCCTAGACATCATCTCACCAAATTCTTTGCAAAAGTCTTGATTAGTAGAACCAAATATAATATCATCAACATAGATTTGACATACAAAGAAATCATCTCCAATAATTTTTGTGAATAGAGTTGTATCTACTTTACCAATTTTAAAGTCTTTTGATACAAGAAAGTTACGAAGGCGCTCATACCAAGCTCTAGGAGCTTGCTTTAAACCATATAGCGCCTTTGATAATCTATACACATGATTAGAGTATTTAGCATCTTCAAATCCCGGGGGTTGTTCCACATATACTAATTCGGAAATTGTACCATTAAGAAATGCACTTTTGACATCCATTTGAAACAATTTAATGTCAAAGCATGATGCAAAAGCGAGCAAGATTCTAATTGATTCAAGTCTAGCAACGGGCGCAAAAGTCTCATCATAATCTAAACCCTCGACTTGAGTATAACCTTGAGCTACTAACCTTGCTTTATTTCTTACCACAATTCCGTTCTCGTCTTGTTTGTTCCGGAAGACCCATTTGGTGCCAATGACATTGTGCTCCTTGGGTCTCTCCACCAAAGTTCAAACATCGTTTTGAGCAAAATTATTCAACTCTTCATGCATAGCATTTATCCAATCCGGGTCATCTAATGCTTCTTCTACACGCTTAGGTTCAAGTGAAGATACGAATGAATAGTGTTCACAAAATGAAGCTACTCTAGAGCGAGTTTGAACACCCTTACTCACGTCACCCAATATTTGGTCAATTGGATGATCTTTGGCTATTGCATTGTGAATCTTGAAAATATTTTGCGGTTGATCCTTTTCTTCATCTTCTATAACTTGAACATCGTTTGTTGTGGAAGAAGAGGGTGGTTCCACTTGTCTAGATGAGCTTGGTGATGTTGGATCCTCTTTTGGCTTAATGTCTCCGATTTGCATGTTCTCCATTGCCTTGCGGAGACTTTCATCTCCTACATCATCCAAGTTCTCATGCTCTTCTTGAGAGCCGTTAGTTTCATCAAATTGAACATCACACGATTCTTCTACTAAACCCGAATTTTTATTAAAGACCCTATAGGCTTTACTATTTGAGGAATACCCTAAAAGGAAGCCTTCATCACATCGACTTTGAAATTTTGAGAGTCGAACACCTTTTCTTAGAATATAGCATTTGCAACCAAATACTCTAAAGTAAGAGATGTTCGGTCTCCTTCCAACAAGAAGCTCATAGGAAGTCTTTTTCAAGAGTCGATGTAAATAGAGGCGATTTATGGCATGACATGCGGTGTTGATAGCTTCCGCCCAAAACTTGTCGGAAGTATTATATTCATCAAGCATTGTCCTAGCCATTTCAATTAATGTTCGATTTTTCCTCTCTACAACTCCATTTTGCTCCGGAGTGTAGGTTGTGGAAAGTTCGTGCTTTATTCCAAGTTCATCACAAAAGTCTTCAACTTTTGTATTTTTGAACTCGGAACCATTGTCACTTCTAATTTTCTTTATTTTAAAATCAAATTCATTTTGAGCCCTTTTTGAAAAACTTTTGAAAATCCCGGAGGTTTCACTTTTGTCATTTAGTAAGAAGACCCATGTATATCTAGAGTAATCATCCACAATGACTAAACAATAGCTATTACCTCCAATGCTCTTATAGGTTGTTAACTCGAACAAATCCATATGTAAGAGCTCTAATGGCCCAGAAGTTGACATGATACTTTTGGAAGGATAATAATTAGTGACTTGTTTTTCGGCTTGACAAGCACTACAAAGTCGATTCTTCTCAAACTTCACATCCTTCAAGCCAACTACTAAGTCATGCTTAAAAAGCTTTTTAAGTTGAATCATTCCCACATGACCTAGCCTTCTATGCCACAACCAACCCAAAGAAGTTTTTGCAATTAAACAAATTTTTAAACAAGACTCATTTGAAGAAAAATCTACCAAATAGAGATTCCCAAATCTAAAACCTTTGAAGACTAGTTCATTATTATTATCTTTTGAGCTTACAACATTTTCTTTTGAGAATGAGCATGTTAAGCCTAGATCACATATTTGAGCAACGGATAGCAAATTGAAATTTAATGATTCAACTAGAGATACATTAGAAATTGAAAGGTCGTTTGAGATAGCGATTTTACCCAATCCCAATACCTTTCCTTTGCTATTATCTCCAAATGTGATCTTGTCATTGCTTCCATTCTCAAAGGTGGTGAACATCTTCCGGTCTCCGGTCATGTGTTGGGTGCAACCGCTATCCAACACCCAATGCCTTCCACCGGTTTTGTAGTTCACCTACAAAAGCAAATCAAATTCTTTTAGGTACCCAAATTTGTTTGGGTCCTTGGAGGTTAGTGACCAAGGTCTTGGGTACCCAAATGGATTTTTTTAGCACCCAAAATCGAGGTGCCAATGAAATGAGCAATAACATTTCCATTTGTAGATTTTCTAAGCATGTAACAAGAATCATATAGACTAATAGAATGCATGTTATTCTTAGAACAATCATTTTGAATATGTCCAATACACCGGCATTTTGTGCAATACTTACCATTTTGCTTTACAAATCTTGGAGGCTTGTATACCGGCTTCTTACCCTTTTGGGGGACATATCCAAGTCCCTCTTTGTTAAAGGAGCATCTTTGATCACTTAGTAACTTATCAAGGGTTTCCTTTCCCTTGTAAGCCCTCTCTAAACTTTTGTTTAATTTTAGCACTTGTTCTTTTAAGTTTTTGTTCTCATTAGCAATAACATCATCATGAATAAGATTTAAAGTATTTCTAGAATCTACACTTGATGAACAAGGTATGGCAAGTAAATCATCACAACAAGTAGATATGCTAGACTTTGAAATTTCTATACTAGACATTTCATTCAATATATTGCAAGTAACTCCAATGCTAGTACTAGATTTGTGATTTTCTTGGAGAAGCAAATCATGAGCTTCCTTTAGCTCCTCATAAGAGTCTTTGAGAGAGATGTGTTCTCTCTTTAAGACCTTAAACTTTGATTTTTCTTTTCCAAGAAATTCATTCAATTCAACTAACATATTCATCAAGTCATCATATGAAGGCTCATCATCATCAAGCAATTTTACCTTTTCTCCTTTAGCCATAAGGCATGTAGGAGTGGAGAATAGTGATGGAGCCTCCTTGATGGCAATGCCCACAAGCCCTTTCTTCTTGGGAGATTCGTCCTCGCTTGAGTCGGAGTCCGAATACTCCTCTTCGGAGTTCCACTCACCAATATGGGCTTCATTCTTGCCATCCTTGTGAAGCTTCTTGAAGAGCTTCTTCTTGCCATTGTAGTTCTTCTTCTTTGATGACTTCTCCTTGTCATCCTTTTTTGTTGGACATTGAGAGGCAATGTGCCCCCTTCTCATCACATTCATAGCAACGAATGTTGCTAAATTTCTTGTTGGAGGAAGAATGTCATTTCTTGGTCTTCTCATGGCTTGTGCTCCGATATGGGCGCCTTCTCATGAATTTCTTCATTTTCCTTACTAGAAGCGCAAATTCTTCTTCGGAGTCCTCCTCATCATCTTCTTCGGATTCTTCACTCATCACCGCTTTAGCCTTGAAGGCGGTGATCTTCTTATTCTTGGAAGAAGATTGCTCCAAGAGTTCTTCCTTGTCTTTCTTGTAGAGCTCGTTGGTGATGAGGTTGCCCAACAATTATGTTGGTGTCATTCTTGCCAACTCCGGTGAGTTGAGGAAGAGAGTCACCAACACTTCATGTTTCTCCGGCAAGGCCCTAAGCATCTTTCGAACAATATCAAGATCGGAAAGGTTAGTTCCAAGGCCCTTAAGCTCATTCACAATGTTGTTGAGCCTTGAGTACATCTCATTGATGTCTTCATGGGGCAACATTGTGAATGTCTCATATTTGATCCTAAGCCGATGCAATTTGGCATCCTTGACCGTGGATGTCCCTTCGTGTATTTCCGAAAGGGTAGTCCAAATAGCATGAGCCGTCTCAAGATTGCTCACCCTATTGAACTCATCCGCGTTCAAAGCTTCAAATAAAGCATTCATAGCTTGGACGTCTAAATGAGCATTACGCTCGTCTTGATCCGTTGGGTGATCCGGATCAAGAGCCATAACGTAACCCTCATTTACGACTTTCCAAATTTGAGAACTCATGGCCTTTAAATAAATAGACATTCTAATTTTCCAATAAGTATAATTTGAGCCATCAAAGAGAGGTGTCTTTCCTATTGCTATACCCTCACTAGTCATCCTTTTCTCTCTAGACGGTTAAGTCTAAAATTGAGAGACCAAACTCTGATACCACTTGTAAGATCGAGGAGGCCGACTAGAGGGGGGGTGAATAGGCGGTTTTAAAATTTTCGTCTAATTCTAATTAGCAATTTTAAACTTGATGGATATACTAGAGCAATATCAAACAGTAGAGAACAACAATTGCTACTCTAACTAAGCAAGCAAACAAGTAATGGAATGAAGAGCGTTGCTTGAATGAAAATGATCACAAGAGAGCAAACCACAATTGACACAATTACTTTTTACCGTGGTGATCGGAGACTTGTCGGTCTCCCCTAGTCCACGTTGAGGTAAGCCCGAACAAATCGGACCGGCTCCATGAATGAGCCTAAACACCTCGATCACTATTTGTAGCTCTTTCCCTCTCCGGGTAGGCGAGCTCCAAGCCTTCACAATCTTCCGGGCCTTCTCACAGTCTTCTTGAGAAGATCACCGAAACTCCACCAAGCCGTCTAGGTGCCGACAAGCACCAAGAGAATAGATCACAGCGGCTTGATCTCACTCAAGTGCCTAATGGATCAACTAGAATGCAATGCACTTGAATTTTGGGTCAACTACCTCAATTGAATGCACAAGTGAGTGAATGAGGTGTGAGAGGTTGCACTAGGCTCAAATGTATTCAATGGGGGTTCAACAACCTGTACAAGTTCTGGTGGGGATGTATTTATACCCTCACCAACCTCAAATAGCCGTTACAATAAACAATCCTGAAAATTCAGGAAATCCGGAACTACCGCAGGCAAAACCGCGGTACTTCCGGACTCTCGCTGACCGGTCAGAACGGCTATGTCAGTGAGTCAGAAGTGACCGTTGGTCAATGAGTGCGGTACTACCGCCGTTGAAATCGCGGTACTTCCGGAAGTCCGGAAATTCCGCTCCAGGACCCGGTACTTCCGATCTCAACGAGTTTAAGTTTTATTCCCGGCACTCTCTGGAAATAAAGTTCCGCACGGGTATCCGGAACTTCCGCACATGCGGTAGTTCCGCAGGTCAATCCGCGGTACTTCCGTTAACCGAGAGGCTAAGTTAAACTCCGGGCGCTCTCTGGAAATAAAGTTCCGCTCGGGTGCCCGGTACTACCGGCCATCCGGTAGTTCCGCAGTTCAACCCGCGGTACTTCCGTTTTCCGAGAGACTAAGTCTGAGTCCGGGCGCTCTCTGGAAAAATCGTTCCGCCCGGGCGCCCGGTACTTCCGGCCCTGCGGTAGTTCCGCCCAATTAACACCGGAACTACCGGATTTTCTGACAATGCACAGATTTGATTTGATTTTAATTTCTAAGTGCATGCATGATCCTAAATTGATCCATAGGGCGCATTTGAACATGATCAAGCAATCACCATGATCCCTCTTAATAGTACGGCGTCTATCCTATAATCCGGTCTTCCAACCTAACTCCAAGACCGGTAAAATAAAAATAGATACTTAAACTATTTACCTTGTCGCCCTAGAGACCTTTGAATCTTCATGGGATATTTTGTGAGCCTCTTTCTTTGCCATTTGAACTTATCCTTTCAAACACTTAATGCACACATTAGTCCCATATTCACATAATTTCATTAATTACCAAAACCAATATTTTTAGGGGCCTAGATGCTTTCACCGGCGCAGCAGCAGGGGGCGCGCCCGCCCAGGACTCCTTGGTCGGCGCAGCAGCTGGGGGCCCGGCCGCCCTGGCCGGTGCAGCAGCTGGAGGTCTGGCAGGGGTCTCTGCCGCCATGGCTAGTGCCTCTGCATCGCAAGCGAGGACACGTGCTCCATCGACCAACAAGAGGGCAAGGGATGATGAGGTATGAATTTATCTTGCAATTTGTTTCTTAAATCATGGACAGGGTGAATGACATATGGATTGAATGACATGCTATCGAAGTTTGTTGCTGTTGTTTGGATGTGTGTACTCGTCAAACATCATGGTTGAATTAGTGGCTAGCTATTGTTGCTGTCTGTAGTCATGCAGCGTGTGCATATGGCTGCTGGGATTGCGGCATAGATGGTTTACAGTTTACTGCTGGGCTGCTGGGATCACAGCCGCTGGCATGCTTGTGCAATTGTACCAATGTCTATTTCTGCGATGTGTTTACTTCTGTCAATGTCTGTAAAGTGATGATGGGAGAAATAGGCTTTTCTGCCTCAACAGTGTGACATTGCGATTTCAGTATGCATGATGTCAGTATGCAGATAATGGGAGAAATAGGTTTTTTAATCCTTGTATCATGATGCAGTATGCAGATAATGGGAGAAATAGGTTTTTTAATCCTTGTATCATGATGTCAGTATGCAGATAATCATTCAATTAAGACAATTCATGTTGGTTCAGTTAATCCTTGTTGGTTGCATTACCTCTACGATGTGATGGGAACAAATCAATTAATCCTTGTTGGTTGCATTACCTCTATGATGTGATGGGAACAAATCAATTAATCCTTGTTGGCTGCATTACCTCTATGATATATTATTTGAGCTTATTTTTCTTTTTCAAATGGTCGGGAAATCATGGTCAGGGTGATGCTATGGATTGGATTGATGGTCATACCACTCTTGTTTGTAACTTGTTCGCCGAACAAGTTAGAAAAGGGAATCGGCTGAACACTCATTTGAACAATGTAGGCTTCACCGAGGTAGCTGATAGGTTTTTTCAGTCCACTGGAATAATGCTGAGTAAAACGCAACTAAAGAACAAATGGGACAAGTTGAGAAGGGATTTGACTGCATGGCGGAAATTAATGAGGAAGCAAACGGGGACTGGTTTCAATTGGAACATGGGAACGATCAGCATGGACACCGAGTGGTGGAAGAAGATAACAAAGGTGAGTGTTCGATTATAATGCTATGTACATTTGTTGATTTGCAATTTAGAAAAAAATTCTTATTTCGAACATTCTCACATGTTTTAGGAAATTCCTGGTGTTGGCAAGTTTAAGAAGAGGCCTCTCCAAAATCAAGATGACTTGAAAGTTATGTTTGGCAACATCCTTAATGAGGAGCAAGATCATTGGAATCCTATGAGTTCCAACCCCATCATACCACTTGATGATGATACTCCCATTGATGATAGAGAGGCTGAGCACCCCACTGAGGATCCCATAGGTGATAGCAATTCTCTTGATAATGGGGATGAGGTTGAGTAGGTTACTCCTGTCACTGACAATGCTAAGAGAAGGGCTCGTGTGATTCTTGACAATCCCACCAAGAAACCTAAGACAAGCACAGCACTTGTTATCCAAGAACACATCTCAAAGATATCTGAGACTGCTTCCTCTTTTGTATCTAGTAGGCAAGGTGGGATAACCATTGAGCAAGTCATGGAACATGTTGTTGCATGTGGTGCTGGGTATAACAGCGATGAGCATTTTGTGGCAACTGAGTTGTTTGTCAAGAAAGACCAAAGGGAAATGTTCATGACCATTTCCCCTAATCAGAGGCTCAATTGGCTTAGGAGGAAGTACAATGTAATGTATGGAAAGTGAAGGCTGAGTTGTTTGTGTCGTTTGGACGTGTTGTCTTAGTTGTTATGCTTATTTGGACGTGTTGTGTTATTTTTTATGCTCATTTGGACATGTTGTCGTTATTTTTTATGCTCATTTGGACATGATGTCGCTATTTTTATTAGAGTTATTACATATTATGTCATTTATTCCTTCTTGTCATTTATATATATGCCATTTCTTGCAGATGTCTAGCGATGATTCTAGTGATGAGAGCGATGATTTTTTCAAAATTGTCTTAGGTGGTGCTATGCTTGCCCAAATTTATTGTGACATGTACCTAGATAAAAACTCACCAAGGACGTCAACCACTAGTGGCATGGGGTTTTTGCTAGAGACATGGCACACTCCGGGGGAATACCATAGTCAACTTCGTATGAGCAATGAAATATTCTTTGACCTCCATGGTTTATTGGTGGAGAGGTACGGTCTACAACCATCCTTGCATATGACTACCTATGAGAGCCTAGGCATGTTTTTATTTACATGTGCCGGAAATGAGTCGAGTCGAAAAGTTCAAAGTCGATTCAAGCATTCAGGTGAAACCATTACTAGGAAATTTGACGAGGTCCTTAACTCTTTGATGGCCATGTCAAAGGATTTCATTACACCTAAGGATCCCAATTTTCGTACGGTTCATAGGAGAATAAGAGATAATAGACGAGCGTATCCACATTTTAAAGATTGCATTGGTGCTCTAGATGGTACACATATTCGTGTTTCTCTTCCACCCGATGAACAAGTGAGGTATATTGGAAAAACGGGGATAGCCACTCAAAATGTCTTAGCAATTTGTGATTTCGATATGCGGTTCACATATGTGACCACGGGTCAACCGGGAGCTATGCATGACACAAGTGTGCTATACAATGCAATCAATGTGGACGAAAAATTCTTCCCACATCCTCCACAAGGTAATATGAATGAATAATTAGTCATTTAGTCTCTTTTGTCATGATAGCAAATATTCACTTATATTGTTTTCACCATGTGTAGGCAAATACTATGTTGTCGATGCCGGATATCCTAATCGGCCCGGCTATCTAGCTCCTTACAAGGGTGAAAGGTATCATATGCCGGAGTGGCATCAAGGTATGGAACCCAAAACACCTAAGGAAAAATTCAATCGCATTCACTCTTCTATTCGAAATGTTATTGAGAGGTCTTTTGGAGTTTTGAAAATGAAGTGGCAAATTCTATACAAGATGCCCAGCTACCCGATGTGGAAGCAAAAAATGGTTGTTGTTGCTTGTATGGTCCTTCACAATTTTATTCGTGAGCATGATAGTGAAGATTCGGACTTTGCTCGTTTCGATCGTGATCCTCATTTTGTCCCAACAATACCGGAAAGGTATAACCGATATGCAGTTACATCGGATGGTTCTACTTCGGAAGCCAATGCCGCCACTATGGATGTATTTCGTGATGATTTGGCCACGGCTATTGCTCTTGCTTGGAACTAGCATGTAATGGAAGACTAGTCTACTCTTTAGTTATTTTTATGTATGGACAATCGCAATAGTGTTGAGACGTTGTCATGGACATGGGTTAATTAATTATCTATCTTGTGCGTCAATGTTGAATGCTCATGAATATTTGTGTCGAGATATTACATTTGTGTTCACAAAAAAAATACGCCATTTTTTGTGAATAAATATGAACAAAACATGTGTGCTATATGAAAAAAGATATATATCATACAACCTCAAGGGCAAAACAGGTCATTCCCACCAAAAACTCAGTTTCGTGGATCTGGAGCTGCTGTGGAAGCCAAACAGTTTGTCCAGCTCTATGGTGAAATCTGGTGGATCTGAAACTGGTGGAGCTCTGCTAAACAGGCCCATAGCCGTCGCCGCTCACACAGATTGCTCGCTAGCGGTCTCTTTCTGCCCTTTGCTTTAATCGATGTGCGTTATAAAGAAGAGGGAGGGAGGTAGGGTTTGGGAACTTGGGTTGATCTGATCTTCTGGGATGCTCGACAAAGACAAGACTTGGATTAGTTATAATAAAATATTATGGCATTGAGGAATGGGAGTTAGCTGTGGATGCTACGTATATATGTATGCATGGTCAGTGGAAGTGTTTGCACGGGTCAGCAATATGGTCAGTGGGATTAGCTGCCTCCTCGCAATATTGCTGCCGTCGCCGCTCACACAGATTGCTCGCTAGCGGTCTCTTTCCTTCCATTGCTTTATCTCTTTCCTTCCTTTGCTTTCCCTATTTCATTTGGATTGCTAACTCAATGGTAAGATTACTCGGCTTTGACTACTATTTTATACACATTTGGATGAATCTGACGGGAAATATATCTAGGTTCAAGGAGATAGGGTGATAGTAGCGACACCAACTGGCAGCACGGCATACTGTACTGCTGCAGCGGCTCAATGGTAGGTTAATTCTTAGGGCATCTCCAGCAGGAGCCCTCAAAACAGACCCCCTACTTTTAATTTGAAGGCTCCCTCTACTTTTGAGGGCCCTGTTTTCTGGGCTGCACTCCAGCAGGAGCCCTCAAAACAGGGCCCCTACTTCTCAATTCCCTCTATTTCCTCACACACTATATGCATATGTATGAGACAAAAGCACAATACACAATAAAATATTTATGATTTCAAAATGAGGGACAATATTTAAATTTATGAATTCAAATACGAATATTCAAATTTAAATTCAAATTTGTTTCGAATTTTATTGTTCCAAATTTAAATTCAAATTTGTTCCGAATATTCAAATTTAAATTCAAATTTGTTCCGAATATCCAAATTTCAATTCAAATTTGTTCCGAATATCCAAATTTCAATTCAAATTTGTTCCGAATATCCAAATTTGAATTTAAATTTGTTCCGAATATTCAAATTTAAATTCAAATTTGTTCCGAATATTCAAATTTAAATTCAAATTTGTTCCGAATATTCAAATTTGTTTCGAATATTCAAATTTGTTCCGAATATCCAAATTTGAATTTAAATTTGTTCCGAATATTCAAATTTAAATTCAAATTTATTCTGAATATTCAAATTTGTTTCGAATATTCAAATTTAAATTCAAATTTGTTCCGAATATTCAAAAAAATTTCCGAATTTAAATTTATTTCACTCGTACGGGAAAAAACGAGGAAAGCTGAAAAATGAGGACCGGAGTAAGGGCCCCCTAGGAATGAGGGCTGAAGGGGGGATTTAAGGGGCCCCTCAAATTTGAGGGCTCTAGTAGGGGCCCTGCTGGACCTCTATTTTTGCCTCAAGCCCTCAAATTTGGTTTTGAGGGCTCAAGTAGGGGCCCTGCTGGAGATGCTCTTACAAGTTTCGTATCCAAGGAGGCATTAGCTTAAGATCCTGCTTAAAAGAGCTTTTTTTAGTGGTTTATAGCTAAAAAGTACTGTAACTGGTTAAAAAATATTGTAACTGACTGAGGCTTATTTAGCATAATTAAATTTAAAAAAATTAAAAATAGAAAAAAAAATGTTAGCCCATCACGTATAATGCAAACAAATACGAGAAAAAAGAACCGGCAAAAAAGCTCAAAAAAGTCAAAAGTATAGAAAAAGAAGAAATTTACGAATAGTACAAAATAAGGCAGAAGCTAGAAGCTCAAGCCGAAACGAGCGGGTAAATCGTATTCATGGCATGGTAACAAAAGCATTATCATGTGTAGAATTTCGAAATTGAATAATGAGAAATGATGTTATGGCATGTCTGTTTGCTTTTCAGCTTGTCGTCCATTGTCAGCTTAATTCCGTCCTTGATGTCAACACTCATGTAACTTTTTGGGTGGTCGATGGTCCGTTTCCTGCTAAATTGTGACGTTAGCTGGGCTCCACCTGTCAGTTGAGCTCTCGCGTGTTTTCATGGTTGGCAATGCATTCCATGGTGGACTGCCGGTATCGGAGATGAAAAAGATGGTTCCTAGAAAGCTGCCTGTTGTAGAGGTGGCCTCTACCTAAGCCAAGTCGACCAGTTACAAGGTTGTAAAGCATAATATGGGATATAAATAATGAC
The DNA here is from genome assembly GCA_017311315.1 of Dendrocalamus latiflorus. Taxonomy (NCBI): domain Eukaryota; kingdom Viridiplantae; phylum Streptophyta; class Magnoliopsida; order Poales; family Poaceae; genus Dendrocalamus; species Dendrocalamus latiflorus. Next base: position 3,920,999 of record CM029641.1, on the reverse strand, counting down.
ACAAATGCCCTTGAAAAGGATACTTGGGTGTAAAGATATAATTGTAAAACACTCCACATGTGGATATATATGCAATACAAGCCATGGGGGGAAGCCCCAAGTATTGCTCACCTAAGAGCATCTCCAAGAGATGCTCTTTCTCACCCCTTATCTTCAAATATTGGGTATGAAAGTTAAAAACAAGCCTCCAACAGATACTCAAAAACACGTCCAATAATTTTGGTACTCCAAAATTGGGGTGGATCACCATCAAATATACAGTGCCTAGATGGTAATTTTAGGGATCCAAGTTTAGAGTAGCTGCTGAAGAAGGGGAAAGATTTAGAGGACAATTTTTTTAGAAAGACTCCCAATATGAGATTTTAGAGGACAAAATATTGAGCCTCTCTTGGAGATGCTCTAACTCTCCACTACCATACTCTCTCTCTGTTTGGTCTATAATCACAATAATTTGTGCCGTCCGTGAGGAGGACAAGAGCAAATCTCAAGATTTGAAGGGGTATGTTGCTGGTTTCGTCGTAGTATATTACACACTAGCCTCGTAGGCACGGCGGCACGCCGCGCCAGCCACCGTGTGTACCGAAGTAAAAGAGGCGATAATTCGTGGTGAGTTTTACAAAAAAATTCGAGGGCAAATGTGTATTTCCGAAAAAGTTGAAGGTGTTTTTTGGAAAAAAACGAGGACCTGTACGTAAATAAACGGGGACCCGTACGTAATTTAGGAAAACGCGGGGCGCAATCCTGCAAAGTGGAGGGGTAAAAAAAATTTCCAGGGACCTGTTCGCGAGGAAAAAGGACCTGTACGTAATTTCCAAAAAACAGAGGGAAATCGCCTCCCCGGCCGTACGCGAATCCGGGCGCCACGCGCCGGCCGAGGGAGCGGTGGGCGCTGACGTGGGGGGCTCCCCTGCGTGGAACCCCCGGCTTTGTATCGCTTGCGACTAGGCTCGAGCACGCCCAGAATCAGTATTATGAGCTTCTCTTGATCGTACTCCAGCTCAGTTTGATTTGTAACCGTGCTTGGTTTAGTGTACAAGAATCACCTATCGTTCTACAATTTCGCAAACAAAGACTCGGTACATGCAGTTCCAAGGGGATAAAACATGGAGTGCATACTAACAGTAGTGTTGCTGCTTTGTCCATCGTACATGGCAATATACAGCGTATTGAGAGTAGTTTTTGCTACAAAGTGTAGTAAATTTGTAGGAATAGTACAGCGAATTAGGAAAACTAGCAGCATAGGCGCGGCGACACGCCGCGTCAGCCACCGTGTGCACCGAAGTAAAAGAGGCGATAATTTGTGAGGAGTTTTTTTAAAAAAATCGAGGGCACATGCGTATTTTCGAAAAAGTTAAAGGGTTTTTTTCGTAAGAATTGAGGACCCGTATGTAATGAAATGAGGACCCGTACACAATTTAGAAAACCGCGGGGCGCCATCCTGCAAATTGGAGGGGGTTTTCAGAAAAATTCGCCGCAAAAAAACCGTCAGGGGCCTTTTTGCGAGGAAAAAAGACCTATTTGCGAGGAAAAAGGACCTGTACGTAATTTTCGGAAAACTCAGGGAAGTGCCTCCCCGGCCGTACGCAAAACCCGTCGCTCGCGAGGGGGCCGGAATCCCCCCGGCTATAATGGGGTTCTTGATTTCGTTGTTCAATGCTGGACGTTACACTGTTCTCTTCTTGTCCCTCGACATGTACATTGCCAAGTACATATTCCTGCTGCAAAATTCATCAGAAACTGCAACCAATCACCCTGTTTCCTTTCCTATGCTCTTTCTGTGTCTCGTGAAGCTGCAAACGCACTGAAACTCGTATGTACATGTGATAGACGTACTGCTAGTGGAAGAGATTGCTCTGCCCTCTGATTTTCAGAGGCAGGCCGAGGCTCTGGTACACCCTGATCTCCCCGCCCAAGCTCGCCGCCGCCACCACCAACCCCCGCGCGTTGCCGCCCTCCGCGCCGCCGTGCCGCCCCCGCGACAACGCCCCCCGCGACGCGATGAGCTTGATGTTCTTGAGCCACCGGGGCTTCTTCTTTCCCGGCTTCGCGCCTTCCTAGGCCGCCCCGGCCGGCACCGGCTGGCTCTGGCTGCGGCGCGGTCATTCTTGCCATGGCCTTTTCCCCCTAGTGTATGTTTAGGGGAAGATTTTGGAGGGATGAGTGCTTCGAGATCGAGATTGGCGCGTTTTAAAAGAATCACAAATTCACAGTGGTTAGTTTCATCACAGAACAAAGGGGAAGCTAGGGGTAGGAAATTGGTACGGATTATCTGAATTATTTGATTACTGAACTCGATAGGATGCCAATGTCGTTCAGATTTTCTCCAACCGAATAGTAGATTCTTCACTGTTTGGATTCGTTTTCGAATCTGACATAAAAATATAGAAGAGTATGGTTTTGCCATCCCTGTTCTTTTCAGTTTTTAGAAGCTGTTTTTCGGCTTTTCTATAGTAATTAACTTTTAAATGAAGTATTTTTTAAGATAGGGTCTACTAGTTAATTGTAGTACATACTTTATTGACTTCATTTATATCCACAAATACCGCACGTGATTTTCTGTTACTCTGTAATATCTCGTACAAATAGCCATAAGCCGCAGCAAAAAAGAACATGCCCGATTTGGTCCAATTAAGTAGACATTTGATTTGAATTTGTATTCGATCTCTATTCTATTCTTACAAATCCAAGAATATTCACATGTGAATTCTTGTTTAAGTGAAAAACATGGATGTGAATATAACTTGACCAAAATTTGATTTGTGTGAGATCCACTTTCACCCCAGAGGAAGCTTCTCTCGGGGAGGTGATCCTCATGTGAGACTCGGATCAGCCAACCATCCGATTGCCCTCATGATCGGATTGGACGGTTGGAACTTGGTCTCCACGTGACGTTGGGTCTAGATTACAACGTTCCGGAAAAATTGAATGTATAAGAACATATATGACAATTTCACAACGAGTACAACTCTATTTTCAGTACATAATATATGAAGAGCTCAATGCATATATGTTACATATATAAGAAAAAAATATGTTCTTTGCTACACCTCTTCCATGGGTGATTCATTCGCCGACCTTGCGCAAGGATGTTCGAAGAACAATGCAGCTGCAAGTTAGGAAGCACCATAGGAATGTTTGTGAATTCTTGAAAGCTAAAAAAAATATAGAATGCCATTCTCTGGTTGTCAGTAAGGGTGCTCCGCTTGTCGATTCAATATGCTCGGGAATCAATATGTAAGGTACTTGCGTAAAATCGGAGTACTGGAAGGTGAGTGTCAGGAGATATTTGGTGTGGGAAGGGATGCAGGAGAGCAATCTTCTGCTGAATTCTTTTATTTGATCAATGTAGAATTAATTAGCCCAACTCAACTAGTATTTTTGGGCAAGAAGAACTAGGAAATTAAGACTGAATTTTGTTAGTTTGAAGGATATGTCGAGTATTGTTGCTTTCTTTTCTGTTGTTAGGAATAGTTGTGGCAAAAGCTTGTAACTGAACCATGTGTGCGCTAATTGTAATATAAGGAATTAATGGTTAAAAGTTACATGTAACAGTACATCTCACTACAAGTCATAGTTCTAAAAAAATTCTCATCTCCACCATAACAAAAGAACTTCTGGAATTCATCAAGCACTCACTTCAGATGAGAAACAACAATTCTCATCTCTGCCATTCATAACTTCTCCAGGGAGAAAAACTAAGCACTCACTTCATGAGGCAACAATTCTGAAATTCATAACAAACCAACTAAAAAAATCTGTAGTAATATCAGGAGTTCACCAAAACAGGGCAGCACATGTAATTAAGGAACTTACTGCATGGTTCCCAAATACATCAAATTAGTTCATAAAAGAAGATTACATGCCACAATATGCCACAGCCTACTACTAAAGAACACATCTCATGCAGGTTCTTTTGAAACCATCTACCAATCCAGTCCTTCCTTCCAACGCACCTGCAAGCAAGCGCCAAATCCCTGCTAAAGATATAGCAAATAGAATAGATTAGAAATAAAATCGACTCAACTACAAAACCAGATAGACGATTTCTATGTTTAAAATGTTGACGATGTTTAAAACTACTTCTATGTTTTAAGTATAACTCCTTGTGCAGATAACATCTATGTTCAAAAGAATGGCTCCTATAGCTCAATTTTTGAACTCTTGCAAAGTTGGTAACTACGATTTTTAGCTCTGGGATTGGACTTTGTGTGTAGATAACTTCTATGTTCAAAACAATGGCTCCTATAGCTCAACTTGTAGAACTCGGGCAAAGTTGGGAGCTTCGATATTTAGCTCAGGGATTGGACCCTGTGTGTAGATAACTTCTATGTTTAAAACAATGGCTCCTGAAGCTCAACTTACAGAACTATTGCGGAGCTGGGGCCTTTGATTTATCTTAGTGATTAGATTGTTCTCAAAGATTTTATTTCTTCCCTGGTTTCTCGCCGGCACATGGAGTTTGTTAAAAGAACAACGGCTCATAATCCTAATGATCCTAACAAGAAATAAAGCGTGGAGTTAAATTAATATTCAACCCAAAGTGACTTTAACCTCTAATTGGTGAGATCAGAGGCATCCATCGATATTAGGGAACATTGTAGTTTCTCTCCACTGGCTCACTGTCGTATTGTTTTTTTAATGCAAACTCTCTTTAGAATAAAGAAGAGAAATTAGAACTATGCGTGATTACCCCCTGTTCTTCCAAGCTAGCCAAACACGATGTACGCATTAGTGCACAATTGAGAGGCACCACACGCTCAGTACTCAAAACATCAGTACAAGATAAACAAATTTAAACAGAATCATCCAAATTCCAAAGGCAAATTTGATAGAGAATGAGAGATTGTAACATTGCAACCAAATTCGAGCCACACAAACCTAACAGTGTGGCCTAATTTAACTTATATTTACATGAACAATGCCACCCTGATTGGATCTATCGAACTGATAAATCAAATGTAACACGCTAAGAACACAAAAAAATAATTCATGCATGGCCTGATCATCCATCACATTGATGAATACACTGCTAATTAATTGGTACTCCCTTCTCTAGCTAATAACCCAAAGCAAGCACCTAATGTCCTACTAGTAAATTAACCAAATGTACACAGACGCAGGACTTCGCTGGCGTTCGGCGCCGGCGGCAGCGCGGCGGCCATCATTATGAGGGCCTTCTCCTTCTGCTCCCTGAGCTTCATCACCTTCCTGTGGCGGTTGGAGTGCTTGTCGCTACCGAAGCTGGGGCTCGTCGACGGCCGGTACTCGGGCAGCAGCTTGTTCATCTTGTACCGGATGCCGCACGCGTTGCAGAGCGTGCCCGGCCCGTCCGGCCCCGCCCGCCACTGCGGCGTCTCCGACGTTTGGCAGTGGCGGCACGTCCTCTGCGCATGCCGGTTCCGCTGCCGCGCCACCAAGCGCCGGCGGACGATGCCGCCGCCGCCGCCATTGCCGCAGCTGAACTCGCCGTCGTTGCCATTGTTGTCACCATGGCTGTCGTGGGCGGCGGCCGGCACGAGGCCCAGCGGGAAAACCAGAGACCAGGGCCGCTTCCAGACGGCGGCCGGTCGGCGGCGCCGCTTCCTCGGCACGGTCCAAGCCTGGAAGGGGGAGCCGGGCGGCGGCGACTTGGTCTCCCAGGACGCCGACGAGAAGCTGCAGCCCGAGGACGTGGTGAACGTCGTCGACGCACTGCAGGACAGCCCGTACGACGACGGCAACGGCGGCGCCCCGTTGGAGACGAACCCAGCCAGAGCGCCGCACGCGTTAAAACCGCCGTCCGGAATTACCGGCACGAAACCCGGGACACCGCCGGACATGTCGCACGCGTTCACCTTCCCGCCGCCGCCGCCGCGGCGCAGCGCGCTCTCCGCGGCCAGCGCGCCAACGTCCACGTCCATGTCCTCCGCGCTCTTCGAGTCCTCATCATCCCCGTCGCGTCCCCCGGGCGCCGTGGCCCATGCCGGCGAGCAGTCGATACCGAGCACCTCCAAGAATCCGTCGTCGAGCACGGAGAGGCAGTTTACGACCTTATCAAGCGGGTCGTCTGGCCAGCACAGCCCCCCGTCGGGACAGCACGAGCCGTCGCAGTCGCCGGCGACGAGGTCGAGAGGGACGTCGTGGAGGGAGACATACGGCATCGGCTTCCGCATGCCAACGACCGCCGAATCATACAAACAAAAGCCCTAAAAATACCTACTTTCCTCCGGCCTCCCCCACGGGCTAGGGTTTAATTTTGCATCGGCGGCTGCATTGGCGGCTATAAGTGTGAAAAGAAATTTTTTGGGGGGGAATTAGGGTACGTGTATACGGAGGAGAGACGGACAAAGCTCTTTTTGAGGGATTAGAATACGTGTATATAGAGGAGAGAGAGAGGAAACTTAGTTTTGAAGGAGAGAGGAATTCGGGATTTACACAACACAACACAAAAACCTGAGATAATGGAAGTCCCTGAAAGATCCTAGATAATGGAAGACTCTGGAAGCGATGATTGTGATGGCCAGGATTCCGTCTTTATCTCGAGCCAACAAGAAGGTGTAGTAGCTGTTGATCTCGGTGAATTTGCATAGCACCTAGTTTTACAATGAGGTAATGACATGTAGGTCTAGTAACAGCTTCACTAGCTACCGTTTGGATTGCGTCTCACACTACTAGTTATGCTTATGCACGGTTGTTGTTTCTATGAGTTGCTACGCTTTCTTACTTGGAACGCAGACCGAACATATACGTCTACCAAGTGTTAAGTGCACATGTTAACATGTTGTTGCATGTCATGTGCAGTCAAGTACATGGCTTGTCATCATAGCTACTCCCACCACCGGTCATGGCAAAATCAGAAGCAATTGCCAAACTCTCCTTGTTCAGGTAGCCGGACTGGACCACTTGTGCACCTCCTTCAGACGCCTCTCCGCATTGCTGTTGCTGGAGAATGCAGCGAGGGCATGGCCAAACGCGACACGTGCGCTCATCGTTGCCGAGGCGCACCTCAACCAAGACGCACCAGACGTGCACACCGGCATCGCCTGGGCCTCGGCGGCAGCGCGTGTGCTCAGCGCCCCCATGGCCGAGCACGAACTTGATGTACCCGGCACCAGTAGTTGACCTGCTAGCAAGTGTCATCGAGACCATCCACCGTACACTGGCCCTGCCACTCCTCGAAGAGCTCCCGGGGGGTGTCCATGTTGCCCTCCTGCGTCGCTTCCATGGAGATCTATGGAACCTGCACCAGCAACCTAACCTCCACACACTCGCTGATGAAGCCGCAGACCATCGTGGAGGTGCATCTCTTCATGCCCACGTAGTTGACGTACACCCCCCACCCCCGGAGAGACATATTAGGCAAATTTCAACCTTAAGACAACATGCATGCATGCTTTCATATCATCCATAACATGAAATTAACGACACTCAATTGCAATCAATCTGATGTAATCTCATTGTCATACTAGTGCTAAATTACATCTAGGCAGCCAGCACAGATTATAGTATTATCTACACAGCATATACGTGTTGGGGATTGGACACTCAAATGGAAGCAAGAATAGGACAGGAGGAAGAAGAGAATGGACAGGGGAGTTTCACTTAGCAAACTTCATATATGCTCTGTTGGTCTCACGCAACATACACATACACATGAAGCTAACAAAACAAACTTACATAAGAGATTCAACAAAAGCTTACATCTACTGAACAAATGATGCTCACATCCTTTTATAGGACCTTACAAAGCGACTTCTAACACAACTAACCAATACAATTTTAACTTTTACATCTAACCTTCTCGCTGTCTATTAGCAAGATTAATAACATCTAGTAGAAAAGGTTTACACACTACTTCCAAATTCTAGTACAAATCTCCATTGCCGACAATGCTAAACTGACTTACAAAAGGCAACTTGGTTAATGCTTGTACAACTATAGGACTAATCCACAGGCCAAAGGTTCATTCAAAGTCAAATCCAAATTCGCATGTCTTCTGCCCATTAGTGCACGCATGCAGCTAGCTCAGCTTGCATGGATAGGGGCTTTCTAATGCATGCATCTATCTCATCATTAGTAGCTTTCTTGTCTGAAGTAAATAAATTAAACATCCAACAAACTCTCCCTTTAATTTATTTTACTGAGGCATCTCTCTGTTGCACTAAACTTCAATAAACATATCCCTTGTGGAAATTTTTTCTAGCTAAAATTTTATCACCAACAATTTCAGTTGCATATCTTGTTTTACTCCTCTTGACTTGACATAACTTCCTTCTATAAACAATTCTTTTTCTTTTTCTTCTTTATAATTTCTCTCAGCAAGAAAATTCTTTTCTCTTTTCAACCTTTTGGATCATGTCCTTGCTAAAACTTACCAAATTCTTCCGCTTGTCGACAAATTACATTGCTTGTAAATTTGTGCCATGCTCCTAACATGTCTTAGGGCTGACTTTGGCATAGTCAATCGCTCACTAGCACTTAGGCTAGAACTCGAGTTTGAACTCGAACTTTACTTCGGCCTCCCCCAATCCTACAGGGCTAGGGTTTAATTTTGCATTGGTGGCTATAAGTGTGAAAAGAATTTTTTTGGGAATTAGAATACGTGTATACAGAGGAGAGAGACGAAGCTTAGTTTTGAAAGAGAGAGGAATTAGGGATTTGCACAACACAACACAAAAACCCGAGATAATGGAAGTCTCTGGAAGACCCTAGATAATGGAAGACTCTGGAAGTGATGATTATGACAGCCAAGATTCCATCTTTATCTCGAGCCAACAAGAAGGTGTAGTAGCCATTGATCTCGTTGAATGCATAGCACCTAGTTTTACAATGAGGTAATGACATGTGAGTCTAGTAACAACTTCACTAGCTACCCCTTGGATTGTGCCTCACACTACTAGTTATGCTTACACACGGTTGTTGTTTCTATGATTTGCTACACTTTCTTACTTGGAACACGGGCCGAACAGATACGTATACCAAGTGCCAAGTACACATGTTGACATGTTATTGCATGTCATGTATAGCCAAGTACATGGCTTGTTGTCATAGCTGCTTCCACCACTGGCCACGGCAAAACCAGAAGCAGCCTCCAAACCTCTCTTCGCTCAATTAGTTGGACCGGACCACCTGTGCACCTCCTCCTTCAGACGCCTCTCCCTATAGCCGTTTCTGGAGAAGGTGGCAAGGGCACGGCTGAACGTGTCGTGCACGCATTTGTCATCACTGAGGTGCACCTTGGCCAAGATGCACCGGTCATGCACGTTGTTGGTATGTTTAGTGCCATGCTGCAATCACACTTTGGTTTTTCTTTAGAGATGCTTCAGTTTCACACTCCATTTTTGGCTTCTCTGAAGTTTTTTGGGAGGGGAATAGTGTGTACGCAAACAAGGGAAGAGGAAGACCGAACAAACGCATTTTTTAGAGGCTTGCATGTTCTATTATTCTCTTGGTGCTGAATTACAAACTAACTGAACGCTAAATAGCAAACTCAAAAAACGCGGATCGCACCAACCTCCGATCCATAAGACTCAGGACTCAACTAACGTGGCTCACCCCGTGCTAGACAAAATGCACACACGCACACCATGAGCCTATAGACTCAAATAGCTTCGGAAACTTTAGAAACATCTAGATTATTGAATCACATATTTCCCCTAATCTAGATGTGGCTCAATCTTCCTCACACCAAGCAGCTCCCGCATATCCATGAACTTGACTCTCGACTGCGCCTTAATGAGGACGTCAATGCGCTGCTCCGCCATGCACACAAACTCCACCATGATATGTCCCTTCTCACAACACACTCATGTATAAAATGGAAACGGGTGTCGATGTGCTTGCTTCTTACATGGAAAACTGGGTTCTTCATCAAAGCAATTGCGGACTTATTGTCAACAAAGAGCGTCACCTCCTTTGCTTCATTGACAATCACCTTACTGATTAAGCTCCTCAACCATAGTGCCTGACATGCCATTGTCATCGCCGCCATGAACTCCACCTCACACAATGATAGTGCTACAATCTTCTGTTTTTGTGAGGCCCGGGGTGATCAAATTGCCACCGAAGTAGAACACCACCCTGCTGGTGCTCTTCCTGTCACGACTTCTCTGCCAAGGTCGCTGTCCATGAACCCCACTAACTCTTCTTCTCCAAAGAAATTGCAGTAAACCATACCATCATCAACTGTTTCCCGTACATACCTTAGAATATGTTTAACTACCTGATAGTGCATAATGGTTGGCTTCTCCATGTATCTGCTCACAATGCCGATGGCGTAGTCAATGTTCGGGCGCATGTGAGTGAGGTATCTCATGTAGCCGACCAGATATCTGTACTCTATTGTGTTCACTTCATTCCTATCACCTTTCTTTGTTAGCTATAGCTTTGGTTCCATCGAGAACTTTGCCAGGTTGCAATCTGCCATGCCAAATTGTGATAGAATATTCCTTGCATACCCCGATTGGCTCAAGGTGATCATGTTTTTTTTTTCTAGTTCACCTCAATCCCGAGGTAATAGGACAGTAACCCCATGTCACTCATCTCGAACGCCTTCATCATCTGCATCTTGAAAACTTTAACTTGATCTACACTTGTGCCAATCACGATCAGGTCATCCACATAGATCCCTACAATCAAGGTTGTAGCTCCATTGCTTCTTGTATACACAGCCTATTCTTGTGAACACCTCACTAGGCCTAGCTCTTTTAGGCACCTGTCCAGTCACATATTCCATGCCTTAGAGCTTGTCCCAACCCATAAAGTGCCTTACTCAGCTTGTACACCTTGTGCTCTTGGCTCTTCACTATATAACCTTTTGGTTGTGTGATGTATACTTGCTCCTAGAGATCACCATTGAGGAAAGCTAACTTGACATCAAGATGGCGCACTTCCCAGCCACACTGTGCTATGAGGGCAAGCAATAACCTGATGGTGTCGAGCCTCGCCGCAAGTGAAAAAACTTCTTTGAAGTCTATACCTTGCCACTGCACGTACCCCTTTGCCACCAACCTCGCCTTGTACTTCTGAATCTTGCTGGCACTGCCTTTCTTCAGTTTAAACACCCACTTGAGCCTTATTGGTTTTTGTCCAGACGGCAGCTCAATAAGGCTCCAAGTGTTGTTCTTCTCAATAGCTTCGATCTCTTTGTTCATGGCTTCCTGCCATTCTTCTTTGCTGGCTGCTTCCTGGTAGTAGGTCAGCTCCTTGGCAGCCAAGTATAACCCTTCTGAATTAAAAGTGATCTCTTGGGTACTAGCATAAACATCAACAAGCGATTGGTACTAGCACAGTCCGCTATTAGTTGAGGATGTCTCTGTGCTCCCCTGAACCTCAGGTGAGCTAATCGAAGTCGGTGCTACCAGTGATGTTGATGGAAATGCTAGCATCGATGCCATAGTTTGTGGCACTAAATTTGCCACAATTGCCGCATTTGCTCCTCCCTATGGCACGGTCGGTATCGATGGTACCAAGCTTGCCGCAGTCACCCCATCCAGTGACGCGGGTGCTGCTGTGCTTGCCGCACCTGTCAATGTTGATGACACAGTGCTAGCCACCACTACCATACCCCACGGTGTGTCAGCTAGGTCTTCCTCCAATATAGTGAACTTTGGTGGCTTCGCAATATCAATTTCAATACCAAGCGTTGATTCCCATTCTTGCACTCGAACAATACAGACCCCTTGCCTCTAATCTGCACAAGGAATCCATCACCAAACTTCACATGCCCAATGATAGCTTCATCTAGATTTGTGAACTTCCCATAGTGGCCAGTTATATTATTGTTCGTGCCGTTATCAAGGTACCAAACATTTGTGTCAGTCTACACCTCTCCAATAGCACACAAGTCTGGCATCACTTTCCTGTCATTAAGCATGACGAGGTTCAACATCTTCTCATCAAGCATCAAGGCCGACTCCACGTCATGCGCGTGTGTGAGGTTCACCTCCTCATCACGGCGCTTGCTCCAGCACTCCGATGCATAATGCCCGTAGTTGTGGCAGTTGAAGCATTGGATGTGACTCTTGTCATGCACACCAGTGTTGGAACCATGACTCACCTTGCCCTCCTGGCGCGGCATGCCGCTGCTGTGGCTACTCTTCCCACTGCCATAGCCGCAACCCCACGGCTTGTTACACCCATGGTTCTCACCACTGCTGCCCCGGCTACCTTTCCCCTTCGGTGAAGAAGATGACTCATCACTGCCCTTCTTCATACACACTACCCACTCAGCATGGGTGAGCACCAGCTAGTAACCATTGCCTTCTCACACTTCTGTGTACGCTCCTCATATGCCTTGAGTCTATCGATTTCCTCCTCAATAAGCATGCCATCGATGTCATTGAATTGTTCGATGGTGGCCACCATCTGCAAGAATTTGTCTGGGACAAAGACCATTAGTTTCCTGATGACATTGGCATTCTCCATCTTCTCACCAAGATGTTGCATCTTGTTAACCAACCCAATTAGCTTCCCAGCAAATTCATCAATGGACTCATTGTCCTTCATTTGCAAAGCCTCGAATTCACTCTTCAAGGTTTGGAGCCACGTCTTCTTTACTCGATCGTCACCAAGGAACATTGTTTTTAAGCAGTCCCATACCTACTTTGTTGTCTTCTTGTTCACAAGTTGCTGCAGGATGGCGTCTGGGACAAACTGAAGAAGATATGCCCTCACCATCTTGTCCTTCTCCATAGCCACACCGGCCGTAGGTTTGATTGCTTCCAACACATCCTGCACCTCTAGACATGCTTCCATCTTGATCACCCATGTGGAGTAGTTTGAGGAGGTGAGCATCGGGTAATAGAGCGGTGCTCCGCCCTCCCTGGCTGATCACGCCCCCAAGTACTTAGCAATGGACATGTTGTTGAAGCAAAGAATTTTTGGTATTCACCAAGGCTCTGATATCAGATGTTGGTATTTTCAGTGCCTGTTGCAGCTGCACTTTGGTTTTTCTTCAGAGACGCGTCAATTTGACTCTCTATTTTTGGCTTCTCTGAAGTTTTTCGGGAGGGGAACAATGTGTAAACAAATAGGGGAAGAGGAAGACTGAAGACATGCAGTTTTCATAGGCTTGCCCATTCTATTATTCTGTCAGTATTGAATTACAATACTAACTTGAAAGCTAAATAGCAAACTGAACAAACATAGATCGCACCATCCCACAATCCATAAGACTCGGGACATGCATGCAGCTAGCTCAGCTTGCATGGATGGGGGCTTTCTAATGCATGCACCTATCTCATCATTAGTAGCTTTCTTCTTTGAAGTAAATAAATTAAACATCCAACAAAATTCCCCTTTAATTTATTTTCTTGAGGTATCTCTCTATTGCGGTAAACTTCAATAAACATATCCCTTGTGAAAATTTCTTCTAGCTAAAATTTTATTGCCAACAATTTCAGTTGCATATCTTGTTTTACTCCTCACGACTTGACATAACGTCCTTCTGTAAATGTATATTTTCCCTTTTCTTCTTTGTAATTTCTCTCAACATGAAAATTCGTTTCTCTTTTCAACCTTTTGGATCTTGTCTTTGCTGAATTTTACCAAATCCTTCCGCTTCATAATTTCTTCAACTGTTGATAAATTACATGGCTTGTAAATCTCCACCATACTCCTAACATGTCTTGGGGATGACTTTGGTATAGTCAATCACTAGCTAGCACTTAAGCTAGAACTCGAGTTTGAACTTGAACTTTACTCTGGCTCTCCCAATCCTACAAGGCTAGGGTTTAATTTTTCATTAGCGACTATAAGTGTGAAAAGAATTTTTTGGGGAATTAGAATATGTGTATATGGAGAGGAGAGAGAGAGAGAGACAAAGCTTAGTTTTGAAGGAGAGAGAAATTAGGGATTTGCGCAACACAACACAAAAACCCAAGATAATGGAAGACTATGGAAGCGATATGATTGTGACGGCCAGGATTCCATCTTTATCTCGAGCCAACAAGAAGGTGTAGTAGCCATTGATCTTGGTGAATACGCATAGCACCTAGTTTTACAATGAGGTAATGACATGTGGGTCTAGTAACAGCTTCACTAGCTACCCCTTGGATTGCGCCTCACACTACAGTCAAGCTTACACACGGTTGTTTCTATGATTTGCTACGCTTTCCTGGAACATGGGCCAAACAGATACGTCTACCAAGTGTCAAGTGCACATGTTGACATGTTGTTGCATGTCATGTGCAATCAAGTACATGACTTGTCGTCATAGTTGCTCCCATCATCGACCACAGTAGAACCAGAAGCAACCGCCAAACCTATCCTCGCTCAAGTAGCCAGACCGAACCACCTACACACCTCCTCCTTCAGATGCCTCCCCACTACACCGTTGCTAGAGAAGGCGGTGAGGACACGGCTAAATGAGGCGTGCACGCACCCATCATCGCCGAGGCACACCTGGGCTAAGATGCACCCAGCATGCACGCTGGCTCGCCCAGGCCTCGGTGACGACAAGCTTGCGCTCGGCGCCCCCATGGCTGAGCTCAAACATGATGTACCTGGCACCAGTAGTCGGTCCACTGGTGGGCACCGTTGGGACCATCCGCCGCACACCAGTGATAGGTCTTGCTACTCCTCGAAGAGCTCCTGGGCGGCATCGTTGTTGCCCTCTTGTATTGCCTCCATGCTTTCTTATCACAACACTTCACGACTCACCCATAACATGAAATTAACGACAATTGCAATTAGTTTGGTGTAATCTCATTGTCATACTAGTGCTAAATTACATCAGCTAGCGAGCACATATTACAATATCATGTACATAACACATATGATCACAACATGTAGCTGATGTCGAGATATCATGTAGTATGAGAGATTACTTATTACAACGGCTCATCGTGAAGCCAGTCGTACTGTCATGGCTGTTGAGACCACATGACATCGTGGCGATCCAACCCAAGCTGCCACCAAGCCTCTTCATGTGCATGGCGTCACGCCACCTATTCACCTCGTCGATCAACCACTCCTTTGCGGTAGCGTCCTTGGCGATGGCGGCAAGGGCACGGTTGAGCATGACAAACACATAGTCGCCATGCCCAAGGTGTAGCTCCATTTTGGTGTACACAACATGGTCACACAAGTAGGCCTCCATAGCCACCTCCACGACGGTGCGCGCACGCCTGGCATCCCTGTGTACGACCTCAAACATGAGGTAGTGGCACCATAAGCTGGTGTCCTAGAGGCCCATGTCATTGGGGTTCAAAGCGCAGCAGGCGCACCACTCCTCAAAGAGCTCCTGGGCGACAATAACATTGCCATCGTGGCCCGTCTCCATGGTGATCCACCCCTGTAGATGGTAGGGTAGTCAGTGATGCAAGGGCGGGCTAAGGATAAAGAGGTCATTTCCCATGGGTTGCAATGTCTTAGATGCTATTTATTTGGTTTTTTTGGCTTATAGCTTATTTTGTACTGTAACTGACTTATTTTACACTGCAGTTGTTGGTGTTTTTTACATAATTAAATTAAAAATAGAAAAATAGAAAAAACAGATTAACCCATCATGAATAATGCAAACGAATATGAAAAAAAAGAAAAGAGGAAAGCTAAAAAAACCAAAAAAACTAGAAAAATGTAAGGAATAGTAAATTAGAAGTCAAAAGCTAGAAGCTTAAGCCGATTGTGCCTTTTCACGGAGCCAATCTTTAGAGTGGTGGTATGTCCTAACTCTTCTCGCAAGGGATGTTGTTTTCGTTGTGATTCCTAAGCAAATGAGTTAGACCTGATAACATAGTTGTAAATTATATTTCGAAGGTCATTCTGATTTACCTCTTGTATGAAATACGCCGGTATTGGCTCATATCAATGTATTGTTCTGGAATATATATATATATATATATATATATATATATATATATATATATATATATATATATATATATATATATATATATATGTACATGTACATGTACATGTATATATGTATATATATATGTAATTATATCACACATAATTTCACTTGAAAGCTCACTGCAAAAGTTCAAATACAACCATAATATAAAAATAACATATAGTTTAATCCATGCAATTACGAAGAAAATGAATTAAAAGCATACCTAATAGGCTAAGACACATAGATAAAAATTGGCAAAGCATACATAGATTTATCATTTTATTTGTTGCTGGGCAGGCTTACTTCATACACGCGCATGCAGCTGCTTGGGCGGGTTGCTGGGCCTTCATAGTCACAAGCATGCAACCATGCATGGGGCTGGTACCAGAATTCATGAGATGGGCAATTCCGCCCGGAATGCTCGGAATTGATCGGAATGACCGGGACGGGATTGTGACTTCTGTATACCGTTTTGAATGCGGCATCTTGTTGGTACCAGAATGGAATTCATACACGCGCATGCAGCTGCTTGGGCAGGTTGCTGGGCCTTCACAGTCACACACATGCAACCATGCACGAGGTTGGTACCGGAATTCATGAGATGGGCAATTCCGCCCGGAATGCCCGGAATTGGCCAAAATGACTGCTATTGTTCGGTATTGAGACCGGTATGGGATTGTGACTTCTTGTATACCGTTTTGAATGTTGGTACGGCATCTTGTTGGTACCGAAATGGAATTTATAACTTTCCCAGGTAATCTAACAAGGAACCACCATGAGACGCAAACGACATTCTAAGACGTAGTTTGAACTTACGCCAACCCTCTATGCACGGCTCACTTGCATATTGCAGCGTTTACCGCGACGAAACGCTCACGTCTTAGGTAAACCTTAAAGGGTGGCGTATTCCTAAATCGCCTCCCCTATAAAGCCCTACATCCCAAGCAATGGCGGGAACACCAATTCCGCAGCCCGGTCTTCCCGCTTTCCCCTCTCCCTCCCTCTCCCTACCACTCTCCGGCGATGAGCTCAGGCGGACGCGGCGGCAAGCGGCGGGGGGCGCCGCCCCCAGCGCCTTCCGGCGCGGCGGCGAAACGGGTCCACCCCATGCCTGGCACCCCGCAGCCGCTTCCAACGGCGGCGGCGGCCGGGCCGGCCGAGGAGGAGGAGATGATGGACGAGGACGTGTTCCTGGACGAAACCATCCTGGCGGAGGACGAGGCGGCGCTGCTGCTGCTCCACCGCGACGAGGCCCTCGCCTCCCGCCTCTCCCGGTGGAAGCGCCCCGCCCTCCCCGCCGACCTCGCCTCCGGCTGCTCCCGCACCGTCGGTACGGCCCCCCTTCCCCCAACC
Source organism: Dendrocalamus latiflorus (assembly GCA_017311315.1). Classification (NCBI taxonomy): domain Eukaryota; kingdom Viridiplantae; phylum Streptophyta; class Magnoliopsida; order Poales; family Poaceae; genus Dendrocalamus; species Dendrocalamus latiflorus. Next base: position 3,903,829 of record CM029641.1, on the reverse strand, counting down.
CGCACTTCCCCTATCTATGCTTGTGTATTTCCGGGGTCTCGAGTTGGGTTGGTTTGCGAGGGAGGCGTAATTGGGGCGGATTCAGTACTGTGCTCTTAAGCAACTGTCAATTGGGTAGGGTTTTGGTGTTTTCACAATATTGTTTTAATTGAATTGATTTGACGAGGGCTGAACTCTGGAGCTCTGAAATTCGGGTATTCCAGGTGATTTTGCGCAGATGCGTGGGATTATTTTTTGAAATGTAGTGTTCGGAGCTTTAGAGTGTTGTGATTTGGTGCACTTTGGGCAAAATGAGTTTTTTTTTGCTGCAAATGTGTTGATTGGTTTTGGTTGGATCAGTAAAGCCTAAATATTTCGAATTTTTGGGTCTCGTAGGCAATTTGGAACAGGAGGACGGACCTTTTTAGAGTGTTGGGCAAACTGTAGAAGTGTGCTTGTTTTTATTGGTCTTGCACTCGATTTATGCGTGGGAGAACAAATGTTAACCTGTAATCTATGAACTGTGGATTGTGAGGCGGTGTTCAAAATAAGTCCTTTGTGGTTTTGAAATCAATACAACTTTTGCATTCCAAGAGGCATATTATCTTCCCCTGGTTTGGTTGTACTTTACACGGTTCTGCCTCAAAATTCTGCTTGTGTGTCTGGGAAAAATGTGATGGGTCCTAGAATTGTTATCGCTTTGGATTGAAATACTGATTTGCAAGAGTGTATGATCGTTCACTGGGTTTCTACGGAGACTACTTAAAGTTTAAAGCTTTTAAATTGGGTTCTCGAGTGGACTTTTTTCCTCAAAAAGAAATGATTATTTTCTGTCATACATACAGTTATTCAGATGTAAACTTTGATTCATGTATGAGCTTTAAAACTCTGGGATTGCTTCATGAACCTTCGTACATGCTGCACTGTTTGTTCAAATGTTTCTATGATATCTAGTTACATGGGGAAAGAGAGAGGAAATGTCAGATATAATGATGGTAAAAAGAATTGTTTCAAGGGACACGCTAATTATGTGATGGTTGTGTTTTGTTAGGATTTCTTGTCATAACACAATATCCTAGCTGATTTGTTAAATCTAATTTCAATAAAGCTCTATGTTGGATATCTGGCTTGATCTTATTAGGATACTCTTCTCCTTTTGTTGGATTTTCTAGCTTTTCAGCAGCTGGATATAGATTATGTTATTGGTGAGAGCCACAAAGAATTGCTTCCCAACTCATCTGGTCCTTCAGCTATACTCAGGATTTTTGGTGTCACCAGAGAAGGTTGGATGTTTCTATTTTCAAAAAATTATGTTTTTTATCATAACTTTTGCTGATGTGTGATGTTATCATTTTAACATTTTTTCAGGTCATAGTGTATGCTGTAAGGTGCATGGATTTGAGCCATATTTCTATGTCAACTGCCCGTCAGGGATGGATCCTGATGATATTTCACGCTTCCAGCAAACACTAGAGGTTTCTATTTTCTGTTGTATCTTGAGTCAAGCCTTCTATACAAACCTGGTACACCGGCAATACATTTTTTTCTTACATTTTCTTCATAACGTGCTGCAGGGGAGGATGAAGGACTCAAATAGGAATAGCAATGTGCCAAGGTTTGTGAAGAGAGTTGAACTTGTGCAGAAGCAGACAATTATGCATTATCAACCACATCAATCTCAGCCTTTCCTCAAGATAGTAGTCGCCTTGCCTACAATGGTTGCTAGTTGTCGCGGTCAGTGGTAGTTTAAGAGAATATAATTTTTGTTCACTCTTGTAGATTGACCTCACAATCTTTTTTATTCAATGGATAGCCTGAAGAACATTTTAAGTTGCATGGAAATAAATTATTGTGTTATAATATGATCTTTACTTTGTGCTCAACTTTTCTGATCTTCCAAAACTTTTCTGATCTTCCAAGAGGCTGTTAGTAGTCACTTGCTATTTGCTGGCTTACCACAACTGGTATATGTTTGCACATTACAGGCATCCTGGAAAGGGGCATAACGATTGAAGGCCTTGGTTCGAGGAGTTTCCTGACATATGAAAGCAACATTCTTTTTGCCCTTCGCTTCATGATTGATTGCAATGTTGTTGGTGGCAATTGGATTGAAGTACCTGCTGGGAAGTATAGGAAAGCAACTCGCATCATGTCCTATTGTCAGCTAGAGTTGGATTGCCTGTATCCTTCTATACTTTCAAAGCTTTCATCCTTATTACTAAGCTGTAATATTGTTCATTGAGTATATCCTTAATAAGTCAACTAACAGATACTCGGATGTGGTAAGCCATGCTGCTGAAGGGGAATATTCTAAGATGGCCCCGTTTCGCATATTAAGTTTTGATATTGAATGTGCCGGTCGCAAAGGTCACTTTCCAGAACCAACTCATGATCCTGTTATTCAGGTTGATTTTCATTATTTTTGTATATTTGATACTTGATATCATTTAGTTTCAAATGCAAATGTCTTTATGTGCACAGTTTCTTGACTTGCTTCTTTCAATTCTAATAGATAGCTAACTTAGTCACACTTCAAGGAGAAGGCCAACCTTTTGTACGGAATGTCATGACTCTTAAATCATGCTCTCCCATTGTCGGAGTCGATGTGATGTCATTTGACAAAGAAAGCGATATTCTACTTGCTTGGAGGGTAAGTTATACTGTATTTGGAGCTGCCAGCTTCAGTAGAATTTGCGCTATGCATGATTGTATATAACCTCATGCTTCAGTATTTGATATTTTGATGGTTTATTATCTCTTTGCCCTTTGTATCTACAGTTTACATTTGTTATCTTTTTTGCTTGCTATATACCATGGTGTTATTTGGTTTTTTACTAAAGTACACAGTTTCTGATTGAAGATAAAGAGCTTAATTGAGAATAAGCTGATTGTGTTTCGGAATTTTACAGGATTTCATACGTGAAGTGGATCCTGATATTATAATTGGATACAATATTTGCAAATTTGACTTGCCCTATCTTATTGAGGTACAAAAACTTTTGTAAATTTTACACATTCTTACTCTTTGGCCAACTTGACAATTTGATATATCTTAGTACGATATGTTTCACGCTTTTGCAGAGAGCTGAGGTTCTTAAGATAGTGGAGTTTCCGATACTTGGTCGAATCAGAAATAGTCGTGTTCGTGTCCGTGATACCACCTTTTCGTCAAGGTTACTTTCTATAGTCCTGATCTCTATGCATTTGATATTTTCTCTTTTTATTCCAGATTTTTTTTATCATCCAGTAGTACATTTTAGCCAACTAAACATTCAGCATATTTGTCGTAGTCCCTTCATCAAATAGTTGTACGATTTCCATGTTTTGTTTATTTCATTGAGACATCATCTTACTGCTTCCTGTAATTTTACTGTGTGCTTACATGTGCAGCCCATGTTTGGTTTTTGTGTTTTATTTGATTCTAGTGGTGCATTATTTCTGATTGCTGATTTATGATGCATGTAACTCTTTCATAATCTGATTTAGCTGACTATGCAAATCCTGCTCATTTTTCTTAAAGGAGAACAGATTCTCATTATTCAGAAGTTATAGTATCCTATAATTATTTCTAGCATTGTCGTTTTCAGACATTTCATCCACAATTTTTTCTGATGGAGGCATATTTTCTAGGTCATACTTAGATATCCATTGTTTTTCTATGGTTGTTAGCACCCTTTTGGTTTTATATTTATGATATATAAAGGGCTCTTTGGACACTAGAGGATATACATTATCTTAAAGTTTCCACAATCCACACTCATTGAGTAAAAAATCTATTTCCTGTTTATGTGCCGTTCTTTCCCATGGAGAATTAGGGAAACACCATGATGAAGTGGACTTCACAATTCTTTCCAATTTTTTTTATCCTGCTTTAATCATCGCATGTTAATGCTACAAGATTTCATGACCTGCAAGCAGTAGCTGATCCATAACTCAAACCCTGTGGGGTCAAGTCTTATAAAATCTTCAGATTTTTACGTACTTATTTAGAAATATCAATAATAATAGGGCATTTTTGCATAAACCTGTTGGGTTAATTGCCCCCAGAGATACAGGCCGCATCTGCCACTATCTGCAAGGTGCAATTATGCAAGATTTTTCTGTGTAGAACATAGCAAATGAACTAGTGTTCTCTGATGTAAAAAATCAAAGTTGATAATGCAGTCATTATACTTATCCAGGCAATATGGCGTGCGTGAAAGTAAAGATGTAACTGTGGAGGGAAGAGTGCAATTCGACCTTCTGCAGGTTATGATCTACTGTTTTACATAACAGTTAGACCTGTAGTTGTTATTTTTTTGAACTACATGGCATTATTTCATCTGTCCCTTTATCTTTACTATCTGTGTATGATGCAGGCTATGCAAAGGGATTACAAGCTGAGTTCTTATTCATTGAACTCTGTATCTGCACACTTTCTTGGGGAGCAAGTAAGTCCAACCATTTCAAGTTCCCTTAGATGCTGTCAGCACAGCCCAAAGTACTTATCATGTTCAAACCTTTTCATTCAAAGTCTTGTTGTGTTTGATCAATCTCTTTAGATAGGAAATCGTATTTGATTGTACTAATTATTCTTTTTTGGAATTTGTGTTAACTCTATGCTTGTGATTGTATCACATTTGTCTTTTGGAAAATCGATTTTCTGTTGCGAAGTTACTTATCTAATGGATGGCTTTATTTTGAATCTTTTATTTATAACTGAATCATTTTTACTAAAATGTCACTAACAATATTTACATTTAATACTCTTTCCTTATCTTTTTCTGATATTGGGTTATTTTATGAGCAGAAAGAAGATGTCCATCATTCAATTATATCTGATCTTCAAAACGGGAACTCAGAGACACGAAGGCGGCTGGCAGTTTATTGCTTGAAGGTCAACTAAAAATTCCCTTTGTGTTAACTGCTATTAAACTGCTGAAGTTTTGTGCGAAGTTGAGTTGCGTTTTGTTCTACATTACTGATGGAGCTTCTAGATGGTGCCTCTTTTTTAAGTGTTGTCCTTCCTGTAGGTTCTCAGAAGTGTTAGGACCAGTTCGTCCAAAGAAATGCATTATGTCCCTTGTCAATGTTTTAGCATCGTTATGATCCTTGGATTGCAATTTTCTGTTTCACTTATGGCAATGATTGTGTTGTGTAGGTAGTAGTTTGTGAAGGCAACATTATCATCAGCCTAGAGTTTCCAGTTGAGACCAAAAAATCATGATAATGCATGATTTGGGTCACAATACAAAAATATGACATATTCTATTTTTCTAATAATTTCTTTCACTTCAGAACTAACCTCATAGTATTTGCCTGACCACAACATGAGGTACATTTTGGAAATTTCTCAAGAAAACTATGCTATTTTTTACAATGAGTAAGCAATATTGTGAGGTTTTGAATGGTTGCAATATGTCAGAACATTTGCCTTCTAACTTGCTACTGGTCCGTAGGTCTCCCAGTGGCCTAGCTATAAGCTAGCATCATACTTTTGCAAAAGGACTTGTAGTTTAAAGGAGTATCATTATTGATTTTGATGTGTGAGTTGATTTAGCGACCTGTTGTAACTTTGCCTTTGCTGTAAACCCAGGATGCTTATCTTCCACAGCGACTGTTAGATAAATTGATGTATATATACAACTATGTAGAGATGGCAAGGGTCACTGGAGTTCCCATTTCATTTCTGCTGTCAAGGGGACAGAGCATTAAGGTGACAACAAAAGCAAATCCTGCTAATGAAAATATTCCACTCTAGCATTCTAATAAGGATATCATTTGTTTGTCAGGTCCTCTCACAGCTACTCAGGAAAGCAAAACAGAAAAACCTTGTTATACCAAATATAAAGGGTCAAGGGTCTGGACAAGATACCTTTGAGGGTGCAACTGTAAGTTGATATTTTCTGCATTTTTCTAGCTCATTGGTTGTTTCCTGTCATGTTGCTGTTACAGCTATTGCCCTTACTAGCATATCTATTTTAAGTATTTGTCATGCTACAAACTGTATACTGCACACTAAGATTCCCTTTACATTGCTTGCCTCAAAGTGAGGGTACAGATATTTGTCCTGACAAGCTAAGGAAAATTTCCAGACCGTTGATTAAGTTATCAGTACTTCATGCAAAACCTGTTCTTGATACATGTGGGATACATATTCAGGGTTTACTAAGAACAATACATTTGTGTATAACATTCTGTTTCCACCTGGGGAGTATGGAAGAATCCATCAGTTCTTTTTTTCTTTGCTATTTTTTGATTAGGTCATGCAGTGAACAAGTTAGCTCCTTTTCCTCTATACTGTTCACTGATTCTTATTTTATCATTATTTAAGTCTACCTTCAATTTTTAGGTTTTGGAGGCAAGGGCTGGGTTTTATGAGAAGCCCATTGCGACTTTGGACTTTGCTTCTTTGTATCCATCCATCATGATGGCATATAACCTATGCTACTGTACTTTGGTAAAGATACTTAAGTTAATTTCTGATGCTAATATCTACTACCGCATACTGTTATAAAACATTTGTTCTCTGAAATTAATGTGTTCACAAGTCACAATGTTTTATTTAAATTTTGAAGGTGCCCCCTGAGGATGCCCGTAAACTCAACTTGCCTCCAGAAAGCCTCTATAAAACCCCATCTGGTGAAATATTTGTGAAACCAGAGCTGCAAAAGGTAATTTTCTTACTGGCATGGTAAAGGTGTTGTTGACAGAAGCAGTGTTCCCTAACCAACGATGATGTCTCAAATATCAGGGTATACTTCCTGAAATCCTTGAAGAATTGTTGGCTGCTCGGAAAAGGGCAAAAGCAGATTTGAAGGTATCTTTCTCCTTTCTTGTGACTGTGATTAAATTGTAGTCAAGATCTTTTACACATGTAAATCCTAGATTTTCATGAATACCAGATCTTTGATCCTATGTTAAACATACCATTTACCTTTTCAGGAAGCAAAGGACCCATTCGAAAGGGCCGTTCTTGATGGTCGTCAGCTTGCCCTGAAAGTACTTCCATATCTTTTTCCTCTCAACTCCCTGAAAACAGTGATACACAAAATGTTCGACTCCTTGAATCATCATATTATTGAATGGTTAATGTTTCAGGTAAGTGCAAATTCAGTTTATGGTTTTACTGGAGCGACTGTTGGTCAATTGCCTTGTTTAGAGATTTCTTCAAGTGTGACAAGCTACGGTGAGAGCTAATTCTGCAATTAACATAATCAACGAATTCATTGTGTAGCTCGCTAACAAATTAAGAGAAATGTTGAATTGTGTAACACTGGAGACTTTTTATCACACAGGTCGACAGATGATTGAACATACTAAAAAACTTGTTGAAGATAAATTCACGACGCTCGGAGGCTATGAGCATAATGCAGAGGTGAAGTGCCAATTGCCTTATTCTTGTGTTGATACAAACTTGGAATATTTTCTGTTAATTTGTCTGCTCGATATTAGCAAGTTCAAGTATATAGCTTTTGCCCATTTCCCATTTGATAACTCATATGCATTCATAAGAGGTTAGATCTATAGTGTGTATGTATGGAAGCTGTATAGTATATGATCTTCTAGGGCAAATAGCCCAATATATACCAATGAGTTAACGACTTACCCTTTTGGGCCACCATCCAAGAATTGCTTTTATATTGGGCCCTGGGTCACTCCATTCCAGTAGTTTTAGCCAGATGTCAGCACATGAAGCAGTGTCAGAACTAGTTGGGACCTTGTTCATATGATATTTTGCTTGAGTCTTCCCATATGTTCAATTACTTTGCATGCGAGATATTATCACAATAATCACTTTTCCGTCTATATGCGAGATCCTATTTCTTTTTTCTGTTTTGTTCTATGTGCTTGGTTAGTCTGTTTGTTGGGATTTGGGTGGCTTTTACCTCATGTTCCGATGGTTGACAACAAATTTTTGTGACATTACAGGTAATTTATGGAGATACTGATTCTGTGATGGTACAGTTTGGTGTTTCTACGGTTGAGGATGCAATGAAATTAGGAAGAGAGGCTGCAGACTACATTAGTGGAACATTTATTAAGGTAACTACGGAAACACTTGTGGAAAGCATCGTTATTGTAACATGACCCTGTGAGCCGAGCTATACACCATTTAAGTACAGCTGAATCACATTGTCATGTGTGCCCTTGGTGTAGAACCATTGTAATTGAGGTTCCATTCATTTTTTTTACCAAAACCTGTTAGCAACAGTGGAACCAGTGTTCTTATAAATGTAGTGAACCCTTCCAGGTTCCTGGTGTTAGTTTCCACTTTCCAGTCTTTCTGCAGCAATTTTTTGTGGATACAATTTTTACTCTAATCTTTAATTCAACCTGGTCAGGCACTTGTTGGAATCTGATTGACTCTGACCTTTTGTAGCAAAAGCCAGGGCCCAGGAAAATTGACATTTTTTCCTTTTTTGCATTCTTTTCAAATTATGTTATGAATAGCCTGTTTCCAGTGCAATGCAAAATCTGCACGGATTTTTTTAAAGAGCAAAAATTGTCCAGAACTGTTACCGTGTTACAAAGCAACTAGCTTTTTCAAGCCCCTTAACTGGTCTTGTAGTTGAATGTTAAAAGATGTCCTAATCTTTGCATTCTAGTTTCCTGTATTAGGAGCATGTTTCCAACTTCAACTGACCTAAATGATAAATCTTTTGAAATGGTCTGTGCTGTAATAAATCCTAGCAGAATTTTAATATTTGCCTTTCCTGCTAAGCTCCCAACTCAAGTGTTCAATTTTTTCAAATGTGTAACTTCAAGGTTAATATTTGTTGCTTTTGACATCTGTCCTCCAGCCGATCAAGCTGGAGTTTGAGAAGGTCTATTTCCCATATCTACTGATCAGCAAGAAGAGATATGCTGGTTTGTACTGGACAAATCCTGAGAAATTTGACAAAATGGATACAAAAGGTATTTTCTTATTACTTTTTTGAGATGTCATCTTGCTTTCTTGTTTTAACATGCATTGGACCTTTGCCTACAGGCATTGAAACAGTGAGAAGGGACAATTGTTTATTGGTAAAGAACCTGGTAACTGAGTGCCTTCATAAAATACTAGTGGACCGAGATGTTCCTGGCGCAGTTCAATATGTCAAGAACACTATATCTGATCTATTAATGAACCGTGTGGACTTGTCTCTTCTAGTTATAACAAAGGTGAATTAGTGCGCAGTTTACCTATAAATACCACAAAGATTGGAATCTCTCAGAATGGATCTATTCTGTGTTGCAACTTTTTAACTGTTTAGTACACAGGGTTTGACTAAAACAGGAGAAGATTATGCTGTAAAAGCTGCCCATGTAGAGCTTGCTGAGAGGATGCGAAAGGTATGAACACTTGATATTTTTGCTGAATGGTGCTGATCTTGGTCTGTTTCTTATCAAGATAGGAGACACTTGCTGACATCACTGAAATAAATTGTGGTTTTCTTGAGCAGAGGGATGCTGCTACTGCACCCACTGTTGGTGACCGGGTCCCTTATGTCATAATTAAAGCAGCAAAAGGGGCGAAGGTTAACTCGTCTATACTTTCTGTTGTGGAGTCCTATGTTGCTTGTGATATTTGTTTTATATACATTTATCTTTCTGCATGCAGGCATATGAGAAGTCAGAAGATCCGATTTATGTTTTGGATAATAACATACCCATAGATCCTCAGTACTACCTTGAGAATCAAATTAGCAAAGTTTGTCCGGAACACCCTTTTTGATATTCAAAGCTTCTTCTTTTTTCCTTCTAACTAACCATGTGATTTAAATCATCAGCCACTGTTGAGGATCTTTGAACCAATTCTGAAGAATGCCAGTAAAGAGCTGCTTCATGGAAGTCACACCAGAGCTGTTTCGATCTCAACTCCTTCAAATAGTGGGATAATGAAATTTGCAAAGAAACAACTAACTTGTCTTGGATGCAAAGCAGTTATAAGGTGACTTTCCTACCATGTTGCAAATGCAAAAATCTATGCACTCTATTCTTTTTCTATTGGACTTGTGTTGAGCATTTGCTTTCAAATATTTAATATTGCGGTGTGGATGCCCTCTTACTTTAAAGAGGAGATTTCATTTCTAATATCCCAATTCCAGTAGTAAAACCATATTTGCACTGCCCTTGCTGTCAAGACCCAGTCTTCTAACCGTGGTATTTTCCCCCTACAGTGGTTCCAATCGAACACTTTGCTCACATTGCGAGGGAAGAGAAGCTGAGTTATACTGCAAAACTGTAGCAAACGGTAAGATATATATGCTCTCAAATGTTGCTTAAGTGATATATATCCCCTCAAATGTTTCTCAAGTGTTGAGGTACTTGTGTCTCCAAGCGCTCGATTACTGACTGATTTATTTTTAACATCCGCAGTTTCTGAGCTGGAGGTGCTCTTTGGGAGGCTATGGACGCAGTGCCAGGAGTGCCAAGGCTCCCTACACCAGGACGTTCTCTGCACCAGGTTTATAATTTTTCTTCCATTCAACACTTGTTTGTCACCACATTTCAATCTTTAAACTTCTATCACAAGCTTAAAACTTGTGTTGGTGCCTGGTGCAATCATCACAGTCGGGATTGCCCTATTTTCTACCGGAGAAGGAAGGCGCAGAAGGACATGGCTGAAGCTAGGCTGCAGCTTGATCGCTGGGACTTCTGAGTCCTCTCATGCTGGCAACTCACATTTTCACACAACTGCGAGACACGCCACTACCTGATCATGTGATTGCATTACGATGCATGATGGGCCAAGGTTAAGGTGACCAGTGGTCGCCCTTCAGTTGGAATGACAGAAAACATGTTTGTACGGTTCATTTCTATGCTTGTTTAGTTTGGTAGGAAATTTGTGTCTCCTGCCAGTAACAACTAAGATAGAGATGGTTGCTACCTAGCCGTGCTGAACTGCTGATACATATTGAGGTAGAGCAACTCATCTTGTAACTTTGTGAGCTAATTCAAACTTGAAAGGCTGAGAAGCAAGCCCATTTCGTGTTGGATTTTTATGTGTGATGATGTTTGTGGAAACATGGTTATTCATTCGTCTCAGCATGACTGTTGAAGAAACACAATTTTTCGCATTTGTGGCCCTCTGCAAACCGTTTTTTGTAAAACTAGCTCTCTTCCGGCCAGTGTTGTAGGGCTGTTGGGCACTGAAGCAATTTTTTCAGAAAAATCATTAAAGTATGTCTTTTGTACAAATTTTTATATGTAGCAAATGAGCTTTAAAATTTATGCATTTTTTTGTGGAGCCTTTAGACAAAGCGTACTTGCTTGTGTAATTTTTTTCATAAATTTATCTGTTATGTATTTTCCTCTAAAATTTATTTAATTATACTATTTGTAGTAGGAATTTTATGGAACAATCCAGAACGGATAAAATTATGAAAAAAAATAAAAATACACAAGCAAGGATACTATGTCCGGAGGCTCTACAAATAATTTCATAAATTTTGGAGCTTATGTGCCACATCTAAAAATTCCTTAAAAAATGCTTAAATTGATTTTCGTGCAATGTTGCTACAGTGCCCATGTATGCGTGCTGGCCGAAAGTTTGTTTGTCTTCCTTTTTTGTTTTTTCTCTCTCCTTTTCATCACGTCGCCGAGTCACTCGCTGCCTGCATTTCCTACCTGTTTAAGCGGACGCAAGCGGCCGACGATTTCAGATTAGCTAAGCAAATTCCACCAACGAACAATTATAGCATCATTGTGCAAAAGCTTATTCCGATCGTTTGCTCGCCAGCGGTATTTAATTTTTTTGTTAATGTAATTTTTATCGTTTAGTACTTAATAATGCATGTAACCTATGGCCCGAAATGTGGCACGAATGAACATTCAAGAAAGAAATCAATAGGGTATTAAACTAGTAACCTATGTATAAAAATTAAAAATTTACAATTTTTTAAACTCATTTACTATATTTAAAAAATTCTATAAAAATATACGTATATTTAAAAAAGTGCTACAGTGCAATATGGTCCTGCCACGCCCCCAGTCACATGGCCCTGCCCCCTCGGCGCAGGAAAAATTCTATTATATCCCTGTCGCACAAACCGGTTTGTATAACGAGCAAATAGGGCAGTGGCACGAGGCAAAATACTGTAGCAATGTACTGTAGACTGTAAAAAATAATATTTCTATTTTGCTACAGTACCGGATCGTACGGAAAATATTTTTAAAATAGCTACTACAGTACTTGCCATGTGTCACCACCCTACGTTATACAAACTGGATTGTGCAACGGGGATACAATAGAATTTTTCCCAGCGCAGGGGTAGGTCCTCTGCCTTGCCCGACGCAGGGGGTAGGTTTCCTGCCGCGCCCAGTACTATGGGCAGGTCTCTACCATATATCTGGTACCTGTGATAGGAGCACTGTATGAGGGTCACATTTACAAATATAGCTGAAAGAAGACTAGTTTTGTAAAATAAATGGTTTTCAGGGCCACAAAATGGGAAAAATCCCTGCTTGTCACCAACACTGATTATTCATTCGTCTCAGCGTGATTACCTGTCTACAGAATCTCTGCCGACTCGGGAGTGCCCAGTACTAGCTCATTGCCACCAACACAAGAACATGTATGTGTATATATATATACTCCCAGGTCTCAATACACATCGCAATTCACCAAAAGGTGATCAGATCATCAGAAAACTCTCAAGAAACGACAACAAAATCTATACAGCGTCTAGATCAGTTATTGTTGCGATGATGCACGCAGCACCAAGTGTCCCATCAGACTACATATAAGACGTGCTAGTTGAGTAGAACTATACCAAAACGACGACGACGGCTCGATCGATCATCCTCTTCCTACATCGTCCCAGGGTCAGAGGCACGGCTAGCCGGCACGGTTATCTGGCCTCGACTTCCGTCGGCCGCCAGGTGGTCTTCCTGGCGCAGAGCAGCGCCTCCTTGTGCTTGGACACGGTCATCCTCACCTCCCACTGCAGCGACCTCACCACGCTCTGCACCTCGTCGATCGTCTCCTTGTCGTCTCTGACGATCAACTCGCCGTTCGGCCTCAGCATCCGGTCCACCTCGACGATCACCGGCAACACCTTGCACCTACAAAAAAATGACCCGAATTTGATCATGGTGTAAAGTGATCGATCGATGGGTTCCTGCAATGTTTTGTCATGGATTTTGTTGATTTATGGTACCTGGTCTTGAGCTTGGAGAAGAGGTGGTCGGCATGGAGGAGGTCGTAGGACCTCGGGTAGGTGCTGAAGGACTCGCACCAGTCATGGTATGTCCCGAACAGCCCGCGCTCGTAGATGACCGGCAGCGTGTCCGGCGAGTTGATCGTCACGACGTTCATCACCCACACGTTCATGTCCCGCAGCGCCGCGGCGAACCTGACCCCCCAAAAAAGAAAAGATCCACCCAGTTGTAACAGTACAATATCAGTCATGTCTGAATTCGATCGAGCTAGACATGATCGTCGATGAACTGCTTTCCTTCTCCTTACCCTCCGTAGACGGCTCTCATGTCCATGACGTTCCTGACGGTCTTCCAGTCGATGCCCATGCCGGTGAGGTACGAGTTCCGGACGACCTTCTTCCAGTGCCCGTAGTCCGCCACGAAGTCGTCGGGGGCCGGCTTGCCGTACACGCCCACCTGGCTGCTGTTCAGCCAGTAGGGCGCCTTCTCCAGCCTCTTCGGCCACTGCTCCGGCCACCGTGAGCCGCGGACCGACGGATCCACGGGCACCCGGTGCATGCACGCCCGTAGTGTTATGTTCCTGCGGCGTGCACACGAGAAGCTTAAGCTGCCAAGGAACGGTGCCAAACAATTGTAGGTCATGCTTTTTTTTTAGTTTTGCTATTGCACAGCCGACTGGAATTTTTTTTCTTTCAGTCACCTGAAGTTGCACTCTCAATCAACTGAAATTGCAGCTCCCCTCCAAAAAAACAGCTGTAACTTTAGGTGATTCAGACTGCAACTTCAGGTGACCTGAAATTGCACTCTCAATCAGCTGAAATTGCAGCCCCCCTTCAAAAAAACACCTGCAACTTTAGGTGATTCAGAGTGCAACTTCAAATGACTGAAAGATAAAAAAATTTCAGTCGCCTGTGCAATAGTCACTCCTTTTGTTTTTATCTTCAGCTTCTCAGAAATCTAAAACAAGCTCGACGGCTTCTCCAATCTCAAAACCATATACGAGTCTTCGTTGTCCACCACCATCTCGAAAAACAATTAATTTTTATGGCCTTGTGAAACGTCTGATCAGAAACCAATGGTGTGACTTGAGGACGACTTCTTACCACGCTGCGTTGGGATCGTCGGAGGGCTCGCACATTGCAGGCTCCTTCTGCCTCCTCTTCTCGTAGCAGCCGTTGTTCTCTGGCTTCCGGAAGATGACGAGGCCAACAGGGTCGATGGTGTCCTTGGTCTTCTTTACCATCTCCCAGCACATGGCCATCGTCAGCTTTACCATTGCTGCACCCCACAAGATCACATCAGCCATGGATGCAACTTTGCAAGTAGTAGATAGCTAGGTAGGCAAGAAAGAGAGGAGGAGGAGGACTCAAGAAGAGACCGACCGTCCCAGATCTCTACGTCTTCTGGAAGCTTCTGGTACACCGGCGTGGCGGACCAGACGAAGAAGCCGCCGGGGCGGAGCAGGCGGTTGAGCTCGAGGAGGAGCATGCCGCCATCGATGTGCCACGGCACGCGGCACCGCGCGCAGTGGACGACGTCGAAGACGTTGCTGGGGAAGGGGAGGCGAAGGGTGCCCATGACGGCGGAGATGGCCGGGATGCCGCGCTCGAGCGCGAACTGCACCTGCGCCTCGTGCTCATCCTTGGGCGCCAGCGACATGGTGAGCGTGTCGCGGTCGAAGAGGTAGCCGCCGAAGCTGGCCACGCCGCAGCCGACGTCGAGCACCACGCGGCTCCGGCGGCCCCACGCCACGTCCGGGAGCGTCTCCTGGATCAAGTCGATGTAGTGCAGCGCGCCGTGCTTGAACTGCGTGCCGCCGCCGGGAAAGGTGAAGTGCTCGCCAGAGACCTTCACCCAGTTCTGGTGCCCCTTGTACTCCGCCAGCTTCGAGTGCGGCACGTTGTGGTACCAGATCTTGTCGCGGCTGAGCGGCCACCGGATCGGCTCCTTGTACTCCGCCGGCGCCGGGACGAGGCACGTCGGCGGGTCGGCGGGGCAGTGCCGCTCCCGGTGCTCGTAGTGCTTGGTGGTCTTGAGCTTCTTGATGGCGGCCTCGTTGTCCAGGCACGGGATGTAGTCCGCGCCGGCGCTCGAGTTGCAGAGCTTCCAGCTGAACGACTGCGAGGCCGCACCGTCACCCTCCTCTGCCGCCGGCTTCTTCTTGTGCTTCCCGTTCTTCTTCTTCTCGCTGCGGTTCTTCTTCTCCTTGGTCGACTCCGCCGCCTGCGTCGTGAACGACCCGTTCTGCGCTGTCCGCTCCGTCAGCAGCTCTGCCTGACCGTTCGGCAGCGTCTCCGCTGCCGCCGGCAGCTCCTGCTGCTGCTGCTGCTCTTCTTGCGCAGCCTCCGTGTTGTCCATGGCGGTCGTGGTCGTCACCTCGGCCAATGGCTTTACCTCCGTGTTGTTCTCGTCTGAGAACGTCTTGTTGCCAACATCCTTCACCAGGTCGACGCCGTCCAGCTTGCCATTCTCGTCGTCGAACGTCTGGTTCTTGGGCGAACCGCCGGCGGTCTCCTTCACGTCCGTAACCGTCTCCTCGACGCCCTTCCCCTGGGCGGCAGCGCCCTCCGTGTCGCCGGTCTCCGGCTTCACGAGCTTCCCGCCATCCGTCTTGCCGTTCTCATCATCAAACGACTGGTCCTTGGACGACGGCTTCTCGCCGTCTCCTTCCATTCGGCCCTTCGTGTCCACGGCGGGCTTCGCGGGGTTCTCGACCTCCGCGGCCTCGGCGGCGGTCGTCGTCGTCTCCGCGACGACGTTGGCGCTATCCTGCTTGACGTTGTTGGTGGCGTCGATGGAGCTGTCCTCCTCCTTGACGACCTCCGCCTTCTTAACGTCAGACGACATGGCCGCCGGGATGGCCTCCGGCGAGGACATCATCCACAGGCCGAGGAGGCAGAGCGTGACGAACAGGACGATGGTCGCCGTCGAGCAGAGCGACGACCGCTGCCTTTGGTTCCGATCGAACAAGGCCATCCTTTCCTTTCAGCTCATGCAACTCTATAAGCTTCTTCAGAATCTTTCTCTGCAGATTTGGTGAAATAACAGGTCATCAATTAAGAAATCGATCAGATCCTGCGTCTAACTGTACCCTGCAATGTAATTTGACAAAAAAAATATCAACAATTCCAAGAACGTACTCAATAGTTTTATGCACACATATATGCGTGATTTACTGCATCAAAACAAGGAAAACAATGCACTAAGCTGTGACATTTCCTAGTGACCAGTTCATGAATTCAATTGGAAACAAGAACAGCAAGTTAATCAGGGCAAAGACGCACATACCTCAGAGAGTGAGATGCTGCGATTCAATCACGAGCTCTCTGCCTTAATCTTGCAATCAATTGCCTAACAACAAGCATCCATCCTTGTCCACTGGTCCTAATTCGTTCGTGTTTTTAAGGGCGCCTCGGGAGGCAAAGTTTGGACGGAGGGAGGAGAGCATTAAGCGGGAAGTGGTGAAGAGACCACACAAGCCACTCCCCGGTTTTGTTGCACCATGCAGGAAAAAGTAACACAAGGAAGAAGACCACTCTCTGCGGTGCCCCCAAAAAAAAAAACTTGGCCTTTTTTTTTGCAAGAACACTGCTAGGTTCAATCAGGTTTCATTTTGTGTAAAAGTTTCACAGAGGTTTCAGGGTTCGAGTCAAAGTTTCCAAGCAAATTTCAGCTAGTTTTATAAAATGTTTCAAAAAGATTTGTGTATGAAAGTTTTATGTAGGCTTCATGATTCGAGTTAAAGTTTCAAAGCAAATTTCATATAAGTTTCAGCGCCTTTCAAGAAGTTTTAGAAATAATTTGAAGTAAATTTCAACACGTTTCAAAAAGTTTCAGAAAAGTTCCAACTAGTTTTAGAAAAGTTTCACGGAGCTTCAACAAAGTTTCACCAACTATTTTAAAAAATCAACAAAATTCATACAAGTTTTAAGCATATTTGCAGGCTGTTGCGCCGCCGTGATCCGTGCCGTCGGCTCCTCCTTTGGCCACGCCTGTTGCTGCTCGTCAGTCGTGACCACGCCGCCATCGGCTCCTCCTCTGATCGTGAGCCCGGCGCCTCCTTGGCTCCTCCTTCGCTGGCCACCTTGGATCTGAGTGAGAGGGGAAAGAGGCTTGTCTCATGCGTCCAAGAGGGTAAGACTGCACGGAGTAGGGCTATACCGTTCAACACTGTAGTATTTTTAAGACCTTGTTCAAAAGTGTTATGTTTTTTTGGCTGATTACGAGAAAGATTGAGAGAGTAAGAAATACTCGCATTGAAAAGTAACTCCGTTAAAAAATAGTTCCTACGTTGTCTCCCTATAAACGGTTTATAAAAACCACTTCATTTAAAAGTCAGCTTCTAAAAGTTAAATGTTCCATCCGTGCGTGCATGTCTTCTTTAACTTTGAGGTAATTTGGAAGAAACTAAGGGCATGTACAACCCATAGACAAGGGCTTGTCTGCAAGTTCTTGGAATCCACAATACAGACAGCTAAACAGACAACTCGTACAACCCACAGACAGGGGATGTATGTTTGACTGTCTTCAAGTTGTTTAATGCTTGTACGTAGCCATGATCAATCATGAATATCATTCCTATGAGCCATTGTGTTGCTAGTTGATATACGATAGAACAAGCATAAATACGTTAAATATGATTGCAATATTTTTTTAGAACCACCAATATAATTGATATTATATATATAATGTAATATAATATTCTTTCATAAATCAAATATAACATAATATGAATGCAACAGCTTTGTCTAATGTTCACACAACTAGCATGCATGTTGAAGCAATCAACATATTCACACTATGAGTCATGTTCGAACAATCAACATATTCACACATTCACAGAAAAATACTGGAACAAGAAAAGTTCTTCAGGCACAGTGATAGCATACAGTACATAAGACAAGAATGCTCACAGAAACCTGTTTTCAGCATGCTCATCAAGCATTTTCAGTCACAATGATAGCATCACAGGTAATGATCACCAAGCATTTTTAGAATGCTCATCGATTTTTTTCAGTCACATGATCAACATTCTACTATGAACTGAAAATTATGTACCTGACAGCATCACAGGTAGAATTTATCAAATGACCAGCAGCATTTTTAATTTGTTCACACGAACATGAAAACCAGATAACAGCCAGTGCATACAAGATAACAGGTCACACACAAAAAGACAGGTTCACACTAGAAATTGCTAACAGCAGCAGATAGCTCATAGGTAGTAATAACTTGTTCATCAACTTCTTCTCAACCGGCCATGTCAACTGCAGATAACAAAAACATACTACTGCAGTCATTCAGTTTTTAGAAAAATACAACTGCAGTCATTCAGTTTTCAGAAAAATACAACTGCAGTCATTCAGTTTTCAGAAAAATACAACTGCAGTCATTCAGTTTTCAGAAAAATATATGACACAGGACAGGCAATGAACAGAAAATACATACCAAATTAGATACTTCCAGGAAAAAGCATATTCCTGAAACATTTCATGGCAGCAAGATGCTCAGACTTTTCATGATCAGACATCGAACTTGTATCTCGTGAGATGAGAGTGTTATAAGCTTCCATCATCTTCGATTCTTTCTCAAGTTTTTTGCCTCTTTGTTCTCTTGCGCTGTAAGATGGGCCAGTCTAGTGCTTTCAATCTTCTCGGATGATAATTTTTGCTGCAATTCTAGCACCTTCATGCGGTTTGCATTAGCTTCTTCCTGGATTTTGCTGAATTTATCAAGCTTATCCACATCAATTGCTGAATGCTTTGAGTTTCCATCATCATCCATTGCATTTGGCTTGCCTTTTGCAGCAAAAGCGGCCCTTTTAGCTGCCTTTTGTCCAATTGGTCGCTTTGGCATTTCTTCTAAAGTTTCATCATTTTCCTCCCCTTCTTCTTCAAGGTGGTATGACTTCCTTTTACGTGCATTCCTCAGCTCTTCGTTGTATGTTTTCCACTTTGCCACGTCTCGACAGATTTTCCAAACATTCATTAGCACAAAAGGTCCTAGCTTTGCATTTTTGTTGTCTTCCAAATAGAACCTGTGGGCTGCTTCAATCCACATCTGATCGGAGTAGCCACTTGTAAATACTCTGCGAGCCTTCACGTATGCACATTCAAAGAGGTCAGTCCACCTATTAATCTTGTGCCATCGATCCTTGGCTTGCTTTGAATTCCTTTTCCTATGTGACGGGGTAGTGATGTTGTATGACTTGATAACATCACCCCAATAGTGGTCATTCTTCCTATCGGCTCTAGTGGATGAGTCCGTTGAATTTTCAATCCAAGCACTCATCAATCTTTCATCTTCATCTGGTGTCCACATTATCCGCTTCTCTGTCCTAACATTTTCATTGTCGCTATCAACTACAACAGCCTGCTGGTCCAATAAGATTTTCACATCGGGGGGCGAACTTCCTCTATTGTTAGGAAGTGGTGCATCCATTGGGGCAAAACTTCCTTCGACGTCGATAGACCTTGGAGCCTTGAAAGGTGCGTAATGAGATGGCGCGCCAACGAAATGTAAATTCTGTGATAAATGGGACTAGTTGTTGAAAAAACTCATAAATCCACCAGGGGGATGTGACTGGTTGTCCCTGCAAGCGTTTATGAACACCAAGCAGCAAGCAAAAATTCGTTTCCTGAAATTAGTCTAACAGCAAGCAGCACCACTCAGAGGCCGGAATTTTTCCATTATCTAAAAAAGCAAGCAGCACCACTCACGTGAACTTATGAATTAGCAATTGGATTAAGAGAAGGAAACAATTTGGAATTACCATGCTGCATCCCAACTTGGATGACGCCCAAATGGAGGAGAAATTGGACTGATGGAGCCACCTCTGCCATGTGAAGAGCCAACTGCGCCAAATCCACCCATGGAGAAATCCGCCGCCGCCGTGCCATGGGAAGAGTTGGGGGCGCCTGGGTAGCCTCGTCTTCCATGGATTTGGGAATAATCGAAGCCGTCTGCCATCGATTGGGGAAGACCCGAAGCCGCCGTCGTCGCGCCATTGCTGAGACTGGCTGTGTTGGGCGCTGGGGCCGCGACGTTGCTGTGCCCGATGAATGCCGCCGCCGAGCCGCTTCCATGGCCGATGATTGTTGCGGCGCTACCATCGCCGCAACAAAAGCTGCGCGCCGGCGCCGCCGCTGGCGCCGCGGAAACCTTGCTCTTCGAAGCCGCCGCGGCCTTGCTCTTCTTAGCCACTGCCATGTCTGCTGCCGTCGGGCTAGACATCGCAGGCGAGGAAGTGCCGTGGAGGGCAATGGCGGGGAAGGGCGGCGGAGACTGGCGAGGGCGAGGAAGGGCGGCGAAGACCGGCGAGGGCGAGAAGAATAGATCGACATATATGGCGATGGATTTTGGCGCGCAATATTAACCTCACGCGCGCAGCTGGATCCGCGCATCGACGACTCGAGACGACGCTCCGTACAACACGCGGCCGGCCCGCGACTTCACATGGGAGAACGAGCGCTCGCCGTCGCCTCACGACGCGACGACTTCGTTCTCTGTCCTCATTTACTGCAGTGAATGGGGGCTTTTTTTTGCAAATTGGACAACACAGAGACGACTCTGAGCACGGCGTTGTACGTGCCCTAAAGATTACTAGCCTCATAGGCGCGGCGACACGCCGCGCCAGCCACCGTGTGTATCGAAGTAAAAGAGGCGATAATTCGTGAGGAGTTTAAAAAAAATCGAGGGCACATACGTATTTTCGAGAAAGCTAAAGGGTTTTTTTGGAAAAAATCGAGGACTTGTAAGGACCTGTACGTAAGTAAATAAGGGCCTATACGTAATTTCGGGAATCTGCGGGGCGCTATCCAAAATTTTTTTGGGAAAAAATACTTGCAGGGACCTTTTCGCGAGGAAAAAGGACCTTTACGTAATTTCCGAAAAACTGGAGGAAACTACCTCCTCCGGCCGTACAGGAATTGCCCCGCCACGCGTCGGCCGGACACGCGGGCGGGGCGACGTGGACACGCCCGGGGGCCGGGAATCCCCTCGGGTTTAGTATCTGTATGATGCTATAACAATTCAAGGTTCTAATTTGACATCGTCGTGTTACACTATGTCACGTACTATGCTTACATATACATACATAGTTACATATACTTACGTATCTGGGTCGTGAGGCACTGACGGAAGAGTACGAAAAGTGAATTATTACGTAGCTCTTCAAATTTCATCAAGTGTTTGGTTGTTTTATTTAATGTCGTAAGAGTTTTTTATTTGGCAGGACTGTGTAAGTGCCAAACAAGGCAAACAATCTCTCTTTTTTTTTCTTGAGAAGAACATGCAAGCAATTAGGTTGCTTAAGGGTGTTCGTATTAGTTGTGATTGATAATTTTTAACTGAAAATAAATAGTAATAGTTGAAGTGGCTTTTAAAAAGGAAAGACGAACGTGAGAAAATTGATGCAAAGATACATGCGTGAGATAAGAACGAGAAAGTTGGGGTGCATGACACATCTGTGACCTTTCTTATCCTGAGAGTAAGAGAAATGAAGAAACTATTTTCAAAAGCTATATATTTATATTATCTTCTCACGTCTGTAAACAGAATTCTGAAATAGAAACGTATACAACCGCCCGGCGATACACCACAAAGAGGCCGCCTTGCTGCCTTCTGCTATCTGGTAGGGCGGATGGGCTAAGGAAATACAGCCCAACAAAAAGCGGGCCGGCACTTATTCTTTCTCTCGGCCTAACCAGACCAATGGCCCAGTAGCCCGAGTTCGACGAGAGCAGAACAAACGTATTTCACTCCTGCAAATTGTGGTCGATGCTGTGCTCCTAATTTGAGTACAAATCTGCAGCTGCACGCCTCAAAAAGAAAGAAAGAAAGAAAGAAAGAAACTGCAGCTGCAAGCTTGCAACTACGAGCTTTCATGGCCATCTGCATGCAGTTACTCTAGGATCATTGCAGCAGATAAAAAAAAATCCTCTTTCATGCTTTGCTCTCTGCTACTCTGCGCTTCATGATTGCTTACTTGTCATGCTAAAAAATTGCATGTAGATGGCCAAAGCATGCAGAGCAATTTGCATGGGGACTTTATACACGATCAGCTAGAATTATCAGGGATAATTGTCAGAGAGACATCCTTTCCATTCTGCACACTGAATTAACCGACAAATCTGACTTATTTTATGTAAAATTAAATAATTTACACCCGAAAATCCGATAATATATAGTATGCACCTGTGTAACACACACTTGCACCGAAACGTCTTGCATTGACAGCATGGTAAACATGTGATGTGAGGCACATTTATACTCTGAACCCTGATGAACAGATACTGTACTGAAGAGACTTAACGCCTCTCCCTTGGGAATCCCAGGAGGACAAGAATTAGGGCTATGAAACTGCCGTTTATCAGGCCTCTCAGGATCTTCTGCTTCTCGGGCGTGTACGGCGGGTACCTGGCTTTGGCCTCCCCTCCGAAACCGCGGATCAGGACGGCTTTCTTGTGGCTGAAGCAATCAAAGCTGAATTTGCCATGGTAGGAGCCCATCCCGCTCTCGCCGACTCCTCCGAACGGCAGATGTGGGTTGGTGAGCTGCGTTCGAAGATAGAAACAGCTTAGCATCTTGCAAATATGGTATCTTCATGAGCAAATGTAGGACGGCAGTGAGGAGGGCTTACATGTAGGACAGCATCATTTACTAGCATTCCTCCTGCCGGGACTCTTGATACAAACTCACCTTGCAGTTTCTTGTTCTTGGTGAAAAGATAGGCCGCAAGCGGCTTAGTCCTGGAGTTCACGAAATCGATGCTTTCTTCAATCTTGTCAACCTGACAACTCCAGTCCAAAGAGAGTCAGGTAGTGAGATTGTTCCAGCAAAGCCAGCATATGGTAGCAATCTTGACACTAGAACAAATATGGCATGAACCTAGCACACGATCATATAAGTAACCATAGCACTAACCTTTTCCCCTCAAGGCAACCAGCGAAAAACCTTTTTCGATGTAAGACCACTTCTGATTGTAAATTGGGAAGTTTGTTCTTTTTTATTCTGGTCATGCAATCCTGGTAGTTTACTTCTTTTTTATTTAGGACCAGTATTTTTCTCTTCTCCTTGAAATGAATGGTAGAGCTTCTGCCCTTGTTTTTTTTAAAAAAAAAGAGATTATACTACATAATATCAAATAGACTTTGCTGTACTCCAGTAATAATTATTATCTCAAATCAATTACGGTGCACTCATCACATGTACATATTTTTGCTACTTTTTTTTGTACTGTGTGATTCCAAGAAGGTTTTTCATCATACCACCAATGGCCACATTACCTACCAGTCATAGTTATTAGTAGTAAAGGATGAAGGAAGGGGAGAACTACTAACCGTTACGATAGGAAGGAAGGGGCCAAATATTTCCCCCGTCATAAGTGCCGAATCAAGAGGAACATCTAACAACACCGTAGGGCCTATTTTTCTGCAATGCAGGAAACAAATGTAACGATAAATCAAACTCCTTTCCCTAGCGCAATAGTGTCTGCAAAGTTGAAATTATAAATCCTCACAACTGCTTCTCATCTGTCTGTCCACCATACACAATCTTGTCAGAAACTCTCTTATCTTCTATCAAATTTGTCAATCTGTGGAAATGATTAGAATTCACAATACGAGACAAGTCTGCTGATTGCATAGGATCCTTTCCATAGAACCTTTCCAAAACTATTTTCAAAGAGTCCACCTATAAAAAGTTTCATGGGTAAGCAAATAGGAGTTTAGTTGGCACAAGGAACTCTTTATCTGTAATGCTCATGGTTATGTGTACCAGCTCTGGAGCAAATGATTTCGTAGTTATGATGTAATCTGGAGCGATACATGCTTGGCCATTGTTACAGCCCCATTTGCCAACAGCAATCCTCTTAACAGCAACCTTCAAGGAAAAATCCGTTAGGAAAAATCGAAAAACAAGAGTTTTCTTTAAGAGTGACAATTTACAAAGAAGTGGTTTACATGAAGATCAATGTCGGAAGCAACAATAACAGGACATTTTCCACCGAGCTCAAGAACCACTGGGGTTAGATGTTTTGCTGCTGCTGCCATCACTATGCGCCCTACATTTCCATTACCTACAATTTCACAGGAATATATGCACTTTAGAATCTTAACAATACTAGATGGCTAACATCAAGTCATACAAAACAGAAGAGCGATATACAATTCAGTACAAGAACCAGCAGACAACGAAAAATAATTAATCCATTACTGTACAGGAAGAACATTTCAACCATGAAGATTTCACAGGTAAGAACTTAACCTGTATACAAAATCTTATCCCATTTTTGTTCCAAGAGTGCGGCTGTTTCTGCAATGCCTCCCTCCACAACTTTTATACAGGAGTTATCAACATACTCAGGTAGCAGCTTTGCCAACAATGCCGAGGTGGCAGGCGAAATTTCTGATGGCTTCAGAACAACAGTATTCCCAGCAGCGATTGCTCCAATAACAGGGTCGATACAGAGCACTATAATGAAGGTCAAGTAATTAGTTGACTTTATTATAAACAGGCAGCAAGCAGGTCAATAACCCGAATTATCCTTCATAACACACAGTCAGTCAGAAGAATCCAAGCAAGACATAAAGTGCTAAGATGGTATAAATATCTTTAAAAGTAGGTGTTTGGTACACAAAAAGTCTAATGCCATAAATAACGGTCAAAGGATCCTCACTTCTAGAGGGATAGTGCTGAAAAATGACCTCCTAATGCTCACATGTTGAAGAAATCAAGACTTGACAAGGTTGCAATAGAGAATAACTGCAAGAAACAAATATCTGAAGTTTGTTTTGAGAAAAAGGAAAGATACCAACTATGAAATCTAACCAATCCCTAAGCACAGGAGAGGGGAGCATATGAAACTCATCCCTCAAACTTCCAGCATCGCCATGCAACAAACTAATCAATGGCTACTATATCCTCAAAATCTCTTCCACACAAATTGCATTAAATCCCTACACAACTACATTGATATAAACACCCTCCATCCTGCAATATAAGTCCTTATTCTTAGAAAATGTCATCCCACAATATAAATCTATTGCGGAGTCTAAAGGTGTAGTTATTGCAATATTTTCAACATATACCTTCACTTTAATGCTGAAAAAATAAATGAGTAATTGTAGTATGCCATTTAATAGGGATATGCATAGTCCAATATACCATTTTTTAAATTTAATGTCTCCTTGATCTATATGCATAGTGGGTTTAAGACCTGTATTGCGGGATGGAGGGAGTATTGTTATGGCATCTACGACTAAGAACGCATCATCAACTTACAGAAAGGGTAGTTCCAGGCTGAGATGACGAGCACAACACCAAGGGGCTCAGACACAATTTGCGCAGTGGATGGGAATGTAGCTATGGCAGAAGGTACCTGGATATAAAGTAGTAAAGGTTACACCCCAGATCAACAAAACAATGAAAATTAAGAAGGCTGAACCGCTGAAACATATCTGGAGACTGGACTTGCAAACAGAGTGCCTACCTTCTCGGGTTTCATCCATTTCTTCAGCCCCTTCAAGGCAAATGTGCAGGACGCCTTCGCCAGAGATATCTAAGTCATGACCAGACAAGGGCAGCAACATGTGATTATCAGTTACTAGGTCAGGAAAAAATTAATCTGGAAATGACAGGTGAAAACAATCTCTCAACTTTTATTCTTCCTTTTCTAAGAAGTCTAAGCATAAATCTGAAGTAATTAGCAGTAAAAGAGAAGGACTTTTTTTTTTGCTATAGAGGCAGATTGCGATCAGCTATCAGGGTGCAGTACCAACTTGACCAATACATTCCTATCTTGAGGAGTAACAGTAATGCTTCAGTAGCTAAAGAGTGGAACACTGGAACTAAACTTAAGCATTCCTGGCTTGAATTAGCACAAGATTTAAACAAATAAACTGAAGAGAGAAAAATATAAGAATAGAGCAAGTAGAAACTGATGCAACTTGCATCTGCCCAAAAGGAAAAGTGTAAAAAGTTTTGCACAAACCGAGACATAGGCAAAGACACAAACTTTTGCCTATCTGAGACCAAACACAGGAGGGTTTGGTGGAAGCAACGCCTCGGTGGAGTATTTGACCGCTAAGAATCAATTGGCACGCAACACTTCCGAGAATTCTGACGGCAAGCACATAGAAAGGGCCCAAAAACACCCAACTTTCTCAATACACTACCGACCACAACCCTAATAAAGTGGTACAAGTCTACGTAGTGCTATGTAAACCATGAATTCGTCTCCTGAATTGCAAGTTAAGAAGACCTAATATGGTTTCTAACTTGTCATGTGAGTGATCAGTAGATTTCTAAACTTAACATCTAAAATCTTCTCCAACATAAAAACACTTATTTTTGAGATGATATGAGATTAGATAGAATCTATGGATATATTGATTAATGTTCATAAATTTACATATTTGCTATTAATGCTTACTGAGTATTTCTGTACTCATCTTTGCTACTATTCTCTTTTATTTAGAGACTAGTCCATTCGCAGTTCTATCCAGTATAGATGATACTTACGTTGAGGGCAGCTATGCCGAGGGGATGGAGCTGACCCGAGTATGACACATATGAGATGGATGCCGTATATGAGATATGGAATGAGTAATCGGCTACTAGTAGATTGTATGCGGAACTAGGGTATAATAGCATGCTTTGTATCTGTAGTTTAAGTGCTTGTATATTTATTAGCTAGAAGCATTCTATTTCTAATGATATTGTAATAATCAGGCAAATGTTTTGTTAAAGACTTTAACCCGGCATAGCAACATTATTGTAATGTTATGGAACAGTATTAATCAAACTAATTTTCTTACAAGACTTGTGCTGCATAAGAAGAAAAAAACACTTTTACTAATCCAGCATCAGTAAGCTCAACATGAACTCCGACTGATCAAAAACTAATTTTTCTCACTGGATGCAAATCGCACATGGGAAAGAAGACAAATCATGGATACAGAGCTAAAATTCAAGTTCTTAACAATCCAAGAATCTAGGCAAAAAGAACAAGAGATAGCAGTCCTATCGCTGCCCAAAGCATCACCACCGAATCAACTTTCAACAGCAAGAAACGGGTTGCAGCATGTATGCAAATAGTACCTCGTGGAGGTATGCCTCCATGCGCGGCTTAGCGAGGTCGGCGTGGAGCGCGTCGCTGATGTCCCCCTCCCTCTCCTCGATCATCCTGACCAGCGCCCGCAGCTGCGCTTCCCGCCACTCCGCCGGCCGCGACCGCCCCGCCGCGAAGCTCGCGCGCAGCTCCCGAGCCACCGCCGCCACCTCCTCCGCCATGATTCTCCCTTCCCTTTCTTGGCTGGCACCTCTTCCTCTCGCTTGCTCTCCCGCAGCAATGCAGATAAGGAGCAAGCAAGAAACCGAGAGATGCAAGGAGGAGAGGAGCTGGGGGCAGGGGAGAAGTCTGCAGGGATGGACCCTGCCTATATATACACGGGCCTGCCTGATTGGTTTGAAAATTTTGATCCGGAGAAGAGCAAAATCTTCTCGACAAGAATCTTGATTGGGAGATAAATAAAAGATAAGATAAACAAATGATAAATTAATCGAGAGAAGATAAAATTATGGATATTTTTGCTCGTCGATGAGATCGTTTGGACTCTGGACATGGAGGAGTGACCGAGCGAGTTACATGGAGCTCTGTTTATCTCGAAAAACTAGTATCCTTTGATCTAAAAGCCAATAATATAGCTAGAAAGCGAGAACAATTATATAATTAAAATTATTATTATAAAAGAACGAGTTGGTGGTTGTAGGTGTATTCTCTTCCAACCGCTCTATTTCCTTAACTTATCATCATTCTCCGCTTTCTAATCGATGAGAGCAACTCTCTTCTATAGCACGATTCTCCATACATTCAATGAATTTTGTTGCCATGCATAGATACGTAACTAGTATAATTAAATAATGTAAAAGATAGATGACAATTGGTGCGAGATGAGAGAAAAAGTAGTCGATTGGTGATCTTCTTTATTGACCTCAATTGATGTGTTTACAATAAAAACCTCTTCCCTATAAGCCAATCTTCTAAAAAAGAATCTTTGGAGGTAATTAGGAGAGAAGATAAAATTATGGATATTTTTGCTCGTCGATGAGATCCGTTTGGACTCTGGGGATTTTTTTTATCTGTCTCTTTCTATTTCTTGGAGTTTTCGAAGTGGAAACATGCCCTAACGAGTAAAAACATGATGTGAAGGAGACATTGAGCAGTGACCAAGTGACTGATATGGAGTTTTGTTCGCCTCGAAGAACTAGTGCTGCCGAACGATTCAAAAGTCAATCGATACAACTAAAAAGCCAGAATAATTATACAATTAAGCAACGCAAAAGATAGATGAACAATTGACGTGAGATAAGAGAGAAAGAGTGGGTGATCTTCTTTATTGTTCTCAATTGATATGTTTACAGGGGATCTTCATCATATACCCTCCCTTGAATTGGGGATTTCAGGATTTACCCTCCCACCTCAATGACATGTGGGGTCATCATAAGTCACTGACACGTGGGTCAGGAGGGTAAATCCTGAATTTCCATCTATGAGGAGGGTATATGATGAATAAATCCATGTTTACAACAGACACACTCCTATATTTATAGCATGTCTGATTGGTTTGTTTGGTTTGAAAATTTTGATCCAGAGAAGAGCAAAATCTTGTAAAAAAGAATCTTGATTTGGAGATAATTAAGAGAGAGAGAGAGAGAAGATAAAAAATGATAAATTAGTTACGAGAGAAGATAAAATTATGGTATTTTTGCTGGTCGATGAGATCCGTTTGGACTTTGGGGATTTTTCTCTGTCTCTATCTATATCTTGGAGTTTTAGAAGTGAATGAGACATGACCTAGATGAGTACAAAAATGATGTTAAGGAGACATCGAGGAGTGATCGAGTGACTGACATGGAGTTTTGTTCGTTTGATCTTATCTCTTTATTTATTTTTGTTTAGATCATTTTTTTAATATTTTCGTGGCGTTGTCGCACATCTGAAAGGAAAGGAAGGGTGTCTCAAGTAATTGAGAGACTATGTGGAGGTCATCTCATGTGTGTGATGAGTAAGTAATTGACATCGGTTTAGGAGAGTCGAGTTTGATTTGGTTGGTTTGGTCCTTGACGTTGCGTGGTGCAATCGGGCTCGGTTGGACTTGGTCAAACCTGGTCAAAATGGTTAGGATGTATATTATGTCGACTTGTCAGGTTTGGGCTATTTCATTAATGCATTTATGCTAACATGTATCGAGCGGTGCTATTTTATGTGTTTCTTGTCTGTGTTGGCTGCAGGACGTCGAGGCGGAGTTGTGGCGAGACACGAGGTGACCAGACTAGACACGGGCGGTGTCGAGGTCAGAACGGTCGGATGTGTCGAAGACGGCGGAGACTCGAGGTGGTTGCAAGGCTTGGACGACAAGGAACAAGGAAGCTTCCCGGAAGGTGCACGAGGGGCGTTTCGGTAAAAGCACAAGGCTGCACAGGCGGGAGCGGGTTCCGTTGGATCTGGCGGGCGTAACGGGCTGGAGACCCATTAGCCAAGGGTTATATAAAGGAGGGAGTGGCTGCATGCCCTCTCATGGATTTTAGGGTTTGAGAGGTTGGTAGGGATTGCTTTTAGTCAAAATGGGCTTTAGAGGGTTGTTTTGGCTTTAGGCTTTAGTGGGTGGAGAGTTGTTGGAGAGAGCAGAGTGTTGTCTCCTCCCTCTCTGTGTGTCCCCTCTCCCTCTGTGTGTGTTCCCTTCGTAGCTTCTTCTTGGGTGTGTTCTTGAGGGAGAGGATGTTTTGATGTCCCTCAAGCATGTATGGGGAGGTAGAGAGGATGTGAGTTGTTTCTCCTTTATAATAATGTATCTCCTTTCCTCAATATCAATATGAGATGATTTTGGCTGAATTTGCTCAAGTCTTTGGCTCTCTGTTGGTTTTTGCCTTCGATGTCTCCTATGTGTGATTTTTGAGTTTTTGAGTTTTTGCTCGGTTCTTGCTGGGGAGTGCCAAAATGGGTTGCTCTATGATGGGATGATATCTTTAGACCATTTGGTCAGGTTTCCCCAAGAGCAAATCAATTCTATTCTCAGATTTTCTTCATCAGCCTCCTTTGTTCATGTTTTTACCCTTCCTAGGATTTTGGTGTTTTTGTGATTCCCTTCATGAGATCGCACGAAACTTGGCACGTTATGTCTCAAGGCTATTAATTAGCTATTCTCAAAGTTTCGTGGCCAGAGGATCAATGGTTAGATGGGAATTTGGTTTTGAGGGATCTCTCTGTTCCTTCTCTGTTCATTTCTAGGGTTTTGGTGCAAATCTCTTTTCCCTCTTTGAGATGGCTTGAATCTTGACTTGTAGAGTCCAGTGGCTATTGCTAACATATCTGCAAAGTCTCTTGGCGAAAGGATCAAAGAATTGTTGGGAATTTGACTTTTGAGGATGCTCTCTGTAAGTTTTCAGATTTCTCCCAAAATCTGAAATTCTTGTTTTTGAGTTGGTATTTCTTAGTTCCCTCTGCTCCTTTGGCTATTTAGGTTGTATTCTTATGTTTCTGGTCAGAGAAATCAAGAGGGAAGTCCCAAATTTGATTGCAGTTTGAAGTTCCAAGTTTCTTGTCTGAAAATCTGCTTTTCTGGACCACTGTCCCCGAGGGCCGGTCTGACCGGGGTAATGTGGGCGGTCAGACTGGAGAAGAGCCGGCGGTCAGACCGGCATATAGAGGGCGGTCTGACCGGCCCATGACCGGCGGTCAGACCGGCCTGTGCTATGCGGTCTGACCGCCCCTTGTGCATTTTGTGCTGCTTCTTGTTTCCCTTCTTGGGTATTTTTAGAGTTTCCATTTTGTGCTTGCTGTGGTTTTCCAGAGAGCTTGTCTTCCTTCCTTTTCATAGCTTCCATAGCTATAGAAGAGGAGTCTCATTTCGAGTACTTTTGAGGAGTTAGTTTTTAAAGAATCGACATTCACCCCCCTCTGTCGCCATTTCGGTCCAACAGTAATCCAAGCACTGGAATGATAAGGGCCGGGTTCGGCAGCGTTTCCTACTTTTGCTAGTAAATAACTTTTAAACATTGCCTTGTTTTAAGGTAAAATCTATAAATTAGTTATAGTAGATATTATACTAAGTTCAGTTATACCGATTAAAATTATATATAACTATTTTTCTCTTCATATTACATCTCACAAAATAGTCAAAAATCACAGCTTAAAAGAACTCACTCACATATGTGGATATGATGAGATACGACGTTCGATTTGTGTACACTCTACTCATTTTTTTTTTAAAAAGGAAACCCATTGATTTACCCTGCACAAACAAACTCAATTATTTTATCTAACTAGTAAGGCATTTGAATTACGGCCCGGATTCCGTGCGCGTATGACGGCACACCACAGGTACAGGTACGCCCATACATACCTCGATTTAACAAAACGGCAGTGGATCTCGACATTATCGTTTGGTGATCCGTCTGATCAATTGGTCCACGGGACCATACGAATATGGCCATGAGCCATGAGAGCGTACCTTGAACGATCATTTTGGATTGGACTTGGAATCAATTGGTTCCTAGCTAAGAGATTGCTTTGTTTGGGCCCTTGGAACATGTGGTTCTGCTTGCAGAAATCCGTGCAAACTGTGAGTGCGATTTTATTTGTTTTCATCTCTGGGTATTGTCCTTTTCCTCTTGAACGGTCGGTTTGGTTACTTTGGTGGTGATCATTTGGGTTTTTTTGGTGGTTTATGGCTGAAAAGCACTGTAGCTGGCTGAAAAGCAATGTACCTGACAGAGGCTTATTTAGCATAATTAAATTTAAAAAAATTAAAAAATATGTTAGCCTATTACGTATAATACAAACAAATACGGGAAAAAAAAGAACTGGCAAAAAACTCAACAAAAAATCAAAATTTCAGAAAAAGTCGAAATTTACGAATAGTAAAAAATAAATCAAAAGCTAAAAACTGAAGCTAAAATGATCATGGCCTAATCAGTAGGACTGGTCAGCCATGTACATCTCTCGGGAGCATTCCATTCATGCAGCAGCACTCGGTGCTCCTAGCCGATTTCGTAACTAACTGGGGCTTCTCACCCTTGAGTGAGATCCCATTGGCTCACGGAGCAGATCTGCTCAGTTGTTCGCTTCTACAAAGTCAGAGGTGAGTAATAAATGATGTCGGTTTTGTATTATTTTTATCGTATTTTTTCTCGAACACACTTCATTACTATTTTATGTACTTATATTGTCTCTTGCATATAGGGTTGGCAAAAAAGCTCGGGCTCGGCTCGGGCTCATGAAGGCTTGACTCGGCTCGTGGATGAAACGAGCCGAGCCGAGCCAGCAAAAAAGCTCGTGGTCTAAACAAGCCGAGCCCGAGCCAGCTCGCGAGCGGCTCGGTTGGCTCGGCCCAACTCCCCCGTTCCTCCCCGGCCCGACGGCCCGTATTCTTCTCTTTTCTTTTTCTCGCCGCACGCCGCCCCTCCCCTTTCTTGTTTCTTCCGCTGCCTCCCCACTTCCTTTCTTCTTCCACCGACGCCTCAGCTCCTCCTCCCCGTTTCCCCCCTCTCTTCTCTCGGCTCCCTCTTTCTCTGCGCTCCCTTGCGCCGCCTCTCCGGGGTTCGACTCCCCAGCCCCGACTTCCCACGCCGTGCTGCCGCTTCGCCCGGATGTGGCTCTCCCGCACCCGTCTTCCCGTCGCTTGACTGATCCTAGCGGCGACTTGCCGCTGCGCCGGCCGCTACCTCCGCGCCGCTCGGTTCCACCTCCCCTCGCGACCCGTCGGTGTCGCACCGCCAACCCGTTGGTGCCGCGCCGCCGCACCTCCCGATTCGGCTTCCCTTCCCCAGATTCCTCTCTTCTACGCCAGATCCGACCAGATCCGGCTGATCTGGTGTCTTTTCTCCACGTCTCGGTAAGACGGTAAGCCTCTCCTCTCCTCATCTACCTCGACCAGGCCTCTGCGCTACCCTACCGCTACAGGCTCCCTCTCTCCTATGCGCCGCCTCCCCTCGCCGAGCTTTGCCGCCCGGACTGTCCTCTCCTCGCCGCTCGGCTGCGCTTGGGATATGGCCGCCGGATCCGTGGCCTAGAGGGTGGAGATCATGAGCTCGGCGTTGCCCCTCGGCGCGTTGGTCACCGACTCACCGCCGCGCGCTTTAGCCCGCGCTCGCCGGCCTACCGGCAGAGCCTGCTCAGGCCGGCGATCTCCCTGGACTCCTGGAGTTAGTATTGTACAGTACATAGTAGTATGTATGCACAATGTATGTGGTGTTTTTTGGATTTTTATGTATGTGAAACTATCAGTATTGGTTTGTACAATACGTGTATATGGCAGTTTATGTTATTTTCATTGTTGGCTCGCGAGCTGGCTCGAGCCGCACCACGAGCCGAACCGAGCCCACAAAAAAGCTTGATATCCTAACCGAGCCGAGCCGAACCGAGCCAGGCTTGGCTCGGCTCGTTGCCACCCCTACTTGCATAAGAGGTAGCACATTTTCTTTTCTCCTCTTCTATCTCCTCTACATAGGAATTTACTGACATAGTATAGGCAAGAGACAGCTGAAGTGACAGTATTAGAGATACCCTAAAGAGAGCATCGCACTAATTATAGATTAAAACATAAAATATAGGTGTGTTCTCTTCGGCTGTTGATGGCTTATGACCTGATGACTTTTGGTTTTAACGTAACTGTTTGTTCGAATAAACCAAATATCACTAAGCTATTTTGAAAAGATGTCCCGTTTGTTTATTCGGAAGAAGCCATAAGCTGAAAAGAACAGAGCCATTAAGGCTCAATACTGCTTATAAAGATAGTCCCTAGTTTTCACAGTTATCTGTCTGTTGCTTATTCTGTTTCTCTAAGAATAGAGTTCATTGTACAAATATCACTCTAGCCAACTTTTTTTCTTCTTCAAATTTGACCCCTTTCTGAACATACGTTTTTGCAAATTTAACCATCTCCAATTGGTTGCTGTTTTTGGCTCTTCAAACAAATTAGGCGTGATGTCTCTGAGACAAATTTCCCTTAAAATTAAACAGAACACATACAAATTCCTCTTCCTTTTCGCACCTAGTCGTAACATTGGATCCATCCATTGTGCGGGGCTCACATGCGAAGGCCACACAGAGCACCGCACCGCATGCATACCTCAAGTTGGTTGGCCTTTCCTCCCCGAAAGCTCTCCCTGACAGGCGGGGACCACCATTAGGGTGGGCCCACCTGCCGACGGCGAGGAGGCACGCTTGCGTTTCGACGAGGTGGCAGCCTGAGGTGGCGGGCCCCGCGTGAGTGCTGACTCCTGACTGGCTCCTTTTGTCTCCACCGTCGCAGGCAGCATGGGCGAAGTCATCAGTGTTTTGGACCGTAGCGTATTTTTTTAAAAAAATTCTAGCCCCCTAGCGTGCAGAGTTGTAGAAGTAGCTCCCTTCTCTACTGTGGCAGAAGCGGCAAGCGATACATAAAGTTGTCAGTATCATGATATAGATTGTAACATCCTATGATCTTACTACATGTAGATGATACGGATCACGATATATATCGGAATCAGGTAGTACCGTAGTGAGATCACGATTCAACTCGTAGAATTATTAGAATCAAGTAAGATCATGATCCTGATAACCAACTATATTAGCATATAAAATTTGCTATTTATATATTGTTCTAAGGTAAAAAAATGTATTATCTTTTATATATTGGACTTTTAGATTAATAGTTTATTAAAAAATAATTAAATACGTTTCACAAATCAATCTTAATTCTCTATAACATGAATAAGTGCACTTAAATTACAAAATTAAATTTAAAATTTAAAAATATACTATAGATTTGCAAATTTGGAAATATAATTTAATTTTTAACTAAAATATATACGCTTTTAAAAATCTTACAGAATCGTGATTCCACGATCCGATCATGTCAGACGCAAAATGGTACTACCTGGGATTGCGATTTTGATAACTTTGGTAACGCCGTGCTACTCGACCACAGCAGTTGCCTCCACCGCAGCAGGACATACTGCAATGTCGGAGCGCATCAGCTCTTGCTGCGATATCGCAACACAGACATGTGCATAAAACTAGCAGCAGTCTTCCCACCTAGCATGTTTCGCCACGGTCCCACAGCGCGACAGGTCTTGTTGTGGGACCATATCGCAGTAGATTAGTGGCTATCGTGCTTGTGAGCAACTTACGGTGATTCTGGCCGCTTTTTTGGCTTTTTGGGTTTTTTTGCTTCTTTTTTTTTGTATTATTTTTTGTTTTTAAAGTTTTTAAATTTAATTATGCTAAATAAACTACAATCAGTTACAGTGTAAAATAAGTTATAAGTCAGCTCATTTCAGCCGATAAAGTATCCGAGCTATACAAATACTCCTTATGGCCAATTTATGAGCACATCATACGTACGTACGGCACGGCACGGCACAGAGGTTGTTACAAGTACTTAGTACTTTACTAGCACTAGGAGCTAGATACTGTAGTACACCATATTATGGAAGAAGCTAGTACTGATTATTATTAAGAGCAGGATGACGGATGCAGGACCACAGTAATCCATCGACGTGCTATTGCGTTGATCGATGTGCCAATGCCAAACTAATCGTACTTGAATGTTGTGCTATCTGGATTCTGAAAGGAATATGCATGATGGGCACCGATCTTTTCAATTTGGTTAGGTTCTTTTCATGTAGTTGAGCCATATATTCGTTTTCTAATGATGGAGTGCACGTACGCATGGTGGCATAGTGCTAGTTGGCATTTGAGTCGAAAGCAGAGTAATTAAGCCTCAATTTTCTGCTTGAAGTTTCCATAGATTCGTAGTACGTATATGCATGCAGTCTGAAAGGAATATGATACCGTACGTTCATGCATGGCTCCAACGAACGACCATGCTCATGCTGACACGTCACAGTGCATGGAATCATGTGATACTGTACGGCTTGGTGGTGTCTGCCGCTTTGTGGTCCTTGCTTGACGCATGAACAGTTTTCGAATTTATATATGTGGTAACATTTCCACGATGTAACTTTAAAGAGTTGATATTGTTTAATTAATTAATTCGATATCTCTAAAGAAAATTATAGAAAATTGCATGTATAAGCTAGCAGCATGTATTTCCTCACGCAAAAAGACCTCCCAAACTGTATGGCGCACTCTCTATTTACAAACTGTCATTCATATATGACCTTTTTTATTTTACTACTTGAGTTCTATCTGATTTCCCAAATCTTTGTTTATGTTGTTTTAACTTGCTGAGTGTTTTTGGTGTACAATAAATATGCGGAAGACATATTCTAACGGTTACAACAAACTTTAGAATTGTTCTTTTAGGCTGCGATTGATGGTTTTTTTATATCTTTTGGTTATATTTTTTGAGACAGCAGCGGATGGTGGAAACATCGACGTGAAGGAAGAACATGGTTTTAGGTTTGGAAAGCAATTTAGAAAATCCACTTAAAAAATAGCCTAGTTTATTTTGACTTTCGAAGAACCTAAAACCAAAAGTCAAGAACCCAAAATATATAGCCTTTATTTAAACAACTTCATTTTATTTGAGTGTAACTTGACGTTTGACTTCAACAGAGCATACAAGTTTTTATCACAATCTATATTTATTAGAAGGCAACCCACAATGACACAATAGACCCAGCATCGTGGCCCAAGCTAGTGCCAGCAGGATATCATAATTTTGCTCCTACTTGTCCTATATTCGTACTCGGAGGTAGTATCTGTGGCAGTGCTCATTTGAGTTTCTAGCTTAAAGATTTTTTTGGCACTGTTTGATATTGTTTTATGCTTATTTTGATACTGTAAATGCTGTGAGCTTTTCAGCGTAATTAAATATAAAACAGAAAAAGTTACATCATCACAGACAAATAAAAAAATAAACAAAAAAGCCTAAAAATACCAAAAAACTAAAACTAAAAAGTTTAAAGCTAAAAGCTTAAACCCAATTGAGCACAACCGAATCCATACAAAGAAAAAGAAGTGTCACTGGAAAACTCATATATCCGTAACCAATTCGTTTGTACCGTCCTTAAACACATGCCCGTGATTCAAAAAAAAAAAACGTACGAGAAAAGTAGAAAGGAAAACTGCTGCCATACCCGACCGTCGTACGGTCCACCCTCTCAAAAACAATTTCGCTGCCTCTAAAATTCGGCATGACCGCTTAGCACAATTGAACAAAATAAATTACTCATAGATCCACGTAGAATACATACAAAACCTTCCTCTACAATAGCACGAGTTACACACCCGCCTTTATGCAAGGAAGCAAAGCTATAGTTATAGTCCGCTCGTTTTAATTTTAGCTTTTAACTTCTAATTTATTATTTCTTAATTTTATCTTTTTTTTGTTTTTAGCTTTTTGAGATTTTTGTCTTTTCTTTTTTTCCCGTATTTGTTTGTATTGTCCGTGATGGACTAATTTGTTTTTTTATTTTTAAAAATTTTAAAATTAATTATGCTAAATAAATCACTATCAGTTACAGTACAAAATAAGTCATAAAACAGCTTATTTTAGTCAAAATGAGCGGCCCATACGGTGCCCGAGCTATACAAATACTCCTTATAGCCAGTTTAGAATGTGAGAGTTTCACAAAAAAAACCGTTCAATTCCCGTAAAGATCATGGAAAATTCCCTCACTCTAAACAGCTTGGCTTCTAACCTTTGCTCGCTTTAGGCCCCGTTTGTCACAGCTCAGCTTCACTAGTGAAGCTGTTTTTTTTATTTCAACTTCACGAGTAGCTTCACCGGTGAAGCTAAAACTGTTTTGGAAAACTGTTTGGCAAAACAGCTTCACCAACAGCTTCATGCATGGCTGAGAGAGGGCAATTGTCCAAGATGCCCCTGTCTACCTGACTTGTTCTAACATTTGGAGTTGTATGTTTGTATATGGTCATATGAATTAAAAAATAATATATTTGAATGAGTATGAGTTTAAAAAATAAAATAATAAAATAATAAAAAATTAAAATCAGTGCGAACGGGAGGAGAGGAAACAGGCGTGGGGACCCAGTGGCAAAGTGCTGTAATTTCTGTCAACTACAAGGGCAGTTGGTTCCTAGAACTGCGGCCTGAGGGAGAGAGCTGTGAAAAGCTACTATTTTCAGCTTCACCCCACCCCCATTCCCTTGTGAGAGCATGATTTAAGGAGGTTCATCCATGAAGCTGTTTCAAAAAGGGTATTTGGCAAAAAACAGCTCACAACAGCTTATGAAGCTGTTGGTGAAGCTGTACCAAACAGGGCCTTAATATTAGCCCCGTTTGGATTGAAGTATTTTTCATACGACAAGAATGCCAGAGCTATACAAATACTCCATCATCACGTGGGTTGCAAACTGTTTCGCCACGGACATCGACAAAAAAAAAGAGAGACAGAAGCACGCTAACAGTGGGCCCACCTGTGTAGAACAATTGGACATATATATAGGACAATTTGCAGCGATACCCAAGGATTGTGCAACACAACAACTTGAAAGCAAAAGGGCTAGCCAATAATTTTGCAGCATGGCAGTAGCAATGGCAATCATAATGGAAAAATATTACCAAAAAAATCTGTGGTATGAGATCTAGAGATATTAACAGGTGATAAAAAAAGTTTCCATTAAGACTTCAAAAAGATAGATAATTATCAATATATTGAACATCGATAAGTTATTCTCAAAGGTCTGGCCGCTTATTTTAGTTTGAGCTTCTGGCTTCTTGCTTATTTTTACTATTCTTAAATTTCATCTTTTTCTGACTTTTTTTCAACTTTTTGAGCTTTTTTGCCTGTTTTTCCCCATATTCGTCTGCATTGTCTTTGATGTGCTAACCCGTTTTTTCTATTTTTAAAATTTTAAATTTAATTACGTCAAATACATCACTATCAGTTACAATCATACGTAAGTGTCAATTTGTAATATTTATAAGCTAAAAAATCAAAAACTAAAATGAACGGGCTCAAGCTTGAATCGACCTCTTTTTGATATTCACGAGGTGTTTCCTCAGACTCTTAAGTCTAGCTCATAAGGGCATTTGTAGTGTTTGAAAATAGATGGTCTTAAGCCACCTTAAGGTCAACCTTATACATTACAGGGGTGACCTTAAGCATGCTATAAACAAAAAAGGCTTAAGGCTGGTCCTCAAGCTAAAGACCTGGCCACAAGTATTAAAATACAATTTTTCTTTATCTGCCAAGTGGGACCGTCTTAAGACCCCTTGGGTTATATACACTATGGAGTCAGTCTTAAGATTTAGATGGGACCCACCTTAAGGTCCCTTGAGTTATATGCCCTAAGAGCAGGTACAATAAGGCTTAGTCAGCAGGCTATAGCAAATATAATATCAACCAAATCTTACGTGGCAGAGAGAGAAAGGAAGAGAGAGAATGAAGCTGGCTACTAAATTACAGCTAGCTATAGCACGTAAAAATATGCATTTCACTCTCTTACACGTGGGACCAAATAGTTATTGTAATAGCTACCTTATTATATGAACTATTTTTTTGAAGGCTATAGATGAAATGGACAAGTGTTATAGCCACTAGTTGGCTATACTATTGTACTTGCTCTTAGAGTCAGCCCAAAAAACATGGGAGCGAAGCTAAACAAAATTCAAAGAGTTACGAGACCACTCGCAGGCAAGCTAAGCTAGGGCACGCTCACGCTGAAGAAACCGGCCCAGTCGAAACTGGCCGAGTCGAAGCCTCCTCCGGCACTCTCGCCGGCCTCTCCGACGACGCCTGCCCCTTCTGCTTTCTTCCCGTCCGCCGCCGCCTCGTCTCAGCCTCCGTCGTCTCGCCACGCACCTTGCCCCGGTTTCGACGCCCTTCCATGCCTGCCGTTTTTTCTCCCCCGGCCTCGACCCACCTAAACCAGTGACGACGACGACGACGCGCGCGGCGGCTATATATTTCAATCTTCTATTTTAGATTAACATATTCCAATCTGCTAGGGCCTGCATATCTATGTCTTGGGCCATTTCTATCCAAAAACTTGACATGGGCTACGATATCAATCAACTGTACCTAAAGCTGATTGAATCCCATCCGGTCTCTACAATGTCTCTGACAAGTCTATTGCCGTCGGGGCCTTGGACGAAGGATCGACGAACTAGAACACCACGCTCCCTCCAATCTCTCTACATATACCGTATACTATCCAAGGTTGTCACGGTTGCGATTCTCAAGTCGTCAAAAACTGGTAAAGCGGCGGATCTGTCTGTACGTAACTCCTCTGAAAATATTACCTGCAGAACCGGCCAAACTCGTCTTCAATAATACAGAGATAGACGGAACTGCTATGAAATGATCGATCCCAGCCGAGGCCTTGATCATTCCCGGCGATTATCTGAGAAGCTCCTACTCTTTTTTCTGGTCCAGGGAAATATCCTAGATTTTGTTCGACACCGGTTAGGTTTCAGACCCCATACATGGTCTTACCGACTTTGCATTTTTTCAGTTGTGTCGACCCAATCGCTCACTAATGGATATACTTGACAATTGACAATATGAATCACTTGAAAAATAAACAATTAATTCCGTTGTGAATAGTTAAAAAAGATCTATACAAAAGAAAATTAGACTTTCTTCCACAAAGCTATGCACAACATATTGCACACTTTCTATTTGATCCATATTTGACAGGAATGGATCGTAGAATGATGATTCTACTAGTTTTTTAAGAATATTATGTAATAACTGAATTATGTTTTCAAATATGCAAGTCTATATTATAGTACAAGTTTTGAATTTAAATTTGGTACACGTATCCATGATACATTCAATTACGCTTATTATTAATCTTATTTAATTATTTTTATGAATTAATCAGCGAAAAGTCCAATATGTTAATAATAACTAGTAGTGTGGCCCGCGCATTTGCGCGACTGCATTTGTTTCAAAATTAGTAGTATCAAATGATATAACTTAGATGATTTAGAATATATTTATCTATATTATAAGCTATTTAGATTTATAAGATATCATAAATACTAGAAATGGTAATAGAAGCTTGAAGAAAAATATAATTCGAGTAACATAATTGAAATATGAGCTTTCATGGAAGAAAACCATTTATCAAGACAAATTATTGGGGTTCTTAGAAATATAACCACTCTCCATCATAAATATATCATGCAGCTATATACTAATATTTTTCCTCAATCAGTTACTCTTTTCTAAAATATATGCATGCATATCTACCTCTATTTTAATATCAAGCAATATGTTGTTTATATGTGTGGCAAATTATCTTATTAGTTTTTATGGTATTAAAGTACCTTGCTCACGCATACACCGATGTTGTAACGCCTAGCGGATTAACAATGGTAATTAACAATCAAAAATTTATGTCATGAATTAATTAACTCAAATTCACCATCGCACAGAAACTTCAATTGAATAGCAGACAATAAAGCAAATGAATATAGGTTATGTCATACATTGAAACCAATAGATGTACAGTCCGTTGCAGATAATACATCAAGTTTAAAAAAAATATAAATTATATTAGGAGCATTTCATACATTTACCATTAATCAGGGGCTATGGAAAATATAAATTTACATGCATATCATTTCATACACAGTGTACTAATTGCCTGATTTCCAAATGAGCTACGATGTCAATTGCGAAAAGAACGAATTTAAAGACACCAAAAAAGACTGAATAAAAGAAGAAATTAAAAGAAATAATTGCTACAAGAACCCTAGAATTAATTATCCAGATGGGCCTTCCACTCTTCAAGATACCAGACCGTCCGAGGCCAGTCTGTACCTCCCGCAGTCGTAGGTTTATCATTTGGCGTTAAAACAAACCTGAGTTTATTCTAGAAGTCCATTTTCCAACCTATCCAAACAAATATCTCAATTCATCCCCCTGGAAGATCGAGGAGGCCAACTAGAAGGGGTGAATAGGCGGTCTAAAAATTCGCTTCTAATTAATACTAACAATTCAAGACCTTTTCTATTTGCCTAAACCAAGTATACAATGCGGAACCTTAAATCAATTTGGTTTAGCTCAAATAATGCCTACAACAAATAAATTCACCTAAGTGCACCAACAATTCTATCCTAGATCAAGGTTTGCAATCCTAGAAATACAAGCAACCAAATTAATTCTAAGTAAGTAAATTACTTGAATGTAAATTGAGCACAAGGAAACAAACCATAAATGACACGGTCTCTTTTTACCGTGGTGTTCGGAGACTTGTCAGTCTTCCCTAGTTCACGTTGAGATAAGCCCGAACTAATCAAACCGGCTCCACGAATTAAGCATTCCACCTCAATTCCACTAGTGGTAGCTCTTTCCTGCTCCGGGTAGGTAAGTTTCAACCTTCACAACTTTGCTGGGTCTTCTCACAACCTTCTTTAAGAAGATCACCGCGCACGACACCTCCAACGCCTTTTAGGAGTCAGCAAACTGTCAAGTTACTCACTTGACTCTCACCACGTACAACGAATGCACAAGCTCAATTGGACACAAAATCCACCTCTAGATGCAACACATGCACTCTAGATCCTCTCTCCCTTCTCACAAAGTGCAACACATGCACAATTGGGTGGAGAGCCTCTCTCTAGCTCAAGACAACAGAAATGAGTCAATCAACAACTTCTCCAACCGTCCATAAGGGGGTATTTATACCCAAATGAAAAAACTAGCCGTTGAAGCGA
This sequence comes from Dendrocalamus latiflorus, assembly GCA_017311315.1. Lineage (NCBI taxonomy): Eukaryota > Viridiplantae > Streptophyta > Magnoliopsida > Poales > Poaceae > Dendrocalamus > Dendrocalamus latiflorus. The sequence continues at coordinate 3,861,086 of CM029641.1, read as the reverse complement.
ACATCCTGAAAAATCAGGACGGGCAGAAATACCACCGACCAATGGCCGGTACTTCCGCTCCAGCTCTAACGACACAGTAACGGCTATGTCAGAGCTTCTGAACTAGCCATTACACAGTCGGCGCAGAACTACCGATGGTCAAAACCTGGTACTTCCGCTCTTCGGTAGTACCTCAAAGTCGGCGCGGTACTTCCGCTCGAGCCGAGCCCAGAAGTTGGCGCTCTCTGGAAAAAAGATTCCGCAGAAGGGTCCGGAGCTTCCAACGTCCGGTAGTACCGCGCAACACATGCCGGTACTTCCGTTACCCGGTAGTACCGCTCACACATAGCCAGTACTTCCGCAGGCCGAACTAGCCGCTCATACAGAGCCACTCAGACCACTCACATCCGGTGGTACCATGCAACACATGACGGTACTTCCGATGTCCGGTAGTACCACGCAACACATGCCGGTACTTCCGTCCTACGGTAGTACCGCTACGCACACATCGGTAATTCCGATTTTCTTGACAAGTGCAGATATCTCAATAGATTTTGCAAAACACATTTGCAAACTACGATATCATGCGCACAAGGATCGCACATGATTCCCAATAAGTTGTAAAATATACTTGCACACTTTTGAAATCATGACACAAGGATTAAGTATGAGCTACAACCATTTGCAAATATAAACCTCATATTCCAACGAATGAAAACACGGACCTCAAGCACTTGCAAAACACATTTGTAATGTATAGTCCCATGTTACAAATATTCAACACATGAGCTTCAATTATTTGCAAAACACATTTGCAAATATAAACCTCATGTCGAGATGAGCTAGAGCAGATGAGGTTGAGCCATCAACACATGATGAGACTCAAACTACTAGACATGACCCCTCTTAATAGTATGACAACCTATATTAGTAATCTGGCCTTCCAACCAAACACCAAGACCAGTAAAAGGCTAGAAACACATTCTTAGCCCTAGCTAGTCATACCTTTGCCTTGAGTCATCGTCTTGACATGCATCTACGTACACAAGATGTATCCACTTCTTCAACTCCATCAACACATGATGTCTTCATGATCAACATATGATCATCTCTTCATACATCAACTTATAATGCGTCTTCTTCTTGATGGCCTTTAACACATGAAGCCATCTTCTTCTTGATAACCTTCAACTCATGAAGCTATCTTCTCAATCTTGACTTGATGATCTTCAACACATGAAGTCATCTCAAGTCATCTTCATTTGTGGAACCTAACCTGTTCATCCAACTTATGGAAACAGTTAGTCCACAAAATAATTGTCATCAATTACTAAGCTTTATCATTAACATATAATAGAGGGACTATATTCAACAATCTTTCCTTTTTGGTAATTCATGACAATCATAACAAATAATGAGATATAAAAATTGATTTGCGAGTATACAACTTGTACACAACAAATGTATACTCTAAGATAAGCTTTAAACAAAGCTTACTTTTCCGGTTGTTTTTAATCATTCAACCATTAATACACAATAGAGAGGTTAAATGACAACCCGATTACACATGAGTATATATGAACTACACAAGCTATATATACTCAAGAATGTATTTCAATGTAAAGATCCTAAATATGCATATTAAAAGAAGCATGAATCAATACTTATGAAACTCCAAAACATAGAGAGAGCTCCCCTAAATGTGTGCATACAAGTGTATATAATGAAGACATTTGTATATATTCATTTTGGACTAATTTGGAGTTCAATCTATATTTTGGATCATAGGAATGCATTAGTATGTAAGAAAGTGATTTCGAATGTATACTTCTTTTGATTTCACCTTTCCATCCAAATGAGACTAAACTATAGTATAGTTGCACAAACATGTTAGTCCCATGAAAGATTTAACATTTAATCATATATTTGGATGTGAGAGATGTCTTGTTGTATTTCTTAATGATTTCACCTTTTCATTTAAATGAGACTAAGCATAAATAAACTTCAACAATCATATTAGTCTCATATATGCATTTGTCATTATCGCCAAAACATTATAAAAGTATTTGTCATTACACCAAAACCAACTTAAACAGAGTTTGTTCTTTCACCCCCTTAGCACAGTAGTCACTCTGAGAAACAGGAGAGCACAGCCAGGTGATAAGGCCAACCAAGTTGGCCAAAGGAGACGGCCAAAGGAGAGAGAAACATCACTCAACAGAGCAAGCAAGGCAAACGAGAGTCCTCATCTCAGTTCTTCCCCATTCCCCATTCCCATTTCCCCCAGATCCACCACAAGGAAGGCAACCACATTTAGCCACCACAAAACAAAATGTCAAGGCCAAGCTAGCAAGGTCCAGGAGAAAGGAGCAAGAAGAAAAGCCGTCGGAGGAGACGACCACAAGCAACCACAAGCCACAACCTAAAACCACATATAAAGCTAAGAAGGTTTTTTGTCCAATGGAAATGGAAGTAGAAAGAATGCATGCATGTCCGAACGACTGTATCCTCTACCGTAAAGAGTATGCAAACATGCATGTATGTTCGGTGTACAGCGCATCCCGATATAAACGTAACAATCAATCAGATGACGGCGAGAGAACAGAGGTGAAGAAAGAACCTCCTGCTAAGGTGGCATGGTATTTTCCTATAATTCTCCGTTTGAAACGGTTTTTTGCAAATCCAAAGGAGGTAAAACTGCTGCGTTGGCACTCGGAGGAGCGCAAGAAGGATGGAATGCTAAGACACCTTGCTAATTCTGTCCAGTGGAGAAACATCGATAGGAGTTTTGCAAACTTCGGTGCAGAACCAAGGAATATAATGTTTGGACTGAGTACAGATGGAATGAATCCTTTCAGTAGCATGAGCAGCTGACATAGCACTTGGCCCGTGACTCTCTGCATCTATAACCTTCCTCCTTAGTTGTGTATGAAGCGAAAGTATATTTTGCTGTTGATACTTATCCAAGGGCTAAAGCAACCTGGGAATGATATTAATGTATACCTAGCACCGTTGGTGGAAGATCTAAAAGTACTGGGATAATAATGATATCACGACGGTTCTCCGCCGACCCGAGCCATGGTGACCGGTGAACATACTCCCTCCTCCCCCCTTTCTCCTCTCCTCTCCTTCCTCTGGCAGTAATATCTCCTCTCCTACCCCTCCCTAGTCACCGTCGACCCCCCGTCCACGCCGTCGCCACCGCCTCCTCGGACCTCCCCAGTCGTTGTCGAGCCGCCGCCTCCTCAGACCTCCCCAGTCGCCGTCGACCTGAGCCATGGTGAGCACTCCCTCCTACTCCCCTTTCTCCTCTCCTTCCTCTCGTCTCCTTCAGTCGGTGGAATGTGGTGTAGTAGGAGTAGCAGATTAGCAGTAGCAGTAGTACTAGTAGCAACAGTTAGCACTTAGCAGCAACAGTAGTTTTATTGAATATTAATAGTAGTAGTAGCAGCAGCAACAGTGTTACATAGCAGCAGCAGTAGTAGACTCCCTACATTCCTATCATCTTAATTTCATCTTGATTATTTATGCTATCAGTTCTGATCATGTTGTATTGTTTGCCATAATCTTTGCCGTAAGTCATTAACTCATTATCATTCTACATTGCGCTTTTCTATTATTCATTCGCTTGGTATTCTTCTGGAAGGTTTTGAGTACTGTCTGCACTGTGAGTTCTTTTGATTCTCTACAAACATTGTTGGCTGTACTTGTTCTTTGAGTTCTGTTAAAGGTCAAGAACTGGTAGATGATATGTTTGTTTGTGGGCTTGATTCGTGTGCTCTGTGATGAACTAGTTGAATGCTGAGATTGATCTAACTACCAGGACTAGATTTGAGCTCTATTAGATTGTTTTCACTGTCTAGTCAGAGCTGATTCCTTCGGCTGATATGAATTGTTCACATGTACTTGAAATGTGAGAATTTTAAGCATTTTTTTCTTATCAAAAGTATGAAGTAACTGGTCTTGTACTGCTATTGGATCACAAATCTTGAGCTCTAGATCAGTAGTCCTTTCGATTTTGGTAGAGTAGTCAGAATTCTGTATAGTCTGTGATCACCTGTTTAGTAGATTAGTAGTCCTTTCGGTTTTGCTGGATTAGTAGTCCTGTGGTTCACGAAAATAGCTCTACAACATCAACTGAAAGTTCATGTTGTAGAGCTATTTTCGGTGATCTTTTCCTGTGGCCTTACTGCTGGCTGAAAGTAGTATCTAATAGAATTTCTTAGAGCTCAAGGTTTGATTCACATTTGACATATTCAATCAATGAAGAGTATAAGACCGTAGTAGTGGGACGGCCAAGATTAAAATCTTGTGTAACCCTACATCTGAGAGCAACTAAAACCACTCTAACATGCTGATTTTAGTCTTTTATGTCTGGCTACTTTTGATGGCAGCATGTTACTTCAATGATCTATGTTTCAAATCTGAATACATGCTGGTTTTAGACTATTGCATTATATGTTGTTTAGATGACTTAATATTTCCACCTGTTTATATCTTGAAGAAGTCATCTTTATATCCAATTTGTCTTGCTTGGGCTTTTGAAACATGAGCTGCTGACAGAAATATTTGCATCGTTCGAGATCCCAGAAGAACACTACAACTCTATGGAATGACATGCCTTGCTAGCGGCATGCAAAGCATGGAAGAATAATCACAGATGTGTATTAGTAAGAACCGTTTGTGATGTCTTGTATTATCACAGACAGTTCGTATAAATAACCGTCTGTGAGAATACCACAGACGGTTATTCATATGAATGGTCTATGATACTTACAGCACAGATGGTTCGTAAGAACCGTCTATGATGTAAGCGTCCAGTTTAATCTCTTTTGTAGTAGTGGAAAGTGTGCATAAAATTGATTTGCACCATAATATGTATGCATATGCAAGTATAGTTGGAGATCTCTTGTATGAAATTAAGATGTGAGATGTTAGAGATAGAATTGAACTCAAAAGATCCATGCACAGATACGAACATATGTACAATATTCATTATAATTTGCATGTTTTTAATTGTATTAATATAGATACAACTATTGTCTATTATTGAAGATGACGATTAAAAATTATAAAGCACAAGTATTTCCTTCCAAAGATATAACTTGTATTCTTTGTTTTAATATCACAAATAAAACCAATTATACAAACATGAAAATTAAATCGAATTGATAATATTCTAAAATTCTAATGTTTGAATTTTTTCATGTGATTTGTAACTCTTTATTTTTATGTGTAGCTGTAGGTTGAATTGTTTTTACGTGTAACATGAAAATTGGTTTTCATGTGATCTGTAACATGAAAACCAATTATTTTTTCATGTGATCTGTAGGTTGTGACCATAACTGAGTTTTTTTCCCCCTCCGTTTGCGCACGTCCCTACCGTACGGTAACGCGTTGGAGGTGTGGATCAGTTCAAGGGCACAGAACGATCCAATCCATCATTCACTGCACCTGGCCGTGATCCCGGCCGGGCGCGCGGACGCATGCGGCGCCTCGCCGCCGCCGGGGGCCCCACCACTTGCCCATTTTTTTTAGCAGGAAAAGGCGGCCTCGCGATCGTCTCGCCACATAAGGCTGCCTCCCTTTCACCTTTATTTTGTAGGGTTTTTTTATAAAAAATTTTGTTGCTGCTGCATATGCCTTTTACTAGTACTCACAGTAGGAGCTGCCTTGGCTGGCAAGATTCTCGGTCTTGTCGACTTGCTTGGTTCCACCACGGCTAGTGCACTCTGATTCAGGGTCGACTCTCGCTCGAGTCAGAGGACAAGAGGAAATTGTTTATGCTCGTGTGTTTGCCTTCTTTAATTGTTAAATATTTTATGCCAACTTGGTTGTGTGAGGTCGACAGGACCAACCTAACTATGGCATCAAGACACGCACCATATACAGAGCTTATAATATGTTTTTTTAGTTTACAGTTTTTTTAAATAAATAAGGCACCATTCAGTTAGACTAAAAAATAGTGGCTTATGGCTGAAATTACACTGTAGCTGAAAGTTGTTTATTTGGCGTAACTAAATTTTAAAAAAAATTAAAAATAGAAAAAATGTGTTAGCTCATCACGGATAACACAAACAAGCTGAAGGTGGCTTACTTGTCATTTTTAAAGTAGATTTTAGGACAACTTTTTTAAAATAACTTATCGGTTTATTATTGACATTCGATTTGTTCGCACAAGCTTTTACGATATGATCAAAAACATTAGTCAAAAAGAATATTCTACCAACATTCAGAGCAATGCAAAAAAAATGAAAACTCGAGCGGTTCCCCGCATATCATTTAATTCGCTGCTCTAGGGAAGCCACACACTATATGATGCTCCCATGTAACTGGCCGGTCTTGATCGACTTCAAGGAAGAAAGGACGCTTATTATTGGACCGTCCAGCCGATGCGGCGCTCGGCTTAGGGCCTGTTTGGATCCATCCAGATTTTAAGAATCTGGCTTTTGAAAATTGGGTGGGATCCAAACAGACCAGTTTTTGGGGCAGTTTTTAAAATCTACCTACCCAGATTCTTAAAAACCAAGAAGCTGTTGATACCCAGCTTTTGCCAGTTTTTTTGCACAAATACCCATTTACCCTCATTAAAGACCACGCGCAGACGCTTCCAATCATAAATGTAAGGGTATAATAGTCTATTAGCACCAATCATAAATGAAACCAGCTTTTAAAAACTAGAAGATCCAAACACCCTATCAGTTTTTGCTTAGAAACCAGCTTTTAAAAACTAGAAGTAATATTGTCCCTTAATCGGTTGCTTCAATGCTTCAGATGTCTAAAATCCAACCATTTGTTACATGAATTAATGTATATATATATTTCGGTGGTCTCCAGTGTAAATTTATGCGCGAAATAACGTAAATATGTAACCTGGGTTCCCGTGAGCATGTGATTTTTTCACGAAAAACACAATATAATCGACTGATGAGGAGTGTGAAATTTTCAGTCAGCTGGTTAGATGTTTAATTACCACTTGCTAGTACATCATACTTTGGCAACGAATATAATCAAGCAGACACAGGGGAGACCAGTTTGCAAGTTGCAACAATTGTTAAACAATTGACAAACGATCGACAACGGATTCCACCGTCCTAATTAAGTGGATTGTGATTCATGATCAAATGAAGTCCACCAGATATTGTTCTTCCGCCGAAAAAGAACCAGATATATCTTTATATCCACTTGCGTGCTCGGCCGGCCGGAACCATCAGCAACACAGCATGCTGACACTGATGACAGCATCGAGAGTTTTGAGATTCCAAATAGAGCTAGCCTCGGTTAGGTTCTCCTGCACCCTGTATCTTAATAGTCAGTTTCAACAGCCTGCTGATATGATCGATTCTGCATTAATTTAGGGAACAATAAATATAGGGCAGTATCATCTAGCAAAGTCTACAGCTACCAAACCAGCAAGGTTTAGAGCATTGACGTATGGCCGCGTATTTGAGTGATTAGTTTCTAGTTCGTACATGGAGATTCAATTAAGGTAGCTCGAATAGAGAAATGCAAATAGTAATAGCATATATAGTCTGGATGAATGGCGACGAACAGGTACGTACGCCAACTTCACCCGGTTTTAAAACAAGCATTATTATATTGCTTAATAAGTTGATCTTTTCAGCGATGCATTGCACCTTACCAAGAACACATACAACCCTTGGGCTAGCTAGCTCTAAGATGCAGTCAATGGTCGCCAGCCTTGCACTTATCCCAAACAACCAAACCAAGCCTACTGGCTGCTGAATTCTCCCTGCTTTTCTTACTCCGGCGGGAATGACGACATGGAGAAGTTGACATGCAGACGCATCAAGCTCTTGCTTATAAGAAAAACCCTGAAGCTGATTCGACCGATCACAACAGCTAGCGGCGACACAACGCCACATCCATTACTTTAACCGAGTGCTTAGTTTGTTTTATTTCATGTACTTAATTGCTATAAGCTCGTTGTTTCTTAAGGCTGCTAGGAGAATTGGCTAGAGCACGAACCCGACAATGTCTTGTTCAACTTTAATTATGGGCCCATATGGCCATCTCTTAAGCTGGCATCCTTTTTGTCTGTATGTCATACGCATGTCGACATGTAGATGCATCTCGAGCTTACAAGAATCTATATACTAGTTTATAAGAAAAAGCAAACCGTGACGCTGATTCACAACCACGGCGCCACAACGCCGCATAAGTTTGTTTAATTAACGAGAGCCTTCGTCCTTGTTTCATTCGCCGTAATGTTTGCATCTAACCCATTGCTAATTAATTACAGCCGCGATAATGTCGTCTACTCCATCTCAATGGAAAGTTCTTAGGTTATTGCAATTTGCAACCCTCTTGCGTAAGTATTACTACCAAATTGTCATGCATGATGTACTCATCAATTTAGATATCGACATGGAATCCCCACTGCCTTACGTCTGAATCCAACAGGGCAATAGGTTTCTTTTAACAAAAAACGACGGAATCAACCAGGTGTACGTACCAAGAAGGCTACTGGATCTTGAAAGGGTCTATTCCATGTCCCATTGAGTTTCACGATGAAAACCATTGGAATGACCGGGGGAGAGAATTACCAGGTTTCGTGAAGATCGTACAAGATTGGATCTTCTTTTAGCAACCTACGTCAAGTTTATCGTTTACTCCTAATTTCTATCACTGTTTCGAAGAACCTTAATTATTGGCGTCGTCAAGTCTTTATCTTCCAACTTTCCATGAGCCGTGCACACTAGCTGGATCCCTACCAAAACAGCAGCGTAAATTAACCGGCTACCAAAAGGAAAAGCGTAATTGAAACTCCAACGTAGGTGACAATGACACCAACAAAATTATATCAAAAGATGCAATTACTCGAGACTTCAGCCCTCAGGTTCGAGAGGAGGGAGGAGAAGAAGACCCCAGATTCCAAATTAATCAGCGGCTCTTCGAAACCGCGCAGGAATTAAGATCTATTGTCGTGCGTCAAGGGGCGCCGAGCTGGCTAAATTAATCTGCCCAAGGGTCATCTCAGGATACTATATTTCAGGATACTATATAAAGACGATGGGGACATGGTGGACGGAGGACCAAAGGAAGCATAAGGCAGGGTATTTTTACTTTTGACTTCTGAAACACATTAACTTCTTAATTTTATCTGATTTTTTAGACTTTTTGTCTTTTATTTTTTCTTTTATTCCTGACGATTGTATAACTTTATTGTTTATTATTTTTTAATTTAATATTACAGAAAAAAGTTAACTGTTATTATAATATATTTTTTTTAACTATTCCGGATCATTTTAAATTACATGGTCACAGCTGGAAGTCATTTGGATTGCGTGCGACGAGTGGCCGTCGCCGTCGCAATGGCGGGAAGGCAGAGCCCCTGACCACGCACGCGGGCGGCTCATGCGCGCCGCGTCAGAGGCCAAAAGGGATCCTGCAATAGACCGTACGAAAGCCGCTTCTCCGCGTAGTTTCTCCATGACAAGCGGAGCCTAGCGCTACTGGTCCCACATGTCGGCGTGAGGCGCGTGGACTACGGCCGTGTTGGGGGTCGGACATGGCACTGGCAGGTCGCCGCATGTGATTTGTTCGACACGAGTCAGATACCGTCCTGATAGGTGGGGTCAACTCTTTTCGTGGACCCACATGTCACTAGGAAAACTCCGACCGAGGAGGAGCGCAGTAGTACATAAGAACGATGGGAGGACAGCTCATGCCGACGGGTGGAATCACGCGCGGGAAATAAACAAAGGGGGCGCCGTTTCGTCGCGCACGCACGGTCTCCTAGTCACCGGTGCGCCTCTTCCGCTGATCAGTGGGGTCAAGTCAATGCGTGAGGGGCCCGCGACGGTGGGCTACGCCGCTGACGTAAACAAGAGCAATTAGCAAAACTCACCTCGCGCCCGCGTCTCGCCGCGTCGGAACAGTCAGCGCCACGTGCAGGCGCCCGGATTTGCTCGTGGTGGGCCCCGCAGAGCCGGCCCGGGAGCACGTGGGGACGTCGCCTGGGCCACGTCATCCGGAAGCGGCCGGCACGGTCGTCTCGCCGGGACCACCGCCGTTGATGCTCGCGGATATTCGCGCGCTGCTCGGAAGGTCGCCGTCGACTCGACCGGCCAGGCCTACAGCCGCCTACGTACATGGATCGTGGATGAATCCTGCTACAGGATCACCGCACGTTGTTGCTTGTTGCCTACGTGAATGTGACGGGCGAAAAATAATAGTAATAATGGTGATGACGATGGTGAAAATGTGATTGTGACTTTAATCTAATCGCAATGCACCCATAGTCAGCGGAAACACGGCCATGGAATCATTTCCACCCGTTTATTCGACGGGAAACTGGTGAAGGAAAAAAAATTTATGGCACATTAATTTGTTGCTTCTTCTTCTCTCTTCCTCAGTTCCTCCACTCCTTTCCTATCCCATCTCTTCGACATCATCCTTGTTCCTTGCATAGACGAACACTCCTACCCCCGTAGGGTCTATCGCCATTGACGACCAACACCCAATGCACTTCATGACCTCGTTGCCACTTTTAACCTTAGAACACTAACAGGTCATCGCACGAACATCTATGCAAACTCCCCGTTGGTCCACTCCGTTGTATGTGGCCTCAGTGAGGTGAGGGCCACAAAGTCATTGACTATGGCTATGTTCTTTTAGTTTTTTAGGATGATTTTTGATTTCGGCTTCTTCAAAAGCTAAAATAAAATAGAATGGTTTCTCCTACTGGTTTATCGAAGCTGCTTTCCAAATGACATTTCGATTCCGTCGGTGTGTGCGCCATCTAAGTTTGTCTCCCCTGTCTATTAGCGTCTCAAAAGGTGTAGCTAAAAGTCATCAGCTGCAATCCAAAATAATAAGGCATATAAAACTTTATTTAGGGAGAGGAGACCATACGGATTGGCATATGGTCTACGGTTAACTTGCAGTGGAGGAGCAAGAATAGGGAAGTAGCGAAAACGGTGAGGACAAAGACTGCAATAAACATTGCAACGAAGAAAACAATAGCAGTGAAGTATTTAAAAACAAAATAAATACTTTGTGTTGGACTGAATGGTAACAGAGGGGGTGAATAGTGCTAACTCAAAATTTTTCTCAAGTATTCAGGATTCAATTCTCACATAACTACAGAATTGCAAAAAATAGAATTTTCATCCAAAAACTCAAGACAAATGGCTCAAAAACATAAAACCATGAAGCAACCACTTCTCGACAGTCTAACCGGCATTGAAATGGTTGTCTGATCAATCCCGGGTGGTCTGACCACTCCTATAATAAAATCAGGTAAATGAATAGTGTTTTAGCCCAATTTCAAAAACAAACCCGAGAGAACTTTTGATCCGTAGATCCAAATAATATGAAATTTTGCAGGGATCTTCTCTAGAGGATTGCAAACCTATTCCAACAAATGATCATTAAAAACATGGCCAAAGTTGAGACCTTTTCAGTTTGAAGGAGAGGTTCACCAAACCAAGCCAAAACTAAAATCGGTGAACAAAACTTGCTTGTGGGATAATGATGATCAAGAAGGGTATAAATGTATTCCCACGCATCACAGTAAGTTAGATCACCACAGAAACCAAGCCAAAAACCCTCGGATCAAGAGATGGACCAAAGAGGCCAAAATCAAGCAAAACCGAATTTTCTCGTGAATCATGCTATCAAAGTATCTAAACGGGTGAAGATGTATTATCAAAGATTATCTCTATCTCTTATACACTCTTAGCATAGTAAGATCACAAGAAAGAAAAGGAGAGATCAAAACCAACAAAACATCAAGCACATCAATAAAAAACAAGTGGGATTCAAGAATTGTATAAAGATTAATGTATTGCTTACTTAAGAAGATAGGTTTTACAGCCACTCTACTTTAGAGGACAAAGAGCACACACGGTACTCACTCTCAAATCCTAACCCTAGAGAAGAGAATATATGAGGGAGGGGTTGGATGATTAACCTAACATGTCTCTATCTCAACCCCTTTTATAGGTGGGCAACTAGTCACCTACACCCTTAATAGACCCCATCAACTATTACAATTGGGGAAATCCATTAACTCCACACATGGGTTTTACTCTCATAAGTTCACTTATGCACGCTTTTCAAAACGTATAAGTATGTATCCGTTAAATCCTGAGTCTTGATCCAACCAACTCCGCCTTAACCTAAACCGCTCTCCAACACATCGTTCATGCATCGCGGTTTTGATCCAAGATGGTTTCGATATTTTGGTTCGATTACCAAAATACCCTTTCTTGACCTGGTCATCACCAACCACTACAAGCAATCATCATGCTTGCCATGTGTTGGTACACCACTAGCTCGCCACGCGTCGCTAAGTCTCTCTCGTCTTGGTTCCACTGAACCATGGGTCACTTGACCCGTGTAAGCTACATGGCGTCATCCCACCATCCGAACTCACCTTCAACATTTTCTGTCTTTCTCATGCTATGCTGAGCTCACCGTCTTACTCGGCATCCTCGATCGTTCTGGATCTCAACTCCTACATGAGCCTATCCCTGATCGTTGCTGTTGACCACAGTTGCATCCCTCGGTTGGGCTGAAAAATAGTGGCTTATGGCTGAAATTGCACTGTAACTACCTGAAATTATACTGTAGTTGAATGTGTCTTATTTTGCGTAATTAAATTTTAAAAATTTTAAAAATAGAAAAATATGTTAGCTAATTACGGACAACATAAACCAATACGGGAAAAAAGAACTAGCAAAAAAGTTTAAAAAAAGTCAAAAGTTCAGAAAAAATGAAATTGATGAATATTAAAAAATAAGTTAGAAGTTAGAAGCTCAAACTAAATTGAGCGAAACATAATGCTCCTGGGAACATGCCCTTACAGAGCTGACAAAAAGCTAGCTGCCTAGTTACAATCGTCATCATAATTAAATCAACGGAGCACAACTAACCGAACCTCCATTAATTAGATCTGCAAACATTTATTTTACCCGCGAGGCAGAGATGGACCAAGTGGACGATGGGAATCTCCACTGCCACTGCTGCTGTATTAGTAGGACGCGGCTCACATGCTGGGGCCCTGCACTTAGCGCCGCGCAGGGGTGTCCAGGAGGGTGACAAGTGTCCCCAAAAATTCAAAATAATTCCGAAAAATTCAAAAATATACTTTAAAAAATCTGAAAAATTGTAAAAAGTACTTTTTAAAGTATAAACAGTATTTTTTAAGTACTTAAAAATATTTTTTCAATAAAAAGTAAAAATCAAAAAAAAATTTAAGTACTTAAAAAATACTGTTTATACTTTAAAAAGTACTTTTTACAATTTTTTGGATTTTTTAAAGTATATTTTTGAATTTTTCGGAATTGTTTTGAATTTTTGGGGACACTTGTCACCCTCCTGGGCACCCCTACACGGCGCTAAGTGCAGGGGCCCCAGCATGTGAGCCGCGTCCGTATTAGTAAGAGCTCGGTGGGGCCCACGCAACATGACACCATCCTCACTGGGCCCATCCGAGAGGCAGGTACGTACGCCTCGTATCTCCTAGCTCATGGTTTTTAGCTGAGACTAAGAAACGTAAATTAAAAATAAATTATTATGATTAAAATAAATAATTTTTAAAAAGAAGATGATGAGTAATAGAAAAAGTATGAAAGATATATATACGATATAAAGCCATATAGATAAAATATGTGATATATCTATGATCTTCTATTTTATCAATAAAGTGAGATGTAAATGGAAAAAACCGCTCAAAAAGTCAGGTCTTAGTAGAAGCTAATTCGACCACTCAAAATCCCACCCTCGCATCCGACCGCCCACACGTCCCCATATCCCTCCCGATGCCCGCCACGCGTCCGTATCAGCTCAAGTCACATCGAACCTCCCCATCCTCTCCTCGACACGTGTCCAGCCCAGGCCTATATATACCCCCGGCTGCGGCGAGCTAATGTTCCATTCCAATCTTTCCAGAGCTCCTGATTAGCAACTAATAAAGCCTCCCCTGCTCCCCTAAACAGCGATTAATAAGCTGGTGCTGCTCGGAATGGACTGCGGTGGTGCGCTGCAGCTGCCGCCAGGGTTCCGGTTCCACCCGACCGACGACGAGCTGGTGATGTACTACCTCTGCCGCAAGTGCGGCGGCCTCCCCCTCGCCGCGCCGGTCATCGCCGAGGTCGACCTCTACAAGTTCGACCCATGGGAGCTCCCAGGTCTGTGATTAATTAGCTAATCTCTTGTAAATTATTTGGTCTCCTTAGTGTGTAAGATTTTGTGTTAATGGATGCATGGATGTGTGCGTGCGGTTGCAGAGAAGGCGATGGGAGGGGAGAAAGAGTGGTACTTCTTCTCGCCGAGGGACAGGAAGTACCCGAACGGGTCGCGGCCGAACCGGGCGGCGGGGACGGGGTACTGGAAGGCGACGGGGGCGGACAAGCCGGTGGGGTCGCCGCGGCCGGTGGCCATCAAGAAGGCGCTCGTCTTCTACGCTGGCAAGCCGCCTAAGGGTGTCAAGACCAACTGGATCATGCACGAGTACCGCCTCGCCGACGTCGACCGCTCCGCCGCCGCACGCAAGAAGTCCAACAACGCGCTCAGGGTAAGCTAGCTACCTTAGCTGTGGCCAATTCATTCATATCTTGCCATAATTTATTACTAGTGTTGATATATGCTTCCATGTTCTTACGGCCAAGCCTCATTTTCTTCCTTTTTTTAAATAAAAAAGAGACATTTTTACTTGCTACAAAGTTACAGTATTGACATTTACAATTGAAAATTTCGATCAATATATCTTTCTTGAAATGGCAAGCCATAACTTTAATGGTCAATTTGTTTGGTGCGCATAGGTGTAAAGGTCAGCTCATATTCACTTCTGTTTTTTGTTTTATTTAGGGAAGCTGAAAGCCAACATAAATATCTCATTTTTCGAAGCGACTTTCTCTTTTACTTCTGCCTCACTCTAAAGATAAGATAGAGTTACGGACGTAGCACATATCCCACTCTTCTAGTTCATATTTCGTGCATGTATCTCTATTTTTTTTCCATTTCTTACCAGTTCCTTAAAATCCACTTATTTTAATTATTACTATTTGTTTTTTGATAAAAAAATTATCACTGTAGCTAAAAGAACATTAGGTGCAGCCTATGAACATGACTTGAGTGAACCTAGAGACGGCAGCTGATTGGAAAAATGAAAAAGGTTTGCCAAGTTGCAAGCTGCGGCGTGCTCGAGCTGTCCCTTTCGTAACAGCCTGTAGCTGCTTTAATTTTTTTTAAAAAAATTGTAGCTGCTTTTATAATTCGATTGCATGCACTAAGAGACAAGTAAAAAAAGCGCAGCTCCATGGCGTCACGGCTCACGCACTCGCCGATAGAGACGACGGGCGCCTACCTCGTCGTTCTCCGTCGTGTCCACGTACAGGGACTGTGACCACATCCATCGAACATAGCATCACTTCGAGACGTAAATAACAATCAACTTTAATTACCTTTTACATGTACGTGTCGATCAATCTCGATCGCTAATTTAATTTTTTTTGTGTAATTCTGCAGTTGGATGACTGGGTGCTGTGCCGAATCTACAACAAGAAGGGCGTCATCGAGCGGTACGACACGGTGGCCACCGGCGACGTGAAGCCGGCCGCGGTGGCCAAGAACCCGCGGCCGGGGCACCGTGGCGGAGGGGCTGTGGGGACGGCGATGAAGCTCGAGCTGTCCGACTACGGCTTCTACCCACCGTCGCCGCCGCCGACGTCGGCGACGGAGATGCTGTGCTTCGACTGGTCCGGGTCGGCGGACCGGGACTCGGTGCCGCGGCTGCACGCGGACTCCAGCTGCTCCGAGCACGTGCTGTCGCCGTCGCCGGACTTCCCGAGCGACGGCGACCGCGACGTCGACTACGCCGAGAGCCAGCGCACCGGCGGCGGATGGCCGGGCGGCGGCTGGGGCGCCGACGACGAGTTCGTCATCGACGGGTCGCTCTTCGAGCCACCGTCGCCGGGCGTCTTCGCGCGCGACGCCGCCGTGTTCGGGGACTTGTTCACGTACCTGCAGAAACCGTTCTGAAGGAACGCACGATAGACGACAGTAATTTTTCGTAGCCGTCGGGTCGATGTAACCTGTCGAATTTTGTTGTGTTAGTTGACATGCCTGCCTGATAGATTCCGAAAGAACAAAAAAGAGAAAGGAAAGAAGAAAAAAATGGATCAAACTGGAGTTTTGTACTCAGAGGCTGTCGATGGTATTGTGTAGCTAGTGTAGAATTGGTTCAGGTTCGTGGCAACTGGCTGACGCTTTAGGTTGTCCAGTGTAATGTAATTGCAAGGCGATGATGTGATAGAGTCGCTTTCAGTGGTCTCTCGTGTGATCTGGAAAGCCAATTTTGTAATGCAATTATCGTAATAAAATGTGCTGTAAATTGTAATTCATATGGCCTCCTCTTTCTTTCCCTTCACAATTTTGAGTGTCTTGATCCATAAAGTTTACAAAAGTGGCTTTCAGAAGTGCACACTGAAAAAGAAAAGATGGGGTCCATCTAGTGTGCCATGCTAATGCCCTTTAGATAAGCTTGTCCATGCTAATGCTCTTTAGAAAAGCCTGTCCCCTGCTGATGGTTGTTTTGCTGGACTGAATGAGCGTGACAGAGAACGGTTGATTTGCTTTTGTACTTTGTGATGGGGAATATAGTCATATTGTCATGCATGCATGGATGCCAATATTGAACCATAAAAGGGCATCATGAGTCATGACCTTTTTTTAGGGGCATCATGAAACACAGATTTCTGAAGGTGGCTTGCTCACTAGTACTCCCTACATTCGAGCTCCAGAAGGCGCTAGAAGCTAATTCATTGCCTTGGAAAATAACCTTTCTGTTGACAAACGTAGGAAGGAACAATTCTGATGCAAACTTCCTATTGCAAATTTTCAGATAGTTCAGCTGCTTTAATCTGCGGATAATTCAGTAGTACTGTTGTAGGGGTGGCCCCCCACCTAAACCCAGCAGGCCTGTTAAAAGGTTATAGGGCCCAAAATGGGACATATGTAATGGCTTAAATACCCCTGACAGGGAGGTACCGATGTAAGGACACAATTGTAAAAGCACAACCCATATGAATATATATACCAAGGGAAGGCTAGGAGGGAGACAAAAGGTCATCACTTTCTCCGAACTCTCCACTACCACATCTCTCTCTGTTTGGTCTGTAACCACAACAGTTGGCGCCGTCCGTGGGGAGGACAGGAGCAAGCCTGAAATCCGAAGAAGGATGACACCGAAAAAAGCTTCGTCGACGGCGGCGAAGGGAAAGAAGGCGGCTGGGTCGGAGCGTCGCATGGGTACCAGGGCTTCGGCATCGGCTGTCGCGGGCGCGGGTGACGGCGCGGGCGCGGTGGTCGCGGACGTCGACGCTCGCACTGCGACGACCAACCCCCCCGCTGGCGCTGCCACGACCGACCCTGCCACTGGCGTTGCGACGACCGACCCCGCCACTGGTGCTGCGACGACCAGCCCCGCCACCGCCGCTACAACGACCAACCCCGCCGACGCGACAGCGACCAACCCCGCCACTGGCGCTGCGACGACCGACCCCGCCACTGGTGCTGCGACGACCAGCCCCGCCACCGCCACTACAACGACCAACCCCGCCGACGCGACAACGACCAACCCCGCCACCCTCGCCGCAACGCTCGCCGGTAGCGCGGACCGGGCGGTTTCAAGGGAACTATGTCGAGCGAGTCGACGCAGACCAGCTCTTCGCAGTGAAGCAGAAACCTTCGGAGAAGCTCCGGGACTACTCCAAGCGCTTCACGAAGGTGCGCTGCCAAGTCAGGGACATTAATGAGACAACCGTCATCAACACGACCATACAGGGCCTTCGTCCGGGCCCCATGGCCGAATACAACGCGCGGAGGCCTATCAAGACAGTCGCCAAGCTCTTCGACAAAATGGAGGAGTATGCGCGGGCAGAGGAAGAGGCGCGGAGATGCAGCGCCGCCGCCCCCAACCTCGCCCAAGTGAAGCGCTTGCCACACGAGGGGGGGCAGGTGATGATTCCCCGAAGCAGCGCCGCAGACGAGAACCCCGTGGAGACACTCCCGGCGGTAGCGATACCGGGGAGCAGGAAGGTTCTTCAAGGGGCAGGCGCAAGCCCCGACATTGCCAGCGTAGGCCACAAAAGGTCCTCCATGTCCTCGGCGTCGAGAACGCCCCTCGAGGACCTGCCCCCACCTCGCGGGGAGGGGGCCGGGAATGGGAAGGCAGACCAGATCGCAACGGGCGACCCCGCGCGAAACAAGAAATTCTAGATTACGGCAAGTGGTGTGAGGTGCACGGTTACGGCGATCACCACACGAAGACGTGCATCGAGGTCATGGAGTTGCGACGGATGACGGCCGGAGCTCGGGCCTCATCCGGGGAAGGCACGTGGTGCCGCTCCATCAGCGTCATCACCGGAGGGTCCCTATCGGGGCCCCCCTTGGAGCAGCCGCAACCGTGGGTGCCGCCCCGCGACATCACCTTCACCCTGAATGACGTTAGGGGTGTGGAGTTCCCTCACCAAGACCCTTTAGTCATTCAGGCTCACATCGCAGGCCATGACGTCAGGCGCATCCTCGTCGACGGGGGGAGCTCTGCGAACATTCTGTTCGCGGGGGCCCTCGATCGTATGGGAATCCCCCGAAGCCGCTTAGAGCAGTCAGGAGCTCCACTTCAAGGCTTCGGAGGCCAACCGCTGGAGGCCATAGGACACGTGTCCCTTCCAGTTACATTCTGCCAGGAGGGTAACACCCGAAGCGTGCACGTCATCTTCGATGTCGTAGACATCCCGCACCCCTACAACGTCATATTGGGACGGCCCGCCATCAACTCCCTCGAGGCGATCCCGCACCACGCCTTCTTATGTATGAAGCTCCCAGGCCCGGAGGGCGTGATCACTGTCTTCGGCGACCAGGACCTCGCCAGACGCGTCGAAGTCAGCAGCCGGGATTTACATCGACCAGTGCACGTCCTCCCAGGCATGCTCGGCAATATGCCCTCCGCTCCGGGATGGACACCTAAGCCTCGACCCGAAGGTGGAGTCAAAAAGGTGCCGCTCCAGGCGGAGGGGCAGTTTGTGTCCATTGGCGAGGGGCTCCCTACGGAGGTCGAGCGAGACCTACTCCAAGTGCTTCAGAATAACGCCGACATTTTTGCATGGTCACCGGAGGACATTAAGGGCGTAGACCGCGCAGTAATCGAGTATCGCCTGGCGGTCCGCCCTGACGCCAAGCCGGTCAAGCAAAAGCTTCGTCGCATGTCCATGGATCGGCAGCAGGCGGCCAAGGTGGAGGTGGCGAAGCTTCTCCGGGCCGGGGTCATTCACGAGGTCCACCACCCAGAGTGGCTCGCCAACCCTGTATTGGTAAAAAAGGCCAGCGGGGCCTGGCGTATGTGCATTGACTTCACGGCACTCAACAAGGCGTGCCCAAAAGACAATTACCCCTTCCGCGCATCGATCAACTGGTCGACGCTACCGCTGGGTGCGAGCTAATGAGTTTCCTGGATGCCTACTCTGGCTACCACCAGGTATACATGGCCGAAGACGACGAGGACAAGACCAATTTTATCACACCGATTGGGACTTTCTACTTCATCAGAATGCCCTTCGGCTTGAAGAACGCAGGTGCTACCTTTACCCGCCTCGTCGCACTTGCCCTCGCCGCCCAGCTTGGGAGGAATGTGGAAGCCTACGTCGACGACGTGGTAGTCAAAACCCGGCAGCTCGCTTCGCACGGCCGGAATCTCCAGGAGACCTTCGGCAACCTCCAGAAGGCCGGCATCAAGCTCAACCCCGACAAATGCGTCTTTGGCGTGCAGGCGGGCAAACTACTGGGCTTCCTCGTATCCGGACGGGGCATCCAGGCGAATCCCGATAAGGTTGAGGCCATCCTGGGTATGGAGCCGCCCAAAATGACGAGGGTGGTCCAGAGGCTGGCGGGCCGCATGGCAGCCCTAAGCCGCTTCCTATCTAGGGCGGCGGAGCGGGGTCTGCCATTCTTTAAGACACTCCGCGGGTGCGACGGATTTCGTTGGGATAGTGACTGTGCGGAGGCCTTCAACGAGCTCAAGAAACACCTGGCGAGCCTCCCCACTCTGGTCGCCCCAACACCAGAGGCTCCCCTCTTGCTCTATCTGGCCGCGTCGGTTACAGCGGTCAGTGCCATCCTCGTCCTAGAGGAAGGCGCCGTACAGTGGCCCGTATACTTTGTCTCCAAAGCCCTCCAAGGTGCCAAGACAAGATATACGGAGCTTGAAAAGCTCGCTTACGCGTTGGTCATGGCCTCCAGAAAGCTTCGACATTATTTTTTGGCCCACCCAATCACAGTGCCTTCCTCGTTCCCCCTGGCGGAGATGTTACACAATAAGGAATCCATGGGGCACATCGGCAAGTGGGCTGCCGAGCTCGCCCCGTTCTCCCTGACATACGCCTCGCGGACGGCAATCAAATCTCAAGTTCTCGTCAACTTCCTCGCAGAATGGACTCTGCCGGCTCAGCCCGCCCAGAAGCACGACGACCCGGTATGGACGCTCACCATCGACGGAGCCTACGGCGTCGCGGGCGCGGGCGTAGGCGCAGTGATTGTTACGCCCGAGGGGCAGCGCCTGCTATACTCGGCGCGCCTTGTATTTTCGGCCACCAATAACACAGCTGAGTATGAAGCGCTGCTCTTCGGCCTGACAAAGCTCAAGGCAATTGGTGCGCGGCGAGTGCTCGTCCGCACGGACTCGCGTTTGGTGGCAGGCCACGTAGACAAGTCATATCAAGCCAAGGACCCTGAGCTGGCCAAATACCTCGCGGCCGTAAGAGCGAGGGAAAGGCATTTCTTGGGCGTCATGGTCAAGGCCATCCCTCGCGCGGAAAATGAGCAGGCCGACGCCCTCGCAAAGGCGGCCAGCCAACAACTGCCACCCCCTGACGGGGCGTTTTACGAAGTGTTACCGCAGGCGGCTATCGCGCAGGACAATCGGGACGCGGCCCTCGTTCACCACATCGTCCAGCAGGGCGACTGGCGAGAGCCTATCTTCAATTTCCTGCAGGGCATTGCCGAGCCGGAGGACCCCGCCGAGCTCCGGCGTCTGCAACACCGTGCTAGATCCTTCCAGGTGTTTGAAGGGACACCCTACAAAAAGGGAGTCTGCGCACCGCTCCTGCGCTGCCTCTCGCGCGAAGAGGGGAAAAAGCTCCTTGCAGAGATCCGCGCGTGGGTGTGTGGGTCTCACCTCGCTCCAAGGTCGTTGGTCGGCAAGGCATTCAGGCAAGGCTTTTACTGGCCGATTGCCATCACTGACGCCCAGGACCTCGTGCGTCGGTGTCAGGGGTGCCAGTGGATGGGACGTATCATCCGCAGGCCCCCGACGAACCTCAACCCTATTCCCCCGGTGTGGCCGCTGGCACGCTGGGGCGTCGACATAGTGGGACCGCTTCCCCGAGCCCCAGGGGACCTGCGGTTCGTGGTAGTTGCGTTGGAATATTTTTCCAGGTGGCCGGAGGCGGTAGCCCTGGCCAAAATAACCTCGGCGGCCATGCAGCGCTTCCTCTGGCAGAACATTATATGACGCTTCGGTGTGCCCAGGGAGCTCACCGTCGACAACGGCCTGCAATTCGACGCCACCCTATTCAAAGAGTTTTGTGACAACATGGGCATCACGCTTCCGTTCGCCTCGGTCGGGCACCCCCAGTCCAACGGAGCAGTCGAGAGGGCGAACGGCGCCATCTCTATCGCCGTCAAAAAGCGCCTGGTCGGGTTGCCGAAGGGCAAGTGGCCGAGCGAGCTTCACAGCGTCCTTTGGTCCCTTCGCACAACGGTAACACGCCCGACGGGGTTCACGCCTTTCAAGCTCCTTTTTGGTGATGAGGCAGTGACGCCTGAGGAAATCAAGGCTGGCTCGCGGAGGGTCCTCGTCCAAGCGCCCGACGAGGAGCGTCGCGTGTCCTTGGACCTCCTCGACGGGGCGCGGGCGAGCGCAGCCCGACATGTCGAAAAGTACGCGTGGCAGACAGTGCGTACTCGAGACCGGTCCGTATATCCGCGAGGGTTCAAGCCTGGGGATCTCGTCCTCAGAATGGCGCTCCATGCGGAGACCGTTGGCAAGCTGGAGTCCAAGTGGGAAGGTCCATACATCGTGGCGGAAGCATTACAGAAGGGAGCATACCGCCTCGCCACACCCGAGGGACAAACTCTCCACCACACATCGAACGTGGATAAGTTGCGGCGATATTACGCCTAGAAGCAGGACGAAAAGTATAATGGCATCAGCCCCTCGTTGTACGATGCTCGCCCGCACAAACGGGAGTTCAATAAAACTAGCCGTTCACAGAAAGTATCATGTTGTCTGGCCACAATGTGCAGAAGATCACCCCCGCATTTAGGTCTACCTCCGCACGCGTCAGTCTACGGACTCTAAATGAAGTTGTAGCGTCAAGGTTCGCCTCCGCACGCGCCAGTCCACGGACTCTAAATGAAGTCGTAGCGTCCAGGTCCGCCTCCGCACGCGCCAGTCTACGGACTCTAAATGAAGTCGTAGCGCCGTGGTTCGCCTCCGCACGCGCCAGTCCACGGACTCTAAATGAAGTTGTAGCGTCGAGGTCCGCCTCCGCACGCGCCACGGACTCTAAATGAAGTCGTAGCGTCGAGGTCCGCCTCCGCACGCGCCAGTCCACGGACTCTAAATGAAGTCGTAGCGTCGAGGTCCGCCTCCGCACACGCCAGTCCACGGACTCTAAATGAAGTCGTAGCGTCGAGGTCTGCCTCCGCACGCGCCAGTCCACGGACTCTAAATGAAGTCGTACCGTCGAGGTCCGCCTCCGCACGCGTCAGTCCACGGACTCTAAATGAAGTCGTAGCGTCGAGGTCCGCCTCGGCACGCGCCAGTCCGCGGACTCTAAATGAAGTCGTAGCGTCGAGGTCCGCCTCCGCACGCGCCAGTCTACGGACTCTAAATGAAGTTGTAGCGTCGAGGTCCGCCTCCGCACGCGCCAGTCTACGGACTCTAAATGAAGTCGTAGCGTCGAGGTCCGCCTCCTCACGCCCCAGTCTACGGACTCTAAATGAAGTCGTAGCATCGAGGTCCGCCTCCGCACGCGCCAGTCTGCGGACTCTAAATTAAGTCGTAGCGTAGAGGTCCGCCTCCGCACGCACCAGTTTACGGACTCTAAATTAAGTCGTAGCGTCAGGGGCTGCAGAGGCTTCGACCACTTCAACGGCGGCAGACGCCTGCAGGGCACCCTGCACAGGGTCCGAAACGTCGCGCACACCCCCGTTGCTCGATCCTTCACCACGTCCGGGAGACTTCGTCTCGCCTGATGTCGACGGAATGAGCGAGCAAATCGGAGAGAGTTTCGCGAAGTCGTGCAAGGAAAGGGAACTGCGCCTACCTCCTACACCCTCCGCCGTGACGGAAGGGGGTGCCCGTTCAACCGCCGGTCGGGGGGCGGGTGCCTCGGTGGGCGGTCGAGAAGACCCTTCGGCCGCGTCGGGCAACACAACTCCAAGCACAGGGCCGGCGACGCCGTACCGACCCCTCGGAGGCGAGGGAGACTGGACTCGAGGACGTTTCGCCTGTGGCACCGCAGGCGATTCTTCCGCGGCGCTAGCAGCCGCAGCTCCTGTCGCGCCTTCGGTCCCTACCGCCCCGGGCGCGTCCTTGGCAGCCGCCGTGGGTGGCAAAGCACCGCCGGCCGCAGCACTCTCGCCAGGAGCGACGTCCCCCTCGGGTTGGCAGGTTCCGGCCCAACTAAGGCCGTACGCATGGGCTCAACAGCGCCAACGGATGGTGCCGCCAATGGGCTCGAGATGACGCGCCCACCCGAACTGGCCCGGCCAGACTCATCGCCGGTCGCACGTCCTGTCCCAGCGGTGCCAGCCGCCGAGGTGGCTGGCGGGCTGGGTATGGCAACCTCGGAGCAGGCCCGGCGCCGCGAAGGCAATACCCCCGCTTGGCTACCACCGCCACGATGGCCCGGAATCCCTGCGGGAGCCTCCGCCGGCACCGCGCGCTCGGGCACAGCAATGCCCAGAATCTCGCACATGCGGTTTATCCGCCCCTGCTTCGCCGTTTTGGTCGCGGCCTCACGCATCTTGTGCTCCTTGAGCATGTACGGACCCAGGAACGCTACAACCGCGCGCTCCGCATCTTCTAGCCGGGCCACTGCACAAAAGACAACAAGTCTTATCAGGCGGGGACTACGCAGACACAAAGGGATGCGTACCAACGCATTGCACGACTTACAAGGAGCGGAGGGCGGAAGCA
The DNA here is from genome assembly GCA_017311315.1 of Dendrocalamus latiflorus. Taxonomy (NCBI): domain Eukaryota; kingdom Viridiplantae; phylum Streptophyta; class Magnoliopsida; order Poales; family Poaceae; genus Dendrocalamus; species Dendrocalamus latiflorus. The sequence continues at coordinate 3,836,875 of CM029641.1, read as the reverse complement.
GGCAAGACAATGGCGGGCGAACCCCGTCCTCTCGGTCGTCGCCCTGTCGCGCGTACTTCCACCGGGCGGAGAGTGGCGCCACCCCGTACATCGTAAACTCTTCGGCCAAGTCGCGCATGCTTAGCCGGCGCGCAACGCCAGCAAGCCTCCATAGCCTCTGTGCGTCATCAGCCTCCGGCTTCACACTTGGCGAGCCATTGAACGAGATTGGCCCACCTCGGCATAGCAGGCCACTCATGCTGGTCACGATGTAATAAAACCACCGCCGCGTCCAGCCGGACTCCCACCTCCCCAGGGTGGCCGACGCAGGGAATAGCGTCGTGCAGGACGCTCGTAGCACGAAATCCACACTGCCAAAGTTGGATACAGCCCCCTCCCCGACTTTCTTGGGTCGGCAGCATGTGTCGTGCAGGGTGACGAACAGGCTCGCACTGGGACGCCGGCCTTCTGTCCGTGCCGCCCACGAAAAGACAGCTAGGCGGACTATGGCGTTTGGCGTCAGCTGTGCTAACTCCAACTCGTAGGCCCGCAGGACTTCGCCCACAAACATCGTTGATGGCATTCGAAGGCCAGCGTCGAAGAACGCGACGAAAACGATCGCCTCTATTTCCTGGGGCCTCGGCTCTGTCTCGTCGCGACGGGGTAGGCAAGCCCCATCACGCTCCTCGACCTTCCTTTCCGGTACAAGCCGCTGCAGCGTCTCTTCGGTTACGCGACTCCTCCCCAGCACACGGGAGCAGCGGCCCCCCCGAGTATTCCATGGCGTCCCACCGCCTGTCGGCACGTGAACGCCCCTGCAACACGAGCTCGTACTCCCCAGAAGGGACAGACAACTCGTCCCGGCTAGACAAGGAGCCGCCGCCGGGATGGTGGGAGACATCGTCATGGCCGGCCATTGTTCTCTGCGATCAGGGCAAAAGGAACCAAGGCGGGAGTAAGTTGCGCTACTGCCAGAACAAGCAGAGCTAGGAGACAGGCGAGACAGAACGTCCCCACTACAACGGTGGCACCTTATAAGGCCCGCTCGCCTTCCCCACGGCTACAAGCGCAGCCAGATTAACCCCCAGCGGTTCGGCTACCCACGGCTTGGAAAGAAGAACCGCCAGCACTTCGAGGAGCGTGCCTGGTAGGTGGCCAGACAGCGCGCAACGCCAACGGGCGCCCGCCACGCGTCCCGCTTTCTTGGGGAAGAGGCGAACTGTCGCGGTCACGCAACCGCTCACATCCCACGACGCACCAATCACAAGCCACCGCGTGCCCCACCCACGGGAAGGCGGACGGCACGGCGGGACAGCCTGCGCCCTGACAGGCCAGGCGTCGGCACGATTCCAAGCACCATTAAAAGCGCACTACCTGATCGCGGGGTCATAACAGCTTCGAAGCACAGCGACGCGAGGCCTGCCTCCACCACCGCTACTTCGACCAGGCGCCAGCTCCGCTGCCGCGCGCGCGCCTACTTCGACCAGGCGCCAGCTCCGCTGCCACCCGTTCGAAGGGTAGAGGACGGAGCGCGCGCGCGCCTACTTTGACCAGGCGCCAGCTCTGCTGCCACCCGTTCGAAGGGTAGGGGACGGAGCGTGCGCGCGTGCCTACTTCGACTAGGCGTCAGCTCCGTTGCCACCCGTTTGAAGGGTAGGGGACGGAGCGCGCGCGCGCCTACTTCGACCAGGCGCCAGCTCCGCTGCTACCCGTTCGAAGGGTAGGGGACGGAGCGCGCACGCGCCTACTTCGACCAGGCGCCGGCTCCGCTGCCACCCGTTCGTAGGGTAGGGGACGGAGCGCTCGCGCGTCTACTTCGACACCGTTCGAAGGGTAGGGGACGGAGCGCGCGTGCGCCTACTCCGACCAGGCGCCAGCTCCGCTGCCACCCGTTGAAGGGTAGGGGACGGAGCGCGCGCGTGCCTACTCCGACCAGGCACCAGCTCCGCTGCCACCCGTTCGAAGGGTAGGGGAACGGAGCGCGCGCGCGCCTACTCTGACCAGGCGCTAGCTCCGCTGCCACCCGTTGAAGGGTAGGGGACGGAGCGCGCGCGCCTACTCCGACCAGGCGCCAGCTCCGCTGCCACCCGTTCGGAGGGTAGGAAACGAAGCGCGTGCGCGCCTATTCCGACCAGGCGCTAGCTCGGGACGGAGCGCGCGCGCGTCTACCTCAGCTGCCAATCCAAGCATCGGCTTCGGCTACGGCCTCAGACCCCGGGACCCGCTGCACACCAAGGCTCCGCAAGTTCGGAGAAGTTCATAGGCCGCAGGGACGGAGGGGGCCAAAGGACTCGGCAACATGACTTCGGCCCTATGAAGCCCTTCACCATGAGAGGCTCCTGTTGTAGGGGTGGCCCCCACCTAAATCCAGCAGGCCTGTTAGAAGGTTATAGGGCCCAAAATGGGACGTATGTAATGGCTTAAATACCCCTGACAGGGAGGTACCGATGTAAGGACACAATTGTAAAAGCACAGCCCATATGAATATATATACCAAGGGAAGGCTAGGAGGGAGACAGGAGGTCATCACTTTCTCCCAACTCTCCACTACCACATCTCTCTCTGTTTGATCTGTAACCACAACAAGTACACTGGTACTAAACCGCTCGTTTGTCAATAACCACATGACTGTTGGCGCTTCAGTTCAAATCCAGCACTGAACACAATACTTACCTGACCTCATGAACACCAGTCATGTAGGATTTAGCCCTACATCGGTAATCTTCAGAGATTGCTCAATTATGCGCTGAAAAGAAGTTCGCCAACAGGTCAATTTTGTTGTGCCGTTGGCATGACTGTTACTCTGTTAGTTTCAAGAAAACAATACTAACCGATCTCTTGAATTTAGGTGTGGTTGTTGGTATTGTCTGTATAGTCTAGTACAAGGGGTCTCAGTTCAGGTCACCACTGTGTTCGAGTAATAGCTATGTGATGTAATAGAGCTAGCTTTCTCTTGTCTCTCTCATCATCTTACGACCTGAAGCCTATGCTTGATGAGGAAGTATCTGATGGACATGAGGCAATCCATAGACATGTGGACAAATGTGATCTCAGTCGTCTGAACCGAAATGAGCGGATGCACGCACGAAGCCACTTATGGCGTTTTTCCATTTGCCCCCCTCTCCCCAGAGTTTTTTGCTATTATGGTACCTGCTAAGTTGGGCTTCGCTGAAACGGTACTTATACCGTGGGCTTCTCCCAAATAGTACCTTTGTTGTTAACACCTCTCCAAAATAGTATTCTCAGAGATTTCAACTCAAATAATTTGATTTTCGAATTTGTACTCCCCAATTGACTGAACTGTCGTCCACATAATCTGTAGAAAATCAATCCATGTTCCTTTGCAGACAACATGACTACACGATTCGAAGATTAACGTACACTACAAAAGGTAGCATTTCAAGTTCCAGCATGCAGCATGAAGCAAAGAAAATGATCAAGTTCCACCTGCCGCGTACGTGGTCCGGTTGCTCCTGCCGACGTGCGACCGTCCCTGGCTGGCGTGCGATCGTCCGTGGCCTGGGGTGCGCGTACTCCCGTGCGATCCTTGCCGCGCTCTCGCCTGGCGTTGACGGCGCCGCGCCGAGTATTCCGATCGGCCAATCGGCGTGCCGCCGTCGCCAATGAAACCCAAACGATGTGAAAAGAAGAAAATAAAAGTGATTAGGGTTAAACAAAATGAGCAGGGGCAGTTCAGTCAATTGGGGGAGTACAAATTCAAAAATCAAATTATTTGAGTTAAAATCTCTGAGAATACTATTTTGGAGAGGTGTTAACAACAAGGGTACTATTTGGGAGAAGCCCACGGTATAAGTACCGTTTCAGCGAAGCCCAACTTAGTGGGTACCACAATAGCAAAAAACCTCTACTCCTCTCCCCGCGTCACCTCCTCCTCCTCCCAACCCCCATACCCACACGGGCATTCTCTCCCTCATCCTGTTGCCCACCTGGCTGGAGCTTCTGTCCCTGCCCGGCCCTCATCTGGCCATGCTCTTCCATTCTCGCGCCTTCCTCCATTGTTGCCTCCCCTTGTTCTTGCCTCTCCTTAGCCCAGGCATTCTAGTCGAGCTCTCCCTCCCCAAATCAAACTGGAGGCAGAAGAGTGGTTAGGATTTGGGTCGGACCAGGTGGAGCCATTTGGGTTTCTTCGCTAGTGATCTCCATGGGCAGGTACTCTCTGTTCTTGAATCGCTCGATTTGTGTTGTCCTAATGGTGTTTGTGTGTTCAAGATTGGATTTTGGCACTTGCCACCATATGCGCTAACGCTTGATTTGTGTTGTCCTAATCAAGGTTGTTAACATCGTAATTCTAGTCGTAGAATCATACGATTTTATGATCCCACAAAATCAATCCGATTCAAATCGCATCTTGAGTCATACCTGGTATAATCATGGTAGAATCGCGATCCTAGTCATAGAATCATGTAGGATCGCAGTAGAATCGTAGTAGAATCATAGTAGAATTGTGTAGAATCACACATCATCCAAGATTATAAAAAACTTAGGTATTTGGTTGTGTCCTATCATTCAATTCAAGTTGTATGTTAAATACCAAATAGTTAATAGTTTAGACATTAAGATTCAGAGGTTCGGAATAATAAAAATTAATTAATTATCTATGTATTTTACTTTTTATGTAAAATGATCAGATTATAGCAATATTGATAACATCACTTCTCTAGTCATAGGTCTCATGATAGAATTTAAGTCATGATTCCAGTTATGAATAAGATATATTTATTAATCAAATTAGATGCCAAATGATCAAATAAACATTTATATCACTTTTGAAATTCACGGTAAATTAGGAAAAAATATTTTTGGTAGAATCAGGTAGGATCCTACTATTCGACCCTAGAATGCGATTTTACCAAAATGTCTCTGATCCGATTCAGGATTACCATTCTAACAACTTTGGTCCTACTGAAATGAGTGGATGAGATTGATGCCAGAGTGCGCATAAAGTCACTTATGGCGTTTTCCATCCCCCGTCACCTTCTCCTCCCAACCTTGAACACACGAACACCATTAGGACAACACAAAATTGAGCAATTCAAGAATGGAGAGTACTTGCCTACGGAGATCGCTGTTTAAGAAACCCCAATGGCTTTGTCGGTTCGACCCAAATTCTAACCCCTCTTCTGCCTCCGGTTAGGTTTGGGGAGGGAGATCTCGATTGGAATGGCTGGGCTGAGGAGGGACGCAAGAACAGGGATACAGCGATAGAGGAAGGCGCGAGGATAGAGGAGCTTGGCCAAATGAGGGCCAGGCAGGTGTGGAAGCTTCGGCCCGGGTGGGTGACGGGATGAGGGAGAGAACGCCTGTGCGGGAACGGGGGTTGGTAGGAGAAGGTGACGTGGAGGGGGATGGAAAAACGCTATAAGTGGTTTCGTGCGTGCGCTCGCCTCAATCTGATTGCATTTGTCCACATATGACATATCCATGGGTTGCCTTTTGTCCACCAACTTCCTCATGCTTGATGTATTGTAAGTTGTAACTATGTCCCCAGACTTATTGTTCGCAAATCTGAATATTTTGTTTGACAAAGTTTACAAAAGTTATCAGCAGAAGTACACAGCATGAAGTGACACAGAGAGAGAGAGAGAGAGAGAGATGTTCAGATCTTTGTGACGTTGTCGATCGGTATGCCATCTTCTACCTGTTACCATTTTCTACACCCATTGTAGTGGTGCAGGGCCAAGCTTGAGGGCCTGTTTGGAACAGAGGAATTTCACAGGAATTTTACAGGAAACAGTTCAATTCCCGCAGGAATCGGGAAAAATTCCCGCATTCCAAACAGGGCCTGAACTGCTGTTCAGCTAGACAGCTACAACAAATCATCAGGTGAAACATTTGTCATCTTCTTTGAGTTAAAGCAACACGATTAACCACTTCACCTTCCTGTAATTTTTTCCTTTTGCGGATGTAGCACAACACCATTCACCAATATTACAACACTTGCTAAAACTTAGAAGAAAACCATGGTAAATATGAGGTGAGGCATCCATGCCTGAGAGCAGTAGTTGGAAACCGGTTTCTCGAGTAGATCATCACCGGACGCTCTTGAATTACTTATCACTCAAAGCAATTTTCTCCACGACAACATCGAGAGAGTTACCGCTGTTAGGATGATCTCAGGCATTTGGCCCAACGGCCAAATGCCAACCCCTTGACCGCGCCCTGATCGGGGGCGCCCAGCCCAATAGGCTGGTGGGCCCCTGTCGCCAGCGTCATATAAACAGAGGTGGGGGCCGGGCGGCTCGCATCACGAGGTTGACCGTGCCGCCGCCACCCCACCGACAAAACCCTAACCCGATCTGTTGAGGGGGCGCTCCAGCAACGGGAAGCTCCACCGTGCCGCCACCGTCGCCGCGCACCGGGAGACGCCGTTCTTCCCCGACCGTCGCTGCCCGTGCGCAGACTTCACCGACGAACCCGAGATGGCCACCTCCTCCTCCAACGCGTCCGACGGTCAGTACCCTCTTCCCCTCTCTGTCCCTCTCGGTATCTCTCTCGAACCCGAAGAACACCCGTAGATCTAAACCCTAGGAGATCCTAAACCTAACAATGGTATCAGAGCAACCTAGTGGTAGATCTAAACGGGAAAAGAAAAGAAAAGATTCCCCAACCCGAGAAATCGGCAAAAGAAAGGAAAGATAAAGAGGGGGACTCACGCGCGCCGCCGGGGCCGGGCGCCGCCGCCGCGCCGCAGCTCGTTGCCGCTCCGCGCTGAGGGGCTGCCGCCGCCGTCGCCTTGCGGGCGTGCGCCGCCGCCTCCTTGGTCGCCAGCCGAGCGCCGCCGTTTTGGGGCCGTCGGGGCCGCCGCCCCGCCCGCTTTGGGGGCCGCCGCCTCCTCCCGATGGCGCCACCGCGCTATGCCGCTCCGCGCTCGGGGCCGCCGCCGCGCGCAGGAGCGCCCGCCGCTCCCTTCCCCTTACTCCCGATCCGTTTTTTCCGGGTCAAGCCGGCGCTTGTGCCCCTAGGGTTAGGGTTTGGGTGGGGGGGCGTTGGTTTTGTTCCCGCGGAAAACTCTCTCAGCCGTGCGATCTTTTGGACGGCCGAGATCGGGCGGGGCCAATTGGGCCGGAGGCCTGCGGGGGTTTTTGGGCCGCGCGGTGAGAAAGAGGCCGCCATGGGCCACGCTAGAGGAGGCCGCGCCGCTGGCTGCGTGGACGCGCGCGCGCGCGTGAGGCGCGGGGAGAGCGGGCCGGCTAGGCCGCGGCCGAAAGAATGGGCCAAAAGGCCGAATTGAACAGTAAATCCAAAATTGGATTTTTATTGATTATAATGATTTTCAGAAGCAATTTTTAATGAATTTCAATGAAATTTGATCCAAATTCTCTGTAAATTTTTGCACCAACGTGTTAATTTTTTCAGAGATTAAATGTGTACAGTATAATGCTTCTGAATATTGAATTATTTTTAGAATAATTACAGTTTCCGCTGCAAAAGTTAATGTTGATTAATTTTCATTATTAAATTCGAACCAACGGGAGAATTTAATTTTGAAAAATAGAGATAATTTCCAGAGATTTATGATATTGTTATTTTCTGACCAACGTTGATAATAACAGTATTATAAATTTTTTAATTGATGATTTTATGCATTATTTCTATTTCTGCCCAACGGTGATGTAGATTTAATGTATGGATAAAATTGATTTAAATTGTATGTCGTATTTTTGACCAACGTTGGAAATAAGGCATATAATTTTCCTGTTATGTTCTCACTTTATTTGAAATATTTTCAGGAGGATACAACTTGATGAGTTGTATCAGAGAGATCCCCACTCTCAAAGGAGATAATTATGGAGAGTGGAAGAAAAAGATAGACTTAGCGTTTATCTTGGCTGAGGTGGACTGGGTCCTCACTACAGCACGTCCCACTGAGCCTATGGCACCAGTGAGGGATCAAAATGAGGATGATACTACTTGGCAGAAAAGACAGAGGGATCATGCTCCCTTACAGATGTCTTATGATCTTGATCATAAGAAATGGACCACAGCCAACAAGAAAATGTATGGCTGTGATAAAGAACACAATTGAGCCTGCTATTGTGGGCTCAATTGCAGAGTGTGACACTGTCACAGAGTACCTAGAAAGAATAAAGAGTCAGTTTACTGGCTCTTCAAAGACTTATGCTACACAGCTGATCAAACAGCTTGTGACAGAGAGGTACTCTGGTGGTGGCAGTGGCATAAGAGAGCACATACTAAGGATGAGTAACTTGACATCCAAGCTTAAACCAATGGATTTGGCTCTCAAGGATGAGTTCCTTATTCATTTGGTTTTTGCTTCCTTGCCTAAAGAGTTTGACACATTTGTTGTCAACTACAACATGCAGCCCGAGAAATGGGACTTGGAAAAGTGCATAACTATGTGTGTGCAAGAGGAGGAAAGAATCAAATCCTCACATGGTGGTTCTATCAACTATGTGAAGGACTACAAGAAAAAGAACTTCAACAGTAACTTCTCCTCAAAGAACAAGGGAAAAGCCCATGTCCATCACCCTCAACAGAATAAATTTGCTGTAGACAAAGATCAGTGTCTTCACTGCAAGAAGACGGGATACTACAAGAAGGATTGTCCTGATTACTTAAAGATGATAATGGCAAAGAAAGGTGAGAACATTATTACCTTTATAAATGAATGCTTGTATGTACAATATTCGAAATCCACTTGGTGGATTGACTCAGGAGCAACTGTTCATGTTGCTAATTCTTTACAGGGATTCCGTTCGACGAGGACTACGCAAAGAAACGAAAGATACATTAAAGTTGCCAATGGAGTCCAAGCTGAAGTTGAAGCCGTTGGCGATCTTTCATTAGAGTTAGCTAATGGCTCCAATCTTTTAATTAGAGATGTCCTTTTTGTTCCCTCTTTACAGAGGAATTTGATTAGTGTTTCAAAATTGGACAAAGATGGTTATGATTGTAATTTTGGAAATGGCAAGTGTGAAATAATGTTTAATAAAGAATGTGTTGGTCTTGCCATCTTACAGAATGAGCTTTATTTGTTATCATTATGTGATGATGTGAATGTCGTATGCGATAATGTGAATGTTGCGTGCGAGAAAGTGATTGAATCCTCGTCTACGAATGTAAACAGAAAACGAAAGAGAACTCTAGATGAGTCGTCGAAATTATGGCACTGTCGTTTAGGCCATATTTCGAGGGGGAGAATAGAAAGACTAGTTAAGAATGATATTCTTCCTCCATTAGAGTTCTCAGACTTAGAACAATGCAGAGAATGCATTAAAGGAAAATATGTAAAGAAAATTAAAAAAGACGCTAAAAGAAGCACAGGAGTTCTACAAATTATTCACACAGATATTTGTGGTCCTTTTCCTGTTAAAAGTGTGGATGGATATGACTCGTTCATAACATTCACAGATGATTAGTCCCGTTTTGGATATATTTATCGAATCAAAGAAAGAAATGAAGCCTTGGATAAATTCAAGATATTTAAGGCTGAAATTGAAAACCAACACGATTTAAAGATTAAGATAGTCCGATCTGATCGTGGGGGGGAGTACTACGGTCGACATACCCCATATGGACAAGTTCCTGGACCTTTTGCAAGGTTTTTACAGGAAAATGGCATAGTGGCCCAGTATTCTATGCCGGGCAAATCTCAACAAAATGGAGTAGCTGAAAGACGCAACCGTACCCTGATGGATATGGTGCGAAGTATGATGAGCTACTCCACACTCCCATTGAGTTTATGGATGGAGGCGTTGAAAACCGCCATTCATATTCTCAACAGAGTGCCTAGTAAGTCGGTGCCCAAAACACCGTACGAGTTGTGGACAGTAAGAGTTCCCTCACTAAACCACTTACGTGTGTGGGGGAGTCCTGCTGAGGCTAAAGTATTTAACCCAAACCTTGGGAAGCTTGATCCCAAAACAGTAAGTTGCCATTTCATTGGCTACCCTGAAAAGTCAAAAGGGTTTCATTTCTACTGTCCAGATAGATATACAAAGTTTGTAGAAACGAGACACGCTGTCTTCTTAGAGGATGAAATGATGAGGGGGAGCATGGTAGCTCGTGAGATTGACCTTGAAGAGAAGCGGGTGTATGCGCCCACTTCGATGATTCAAGAGCCATTCTTCACACTACCTGCTGTCACTGCACCGACGGTGCAAGACACTGTGGTGCCAGCACCTGTTATTGTTACTCCTGTGGCAACAATGAATGATAATGAGGAACCTGTTTTTCAGGATCCTATAGAACCTATTGCCACAGATGAGGGGGAGCAACAGCAGCCTCAAACAAAAGATGTACCAAATGAGGAGGCCCCGAGGAGGTCTCAAAGAGTAAGAAGATCAGCTATTTCTGATGATTATCAGATTTATCATACAGAGGAATTTCAAATGGAGGAGGATCCCATCTCATTTGAAGAAGCCATGAGAAGCGAAAATTCCTCAAAATGGCTTGACTTGTGGCAAAAGGCTTTACGCAAAGAGAAGGGATTGATTACAATGAGACATTTTCTCCAGTCTCATGTAAAGATTCCTTCAGAATTATAATGACATTAGTAGCACATTATGATTTAGAGTTACATCAGATGGATGTAAAGACGACATTTCTTAATGGGGATTTGGAGGAAAATGTTTACATGGCACAACCGAAAGGTTTTGTCGTGGAAGGAAACGAAAGAATGGGATGCCGCCTAAAAAAATCGATTTATGGGTTAAAGCAAGCTTCAAGACAGTGGTACTTGAAGTTTGACAGTACAATAAGAAAATTTGGGTTTAAAGAGAATGTAGAGGACAACTGTGTTTATGCAAAGTTTAAAGATGGGAAGTTTATCTTCCTAATCCTGTATGTGGATGATATCCTGCTAGCTAGTAGTGATGTTAGTCTGCTACTGGAGACAAAGAAGTTTTTGTCCTCAAACTTTGATATGAAAGATCTTGGTGAAGCTTCGTTCGTTCTAGGGATCGAAATTCACCGGGATAGAAACAATGGGACATTGGGACTGTCACAAAAGGCATACATAGAGAAAATCTTAAAGAAATTTGGTATGCATAAAAGTAGTCCTTCACCTGCACCTATAGTCAAGGGCGACAGATATGGGGATTTTCAATGCCCCAGGAACCAGTATGAGATCGATCAAATGAAAGCGGTTCCATATGCTTCAGCTGTCGGAAGCTTACAGTATGCTCAAGTGTGCACACGCCCTGACTTAGCATTTGTTACCGGGTTACTTGGCAGATTCCAGAGCAATCCTGGAATAGAACATTGGAAATTGATAAAGAAAGTCTTGCGTTATTTGCAAGGAACAAAAGGCCTCATGATGACATACAGAAGATCAGATTTACTCCATATAGTGGGGTATACAGATTCTGATTTTGCGGGAGATGATAGAAAGTCTACATCCGGATATGTATTCACTCTCGCTGGAGGAGCTATATTGTGGAAAAGCTCAAAGCAAACCGTCACTACATCGTCCACAATGTATGCCGAGTTTGTAGCATGTTATGAGGCTACGGGGCTGGTGAACTGGCTAAAGAAGTTCATACCCGGTTTAAAAGTGGTTGACGACATCAATAGACCACTTAAATTGTACTGCGATAATGAACCCGCAGTAACGTATGCCCACAACAATAAGTCAAGTGGTGCTGCCAAACACATTGACATAAAGTACTATGTTGTGAAAGATAAAGTTCGGGATCAAATTATAAGTCTAGAGCATATAAGTACCGCAAAGATGTTAGCGGATCCGCTTACTAAAGGCTTACCACCCAACGTGTTCAGAGAACATGTAGCCGGCATGGGTTTAAGGGAAAGCCTATGATTCCTGGACTAAAAGATGGCCCAAAAGATTAAAGTAACTATTTCAGAACAGAGAGGTGTATTGTAGCTGTTGAATCTATCGGCGATTGACCGTGACGATGAGACATGTTCTATACACTAATCTGTGATGGAATGTGTAAAGGCAAAAGTAATTAAAGATAAAGTATAGATTGAGATCAAGGGGGAGAATGTTAGGATGATCTCAGGCATTTGGCCCAACGGCCAAATGCCAACCCCTTGACCGCGCCCTGATCGGGGGCGCCCAGCCCAATAGGCTGGTGGGCCCCTGTCGCCAGCGCCATATAAACAGAGGTGGGGGCCGGTGTAACATCCTGAAAACTGTAAATATTAAATTATGGAGTTTTTGGATTATTTTATTTGTATTCCGCTTGAATTTGGATTTTATGGATCTTTTTGTAAATACGAAGAAACTTTAGGAATGAAAATAGGGAAGAAATCAACACATAAAATAATAAAGTATAAGCATCAAATAAAGAATATGAAAAGAGGATCCAAAAAGTAAGGGAGAATATTTGGTTTAACCATGAAATCTCACCTCTAAAAATAATGAAATAAACAGTAAAGGGGTAAACAAAATAAAAATGATAAATAATATAAATATATGTATGTACATATATACATATGAGTATGCATACAACTAAATATAAAGAAAATAATCTTTATGTAATAAATATCCACAAAATAGAAGGAAATAAAAATATGTGTATATATATACACACACACATGTGCAAGTGTAAAAGTAAAATGAAAATGTATATACATGCAATTTTTAATATATAAAAATAGAAATAAAAGGAATAAGAAAAGAAAAAGGAAAAATGAAACAGCCGGGCCGGCCGTTACCCCGGCCCAACCATCTCCCCACGCACGGCCTGCGTGCGCGCGCGCGATCCCTCCGCGCAGCCGGCGCGCCCGCGTGGGCCAGCGCACGCGCGGCCCAGCGCGCCAGCGCCAGCGCTCCGCAGCCCACCTCCCTCGCGCGTCTCTCCCGCTGGCCGGTGGACCCGCTTTCCCCGCGCCCCGCGTCTCGCTGCCGTGCGACCCCACGCGCCAGAGCCATTTCCCCGACCGGTGGCCCCGCATTCCCCCGTGTTTCTCTCTCTGCGCCGTGGGCCCGAGCGCCCCGCTCTCTTCTTCCTCCCCCAGCTTCTTCTTCCTCGCGCACGCGTCGCTGCTCTCTCTCTCGCGCGTTCGCTTCTCTGCCGCAGCCAATCCCTCCCCCCTCTCTCTCACATCTCGCGGGCAAATTCAAAGCACCCCATTCTCTCTCCCTCTCGCAAGATCTCGGGGAAGATCTGGTTCATCCCCTCTCGCCGGCATGAGCAGGGCGGAGGCCACCGTCGCCTCGCCACGCGCCCCTCTCTCCGGCTATAAAAGCCACTCCCGTGAGCCGCATTAGCACCGCGAAGACTCCCTCCTCCCTCCCCTGGCCGCAATTTAGCCGTAGCACCCCGAATCGCCGTCGGCTCCCCCTTCTTCCCCAACTCCGGCGCCACCTTCCCCGCCGATTTCAGCCGCCTCCGGAGCCAGCCCAAGCTCCTGGAGCTTCGTGGGAGCGCGGTGAAGCTGACGCCGGTCTCCCCCGCACCTCCCGGAGCCCGTAGCCCGCTGTCGCCGGAGCACCGCCCGAGCCTCCGCCGTCGCACGCTGCCAACCTTCTCCGGCCACCGTAGACCCCGGACGTCGGCACCAGAAGGCTCCCCGTCGCTTGGGGATTATATTCCACGCACGACCCGGACCCATCCGGCCACCACTCGCCGCCGGCGCCGTCGCCTTCCTCTTCCTCTGCCCGGCTCCGTCCCAGAGCGACGTCAAAGGGATTTATTACCCTTATATGGTAAGCAACGCTCGGTCGTCCGAGTGGCTTTCAGCGCTATCCTCTCCTTCCCCCTGCTGACAGGTGGGCCCCACCTGTCAGCCTGTGCAGCCGGAGCGGCCCACTGACCGCTGGGCCCCATCGGTCAGTGACACATCCGCACAGAGCCCCTGCTGACAGATGGACCCCATGAACAGTACCTGGACCCACTCGCCAGCGGCACGGCAATAAAAGAATTAAAATAAAAATGACATGTGGGTCCCACTGTCAGAAAGTTGATAATATTTGGAATTAACTGAACTGAGAACTTTGAATGATCATAACTTTTTCATTTTAACTCCAAATGGAATGGGACAAAATTCTAAATTCATCTAAAATCAAGATCTGTCCAATGGAACCAAAATCATAATTTTTAGAGTCCATATGAATTTCTGGTGATCTTTTGAGTGATTGATTGCTTTTCTTTTATTTGGGTATTTCGCACGATTAAATAGCATACGAGGCTCAGGAGGAAGAATTCGAGGCAGCAGCACTAGGAGATCCGGATAATCCAGCACCCGACCACTGTAACCCAGGCGAGTCAATACTTTGATCATGTTGAACCTACATTTTCTGCAAACTACCTTGGTTTAAATTATCAAATTGCATGCTATTATTTTATATGCAAATACATGTTAATTTAAGATTTTAGTTATATGTCCATTGCTTGCTTGACTAATATTACACCTCCCTTGGAATACTTGAATATGTGAACCTTGTCGCCTTAGCAAAACTATAATGGTAACTTTTCAAAAATAAGTCCTTAATTTATATGCCGTGCTTAGTAACGTTTAGGTAATTATGGGCGCGAGAACGCCCAAACATCACTTTAATCATGAGAAAAATTTGGTTGGGTCAGTCATGGTGGTAATGACTGATAAATGTTGGATATGATTATTTTGTATCTCCAAAAACCCCCAACATGCTTAAGTATCTGGGCGGACGGTTCGGGGGTGTGGTGCAGGTGTGCACGAGAGTGTGGTTTGTGATAGAACCGTCCAGATACCACTAAGGACTGAATCTTGTCATGTCAACCCGTGTACAACAGTACAACCACAAGTCTGTAAATTACAACTTGGCTTAGTAGATTTACCGGACCCTGAAAGTCATCCTTCCAGGAGGTGGTGTGAGGATGTGCAAGTGGCGGTCTGTGAGACGGCTTGAATGGGACACTCGTAGGGAGTGAAGTTCTGCTGTGGCGGGCTAGCAGGGGTGGGGAGCCAGCTGCTAGACGTTCAGAAGGAGGACATCCCGCACAACGTATGGGACCCACCGCAAGTGGGAACGACCCATAGGGTGAAATGATGGAAAGGGCGAGGTACTTTGAAAAGTTACTGTGATGGTCTGCTCAACCACATGACTAAGGAATTGTGTGGGGGCAACGAGTTGATTGTCTCTTGTGGTGAAAGTGTACAAACTCTGCAGAGTCAAAACTATTCGAATAGCCGTGCCCACGGTCAAGGGCAGACATGGGAACTTAACCAGATATAGTTCTATTTAAAAAACGCTTTATGATGGGTTGGAAAAGTGAAAGGGCAGTGTAAGGCCCTAGTTTGGAATTGTCCTGGGTGTCGTCCCAGTGGTATTGTAAGCGGCTATAACGCTGAAGAATGGCTATATGGTGCAGATGCCATGTAATGGTGGATGGAATCTGAATCACTATTATTACTGCATTCAACATATACGTGTGTTCAAAATGCTAGGTCTTAAGGAATTTTTATATAATTGTATTCAAAAGCACTCTTCGCAAAAGAAAATAAACCTGAGCCATCCTTTGATTAGCCATACATGTTATATACTGCATTCTGTGTGTTGGCTCGCTGAGCACGGGGTCGGAGTGCTCACGCTCGCTTTGCGGCAAAAATCCAGAAACAGGAGCGCAAGACCACTACGCCTACGAGGAAGCTCCCGCTACGGAGGAGAAGAATGACGAAGGAAACTAAGGCGTAGGCTTCGTTGGTCAGACATAGACAAGTAGACATATGGCGTTGTGTGCACGTATGTTACTAGTTAGCTGGTGACATATAATGCACACAGTACCTTCCAGTCGCTTGCCTGTGGATTTGGGTTTGCTTTTGCTATGATTCCGCTGTGCGTGATTGTAATAAATACAATTGGCCTAATCGGCCCCTTTTGTAAACTCTATCACCCGACGTGGTGTATTTCAGTTTATGTAATATAATGGTTGATTATGCGATGTATGAAATGATTCAGCAATGTACCTGTGTGCACTAACTACTGATCCAGGGATTAGTGCAGTGAAACACAGTAAGATTCGGATTGAAAAATCTGGGTCTGACAGCGCTGGTATCAGAGCATACGACTGCAGGGTAAAGCCGTAGAATGGACGTTAGAAGAACCTTAGGGTGGTAAAAAAAATAATATATATATATATATATATATACAAAAAGCATTTATGAAAAATATAGCATACTATTTCTATCCGTATCCCTCTTAGATCTATTCTACTCTACCTTTCATTAATTATTTTGGAAAATTTCTAGCCCTAGTAATTTAATTTACAGATGGCAGGAATTGGCGATAAGGGCAACTGAGCTACCTGGCCTATGGAGTTCATGAAGGGGAGTTTGCTAGCGTACTACGCAAGCTCTTGCACTATTTAAACTACAAGGATCAGCCCATTTACCATAAGCTCAAGTCTACTGATGAAGGAGTAGGTAGAGTAGTGCCGTACTTACCATGCGTGGTGCAATTACTAGTTCCTGTGATATAGGATGAGGTACTAGTCCTTTAGTACTGTAGTCATCATCATATCAAACCTTAGTATATTGAGTAACCGCAAAGTCCAGCCTAAAGGCTGGCTATGTGAATGCTTGTATGATAATAGACGGCCAGACATAAGGCCTTATGTTGAATGTTCTTTTGTCGTTTATCTTATGATTCTTTTTGCAAAGAGGGTTGATACCCTTCCTTTTTCTCAGGGGTAGTGTTAGTACTAAGTTATGAAGCTATAGCTGCAGATGGCCAGTCCAAGAGTTACACGATCTCGGGCTCATGCTAACCCTCAGCATGCTGAGGTAGACTCAAATCATGGCGAAAACCCCGAAGAGAATCAGAACCAAGATGCTGACCTCCCAAACCCTCCAGTTAATCCCACAATGGCCCAAGTAATGGCACAACAAACCCAGATTCTGCAAGCCATTTATGCTGGACAGCAAGGAAGCTCTGGCGGACACAGAGCTGACTTAGGGGATTTCCAGAGGACAAGACCAAGTACATTTACTTCGGCAGAAGAACCACTTGAAGCCGAAGATTGGCTCCGAGATACTGAAAGGAAGCTGCGCTTAATTAAATGCGCAGAGGAGGATAAAGTCATATTTGCCACCCACCTACTTCAAGGAGCTGCCGCAGCATGGTGGGAGAACTACTTGGCTGCCAGAGGCCAGGAAGATGCTACCACCGGAGGTGACGTCGACCGTCGACCGTCGAGACGCCGTTCTTCCCCGACCGTCGCTGCCTGTGCACAGACTTCACCGACGAACCCGAGATGGCCACCTCCTCCTCCAACGCGTCCGACGGTCAGTACCCTCTTCCCCTCTCTGTCCCTCTCGGTATCTCTCTCGAACCCGAAGAACACCCGTAGATCTAAACCCTAGGAGATCCTAAACCTAACAACCGCAACTGCGCCGCCAACAACCGCGGACCAGCGGGATCCCACTCCCTCATGTGCGCGTGGAGGACGGACGGAGGAGACTTGGCAGCGGCCTCGTCGCGGCGACGGCGGTGTCTGACGCCGGAGGTGGTGACGGCCTTCCCCCGTTGGCGCCTGCATGGTGGATCTGGACCACGCAGGCTTGATCCGGCGGTTCCCGCTATACCAGCACTCTGCTGTGGGCCAAAATTCCATGACTTATATTTTTCCTCGAATAAATAAATGAGATAGTTTTTTCACCATCGTTTTAAAATGGTTTATCAAAATATTATTTTCGAAACAGCTTATCAGTATTTAGTTCGTTCATATAAGCGCTCGCCATAGGACTAAAAAACATAAATCATAGTCATAAGTCATAAATTACAGCCGAAAAGAACTCATAAGCGATAATTTGAGAGTCTTTCATGTGAATATTCGCAAACCAGTTTACATCTTAAGCGTCTCGATCCATACCACACAAGTTCGATTGGACGGTTTGGATTGCAGATTTTATTTAAGATCCACTCCTCGATGGATTAAAGGGTGATACGAGGAAATCTGAGGGTCATATATCAATCAACTTCATTTCATTATGAGCAGGTGGAGCATACAATCTTTCAGTATCTTATGAGCATTCCTTTATTCTTGTTAAGGTACGAGCTCTCCTTATGTACTTCCATCCATCTTTTATCCCCCTGAAAGCTAATGCATACTTTATTCAGAGACGCGAAGTAATCACAAATTCATCATACTTTATTCAGAGACGCGAAGTAATCACAAATTCATCCTTGGGCATTCTATCGCACCGTGTATGGCCCCATCCGAGCCGCGATCTCTCGTTGTCATATATCACAATCTGATCCTGCATTGTATTTTTTTTCTGGAATACGCAGGAGAGCTACGTATCATTTCATTAAGAAGAAAAGTTGTAGAGTACAACACGCACACCAAACACACCCCTTAACTTTCAGATATACTCGCGTCTGACAGAACAAAACACGACCAACTACTAAAAACGGCAGCGAGCTTAACCGCTTGCCACAGGGAGCCGTGCAAGCTCCCTTGCCCCAGGGAGCCGTGCAAGCTCCCTTGCCCCAGCTAAACGCCACAAATGTACTTCCTCTTCGATGTGTGTTAGGATCCTCTGCACGTTTGGCGTCGCCCTGTTGAAAACACAATCGTTTCGCTGCTTCCAGATCATCCAAGCGCCCAAAATAATCAGAGAATTGATTCCCTTTCTGAAGATTGAAGGAACCAGCTTGTCTATCTTGATCCACCAAAGCTCAAATGAAGTGTCCGTAGCTTGAGGGGCCAGGACTGAGAGTCCCACTTTACTGAGCAAATGAAACCACACTTGCTTAGCGAAAACACAGCCGATGAGGATGTGCTGGATGTCCTCCTCGACTTGATCGCAGAGCACACAACAGCTTGGGTGAGGTAGTCCTCTTCTCGCTAGTCTGTCTGCCGTCCAGCAACGTTTGTGAACTGCCAACCAGATAAAGAACTGGCATTTTCTAGGCGCCCAGCTCTTCCAGATGAGTTCCGAAGGTTCAAAATGAACTGCTCCAATGAAGAAGGTCTCATAAGCCGATTTCGACGAATACTATCCAGAAGCTGAGAATCTCCATTGATGCTTGTTCGGGACGCCCGACATTAGCTGCACTTCCTCCAGCAGGTCCACGATTCCTATGAACTCGGCAAGGGCAGCGACACTGAGAGCACCCCGGATGTCGTGAGTCCATTGAAGCTCATGCAACGCTTCACTAACTTTGCGTCGACTCCGAAGCCGTTTCGGGACCAGGGCGAAAATATGAGGGGCTAGGACAGCAACGGACGAGCCATAGAACCAATTGTCGGTCCAGAACAGAGTGGTATTTCCATCACCCACAATTGTGTTCACGGCAGCAGCAAAGAGAGCTTTCACTGGCTCCTGCATTTGAATAGGGAAGGCAGCCCAAGGTTTGTCCGGCTGAGTTTTTTGTAACCATAACCATCTCATCCGAAGTGCCCAGCACAAAGGTTTCAGATCATGAATCCCCAGACCCCCGAGCTCTAGAGGCCGAGTTACTTTCGGCCAAGCCAGCAAACAATGCCCCCCCTTTGCATCTTTCCTTCCTCGCCAAAGGAACCCTCTACGGATCTTATCCATGGCCTTCAGCGCCCAAGGTGGCAGGTCCACCGCCATCGCAAGGTAGATAATCATGGAGGTCATGACAAATCTAACCTGGACAGTTCGATCGGCCCTATTCATAAGGTCTGCTTTCCATCCCGGGAGCTGGTTTGCGAGACGATCGACAATAGGCTGGACATGGGCTTTCGTCAGCTTCCTGACTGATAAAGGTAAACCAAGATATTTGCAAGGAAACTCAAGAACCTCGCACGGGATCCGCTGCTGCACTAAATCCAAATCTTCGGCGGAGCAGCGAATTGGGGTGACGCTGCTCTTTTGAATATTAGTTTTCAGCCCCGCAGCTGCGCCAAACACCCGCAAGATATCCATGACAAGATCAATATCCGTAGCAGCCGGATGGAGGAACATGACCACGTCATCCGCGTAGAGGGAAACCCGATGTTGGAGAGGATGTCGCGCTAAAGGTTGAAGCAGCCCCATGTCATTGGCCTTCTGCACAATCGCATTAAGGACATCCATGACCAAAATGAACAACATAGGAGACAGCGGGTCACCTTGTCGCAATCCCCGTTGGTGTTGAATCTCCTGTCCTGGTGAGCCATTAAGTAGAATCTTCGTGGAAGAGGAGAAAAGGATGCCGCTGATGATATTGCACCATCTATCTCTGAAACCACGATGCCGTAACACCTCCAACAAAAAGGCCATGACACAGAGTCGAAAGCCTTCGTTATATCCAGCTTGAGAAGAATGCGAGGGAGCTTTTGTTGGTGAAAGAACCGAGCGGTCTGCTGCACCAACAAAAAGTTGTCTTGTATACATCTTCCCTTGACAAAAGCACTTTGATTGTTGGCCACCAAATCATGAAGTTTACGGGCCAGTCGATTGGCCAAAACCTTGGTTACCAACTTAGCAAAGCTGTGAATCAAGCTAATGGGCCGAAAGTCCTTGACCTGATCTGCTGCCTCTTTTTTTGGAATGAGGGTGAGAAACGCCGAGTTGAGCATCCATAAGTTCTGACTATTGCCACACTGAACTGCAATTAGAGCCGCCATAATATCGGATTTGATGATGGGCCAACAACTCTTATAGAAACGGCCTGTAAAACCGTCCGGGCCGGGGGCTTTGTCAGAAGGCATGTCTTTGATCGTTTCCCACACCTCTTCTTCAGTAAAGAAGGCATCTAGCTCCTGGAGGTCTTGAGGCGGCAGCTCCAGCTGTTCAAGGTCAATTGAGATGTCACGCTGTTCAGCGGTTCCTAGCAAAATATTGTAGAACTCAAAAGCTGCCTGCTCCTTGTCTTCCTGTCTTGTGAGGATATTGCCATTCGCCACGAGCTTAGGAATGAAATTCTTTCTCTTCTGGTGCCGGGCGTGAAGGTGGAAGAGAGCCGTGTTGGCGTCCCCATCTCTTAGCCAGTTAATACGAGATCGTAATCGCTACGCAGCAGAGATGATAAGGCAAGGCCATGCTTTTTTAACATACAACGAAGATTGGCTTCGTCGCTGGATAGCTGTCGAGAATCTTGTGCAATCTCAAGTTGGTGGACAATTTCTTTGGCTAAGAGAAGCTGCGACTTAACGTGTCCAACTCTCTTTTGACTCCAGCTTTGAAGGGCGCGAGTGAGAGCCCTGAAATTGAGAGCGAGAGTCTCAATCGGGCAGGGCGTTGCTTGTACCGAGCCCCAAACAGCAGCCACTTCCTCCGAAAATCCCTCAATGGATGGCCAGAACGCTTCAAAATGAAATCTCCTCTTACCAAGGCGAAGATCACTCAAACCCAGTAGCAAAGGACAATGATCCGAGTCTTCCGTCGCAGCACTTTGCAGCAAGCAACGAGGGAATTTTTCCTCCCAATCCGAAGAGCAAAAAAATTGATCAAGTTTTACCAAGGTGGGGGAGTCTTGCTCATTGGACCAAGTGAACTTTCGACCCAAAAGGGGGATCTCTTTCAGCGCTGCGTCATCTAAACATCTTCTGAACCTGCCCATCAGGGTCCTATTGACGTTGGAGTTGTTCTTATCTTGTTCCCGATATATGAGATTAAAATCTCCAGCAACCATCCACGGACCCCTGCAATGGGCTCTGATATCTTGTAGTTCTTGCAGAAAGAGCAGCTAACATCTTCAAAGCTGAAGATCAGTGGAAGTCATTATACAAAGATGCATGGTGCCCTGGTTTCAGAAACTGGACAGTGTATGTCTGAACTTCGTACCTCCAATTAAGTTCACTTCGTCCAGATGATGCACCGAACAATCGTGGATGCCCAAGCACACATTCCCCTCTTTCTGCCACAAACATGTAGAGACATACCAGCTATTGTTCTTTCCTTCGATGATTTGTCCTTCACTGCTGGTAGTCAATTATGGAATGTTTACAGAGATAACGAGGTATTTTTCAGGAGGGATCTCCATGGTGGCCTTATTGTGGCCATGTTGAAAGATCAAAGACAGGGACATGGAATGTTTACAGATGATGCATGTTGCAGAGAAGGATCAGGTACCGGTTTAAGGTAGAGCTTACTTGGGATTGTAAGCTTAGGCTTATAGCTTTTTTACACTGTAGCGGTTGAAAATGTATTGATGTTAGTTTTCTCAGCGTAATTAAATTTAAAAAATTAAAAAAAGTTATATTATCACAGACAATACAAACAAATAGGGGAAAAAGAAAAGTCAAAAAGTAAAAAAACTAAAAAGCTAAAAAAAGATAAAATTAAAAAGCTAAAAATTAGAAGCAGAATAGCAGACCTAACTCAGTTGCCGAGGGAAGACCCCTCATTGGATTCACGCGTAGTGGATCTCCATTGAAGTGCAGTTTTGCGGAGCGTAGGATTGGTACGGCGAGTAAGAGCTCCGAATGATTTCTTTAAAATCTTCTTCCAAATATCAACAATAATATATAGCGGAAACAATTAATAACGTAGTGGAAACATAAACTCTCAGAAACACAAAAGCCAAGAGCCAAAGAACACAAATCACACTGGAGTTTAGAGACAAAACCAGAACAAAAATGACCAATGTTCACTGCTTCACCTTTACATATAATTATATGTATAATTTTGTCTTCCATTTGCAACGAAGTAGGTGGGTATTCCAATTTTCAAAAACCTAAACTGAAACCCTAATTATATGTCGATTCACGCTATGTCGATTTAGGACTTAATCCATGTTGCTAGGTGCTCGGCGAGATAATCGATGGGCGATAACGACCAGGAGACGCGACGACTGGTGGGATGAAGCCTAGGCCTCTGGGCTTTGGCAACTAGTGGCTACAGCCTGTGACCAAGCGAGAGGGTAGATTTTGCTTTCACGTGGGGTGGGATAGAGGAAGGGAGGGAATGAGACGCGATTGACTAGGGCAATGCGTGCACGTGTAGTGCGACCTCTGCCTGCTATCTTCGCTTTGTAGAGTGGCTTGGCTGGGCGAGCGCCTTGGACCATGCTTGTATCAGCTGGACTGCACTTACGTATGCTAGCCTGCATGTCCTAGGTCAGGATTGGTGTCTTCTTGGGCCCAATTATGGGAGCATGGAGTGGAGCAGCGAGAGTCGAGAGGCCGAGAGCTTCAATATTGGGGCTAGTCAGGTGCCCTACGATTTAGGCTAGCAGTTCACACCTAAATTTACATGAGTTATACAATGAGAAAATAAAATTAGACATGGTGTTTTGTGCACCCTCATGGTCTCTTTGGATACGCCCCTGCCGGAGTTCAATGCCAACACCGGTCTAACCGTCGGCTTAACCCCAGTCTAATCGCCTCGTGGTTTGACCACACACGGCTCCGGTCTAACAGTGCAGATATCACTGCACATGATCTAAGAAAAGAGCAAACTCTCAAACTATTAGACCAAATGCAGTGAAACTTGACACAAGTACTTTCTAGGATGTCAAGAATCTATTCCAATAATAGATTGTAAAAATTGATGCCAAAATTTTGACCTTTATCCAAAACAAGGAGAGTTATCACCATAGTATTGCTGTCCGTTGCTTGTATATTTAGTTGTAATATTTGTAGATGAAGCGAATAGTTAATACTTAGTCATGCTCATATTGATACTAGTTATTCTAGGTTAGAAATTGGTCAAATTATTCAAACATAGAAAACACTTATAAATTGGTTTAGAGATGGTACCTTTGTTATTTTAATTAATAACTAAACTAAAATCATGTTTTAGATTTGGACGAGTGGTTGTTGAGACTAGTGTGGTTACCACAAGAATTTGGTTTGTGATTGTCTCGCTTGGGTCGTTAAGAACTGATCTATTATGCCACAGACCCAAGTATTATCGTACAACCACGTGTGCCTCTATGGGGGAGATCTTAGCATAATAAATTACCATGTTCTAGAAATCCAACCGCAGGTGGTAGATTATAGGTGATTTGGGCTAGTGCGGGCATGGATGTTATCCATATTTGTAAAGGCCTTGCTAGTTCAAGCAAGACTTACTATCATATTGTATGAGCCTTAGGATATTGGAGCGGTATTCCCTATCTTAGGAAGGTATCATAGCGTGGTTGCTGTTAGGACCGGTAATGTAAAATATTTATCATGAACTCTCAAATCGGGTACCTATAATACCACGTGACATGTAAAACATGACGATATA
Organism: Dendrocalamus latiflorus; assembly: GCA_017311315.1. NCBI lineage: Eukaryota > Viridiplantae > Streptophyta > Magnoliopsida > Poales > Poaceae > Dendrocalamus > Dendrocalamus latiflorus. The sequence goes on along the minus strand of CM029641.1, from coordinate 3,812,836 downwards.
TTTATATCGTGTGGGTAAAGTTGTACAATATCTGTAGAGTGTAAATCTATTTGAATAGTGTAACACCCCGCCCACCCTCTGGGCCAGAATGTTACCACCACTGCATACTCATACCAATTCATCAACACTAGAAGAATTTAAGCCAATACTAGTTTTTTATATTGCTGTGTTCAAATACAACATTGCATTTTTTAGCGATTACTCTAGCATACTAGTCAGGCTAAGATACACTAAAAGGTAGTACAAAGAGTGCTGCTGGTTCGTGCTAATTATTCATGTGCTACTCCCGCCCGTACATGACATCTTCAATGGTCACCTAAAAACATCAACAAAGCAAGGGTGAGTCCACCGACTCAGCAAGTACACAGCAAAACAGCAAATAACATGTTCATTCATTAGACCATAATCATTCCAGTTTCATTAACCACTTTTCCATTTAACCTTTTCTAGTTCCGATGAACCATCCATCATGCGTATGCACATGCACTTCTCTCTTGTCTCTTTAGCCTATACCGGTATAGCAGAGCGAGCACCCGTCGATGCTCACCCAGGCCCGCCTGTTTCCATGCGGGGATCACAAGCCCATCCTATTTCATACGGGGACCACAGTAGCCCGTCATTCTCATACGGGGACCTCAAACTCCACTCCAGTGGAGCGTCCACTCAACGTGGACCAACACTATCTCTTTTTATGACATGCATGCAATGCAAGTTCTCCAATTATGCATATCAACATGCCATGTCTCAACGTTCATCATTCATCATTTCTCATCATGCACCCGGAAATGGTAAACTTACTCCACATGGTAAGCAATGCATCATCCGGACATAGTAACTTACCCCAACATGGTAAGCAATGCATCATCATCCATTTAACAGAAATTACTACCCGAATTCACCGCTTTACAATGCACTTGCCTGGTTAGCCTCAGGGACGATATGTGGACGGCTCCGACCCGGGACCTCCACCTGTACAGACGTCAACCCGTCTTAACGGCAAATCAAAAATCAGAGTTTAAACGGGTAGCGATGATTCTATGTGCCTGACCTGACTCGGGCATAGAATGCACGGGGTCAAGGACCCGCAGGTACCAACCCCCCTATTTTTTTCTTTCCTTTTTCTCCTCTTTTCTTTTCTTTTCTTCTCTCTTTCTTTTTCCTCTTTCCTCTTTTTTCCTTCCTTTCTTATCCAGTTCGGCCGAATGGCCTTGACTCCTCTTCCCCAACCTCCTCTCTCCCCATTCTAGCCGAATGGGCCTCCTCCTCCTCACCGATTTAGACCGGGGCGGCACTGTAACATCCTGAAAAATATAAATAATAAGTTATGGAGTTTTTTGGATTATTTTATTTGTTTTCTATTTGAATTTGGAGTTTATTGGCTTTTTGTAAATGAAAAGGAATTTCAAAAGTAAAAAGAGGAAAGAAATCAACACATAAAATGATAAAAACATGAGAAACAAAGGAAGAATCTGAAAAGATGATCCATGAAGTGCCAAAGGAGAATTGTAAATAAGCATGAAATATCATCCCTAAAAATTTGGGGCAAGCAAATTAAAGGAGGTTAATATTTATGCATATATGCAAATTCATAGGAATAACGATATATATAAGGACATATATATATACACACGAATGCCATACATAAATAAATATATGGCTACATACACGAAAATCAGAGAAAAGTGAAGATATGTATATAGGTATATATCTCAAAACATATGTGCAAATGAAAATATATATATGCATGTAATTTCAAATGCAAAAGCCAAATAAAATAAAAAGAAAATAGAAATAAGAGAAATAAGAAAAGAAAAAGGAAAACCGGGCCAGCCGTCACCCCGGCCCAGCCCTCTCTCCACGCGCGGCCAGCGCGTTTGTGCGGCCCAGCCTGCCGCCAGTCGCGCCCCGCGCCTCACTGCGCTGCGGGCCCGCGCCCCTGGTCGCGGCGTTGCCCCGACCGCGCCTGCGCAGTGGGCCGCCTCCACTCGCGCTTCTCTCCCTGCCCGCGGGCCCGGCGCCCTCCCGCTCACACCCGCTGGCCGGTGGACCCGCCTGCGCTCGCGCTCCTCTCTTTCTTCCTCCCCAGCTTCTTCTCCACGCGGCCGCGCCCCTCGCGCAGCTCCCTCTCGCGCCAGCCGCAGCCGATCTCTCCCTCTTCCTCTCTCACTTCCAGGGCAAGGTTCAAAGAACCAACAGGAGGGGGAACGCACCTCTCCCGCCCTCTCTCTCCTACAAAATCCCGGCGAGATTTGCCTCCATTCCCCCTCGCCAGCGTGAACAGGGCGGCGGCCACATGTCGACCTTGCCGCGCGCCTCTCCCCGCTATATAAACCCCTCCTGGGATTCGCACTCGCGTCGCAACACTCCCTACTCCCTTCCCCCGCGAGCAAATGAACTCTAACGCCATCAATCCACGTCGCCAACATCTCCTTCCCCACGGCCGGCGACCGAGCCGCCGCTGACTCCGGCCGCCTCTGAGCAATTCCTTGCTCCTGGAGCTTCGCGGGAGCAAGGCGAAGCCGACCCCCTCCTCCACCGGGTCTCCCATCGCCTGAGCATCGCCGGCAACGACAGCCTCCCCGAACCACCGCCGTCACACGCTGCCGGCCCGCCACCGCGCTCCTCCATCCCCGCTGACATCACCAGGAGCTTCACCACCACGCGAAGTTTATATATCACGAAGCCCCCGAGCCCCTCCGGCCACCACTCGCCGCCGGCGCCGTCGCCTTCTTCCTCCTCTGCCCGGCCGCCTCTGAGAGCCACCTCAAAAGGGTGAGTTACCCTTATGGGGTAGGCAAAGCCTCCCCGCCCACTTGGTTATCAGCGCGCATCCCTTCCCCCTCCCGCTCCCGCGGCGCGCGTTCGAGCCCCGGCTCCGCGCCTGCGGTCGAGCGATTTCTTTTAAAACTTCCGCTGACAGGTGGGCCCCACCTGTCGGCCTGTGCAGCTGGAGCAGCCGCTGACCCCTGGGCCCCACGGGTCAGTGACACGTCTGCACTGAGCACCTACTGACAGATGGACCCCAGTAAACAGTACCTGGACCCACTTGTCAGCAGCACAGCAAGAAAAGAATTAAAATAAAAGAAAATGACATGTGGGACCCACGTGTCAGAATTTTACATTTTCTGGCATTTAACAGAACTGAGAACTTCAAATAATCATAACTTTTTCATTTTAACTCCAAATTGGATGAGACAGATTTCTAAATTCATCTAAAATCAAGATCTATCCAATGGAACTGAAATTGTAATTTTTAGAGTTCATTTGAATTTCTGGTGTTATTTGATTTGATTTGCTGTTTTTCTTTTTATACAAATTTTGGCGCACGCTAAAAATAGCTTACGAAGCTCAAGAGGAAGAGTTCGAGGCAGCAGCACTAGAAGCTCCGGATAATCAAGCACCCAACCACTGTGACCAAGGCGAGTCAATACTTTGATCATGTTGAACCCACATTTATGCAAATTACTTGGTTTTAAATTAACAAAATGCATGCTGTTATTTTTATGCAAATACATGCTAAACTTGATATTCTAGTTAAATACCAATGCTTACCTTGAATAGTATTACCCTCCTTTGGAATGATTGAATGTGAAAACCTTGTCGCCTTAGCAAAAGTATAATACTAATATTTCGAAAATAAGTCCCTAATGATATGCCATACTTAGTGTTGCATTAATACTCAGGGGGCGCTGAAATGCCCAAGTTTCATTGTCACTTTTAATCGTAAGAACTGGTTTGGGCAGTCATGGTGATAATGACTGATATACTTGATATACCTATTTTACACACCCCAATATTCTCAACTTGCTTAAATATCTGGGCGGATTGGTTCGAGGGGGTGTATGTGTGGTGCAGTGGATGCACAGTGTGGTGCAGTGGATGCACAGTGTGGTGCAGTGGATGCACAAAGTGGGCTAGTGATAAGACCGCCCAGATGCCACTAAGGACTGAATCTTGTCATGTCAACCCGTGTAAAACCGTACAACCACAAGTCTGTAAATTACAACTTGGCTAAGTAAATTTATCGAAACTCCGGACTCATCTCACGGGTAGGGGTGTGAAGGGGTTATGCTATGGCAAGGGGGCCTGAAGGGACACCAGTGGAGGGTGAAGTTTTCCCGCTGTCCTACGTTGCGGAGAGGTAGAAGTCCGGCTGCGTAGGGGCTGGGGAAAACATCCCGCGCACAGATGGGACCCACCGCAAGTGGGCAGTCTCCCATAAAAGTGAGATGACAAAAGGGTCTAGATACTTTGAAAAGTCACTGTGATGGTCTGCTCAACCACACGTCTAAGGAATCGTGTGGGGCAACGAGTTGATTGTCTCTTGTGGTGAAAGTGTACAAACTCTGCAGAGTCAAAACTATTCGAATAGCCGTGCCCACGGTCAAGGGCAGACATGGGAACTTAACTAGATATAGTTCTGTTTAAAAAAATATTGAAAAACTGGGAATGGAAAAGTGAAAGGGCGATGGACTGCCCTGGTTTGGAATTGTCCTGGGTGTCGTCCCAGTGGTAAGTTAAGCGGCTATAACGCTGAAGAATTGCTATATGGTGCAGATGCCATGTAATGGTGGATGGAATCTGAATCACTATTATTACTGCATTCAACATATACGTGTGTTCAAAATGCTAGGTCTTAAGGAATTTTTATATAATTGTATTCAAAAACACTCTTCGCAAAAGAAAATAAACCTAAGCCATCATTTGGTTAGCCATACATGTTATATATACTGCATTCTGTGTGTTGATTCGCTGAGCACGGGGTCGGAATGCTCACGCTCGCTTTGCGGCAAAAATCCAGAAAAAGGAACGCAAGACCACTACGCCTACGAGGAAGCTCCCGCTACGGAGGAGAAGAATGATGAAGGAAACTAAGGCGTAGACTTCATTGATTAGACATGGACAAGTGGACATCCGGCGTTGTGTGCACGTATGTTACTAGTTAACTGGCGACATGTAATGCACACAGTACCTTCCAGTCGCTTGCCTGTGGATTTGGGTTTACTTTTGCTATGATTCCGCTGTGCGTGTTTGTAATAAAGACAATTGGCCTAATCGGCCCCTTTTGTAAACTATCACCCGACGTGGTGTATTTCAGTTTATGTAATATAATGGTTGATTATGCGATGTATAAAATGATTCAGCAATGTACCTGTGTGCACTAACTACTGATCCAGGGATTAGTGCAGTGAAACACAGTAAGATTCGGATTGAAAAATCCGGGTCTGACAGGCACGGTAGCGCGCGGCGAGCCCAGCTCGGCGTCGCCGGCGGCTTCCTCCCGCTGCCCCCTTCTCTCCTCGCGTGCTTGGCCGAACGGCCGGACCCTCCTCCAGGTGACGCGGCGGCGTACGGCGCACCGGCCCCTCCCTCGCCGCCGGCCGCTGGGCCGCCGCCTGCTCCTTTTCCACAGCCCTACCCTCTCCCTCTCTCTCTCTTGCGCGGGTGTTCCTCCGGCGAGGTGGGGCGCGCACGGCCGAGCTCGGGCTCGCCGGCCCCGAGCTCGCCGCCGATGGCTCCTCCGCCTCCCCCGCAATTCCTCGACTCTTCTCTCCCTTGCGTGTGACCGCGGCCGCGGGTACTCCTCAGGCAGCGGGTCGGTGCGCAGGCGGGCTCGGCTCACCGGCCTCGGCTCACCGCCGCTGCCCTCTGCGCAAGCACCGGTCGGTACCCGGCCTCGCCCTCCCCAATGGACCCGAGCTCGCCGGCCACGGCTCTTCGCCGGCCGGCCGCTCCTAACGGGGCAGTGCATCCCCTTCCCCTACTTCTACATGCATACACTCTAGCCTTTGTTTGCCTTTGCTTTCATGGTGTGTGCGCTCGGGTGGTGCTATGGTGCCGAGACAAGGGTGGAAGGTGAGACTTACCTGATCGCCTCACTAGAAAAAGGATTGGCGTGGATGAGGTTGAGGTTCAGGTGGTTTCTCCTCTTGCCGTCACGGTCGGCTACTCCCTTGCTCCTCCTCTTCGGGCTCCCTCTTCTCCTTCTCCCTTCTGGAGTAAGCTGGGTGGTCGTCAGAGGCGGAGCTGGGCCTCGGGCCGCTCGGGCCATGGCCCGAGGCCCAGCTGAAAAATCCCATGCATTTTACTGTAGCGTTTAATAGTAAATGGCTTGGAATTTTTTTTGCAATGGGCTGGGCCCGAGGTTTTCCAGTGGGCTGGCTACGCCCCTGGTGGTCGTGCTTGTGTTTTGGGGTGGCTTTCGGCCTTGGCAGTGAGAAGGAATGGGGAGTGGCTTCCCCTGGTTTGGCTCTTACTTTGGTTGAGGAGATGAGGTGGGAAATGTGAGCTTGGATGCATGGTGCTAGCTTATAAGAGCACGGTTGGGGGCTGCCCTTTGCATTTGTGAAATGACCGGCATGCCCTCGCTTAATGCCCATGCCCCTCTCACATAAATGACTGCCCAAGGGCATTATGGTCCAAGGGCTATGTTGGTTTTGGGGTTTCTACTGCAGCGGGTAAGTCGGTAAAAGGTAAGGTAGAATTCCTCGCCGGATGATGAAAACCCATGTCGCGAGACGGTGCCGACTACCCCTGGGCGGTCTGGGAACCTCTGCGAGCGTTATTTATTTGGCATTCTAGAAGCCGATGGGTCTGACAGCAAAAACCCTCCTTTATCTCTATTGTTGCCCATTTACATATTTGTGGTATTACAAATAGCTGTGTCTCTGATTATGAACATCGTTTAGTTATATCCCACAATAAGTAGCTTTGTGTTTTGTAAAATAGTTCTGGAAATATATGGATGGGGAATATATCCATACGTAACTTGGTCGGCAAAGGAAATTTTCTGCTATTTCATGTCAGGGCAGCAAGCTACTTATATAAATATGTTATTTATGCTCTAGGATTATTTGCTTATCAAATTTAAATACTCTTATGACTTTCGATTGCAAACAAAAGTTGGTTTTGTGCGCATTAAACTAGAATAGACTGTCACATTTGTCTCAGCTTGCAATATATAATACTTTCTATAAAGTTTTGCGGAGTACATTTTTGTACTCACAATTGCTTGTTGAACACTATCAGAGTAAGAAGAAGGTGATCCCTTGGTTGATTACTTTTACACTACGGGTTTTGGCGATGATGACGCCATTTTCTAAGATTTAATCTCAATGAGTTGCCTATGGTTGGGCTGACACCTACTAGCTAGCTTTTATTGCCTCTTTATCCTTACTTCCGCTGCAAACTTTATGTCATATGAATTATTTTGCCGGTTGGCCCCTTTGTTGTAAAACTAACCATGTATGACTTAATTTTGGTTGCTCAGTTTTAATTATTCATGTATGTATGTGATATAAATGTTGCTGTGTGTGTGCTAGCAAACGATCATGAGACTAGCATGGTAAACACATGTGAATTTGGAATGTGAATTCCGGATCCCAACAACTATCTAGTAAATATTTTCTAGTTAAAAATTCCTTAGCATATATTTGTTAGATGGAAATTTAATCCAGCATATAATATAATTTTGGCAACCGCCAAATACAATGTTACCGATTTCTAACAAAAACAAATGAGTAATCTTTTCACTCACCAATCTGCTCCGAGACTTGTGTTTCATTTTTCTCCTTTTCTTTGTACTTCTTAGCTATCTATAATCATTCCAGCAACATAACTGCAACACAAAGGATAAGTTTGAAGTTTCTCCTTAAATGATAGAGGTGGACATATTTAGTCCCTATTCTTTTTTGCTTTTTTTGTGTCTTTGACTTCAACCTCTCTAGAAACCGAAACAAATGAGGCAGCTTCTTAAAACAGCTTGTTCAAATGGTTTCTCGAGTTTAAAACAGTGTGCACCGTCTGCATCAATGTCTCTACCATCCGCCACCGTCTCGAAAAGCGTAACCAATAGCTATCAGGCGCAGTCCAAAAGAATAGAGTTTTAGCAATCTCACATCAATCATTCATAATATAACTAGAAAGGTTCTCCCCTATTTTCCCCCTCAATTATTCTTGAAACATATTATCTTCTCAATTATGATTGCAATGAAATAATATATATAGTATTTGATTGCAAAATATGTAGAGATGACTCCTTGTGGGAACCGTGGAAATAGTAGGTGAGTACCAAAGCCGGTTTAGATCTCCATCAACCAATAAGTTTTAGGAAATTATTCTCTCCACAATATCAGATAACCTCGGGCATCTACACGTGGAACTTGCTATGTCTTGCTATAATGCTTCATTTTCAGAATAGTAGAAGAAATAAGTAGAGAAGTATTTATATATAGTAGCTATATCTAGTAATGTCCTATCACAACTGACAAGACTATTATACACAGCTACACCAGAATGGAATTCTCATTTGATATAGAAGTTCGATTCCAATTGATGTGTGGAAAATTAGAGTAAAATGTCTACAAATTTTCGTACGCGTCACGAGCTCATGAGATCAGTAAATAATTGTCAGTCTCGTGATCCTAGGAGACATCAACTTGCAGAATTCCTGTTCTGTCAATTTCTAGACAAGAAACAGTCAAACCACATGCAAAATTTCATATATCATATTATATTTGTATCTGTTCAATCAGGCAAACTTTGTAACTGATCATAACAAATCTCATGATATTTTTTTCTGAGAGACACAACTCAACATATGATTTGAATATTAAGTGATTAATTATGCTCAAAGCAACATGTCAGCATGTGTAATAACACCTAGTGTTTGATCTGAAAATTCTATACCCAGTCATTCCAGGCTTCCAAGTGTGCATGTAGTTACATCACTATATATACATGAGTCGGCAATGAACATTGTTTTTAAGTTTTTCAGACTTGAGATCACAGAAGGCCAACTCGCAGTGGTACCTGCCTGATCCAGTGCAGTATTCAGTTCTGAAACCAATGTAAAGTATACAAGCATCACATATTGCATATCAAAACTTTAGAGCTTAAAGTAAATGACAAACATAGAACAATTCAGGCTAAACATATAGAATATAGGTTCCATCTCATTATGAACAGGAGGAGCATACAGGTTAGTAACTTATTATCTGCTATATTACATGCTCATCCTTCTCTCCTTCATCCCTCATTTTCCTCAGGCATGTGAATACAATACAGACTTTCTTTGGATGGCAACATGTTGCCATTCTTCAGTTACAACAGTACTTACGATTCCGGGGATGCGAGGTCAGCAGTAACTTCCCCCATTCCATCAATGGCACAGCCAATGTTAAATGGATGGGCTAGTGGTTCAAATGTGAGAAATGATTCATGGAAAGGGAGACATAATAGACTTAGCGCTCCTACTGCATGATCCACGGACCCATCCAAGCTGCCCTTTCTCATTGTCATATATCACCATCTGATCCTGCATTGTAATGTCTACAAAATGGAAGATCGAATGCAATTTATTACACAAAGATGCATGATGTCCTAATTTCAGAAACTGGGGACTGTATGTCTGAACTTTGTACCTCCAATTACGTTGAAATTCAGTTTAGCCGCTGATCCATCAAGGATGCCCAAGCACACATTCCCATTTTTCTGGCACAATCATATAAAGGTATTTTAGCCATCATTTTCAATAAAAAAAAATTTGTGGTTCACTGCCGGTAGTCAGTTGAGTTATCGAATATTTACAGTGACAATGAGGTAGTTCTCAGGAGGGATCTCCATGACGGCATTCTTGGCAAAGCTCAAGAACAGTGACTTGAAGTCCTTCTTCACGTCAGAGACAGATTTGAACGCCTTCTGCCCTTTCCAGCACAGAGACAGACTGGGATCTGACACCTGCTTAAGTGACTTGCTGAGACCAGCTTTGAGCTGCAAGATACACATCTCATTAGTCCACTGTTTCTTCAAACTCACGGCAATTAGAATGTATTATGGTTTGGAATCTACCGCAGAAACAGTCGCTTGGTACGGCTGGGCAGAGAAGTAGGTATAGGTGCTACCGCTGTCAAATACCACCTCCATTGGCTTCACGCCTAGCGAACGTCTATCGAAGTAGAGTGTTGCTGAGCCAGGTGAGTAGTAATTCCTGGAAAAACAATGTTGCATAATGTGTGAAGCCAAATGGAAAGAAAACAAATGCTCATTATCACAAGCAAGCCACATGCATGATCAATATAATGCAACAACAAAACAAACTACATGGACAATAGCGCTTACCCCGATGTGCTCCGAGCCATGGGCACCCAAGTTACACGTGAAGTGGGCACGATATCATCCCCGAAGAAGAGGAAGCCCCCTCCGTTCGTGCTGAGGCAATGGCCAAGGACATTCTTGGTGATCCCTAGCTGCTTGAGCTGTGAGAGCAGGCTGACCGCTCCCCTCCCAAGCCCAAGCAAGCCGTCTGTCGCCGCTTGCACCGCGCCATTTTTCCCCACTTGCTGGTCATATCCACAGCTGCACAAACAAAAGTAACCATCAGTAACTAAATCCAGTAGCGCTAATTAGGCAAGGTTTCACCAAGTGGTATACCCAAAGGTGAGGCTGGGACGGACACTGGATGAGTTCCTCAGGGGTAACGTGATGTTGTCGGTGACAAGCACACCGAGAGAAGATGCGCTGTCTGTGTACTTGATTTGATAGTCACATTGCTGTGGTGAGGTGCACTTCTTAGGGCTCTGTCCATTGTGCAGTGCAGTGCAGAGTGGGTTTGCACATGGCACAAGATTGTTCTTTTTTGGCAGGTAGAACGGGTGTGGCACCTGCAACAACCATCAGGAAGACAACATCAAGCACCAAACCAGGGACCAAAGATCATGCCAATATTGTGTTTTTCAAGCCAAATCTAGGAGTAAGCGTCAATCTTGATGCCATGTTTGGTGCATCAAGATTCTATTGTTCACATAAAGCATCAGAATTGGAGCCATAATAAATCTAGGACCAAGAACTTCAAAAGGATATGGGGCTTAGAGTTCTGACATGAATGCCATAGGCGCAAAGTTTTTCGCTAAACACAATGCCTCCAGTAACCAAGACTGGAACTTTGATGCGATTCTCAGAGAATTGTATGTAACATCGAGTTTACCTTGTTGCAGCTCTGGCAGGGGGCGTCGCACTGCAGCCAGGTGAGGTCACTGCCGGTGTCGACGTCCAGGAAGTACGGCTTCGCTGGGTCCCCAATGTTCATGGTAACATAGTAGTGGCTGCAGAGAGACGGCAAAAATGTCAAACTATTGCACAGGAGTTGATGTGCAAAACTTTGCAATCTTTACAAGGAAAATCAAAACTTGCATGGAACTGGAGGGGGGAAAAGCAAGACGAATTTTATTTTTGAACAAGTCGGATTGGATGAACAAAGAACAAGCAAAATTGTTTCTCTGAACAAGTGGGATTACAGGAGAAAAGATCAAAGCAGAATTAGAGGAACAAGGAGGACGACCTGGGATCGGGTGCAATCATAGTAGCGACTGCAACTTTGGCAGTAGCTATGATCTTTGCCACACATAACCAAATCAACATCCTGGATCAATCCTAGTCCTATGTGGTTAAGTGATGCCCGTTCTTGTTTCTTACGCTTATCCCCATAACAAAAGGCAAATACGATAACACTGGCAAACTGAGTTTTTCTTTTTTGAGAGAGATCCTTGAATACTTCTTTTATTTTTAGGTGTTACTTGACATCAAGAAAAATTAAATTTTTAGGTGTTACGTACAAGAAAGCCAACAAGACGAGGTCTAGGCAAATGAAGGTCAATTCAGTGAAATGCGACGGATGTTATCAGTTTATCTGGAACATTGCCAAGTTCTATGATTTATTTTATCGCAAAAGATAAAGTTGTATGATTTATTTTTTGTTTACTAAGCTAACATCCAGGGGAAAGCTAAGTAAAATCTGACCCACGTTTAAATGAAGGAATATTTCGTTTTATTTAAGCACAGATATCTCTTTACTACTTAGAAACAGAGGATACAATCTTTGCTGACCATGGGACTGAGGCAATGAGCAATCCAGGATGTTGATTTGGATATGCGTGGCAAAGATCACAGCTACTGCCAAAGTTGCAGTCGCTACTATGACTGCACCTGATCACAGCCCGAGGAGGGCAAAGCATAGAGAAAATCAGGAAAAGATTACAACTTGCACACGAATTCCGATGCACTGACATCAATCAATGCTCATACGCCCACGCAACAACCTGAAACTGGTTTCAGAAGATCGCAACAAGGATCTGATTGCAGCATTTCTTGCAGAGAAGTTTGCACTGCACATAGCAAAAAGATAACCCTTTTTTTTTTTGCCCAAACACAACAGAGCAGAGCAATCAGAATAATAATCTCTTGCAATAACATTCGGTTCGAATCAAAAGTGGTGCTTTGAACGGTACAAGCGTTGAGCAAAATTTCAGAGAATCTGAAAGCCAAGAAGAATGCAAACAAAAAAAAAACAATTCATCGGATTCTTTGCAAAGTAAAAAAAATCGAAATCTGCCGGCGACTTGGTCAGACTAAGTAACGCCCGCAGAGCCACGGAGACGATTACTTGCATTCGCAAGAAACCAACAAAACCTGCAAATAAACTCGAAAAGACCTTTGCAAATAGATCAGAATTTTTGCATCTAAACACAAAAGAACTCATATAAACAACAAATTTTAACAGGTCTTACAACCAGGAAGGACACTAATCAAGCTTGATCAGGGGAGGAGATGGCGTACCCAGTAGGATACACGTCGCCTTGGAGCTGGAACACGGCGGAGGACGACGACGACGGCGGCGACTTCGCTGGCGTCGCGGCGTGTGCCGGAGCAGGCGCGAACGGGAGCAGGAGGAGTACGACGGCGAAGGTCGGGGCCCACCTGGCAGAAGCCATTTCGGCGGATCACTAGAGGAACGGTGTGAACAGCTGTTTTCAGATGGTGAGGGGGACGAGCGGGGAAGCCTAGGAGGTATTTATAGGCGAGAGAACACGCTTCCTCGGAAGCTTCTCAGCAGTTTACCGTTTTTCTAATTTTTTCTTTGTTAGTTTTGGATTTGCTGCGAGTTTAATTTTTGGATCTATCCGTACATCAACTGACTGTTTTTTTAACCCAAAATCAGTTAAAATTTTCACCGTTGCATAGAGATCCAACACCCAAATCTCTTCCTATCTCTAATATAAACTAATACCCAAACCCTAACCCCATCTCCTCCTTCCTCGAACCCTCGTGCCGCGCCGCCTCCTCCTCCTCAGTGCCGCCACTAATTTCATCTCCCATCACCCCTCCAACCAGCGGCACGACGCTTGGTGACAGCGGCCGGTGGATCGGAGAGAAGGGCGCTTAGCGACAACGACCGGTGGATCAGAAAGAAGGGTGCTCGGCGATGGCGGCTTCCTTTTCCTATGCTTGCCCACGTGGCTCTCCCCCCGCCACTGCCGCCCAACGGTCGCTCGCTCGGTGAGCCTCTCTACCTCCTCTTGCTCTTTGTTCGGAGCCCGTCGCGCTGTTTGGGAATTTTGGTCTCCCAAGCTGGTCATTGAAGTTGGTGCCATGGTCGAAGGAAGCCGTGGTTGAGGGGTTGTGGCCAAAGTAGAGGGGCTGTGGTTGAAGTCGAAGCCGTGGTCGAAGGGGGCCGTGGCTGAAGTCGAAGATCCGTTGTCGAAGTTGAAGCTGTGGTCGAAGGGGGTGGTGGTCGAAGGGGGAAGTGGTCAACGTCAAAGAGTCATGGTTGTCGAAGGGCTATGATCGAAGGAGACAGTGGTTGAAATCAAAGTCGTGGTTGATGTTGAAGGGCCATGGTCGAAGGGGACAGTGGTTGACGTCGAAGGGCTGTGGTCGAAGGGGACAGTGGTTGAAGGGGGGAAGTGGCCGACGTCAAAGGGTCGTGGTCGTCAAAGGACCGTGGTCGAAGGAGATAGTGGTCGAAGGGGACAGTGTTCATAGTTGAAGATCCATGGTCGAAGTCGAAAATCCGTGTTTGAAGTTGAAGTCGTGGTCGAAAGGGGAAGTGGTCGACGTCGAAGGGCCATGGTCGAAGAGGATAGTGGTCGAAGGGGGCAGTGGTCGAAGTCGAAGGGTCGTGGTCGAAGGGGGAAGTGGTCGATGTCGCAGAGTCGTGGTCGAAGGGGACAGTGGTCGAAGGGATCAGTGGTCGAAGTTGAAGATCCGTGGTCAAAGTCGAAGATCCTTGGTCGAAGTCAAAGCCGTGGTCAAAGGGAGAAGTGGTCAGCGTTGAAGGGCCGTGGTTGAAGTCAAAGATCCATGGTCGTAGTCGAAGAGGGAAGTGATCGATGTTGAAAGGCTATGGTCGAAAGGATAGGGGTTGAAAAGGACAGTTGTCGAAGTCGAAGGGAGCAGTGGTCGAAGTCGCGGTCATGGTCGTAGTCGTAGCGCCCATGGATATGGTCGTAACGGTCATGGTCATAGTCGTAGCGCCAACTTGGAGGGCACCTGCTGGTTCGTCCACAACCTCCGCCGCTACGTGTTCCCCCTCCAATTGGACATCCTCATCGCCTACCCCCAGGTCACCCTCGAGATCGAGCTCTCCACCCTCGATGGCAAGACCAACAAGGTCTCGTACTCCTATGGATTGTAACACGCTTTTGGCCACGAGGTGTGATCGACGACTTCTAATTTACGACCACGAACGTTGGTCGATGTGTTCCGACTTACGATCATGAGGTGTGGTTGATGTCTTCCGACTTACGACCATGAGGTGCGGTCGACGTCTTTCGACTTATGACCACGAGTGCTGGTCGAAGTTGAAGATCTGTGGTCGAAGTCGAAACCATGGTCGAAGGGGGCCTTGGTCGAAGGGGGAAGTGGCCGATGTTGAAGGGACGTAGTCGAACGGGACGGTGGTTAAAGGGGGTAGTGGTCAAAGTTGAAGGGGGCTGTGGTCGACGTCGAAGGGTCTAGTCGAAGTCGGGGCCAAGCAGGTCAGGCGGGTTGAGCAGGCTGGCGCTGACAGTCAGGCGATAAAGCACAAGTGCACCGGAGGCTTGCCAACGTACGACCACCAGTGATAGACGACCACTCCCGACCTAAGATCATGCGCAATTGTTGACGGCTTCTAACTTATGACCACGAGGTGTGATCGATGGCTTCCGATTTACGATCGCGAGTACTGGTCGATATGTTTCGACTTACGAGCACGAGGTGTGGTCAATGTCTTCCGACTTATGACTACGAGCGTTGATCGATGTGTTCTGACTTACGACCACGAGGTGTCCTTGATGGCTTTCGATTTACGACCACGAATGATGGTTGTTGGCTTCCGACGTACGACCACGAGCCATTGTCAAAGGATCCCGATTTAGAACCACGATCGATCGTGACCGCTGCCAACTTACGACCACCAGCGATGTTCGAGCGCTCCCGACCAACGATCACGCACGATGGTCGATGGCTTCCGACTTACGACAAGTGACAACGAGGTGTGCTCGAAAGCTCCCGACCTATGACCACGAGGTGTGGTCGATGTCTTTCGAGTTATGACTATGAGGTGTGATCGACGGTTTCCGACTTACTTGTTTGTGTACATATTCTAAAAATTGTTACCATCTGTGAGTTTTAAAACATGTAGTGTGATAAATTTTAAAAATCCGTAGCAACGCACGGGCATTCAGCTAGTTTGTGTATACTTTCCACTTTATTTGTCTGGGATTTGAACTTGTAGGTTGTGAGCATTGAGTTGTATGCACAGACAGTTCACCCAAAAGCTTGAGCTGATGAGGAAAAGCGGCCAATTCACTTATATTTCAACACTCCCCTTCACGTGTATAATCTCATAGGTCTAAACATGGAATAGAAGTGGACTGTAATTATTTTTTTAATTGCGTCAACCGGGTCTTGAACTCAAGACCTCTTAGCTGTGATACCATATTAAGTTTTATGCACCAACTAGCATATCTAAAAGTCTAAACTAATAAGAAAATATAAGCAATTTACTTATATTTCAACAGTGAGCTTTAAAATAACTGTCCTATACTCGGCAAAAAAAAGTGTAGTCCAGAGCAACAAATTTATTGATACAACTAGGCGTTTGCAACCTCCACACGGCGGAGTGTCAAGTACAGGGCACCAATTGTGAAAGCTCATGACCAGCACAATTCAACGGTCATGTGCTCACATGTAAATTAACAATGAACGAACATGTACATGGTCGTTCAACGAGTGCCGTACATATCTAACGATTGCCCACTCTAGCAGCCCGCAATTTTCAACAGGTAATTGTCCAACTTGGATGATCCCGTGTGGATTTACTGGGGAAAAAATACTTCTATTTTCTCCAGTGAAGACTGAAGACTGAGCTGAGTTCAGACCGTGCTGTGCTATCATCAATCCTAAAAATAATAAAAAACCGAGACCGCGTTCTGTTGGATGCAACGAGCGCGTCAAGCAAACGAAGGTTCGGAACTAAGGGTGCCTTTGGTTGAGCTTTTAAGAGCTGCTTTTGCTTCCAAAAAGCCAAAAGCCAATCAAAAGGGTGGAAATCAGAAACTGCTTTTTCAGAAGCAACTGCTTTTGGGTAATACAGTTTTGAAAGCACCTTGAACCCTGCTTTTGGCTTTCTGCTTTTTGAAATGGTGAAAATAGAGAGCTGTTTTACAGTTGTTTCAAGGAAAATAGAGATAGGAGGTAAGTTTTATACTTGTTTGAACCAAACAGCTTACAACTTTTCTACAGCCCACAACCTACAGCAGCTTTTCCACAGCCCACAGCTCACAGCAGCTTTTTCAGAAGCCACAGCTCAACCAAACACACCCTAACTACCGGTTGCTCCTACTAGTCAGTGTCACTGTTCATTCGACGCACTACTCGAGGGATAACTGATTATTCGTTGCAAAGTTAGAGAGCTATTGGTAAAATATCGTCTATTACATGATACAGATCTTTTGTCCCAAAGTTTATGCGTCAATTGATCATTTGCTCTTTTTTGAATTTTTAAATATTTTTCGTTCAATTAGATCTTAAACTCGAGATAAAATGATCATCCTGTCTTAGGACCCGTTCGAGGTAGCACATAGCCCTACTTATTTTGGCTTAAGCTTCTGACTTATTTTTTACTATTCATAAATTTCGTTTTTTTTGTTTTTTACCCCCAGGTCACCCCCGAGATCGAGCTCTCCACCCTCGACGGCAAGACCAACAAGGTCTCGTACTCCTATGGATTACAACATGCTTTTGGCCGCGAGGTGTGATTGACGACTTCTAATTTACGATCACAAGCGCTGGTCGATGTGTTCCGACTTACGACCATGAGGTGTGGTTGATATCTTCCGACTTATGACCATGAGGTGTGGTCGATGTCTTTCGACTTAGGACCACAAGTGCTGGTCGAAGTTGAAGAGCTGTGGTTGAAATCGAAGCCGTGGTCGAAGGGGGAAGTGGTCAACGTTGAAGGGGCGTGGTCGAAGTGGACAGTGGTTGAAGGGAGTAGTGGTCGAAGTTGAGGGGGGTAGTGGTCAAAGTTGAAGGGGGAAGTGGTCGAAATCGGAGCTGTGGTCGAAGTCGACGCCATGGTCGAAGTCTGGACTGTGGTCGATGTCGAAGGGCCTAGTCGAAGTCAGGGCCAAGCAGGTCAGGCGGGTCGAGCAGGCTGGCGCTGACAGCCAGGCGATAGGGCACAAGTGCACCGGAAGCTTGCCAACGTACGACCACTAGTGATAGTCGACCGCTCCCGACCTACGATCATACGTAATGGTTGATGGCTTCTAACTTACGACCACGAGGTGTGATCGATGGCTTCCGATTTACGACCACGAGTACTGGTCGATGTGTTTCGACTTACGACCACGAGGTGTGGTCGATGTCTTCCGACTTATGACTACTAACGTTGATCGATGTGTTCTGACTTACGACCACGAGGTGTCCTCGATGGCTTTCGACTTATGACCACGAATGATGGTTGTTGACTTTCGACGTACGACCACGAGCCATTGTCGAAGGCTCCCGATTTAGAACCACGATCGATCGTCGACCGCTGCCAACTTACGACCACCAGCGGTCGAGCGCTCCCGACCAACAATCACGCACGATGGTCGATGGCTTCCGACTTACGACAAGTGACAACGAGGTGTATTCGACGGTTTCTGACTTACTTGTTTGTGTACATATTCTAAAAAATTGTTACCATCCGTGAGTTTTAAAACATGTAGTATGATAAATTTTAAAAATCCGTAGCAACACACGGGCATTCAGCTAGTTTGTGTATACTTTTCACTTTATTTGTCTGGGATTTGAACTTGTAGGTTGTGAGCATTGAGCTGCATGCATCAGACAGTTCACCCAAAAGCTTGAGCTGATGAGGAAAAACGGCTAATTCACTTATATTTCAACACTCCCCCTCACGTGTAGAATCTCACAGGTCTAAAACATGGAATAGAAGTGAACTGTAATTATTTTTTAATTGCGTCAACCAGGTTTTAAACTCAAGACCTCTTAACTATGATACTATATTAAATTTTATGCACCCATTAGCTCATCCAAAAGTCTAAACTAATAAGAAAATATAAGCAATTTATTTATATTTCAACAGTGAGGTTTAAAATAACTGTCCTATGCTGGGTAAAACAAAGTGTAGTCCAGAGCAACAAATTTATTGTACAACTAGGCGTTTGCAACCTCCACACAACAGAGTGTGAAGTACAGGGCACCGATTGTGAAAGCTCATGACCAGCACAATTCCACGGTCATGTGCTAACATGTAAACAACTAGCTACGTAAGTGCGGCGCACGTCGCGCTAGCTACCGTGTGTACCGAAGTAAAAGAGATGATAATTCGCGGGGAGTTTCATAAAAAAAATCGAAGACACATGCGTAATTTCGGAAAAACCAAATGTCTTTTTCGTAAAAAACCGAGGACCTGTAAGGGCCTGTACGTAAGTAAATAAGGACCTATACGTAATTTTACAAAACCGTGGGGCGCTATCCAACAAAGGATACGCAATTTCGGTGAAGTGGAGGGTACTTTCCGAAAAAACCTGGCAGGGACCTTTTGCGAGAACGGAGGACCTTGACGTAATTTCAGAAAATACAGTGACTTTTTCGTAAAAAACCAAGGACCTGTAAGGGCCTATACGTAAGTAAATAAGGACCTATACGTAATTTTGGAAAACCGCGGGGCGCTATCCAACAAAGGATACGCAATTTCGGTGAAGTGGAGGGTGCTTTCCGAAAAAACTTGGTAGGGACCTTTTTGCGAGAACGGAGGACCTTTACGTAATTTCAGAAAATGCAGGGACTTTTTCGTAAAAAATCGAGGACCTGTAAGGGCCTATACGTAAGTAAATAAGGACCTATACGTAATTTTGTAAAATCGCGGGGCGCTATCCAACAAAGGATACGCAATTTCGGTGAAGTGGAGGGTGCTTTCCGAAAAAACTGGCAGGGACCTTTTTGCGAGAACGGAGGACCTTATGTAATTTCAGAAAATACAGGGACTTTTTCATAAAAAATCGAGGACATGTAAGGGCCTATACATAAGTAAATAAGGACCTATACGTAATTTTAGAAAACCGCGGGGCGCTATCCAACAAAGGATACGCAATTTCGGTGAAGTGGAAGGTGTTTTCCGAAAAACTTGGCAGGGACCTTTTTGTGAGAACCGAGGACCTTTACGTAATTTTAGAAAATACAAGGATTTTTTCGTAAAAAAGCTGACGTGGCACGGCTCCCAGCCGGGGAATCCCTCGGCTGTAATATAGGTATTATGAACAATCATGTACATGGTAGTTCAACGAGTGCCGTACATATCTAACGATTGCCCACTCTAGCAGCCCGCAATTTTCAACAGGTAATTGTCCAACTTGGATGATCCCGTGTGGATTTACTGGGAAAAAAAATACTTCTATTTTCTCCAGTGAAGACTGAAGACTGAGAGTTGAGTTCAGACCGTGCTGTGCTATCATCAATCCTAAAAATAATAAAAAACCGAGACCGCGTTTTGTTGGATGCAACGAGCGCGTCAAGCAAACGAAGGCTCGGAACTAACTACCGGTTGCTCCTATTAGTCAGTGTCACTGTTCATTCGACGCACTGATAGAGGGATAATTGATTATTTGTTGCAAAGTTAGAGAACTATTGGTAAAATATCATCTATTACATGATACAGATCTTTTTGTCCCAAAGTTTATGCGTCAATTGATCATTTGCTCTTTTTTGAATTTTAAACTATTTTTCGTTCAATTAGATCTTAAACTCAAGATAAAATGATCATCCTATCTTAGGACCAGTTCAGGGTAGCATTATAGCTCCGCTCATTTCGGTTTGAGCTTTTAGTTTATTTTTCACTATTCTTACATTTCGTTTTTTGGTTTTTTAGTTTTTTTTTGTGCTTTTTTGTTGGTTCTCTTTTTCGTATTCGTTTGCATTGTCCGTGATAGGCTAAACTGTTTTTTCTATTTTTAATTTTTTAAAAATGCAGTTACGTCAAATAAACCATCATCAGCTACAGTGTAATTTCAGCCAGTTACAGCATAATTTTAACTATAAGTCAATTTATTTCAATCCAACCGAGCGGCACCTATGGGCATGTTTGGTTGCCTGCATGAGCTGATGCAGCTGCATGAGCTGATGCAGCTGCATGAGCGTGGCCAGGCTGAGTAGAGAAGGTCCTCAGTCGCGTTTCTCCTCAGTCTGGCTCCAGTTGATTTTTTGCATCCGCTCGTGCAGGCTCTCACCCCGATGCAGATAACCAAACACCATTTCCCGGTATGCGCTGGTGCGAGCCACCCCGATGCAGGCAACCAAACAGCCCCTATGTTTCTTGCCGAACCACTCTCTCCGGTGGTTATTTGCCCTTTCCTGACCCTGCTGCCAAGTCTCACGGGCGCGTTGTCATCAATCCCAAAAAAATTGAAAAAAAAAAGAAAAACGAGACCGCGTTCTGTTGGATGCAACGAGCGCGTTAAGCAATCGAAGGTTCGGAGCTACGGATCACTACAGGTTAGTAGTCAGCGTCGCTGTTCCATTCGACGCGCTAAATGAAGACGTAGACATGGGCGTCCAGTGTTTCTTGTTTACTGACGTTGTTTTCGTCCCTTTGGATGAGGAAGAAGACTCAGCTTAGCTTGTCCCTGGTTCTTGGTTCAATAATGTCACCGGTGTTGGAAGTGCTTCTCGCGCTAAAATATTGTCCTAGAATAATCATATTGTTTTAAGGGAATGACCCTCCTCCAATTTTAGGCTTAAGGCTGTCAGCATTTTCACCTCTATCGTAGGGTAGGAACCATGGGATCTACCAGTTAGGTTGAACCATATTTTTTTTTATAAAAAAGATGGGTGAACCATATGAAATGGTGAAACATTTCTTAGGTGCCGCTCGGTTGAGCTGAAATAAACTGGTTTATAACTGAAATTGTACTGTAACTGGCTGGAATTATACTGTAACTGATGGTAGCTTATTTGTCATAACTAAATTAAAAAAATTAAAATAAAAAACAGATTAGCCTACCATGGACAATACAAATAAATACGGAAAAAAAGAATCGGTAAAAAAGCTCAAAGAAAAACCAAAAACTAGAAAAAATAAAATTTAAAAATAATAAAAAATAAATCATAAACCAAAACCGAAATGATCGTACCTAATCTAATGAGCAGGGCCGCAACCTACTTGACAACCTTGCTAGATGTGTATATCCAGTACATGTCATCCTTTAGGTGCACGTCATCCATATGTGCAGTAGGCTCGTAATGAACACGCCATGCACTTAGCCATTTCTCCGTCACACCAGAATTTGCATAGAACAGAAACCAGTTGGATGCTTATGATAATATTTATTATTATTAAAATAACTTACTTGACATATCAAAAATGGAAGATCAAATCTACTGACATATATAGTATCTCCTTGAGTTTTCTCTCGTTCTTATCTACTTCCAATGGCATCGTAATTCTTAGCTAGGAGCACTTCTGGAAGCTAGGTATCGTGGCGCTTGCCTGTTACGTTAAAAGAAGATTGTGCTAGAAGACTAGTTGATACACAGGTCTGTTCGTTTGGGTTGTTAGCTTTTGGCTTCTTTAAAAATTAAAATAATTAAAATAATTTATTAAAATGAATTCTCTAAACGACTTTCTGAATATAAAACGTGTGTATCATTCACGTCTATATCTTCACTGTCAGATGTTGTCTTAAAAATATAGATAAAAACTATCGACTATAGCCAATACTTATCCGCCACATCCTAAAAGAACTATGGTTAAGCATCAATATTCTACGGTTAAATAATTAAGTATGTCGAGTGTTGACATTAGTTGGAAAAAATATTTGGCCGCCTTTGACAGTCCAACTACGCGGCGTCCAAGTTCAGCAAACCATCATCGATTGTCCAAACAAGGCTTCGGAGCCTACTGCTGATGGCTACTGCTGTGCATATATTAATATTGTAAAACATTTGGGAGTTTTGGAATGTGGAAATTCCGTAGTCAGATATTTTGCTCCACTTCAAACTATTTCAGTTCATGGTTTTTTTAGTTTTCAGTTTATTTAAATCAGAAACTACTTAGAGCATATTAATTTCTAATTTTAGTTTATTTTGATTTTTTAACTTTTTTGGTCTTTCTTTTTTCCTTATTCCTTTGCATTGTCCATAACTATATAATGGTTTTTAAATTTTTTTTTTCTCAGAAAAAGCTAACAACCGCTACAGTATAATTTCAATCAGAAACTGAAACCCACAACCGAAGCCATGAACCACTTGGAGCGCCGCAAGACAAGTGCAGTCACTTCTCGATGTGCAACAATACAATCAAATTTTGGTTTGGACATCAAACCAACATGAAAAATTTGAAAAACAAATTTGACGGTATAGTCTACAAAGTGTTGTAGCATATTATAAAATTTCAACTTCAAACTCAAAATGTGTTGAAAGAAATAAAAAAGATAAGTTTGCTATGAATTGTAACACTAGTCTTTTTCTTTTTCTGTTTCCTTAATTTACCAATAGTCGGAATTTTCTTATTTTTGCTATTCTTAACATGAAATGAATTTAAAATTAAAATTTTATACACAAACAGATTAAATTGAGAAATACATATACAATTTTCTCTTCATGATTTTTTATGTTGATTTAGTGCGCAAACTAAAAGTGATTACACGGTCGCGCTGTAAGTGGAACATCATGTCCCAGGATCTTTTAGTACAGTTTGATTCAACCAAAAGAACAGAGATCTGCATACCTCTTGGATGCCGCTCGATCCATTTGCTTACCACTATTGTGTGACGGTACCCTTTTATATGATGTAGGCCACTATTGTAGAGCGTTTTCTCACTTCTCTTCCTTCTACTCCAGTGTTCCCTCAACAATCAGAGAACTAGAGACTTTGATGTGTGATCTTTTGCTCGCATGTAAACTACCTCAATCGTGCCAATTCTCTATCACATAGCTTGAGAAAGAACATAGCACTCGTATGCATACTGCCATTCCATGAGCTTCACTGTTGATCCATTTCACACATACACACAGGAACACTCGTGTGTGTAGGCGCCAGGAGCTATTGGGATATGGGGGAGACTACATTAGCGTAAATTAAAATTTTTTACTGCGTAAGTTTTATAAGTAAGAGATCATAAATCATTATCACTAGATGTACAGTGTAGTGAAAAAAGAGTTGAAGTAATCTGGTTCAACATAGTGCGCGTCGATGTAGTGGAAGTAGTCGATCGTCCAATATCTCTAGAAAGCGATTCTCGAAAGCCGATCGTCATCTAGTGGTAGTCAATCTCTTAGAGGATTTTCCCGATCAGCGCCACAGTCATAACAGCGTCTCTACCAAAGTCCACACGTCTATGGATGGAACGTTGTGCACCGGTATGCTGCATCGGTGCGTATAGCCGGGCTTTTGGAAGGAGGTGACTAGGGTTTTGGTGGTTGATGCAATGTCTCTCTCTCTTTTCCGAAACCCTATACACCCCTTTATGTAGAGCCTTCGGTCGGATTCTTTTCCAATATGAGCAGAGATCGGATCCCACTCGGAGAGTCTCCGACTGGATCCTTATCTAATACAAATAAAGGTCGTATTTGACTCGAAGTCTATCATTCATGTAACACCCCGCCCACTCACTGGCCAGGATGCTACCACCTCTACTACTCTTACCAAATCATCAACACAGGAGAAATTAAAACCAACATTAACTTTATTCATTGTTACTGCGTTCAGATACAACATAGCATTTCTAGTGATTCCTCTAGCCTAACACAGCTAAAGTACACTGACAAAAGGGGATACAAAAGTGCTGCTAGTTCGTGCCGTTATTCCATGTGCTACTCCCGCCCGTGCTTGATCGCCTCAACGGTCACCTAAAAACATCAACAAAGCAAGGCTGAGTACATCGACTCAGCAAGTACAAAGCAAAACAGCAAATAACAGGTTCATTCATTTAGACATAATCATTCCATTATCATTAACCACGTTCCCATTTAACCACTTTTTCCATTTAACCACTCTACGTTCCGATGAACTATTCATCATGCACATGCACATGCACTTCTTCCTCAACTCTTTAGCCTATACCGGTACAGCAGAGTGCGCACCCGTCGATGCCCACCCAGGCCCGCTCTGATTCATGCGGGGACCTCAAGCCCGTCCTGTTTCATACGGGGACCCAGCTCCACTCCCGTGGAGCGTCCACTCAACGTGGACCAACTTTCTCTCTTTTC
This sequence comes from Dendrocalamus latiflorus, assembly GCA_017311315.1. Taxonomy (NCBI): domain Eukaryota; kingdom Viridiplantae; phylum Streptophyta; class Magnoliopsida; order Poales; family Poaceae; genus Dendrocalamus; species Dendrocalamus latiflorus. Next base: position 3,788,299 of record CM029641.1, on the reverse strand, counting down.
ATGACATGCATGCAATGCAAGTTCAATTATGCATATCAACATAGCATGTCTCAACACTCATCATTCATCATTTCTCAATATGCATTCCGAATATTATTTGTCTTACCCCAACTGGTAAGCCATGCATCATCCGAAAATAGTAAACTTACCTCAACAAGTTAAGCAGTGTATCATCATTCAATTTTTAACCGAAATCACTACCCGAATTCACCGCTTTACAATGCACTTGCCTGGTTAAGCTCGGGGATGGCGCGTGGATGGCTCCGACCCGGGACCTCCACCTGCGCACACGTTAACCCGATTCAACGGCAAAACGAAAACAGAGCTGGAACGAAAAACGACTCTAAGCGCAAATCCCGATCGTTGGCGTAAACGCCAGGGGTTTTGAGGGACCTGTCGCGCAGGTGCCAAACCCCTTTTTTTTCTTTCTTTTTCTCCTCTTTTCTTTTCTCTTTTTTTCCCTTTTTTTCCTTCTCTTCTCTTTTTTTTCCTCTTTTCTTTTCTCCTCTTTTTTTTCTTCCCTTCTTTTCCTTTTCTTTTCTTCCTTCCCTCTCTCCTCCTTATCTCTTTTGGCCGAATCGGCCACCCCTTCTTCCCCATTTCTTTTGGCCACAGGGGCCTCATCTTCTCCCTCCCCACACACTCTCTCTCCCCTAACCCACCGGCCGAACGGGCCTCAACCAGGGGCGGCGCGGCGGCGCGCAAGGCCGGCCGGCCCCCTCACCGCCGGCGGCCCCTCCCGCTGCCCCCTACCCTCCTCCTCCCCCTCTCTCGCTTCCTCTCTTCCTCCGCCGGACGGGCCTGGGGCGGTGCGGCGGCGCATGGCTGGCTCGGCGTCGCCGGCCCCCATCCCGCCACCGGCAGCCCCCCCGCCGGCCTCCGCCTCCTCTCGGCGCATCCGGCCGAGCGGCTGGCCCCTCCAGGCGGCGCGGCGCACGGGCGCGCCGCCCTTCTCCCCCTCGCCGCCGACCAGTGTGCCGCCGCCGACCGTCTCCGCCTCCATGGCTACCCCTTCCCCTCGCGCGCAGCCGACCGGCCGACGTGACCGCCGGCCGCCCCCTGCTCGCCTCCCCGTGCGCGCAGCTGCGAGGCGCGGCCGCCGCCGACCGGCGCGGCCAATGGCCGCCGGCTGCCTCCGCCGCCTGCGCCACCTCGCCTCCCTCGGCTTCCCTACCTTTACTCTTTCTGTGTGTGCGTGTGGTATGCCATGATTGTAAGCTCACCTTGAGCTTACCTGTGCCGATCGGAATGGTGGCTTTGTGGGGCTGGCTCTTGGCTTGGCCGTGAGAGGAATGGAGGGAGTGTTGCTACACGTTGGTTTGGCTCTTACCTTGGCCGAAAGTGAGGAGATGGGAAATGGGGCTTGGCTGCATGGTTCTAGTATATACGGGCACGGTTGGGGGCTCCCCTTTGCATTTATGAAATGACCGGGATGCCCTCCCATGCCCCTCTCATATACTTGACTGCCTAGGGGCATTCTGATCCACGACTGTTGGTTTGGTTTCTACTGCAGCGGTAAATCGGTAAAGAAGGTGAGGTAGAAATTTGCCGGATGATGAACACCCGCAACGCGAGACGGTGCCGACTGTCCCTAGGCGGTCCGGGAACCTCTGAGAGCGCTAAATATACGGCTCTCTAGACAGTGCCGACCGTCCTGGGATGGTCTGGGAACCTCTGCGCGCAACATTAAATCGATACTCTAAAAGGTCGATGGGTCTGACGGCAAACTACGCTTTTTATTTACTCTTTGTAAATCTGTGGTATTACAATTCAAACCTATACTTTTTTAACATGTTAAGTGTGTGACCCTACAGGTTTATGTACACTTGATTGTGACCATGAAATACCTTTCATATCTCTAATTAGTAGCAGTCCCTAGTAGGACGTATTGACCCTAAATATACACAAAGATCAATTTGCATGAATGTTATGCAATATGATCTGCAACCAGGTCTTAGTCACCCACGATCAGTTCATAACTTCTTACGAACAATTCGCATCTAGTTATGACCATTTCACAGACCAGTTTATGATATGTCTGATCAGCTTAAGACCAGTCAGTATACCCATACGACTAGTTCGTACTTGATCGGACTAAATGACTTGTTTGTGTATTCTTCTTTTGCCTCACGATACTTGATCGAACTCTAAGTGAGAAACGTGCCATCCATGGACTGTTCAATCCTTTTCCGATTTAGTGATAGATAACTTCATGAAGTCGACTCTTCAACTATTTGTGGTATGGCTATGCACTTTATTTATCCGACCATATCAAGGGGTCTAGAGATATGTTTTATGTTATATAGGAGGGGCAAATCCCATATCTAATTAGTCACTTTTCTCTACGTGTTTTATTGCATACCCGAAAGCTATCTTTATAACTACCCACTTATGGAGTAGTGTTTGGTAACCCTTAAGTGCGCTATTACACATGTAGAAAACTATGCTGATCTCAGGTACAAGGATTATATATCATCATTACTTGAGACCAACTGATAACGCATAAAAGAATAACAATCTCAACAGTATCTTAAAGTGGGTCAATTTAATACTATGTTCTTTAACGTATGTCCACATTATTGATTTGATATCCCCATATATATATGACCAGTGAAAAACATGATCATCAATCAGTACATATGCTAGTCTATAAGTCACTAGTGTCTCGACTAGTGACAACTGATCAGGGATCTTTTAGAATGACATCATACAATAAATACAGAGTTTCACTAATAAGTCACATACTTGCTAACATTTATAAATGATAATTCATTCAATGAACATAATAATATATTATTCAAAAAATTATAAATATAAAAGTGATATAATCATCTTCGTAATTACCTCCATTCACATCTGAATCTGAAATTGATGTGTGCAGCCATTCATTGGCGCAACATCGACACCTTCATGCTTCTTGCGTAACATGCAGCCGATTCCAATCCATTAATGCTTAATTAGTGCCTTTGCATACAACCCAGAATTTGCTGTGCATAGTTGCATCTGTCTTTTCCCCTTTTTTTTTCCTTTTCCTTTTTCATTTGTCAGAATTTCTCTCTCTTTTTTACTCTCATACGCCGCCTATATTAATTCGATTGTGTTGGGAGGCAAGAAAGCATTAGCCGATATATTCCAGCCCTTTGCCTCCCATTTGTGTGATCCTAGCCTTCGCCATCAGCCCAAGAAGACGCACATGCGCAACCAAGAAGAAAAAAAAGCCTTTGTTTACGTTTTGGATCTCTGATTCCTCATGTGCAGACAAGGCAAGTGAATGGACCGCTTCTCCATGATGTTCTTAAATATCCAGGTGTTGACCACCATTCTGGTCCCCTGGAATGCTTCAACTATTGGATTTGGTACATCTTGGACTGTTGATGTCAGTGTATTGTTTAGCCAACCAAACGGTCAGTACTGCTTTAATATGGGATGACGATTAGTCTACTGGACCATTGGCATGACAGATCCATCAAGCAAAGCAAATATTCTATTAGAGCTTCAGGTAGGCTATTGAACGATTAATAGTATATTTCAGCCAGTAAAATTGTACATGATCAAAACAAACGTTACAGCAGGTTTAAACAGGTTTACAACTGCTAAGTGGTATCACATCTGTCTCGGGGGGGGGGGGGGGGGGGGAGCTTTAAGAATCTAAGCTTCCCTTCGAAAATGGTATGATCAAAATTCAAAATGAAGCCTCTACAGTTACCTAACTACAGTGAAAAGCACACACGCCTAAGCAAATAACATCACGCATTACACCAATGTAATTCTGTTTGTTCAAACTCAACACGAAACTACTTTAGATTATAATTACAGGAAAAAAAATTCACCTGTACAAAAATAGCCGGTCCAAAATCTGTTACAGCTACAAGCCTACAACCCAGAAAGGACCTCGAAATAATTCAATGATGCAGATGTTTGTAAACGACCTTTAACTTTCTACATACAACCATTTTGGATGTTTAAGGGCCTGATTTACGTGCAAGCCGGGATACATTGGCGGCAAGCAAATCAGCCATGCTACATGCTGTCGTTGGACGGCCTGTTTGACCATACAATCTCTATCTCTAGTGTTCTTGCGCCATCCTTGCCACCATCGTGGCTGAGGCTGAAGAACCCGCTGTATACTCCGTCGGTGACAACTTTGTCGATCTGGATGGTGACTCTCCCGAGGGTTGACTGCAAAGCAAGAGGTGACATTTGAGAAACAAGAAAGAAATTAGGGCAAGAAGCATGACAACAACACATGCAAGGAATTTAAACCGTACCTTTCCAAATGTATTTTTGCTTTTGCACAAGATGTATAGCTTCTGCCCTTTTGGGGGGATGTCAAATAACCAAGTGAAGCCCTCATTCCATACTGGGCAGACGCTATGGTTAATCACCTGATCATCAATGCAAATATCAGAACCCGCAGAAAACAAAAAAAAAAAAAATCAAGTAGAAGTATGAATATCCAAAGAATGTATATAATATGCATCTTCCTCGAAAAATTGATACTTGCAGAATAGTAATACCCAGTTTCAAAACCATGTTTCCCAGTCTTGCAATGCTCATTGATGGAATTATTGGGTGCAAGAGCAAAAGAATCATGTGCATCATAGACGAATTAAAGTTAGGATCGTCTGCATGAACTTACCTTAGTTTGCCTTGGAGGACCATTTCCTATTTGCAGACAGCAAAATGCATTTGTACTCCCCATTGTCTGCTTTAAATTATTCCCACGTATGATGGTGACGGTCAAGCAACCAGGCAAGCAATGCAGCAAGCTATCAGCTCTCTCATGAAAACTGGGAGGACAGGTCTTCATAAGCATTTGTAGTACGGGTATGGCCTCAGCTGAAATCAGGGACTGAGCTTTAGCAATGTCTTCATTCATTTGTGGCCAAGATTCTTTCAGCAAGCAAAGGGTGTCGAGCACGCTCTCTTGCGCAGCCTCATTTCCATCCTTCAGGGCACAAACAAGATGTGGTATGCACAAGGTAGCTGCCTCAGAAAACCGTACCTTTTTGAAGTTGCTGAATATCACGTATATGGTCCGCAAAATAACTTCGTTGATAGTTGATGTAGAGAGCAGCTCTCTTTCTAAGGCAGCTGTCAGAAATTGTAGTTGAGATTACAAATATAATAATATGAATGGATCATTAAGCAGTGAAGACACATTAATAACTTGCAATTTCATTATTTTATTACTTGACACATCTGATCAATCAGTTGAAAAGATCAGAAGTTCATGGATAGCTTTGATATTACAGGGCAATCTCCAATGCAGATTAGATATTGCTCATCGAGGACAAAATGTCAAAAGATAAAATATTTTATTTTCACAACAGAAGGGTATGAGAATTTACACTTGAACATGAAAAGCAGGCAGCTGGAAAAAAAGCTTGACTCAGTTCACAAGAAGGATTGGTGACTTACCAGTGAGAGATCGGATGAGCTCATTCGACACATATTCTTGAAGTGTATGATTTGAGAATAGATACTTGATTAGAAGAGCAGCCTGTCCTGCAATATCTACATTTGGAGACAGAAGCAATTCCTGCACAACCAAAATGCCTCCAGCCTCCGCAATGGCACGCCTATTGGTCCTGCTGTGCATCACTAAGCTTTGCAGTGCACAAATAGCAACCATTGTCATATCGTCTGTAGGCTGATCCTCAAGTAGGCTTACAAGAGCACGGCAGGCAGATACAGAGTCACTTGCTCTTGCAAGTGCTTCATGCTGGAAAATGTCACCTAGTGCAAGGGTCACCAAAAACTTAGCTGACTGATTCTTAGATTGAGGATCTAACAGGTATTGTGAAAGTGGAGCAATAGAATATTTGGCGACTTTTTTTTCTCGGACCTTTGCATTGTTTATCAGTGCTTCAAGCAATCTTGCTGCAGATTCCTCGCATCGATGGCTCTTAAGGAGCTCCAACAGTGCACGTACAGCCCCAGCCTCAGCCATGGCCACGGCACAGCGCGAATTACTTTTCTCTTGCACAAGAAGAGCACTGAGAGCTATTGTAACAGTACTCTCCATGGTGGAATTCAGCAACCTTACAAGTACAGCCATTGAGACTTTGACATAGTTGTCAGAGCTATAACGCAAAACATTGCATAATACAAGTGCTGTAGTCTCCCATAATGCTTGACTTGGCTGAGGGTCATCCTGGACAATTACCTTTGAAAGTTCAAAAATTCCACCTGCGTCTGCTACAGCCTTGGGCCAACTCTGAGATATGCTTTCAAGTGCTTTAACTGCAGTTTGCTGTAAGCTCAATATTCCAATACCAGCGAGCTGAACCAGAGGGACAACTGCATTTTTTGTAGTGATATCCTGTTGAAAATGTTCCTGTTCTAGAAGATGTGATAGCACCTCAGTGCCAAGTTGTTGGATTGCTTGAGAGGGAGACTCAAGAAATGATATTAACGGCTCAATTATTTGACTGGGAGTCAATTTCAATGTCGCTAGACTCTGAGGTTTCTCCAGAATATTTACAAGTGCTTGCAATGCGCTGTGCTGGTCCCACATGGTGACATCTGGGCGACGTAAAAGCAAGAAAAGTGGCTCCACCATTTTTGCAGCAGCAGAACTTTTAGCAATGCCACTGTTGTTTGTCAAAATGCGAAGCAACTCAGTAATGGATGAGCTAACAGAAACAGGAACATCAAGAATCATATCAAGCGCATGCTCAATGATGCCAGCTTTAACCATGTCAAGTTTGCAATTTGGGCGGTCCTTACCCAACTTTATGAGAGCACAGATACACACCTCAGACAACTGGTAGTTTGTCCCAGAAACAAAACTAACAAGAAGACTGACAACTTCACTAGTTGCAGCAACCTCTGCATTGTACTCCTCATCCAGTAGTCTATTCAGCGCACAAATAGTTGGTTCAACAACCAAACTAGTGCCCGATGTCATTAATGATATCAGGGGTTGAAGACATTCTGTGGCCATTGGTGATGCCCGTATGGTTGAGTTCTCAAACAAAATATAGCAGAGCTGAGCAGCATCTTTCTTAAGCTCCAATGACGAACTGAAGGATAAAATTTTATAGAGACTTTCAAGTGTATTGCGTTCTACATCAAACATAGCCGAAGCCTTTGAGATATTTCCAGCAGAAAGCTTGATTAGAGCACCAAGCGCTGTCTGCTGTTCTATTTCAGTTCCTGACTCAACCATGTCAAGGAATAGCTGAATAGCTTGCCTAGCCACTTCAGTGTCTCTTATATTCTCTGAATCAAAGAGGTTCTGCAATGTCCTTGCTGCACTAAGCCTAGAACTTCTTGATCCCAATCGTAAGACAGCTACCAGTTGATTCAAAGTGCTAAGTGCAGATTCATGGTAAAGCAGATCAGGGTTTCTGTATAAGATCCCTAGTAGATTAGTTATAGTAGTTTCAGTTGAGTCTTGAGGACTTAAAGACAGATAGATAGTTAAAGCATCTAAAGCTCCAGCTTCCGCCATAGCAACTTTATTTGCCTCACTACCTTCCGCTAGTTGAGTCAGAAGGTGCAAAGCTACCAGAGGTGCGCCTGGTCTGTCTGGCATTGGTTTAAGTAGGTCCACTAGCAAGGGAATGGACCTTCGGGCAGTTGCACCAGTACGAACATCTTCAAGCTCAAAAAGACTTCTCAATATTATTTGGCTTGGATTCTCTGCCAACTTGAATTCTTCAGCCATTGTAACAAGGTTTGGCATATCAGATTCTATCTGTCCGATCAAAGCTATAGCACCCACAACTGCACCGGAATTTGCAATAGCAAGCTGTATACCTCTGCTTCCAGTGGAAACAAGGCTAGCCAGTGACTGAGCTGCAAAATACCTATCAACGATCTCATCAGATTTTAGCAATGAAGCTACAGAAGGTATTGTTCGCATTATTGCTGAAGATTGAACAACCACTGAATCCTGAAATAAAGTAGCCAAGAGAAGGGCGCAAGTCCATACACTTTCTGAATCTTCATATTGTTCCTGTAACATAGAGCCATTTAGGTCTTGGAATTTGGCATGGGAAAAGAAACGATAAAACATGGACAAGTAATGCAACTAAAAAAAAGAAAGCATGGCTATCTGTTAAACATCAGACCTATGGTGTCTAGAATAATTCAGCTATAATATAGTAGGACAATCCCGATTCTTGTTCTTGCTTGTTCTAGATTCCAATTGGATAATTCGGTATTAATAATGTGTAACATTATTGGTACACCTCTGTACCTGGTACCATAGTTCTAAATCCCGGCGGTAACCGGTTATACCGGTGGCTGCCAAGAAAAAAAAACCCGATGTTTTTTATTTAATTCAAATTTCAAATTTTAAATGTAAAAATTATTTATCCTGGTGTATTTCTCAACTCAAAAAACATAGCAGTTCCAAACAGTAAACATCTTGAATTTAGCACCAACTGATTGCAGTTAAAGACTGAGTTGTAAAAATAATGTAGTAACAGCACATTGGAAAATAGAAAGGTTTTTTTTTTTGAGTGGGGAAAATAGAAAGTTTCTATTTAAGTTTGAAACATTACCTGTCGGTTAGCAGTGTAGCTAGCAAGTTTATCAGATACTGCATCAACACCACCAAGGTCCATAACAGTAAGTTTACTCCTCGCATGAGAAGAGCAAATCAGTGAGAGCAACCAAAGTGCAACAGCTTCTTCCAAAACCCGCCCTGATTCAGGCACATCTAAAACATCCTGCTCATAATTATACACACTCTTTTCTGTGTGAGGTTTCCAGACTTCAATGTCTAGAGAGGTTGAAGCAGAATCTTGCTTCAACACATCGATGAGTGCAGATATTAGATTATTCAGAAGTCCTGATGCTTCGAGAACATCAACTGACTGTACTCTGCTGTCCTTCATAGCAGATATAAGGGTGATTGCACTGCCGATTCTTATTTCCATGTTTGTTGACTCCATAAGTCTACTAGCAAGAGAAACAATGCATCCTTGATTTCTGTTTAAATACTCACCAAGTAGAGAAGGTTGGTCCTGACATAGCCTTGAAAGGATCTGAATGGACTTATCTTGAATTGGTGGAAGCCCAACACTGATACAACGAACTAAAGGCTCTAACCTTTCTGGAACTTCAATAAAGGCAGTCCATAGAGGGGAGCTAAAATGTGCACCCTCCTTGGTCCTAGGCATCAATGCAAGCACATCCAGGGGAGCCAAACCTGTAACAGCACGAAAGGCAGCCCACAGAGGGGAGCTAAAATGTGCACCCTCGTTCGTCCTAGCCATCAATGCAAGCACATCGAGGGGATCCAAACTTGCAACACTTTCCAAACTGATTCCAGATAGGCACACCAGCAGGGCATGAATTATAAAACAGCACTGTGAGTAATCTGGAAGAACTTCACTGATGGGGAACTGGTTGAGCAACTGACAAAGCGATTGTGAGACACTAATTTTGCCTTCTAAACTCCCCTCCTTAAGCACTCTAGTCAAAGCCAGGACAATATTGTCATCTAGTGCATCCTTAGCAATCTGTGCATCAGATAGGAGATTTGCCAATGCAGCAATTGCTGTTTCAGCAGAATCAATGGATGATGTTTTTGCCATCTCTAGAAGAGGTTGCACATAACCTTCAGCTATACAAGACATCTTGTTCTTCGACATGGCATTAGCCGAGCGTGAGAGCGCACCTAAAGCTCTAGCAGATTGTGTTGCAATAACTTGATTTCCACTTGTCAAAAGCTTCATGAATGGTTGAACAATTTCATCAGTTGCCAAGATGTCACAGATATCTTGACGCATACTGAAAATATCAGCCAACACAGTTGCAGCATATTCCTGAGTTTCTTCATTTGATGAATCAAGAACAATAACAAGAGATCTAAGGCCTTCATTGGCTGGAGCTCTATTCTGGACTAGATCTCTCTGAGGGGCCATCACAAGGACATGCCCAAGAACTGCAATAACATGGGCCTTTGAGCTTAGTGAGTCACTGAGCAGTAGTGCTAACAACTGATTAATTGTAGCAGAATCAGCAGACTGTAACAGTTTCTTGAGTGCTTTGGCTGATGCCTCTTGTCCACGAGGGTTGCCGCTCTTTAGAAGCCAAAGCAGTGCCATAACAGCCCCGGCACTCTCAACACATGCCCTGATATCATCACTGTGACAGCATAAGTTCCACGTGATATGAGCTGCATCCTCCTTTGCCTTTTGAGATCCTGTTTCCAGTAGCTGGACAAGTGGAGGGATACCTCCAGCAGCTGTTATTGCCCACTTACTGTCTTCTACTTCATCACTCAAGATGGCCAACAACGAAACTGCATACTCCTGATGCTGCTCACTAGAAAGCCCAAGTAATGATATTAACAACTGAACCCCTTCTCTCTTTCCAAGAGCCTCCCATATTCCAAGACCATTACTGCACAAGCTAGTTAAGGAGTGAACAAGATGTTCCTGAACATCAGCAGAAGCCATAGTGATCAGCCCAACAAGAACCTTTTTTGCATTTGAGTGATTGAGTCTGCCAGAGAGATGAGCATTCCCATATAGACTCGCTAAAGCCTCAAGAATACGATCAAGCACAAGCTTACTGTCATGGGATTTTACGAGCACAACCAAAATATTTTCTATCTCAACTGGGTCAAAGGATTTACCATCACTGCCATCAAAAACCATCAACGTATATGCCAGTGCTCCAAGAATGTCAGCAAGGGGAACAGGTGACCGGGGTGCTAGGCAGAGCTCTCCAAGGTAAAGCAACAGAGAAGTTGTTCCACCACAAATATTTGATAAAGCACGAACAGCATGGTTTTGTAGAGAATGACAAGTATCCCCCTGCATGCACTCTTTTGAGGGAGCTACAACAGCTCCAATCAGAACAGGGAGGCCACCTGCATTCACCACAGCTTTCTTTGCAATGCTAGACTTGGAAGATAGGGCCTCCAAAGCATCGGCCGCACTTTCATGAACAGAAATGTCGTTATCTTGATCTAGAAGGTGAAGGAGGGCCTTTACAGCCCCGGTGTCTATAATTTTGGGAATGCTATCACCAAAAGCAGACATCAACCGTGCCAAGAGGGACGCAGCATTTGACTGTGAAGCAGTATTCTTGGATGAAAGAAGGCCAGTAATAATTTCAACTCCACCAGCTTCAAGGGTGGCCTTCCAATAACCATCTTTGTCCCCACAGAGATTCCTTAAGGCCCCAGTCACAAAGCCCTCAACTACTCTATCTTGGTGTGACCTAGGGTTGAGCAAGTCCCACAGAGTCGGCACAACACCTTCAGTAACAAATATTTTCATCCCAATGTGATCATCCGAAAGTCCACCAGAAGACACTTCAAAAATAGCTTCAGCAGCAGCCTTCTTTGCTTCAGCAGATTCAGACTTCAACAGAGAGAGAAAGGGTGGTATACAGCCTCCTAAGAGGACCTTCACACGCAGGTCCTCTTCCTTGCAGAGTGCACTAAGTAGGGCTGCAGCATTCACTTTGGCTGAAGATGTCCCACTTCTAAGGATAGATATAAAAAGTGGCATCGCCTGAGAATGGCTACCAATCAAAATCCTTGCCTCCTTTTTTTCTTTGGCCAGTTCAAGTAATCTTTTGGTTGTCACTTCCTTCTCTGATAGAGATGTTGTGCTAGCATGGAGTTGCTCCAACAATCGAGCAACAGTGGACATTGCACTTTCAGGATCATCGATTTCTGCAAGGTTACTTGTTTCCCTATATAGCAATGAACAAATAATGAGTTAAATAGAATGGATGCTAACTACTGCTTGCTATACCAGTCCAACAAAGAAGAAAATCAGGTGCATGAAATAAAGAAGAAATAAGGAGAGAGGGAGAGAGAAAAAGCTTCAAGTAAACACAAAAGGTTGCTAGATGAGAATGTAACAAGTGGAACCAGCTAGGGTAATTTTTGCAAAGCAATAGATTCTGGGAAAAGTTCCAGTATAAACCAATATTTTTTCCCTGCTAGCACTAAGTCATAAACATAATAAAAGAACCAAGGAAAAAATTGAGATCTGTTATACCTTGATCTAGAAGATGATGTGGACGGCACAGGTGAAGAAGGTTCTCGAGAGTCTCGAGATTCTGATGAGTTGGGAATTGGCATGATTAAATAGTTACCAGCTCTTACCACCTTGATTTTCTATATGTCCTACACAATAAAACTGAAAATATTTAACATAACAAAATGGTAATGCCAGCTTGTGTCATTTATTTTTCACATTTACTTACCATGATACCAAGATGCTCATGTTAGTTTAAAAATAAATAAATTAAAAGATAGCACAGAGAAGAGAGGAGTACACCATAGCTCAAACATTTTGTAAGCAAATATTGTGAACATCAACATTAAGAAACATAAGCTCTTTTGTCTTCGAAACCCATAATTCATTCTAAATATTCTACACAAAAATAAATCAAAGATCAGAAGCCAAATGTTCTGTTCCAAGTAATAGATGAATAACAAAAGGTTGAATATACCAGAACCAGCTTTCGCAAAATATGACAACACCAATAAGGCTACATTCGAAAAAGATATCAGCTGTTAAATATTAGAACACGTGATCAGAGAATGACAGCAGTTGCTCCAGCAGGAAAAGACAGCTGATGAGATGGTTAATAAAAACACGTCAAACATGAGAACACAGAGAATTGCTGCAGATTTTGTGTGTAAGAGGCATGAAGTGGAATTTGGCACATGGAAGATTCCATGGCAGCTGATATCCAAGATGATTCCATTACAACCACCGTTTCATGGTTCCAATTCAAGGAGACAACTTCAAGCACAAGCCCTATCCCTTCCTCCAAGACAATAAGTTGAAATGCAGTACTCCTATGCTAAAAATCGTCATGGTAAAAGCAGACAAAACGGGCATACTTTCCACCTATTTAACTGCCAAAAGTGACGAAACAAATTCCTGTCCATTGTCCAATCCCTGGTTCTACGCAGAAACTGACATTTCGCTAGCAACATATCCCCTTAGGCACCTCAACTGCAATTGACACCTACAACACGCAAGGCATGCACCTTTCCTATACAAATGCATACAACAATGACCTCAGACAAAAACCCAGCATTTGTCCAATTTCATGAAAAGGGGAGGTGTCTTCCCCCAATTCGCCAAATCAAGGCGGCAAGATGCTACCAGTCTGCACGAGCCAAATCCCCTCAACTCCTAAGAGACAGAAATCTCCAGCAGCGGCTTCTGCCACCCTATATGCACAAGCCAGCCCGCAGTGCATGGAGTTAGATGCTATGCTAGAGTATCCCTAACTGCACCGGCATTAACCGACTTAAGACAATAAAGACATCAACTTTCTACCATTCCACAGGGCAAATTCCTTCAAAATCCCAATATAACACAGCTGCATCCAGTAAGCATTTTCTACACTACCTTAGATCAAAACACAGCCTTCACAAACACAAATAGCTAAACGCGAAGAGAGAGAGAGAGGGAGAGGGAGAGCAGCGGATTGCGATAGAATTCCTACGGAATTACGCTCCCCCCTCGAAACAACTAACCAACTCCTCCCTTCCAGAGAGCGCAAGCGACAACCGAAGCCGTCAGGATCACACGAATCTCGCCGCCCTCCTCCCCCGCTTCGCCAGAGGAGACACCAAACGCGAGATCTCGACCGCCACACCCCGCGAAACGCTCGCAAATCCCCTACAACCGGCGCGAATCGGTCGAATTGAGCGCCGGGACGCCCCGCGGCCCCGCGAGAGCCCGACCGGCGGTGGATTGGGGAGGGGGAGGGAGCAAGGAGACTCACCGAAGGCGGGCGGCGGTGTCCAGCGGCGGCGGCGAAGGCGGAGGCGGAGGAGGAGGCGACGTTTCGCGTCGCTCCACTCGCCACTGCTCTGCTTGCGCAGTGTGGGTGTGTGCGTTAGGAGAGAGAGAGAGAGAGAGAGAGAGAGGAGAGAGAGAGATGTGAAAGCTTTGGGACGGGGGAGAGGAGAGAGAGAGATGTGGTTTTTGCGGATCGGTCCTGTCGTTGTCACGCTATTACGGAAACGGACAGGCACCTGGGTGGTGAAGTGGAAATACTAATTACTTCCCATTTGAGAAGTGGGCGGCGGTGGAACTTTTTTTTCATTCTTTTTTTTTTTCGAGAGAGAGCACGAGTGTTAAATGATGCTAGTCGTTTTCACTCTGATTTGGAACTGTTTGCATCTCGATTTGGTCGGTTTCTCTTAGATTTGGAACTGTTTTTTTTATCTCGATTTGAAGTCCTATCTTGGCTAAAGGATGTGTTAATTGCATTCCAGTTCAACCTACCATGATCATACTCTGGCTCGGAAACTTACTGTGTAACATTTCAAGACATTCCTAGCTAGTTCAAATGTTGCACCAATATGACGTTTTACGCTAGATGTTACCTTAACGTAGATATAAGGGGGTGTTCGTATTGATTGTGACTGATGATTTTTTTTACTGAAAATGAGTAATAGCGGCTGAAAGAAGTAGTTTTTAGAAGGATGACGTGAGTGGTGCGAAAAGTGAGAGAGAAACGTGCGTGAAATGGGAGCGAGAGGAGTGAAGTGCGTGAAGCGTCTTTGACCTCTTATCTTATCAGCTGAACAAGACAGGAGCTAGACGAGTGGAATAGCTGTTTAAAAAAAACAAATATTCATATTAACTTATGACATCTCTAAATAGAAACAAAAAAACATAAGCCAATCCAAATATCTCCTATATAACATCATCTAGTGAGGTGACATTGGTGGTTATCATGCTAGGTGATTACCAGCTCATGCAGTTTTGTAACTAGCTGTGAGTCATGAATTAGTTCCGAGAGTGAGGAAAATTAATACTGAGCTCAGCTCAAAATGTCAAACCAAAACAAACATCACACTTAATAACAATGTCTAGTAACAACCAAATAATGCATGCGAGCGAGCTTTTCTAAAACAGAAGCAAAGCGAGCAACTGAAAGGCCCCACAGAAACGACAAGCGTTAGCTGGTAGGCGGTTGATTTCGTGTGATTAGCACCCTTTTGTCCTAGACGAACAAGAACCACAGGCACCATCAGCAACGTCGTACCAACAGAACAGAACGGAAGGGTCGAGAACCGAGCGTTGCTCAGTTGGCAGGGACGCCATCCTGTGCCTTTGTTTGTCCGTGTTCTACTCTGATCGATATGCACGCTCGTTGATAATTTAAGTAGGTACATATATGTTTATATGTTAAGTGAAATAGCATGTATCTGTGCTCTAGAAATATTAAAGTATTCAGTTAATTTAGTGTACAAGAGAGACGCACCATAATTATGCGTGTCTTTCTTTGCACTAAAAAAAATATAGGAGTCGCTTATTTGGGCTGAAAAAATAGCTTATGGTTGAAATTTTACTGTAGCTGACTGAAATTACACTATAACTGATGGTGGCTTATTTGACGTAATTAAATTTTAAAAAATTTAAAAATAGAAAAATAAACTAACATATCACAAATAATATAAGTGAATATGGAAAAAGAACCGACGGAAAAGCTTAAAAACTAAAATCAGATAAAAAATAAAATTTAGAAATAATGAAAAATAAATCAGAAACTCAAAACTCAAGCTAAAATGCACATGCCATAAAACGGCAGGACCAATCTGCAAACAAGCCGAGCCGCCTCGAGCAGTGAATTCCCCGTACTGGCCCTCCCGGCAACCAATGGTCACGTGGGGAAACCCCGGTCGGTGTGACGTCTCGGCGAAGATAAGCAATTGATATTTTTGGGCCCACCAGACTTCGCTGGTCTGGGGCCGGCGTGTAAGTTTCTGGGTTTAGATCTCCAACGGCCGTTCGACGGGTGGGGCCAGTGGTGTCAGGCAGGCATGAGTGTTCGCTTTCCCTCACGTGCTCGTAAAAGCGCTGGCTCGCCGTGGGGCCACACTGTCAGCCACGGCAAGCCCAGCTCGAAGCACATTTTCTCTCTCTCTCTCTCTCTCTCTCTCTCTCTCTCTCGATAACTAGTGAGTTGCATGAGAAATCTTTGTATGTCTGAGGGTAAACTATGGTTCTCGCTCTGGATTTTAGAATTTTAATCATATGCACTTTGTTGTAGTTGTGTTACTTCGAAGATATTTTAAGACCAACAACTCGTATTATTGAACAAAGTTGTTAAGTGTTACTTGGACCTATTTGGTAGGGTTCTACTCATTTTTCGGCTTCCAACTCCTGCTCCTTCAAAGATCCACTCATTGGAGAATTTGGTGCTGGCCAAGAGAAGTGTTTGGTAGTAGAGAATCTGGTGCTGGCCAAGAGAAGTGTTTGGTAGGAGATTGGCTCTTAAACCCATGAACACTTCAAGTCCTTTTGTTTCTTATTCCTTTCTATTTGAACACAAATTTATAAATTTTCTTTACAATAGTTGTATACATTTTTGACAAAGACCAATCGATGCTCTCGCATTTCAATTGATAATGTGATATATGCCACATGATATTTGTAGCAGACTGCCAATGCAAAATGTGTACATGACATCTCTACAAACTGTTTACAAATACAAATTTCTGAAATTTCTAGAATACAAAATTTCTGGATGGCACCTCTACAAACTGTTGCTTAACAAAATAGCATAAGAATGAGATGGTCTATGTCACTATCTTCGAAATCAGAAATGAGGTGGTCACAAACAAGAACTCTGGAGTATATGCTACTTTAGGCTGAGATTTGCCTTCAGAATTTATTAGGTAACACATGCTTGCAAAAGTGTGTCATACATTCATATATTTCTCTAAGCCTATCAGCAGTACTTGCAATAGTTCTCAGGCGCCGTTGGAGAGGGAGAGGATCTCGGGCGCCGCCGGGGAAGGAGGAGCTCACATGCCACTAGGGAGGAAGGAGCTCGCGGCGAGGGACGTTAGGGCTGGCGGCAACCTAGACTCCAACTAGGTTTTGAGCTCCTCCATGTGTGAGAGAGAATAGAGAGGGCAAACAAGAGGGGGCATGCGGAGTGGGGGAGAGAGATGCGAATGGGAGGGTAGGATTGGGGGTTTTGTTTGGTGGATAATTTTACCGAACTCTGAGGGCATTTTGGTAACCTGGGGCTACTCTTTGCTAGGAGCAACCTTGGCCTCACCCCACAAAAATGAACTAAGGGTTGTTTCGCTTCTCAAGTGCTTCGGATTAAAAAAAACTATGGAGCCAAGGTGTTTGGCTGGACCCCCCCTACTCCGATTAAGAATTCAGAAGTAGGAGCCCTACCAAACAGACCATAACTAAAATCAAAGGAAAGCTTGGCTTTAGAACTACCTTACTAATCAAATCAAGTCCTAGTCAATCAATTTAACTTGATAGAAGAGAAACATAGTACATAATATGTGTTTGTGATGTGTATCGTCTTACATTGGCAGTTAGTTACCAGTTGCCACTAGTGAGGGAAGAGAATTGAGATTCAGTGGCCGGTCATGTCCAGTAGCTGCTCGTGTTGCTCCTTTGATTACCTAGGCTGTGAAGTTCTGTTTTTACCTACTTACTAGCTCAATGCTCATGCTTTGTAATAGAGTACCAAAAGAGGGTGATACATATCAACAAACGTGAGAACAACAATTTTTTATGGGAACGTGTGATGTGGAGATGGAAGGAGCGTACTGCGTACGTGAGGAGAGAAGGACAACACACAAACTCCCCTTTTATATTAGTAGAGATAGAGATATGTGCAATGATTCATGGAGTTATGTATCTATACATTCATTCGATGCGCTAAAAACATGTGAAGAAGCAAATGACCAGGAGGAATAAATAGTAACCAGTTCTAGAGTCAATTCCATGCACGTAAAACCATACAAACAATAAAGGAAATGTTCACCTGTAAGAGTGATTAAAAGAATATTTACCCAAGCAATGGGATAAATATGCTCATATTAAAACTTGGAATTGATAGGTAGGCTATTGAACAACCATATCCATTTTGATTACCCAACAAATACTAAAAAACTTCCAAAGGATAATCTTTTTAGGAAATCAATTATTATCTTCATCAAATAAATCCCCAAATAAAAATAAAGCATGAAATTTCTTGGGATAAATGCTATGACATCACACAAAGATGGATGTAACCATCCAGAAATGATGGTTGGCACCAAATTAAATTATTTTTCAACAAAAAATGTTGACTCATTGCAAAAGATGGCATCATAACAATTGCTTTTCATAACTCTACAAACATGAAATTACACATGAAAAGCATTTAGATATGAAAGGAGAACAGGAAACATGTAAGAATGTGGTATTATGTTAAATATAGAATAATAAGGCAAATACAAAAGGTTGGCATGGCATCAATTTTATTTTTTTTTAAAAAAAAGATCTAGCATCACACTTGTGCTGTTGAAAGGAATAAACTTCTAGCAAAATAAATAGCAAATGAACGACAACAATATGTAATACTGATGAATCAGGCCCAAGGCCCAAACCAAACAAAGGAAAAGGGAGCAATTTTATGACCTAAATTTAATGAGGAGAAAAACAACATATTTTCTTCAGCCAATTGAGATAAGCAGTGCCTGCTTGAAAATATATAGTTTCATTCTCTTGTGGACCAACAGTGAGATAGAAAAAAAATGGGCTATTGTGACAAAGGGGACGTAGCTATTTTCACAAACTCTTTCTCCACATACCCGATATTACATTTAATGCAGGAAATTCTAGCCGTATTTCATCACATAGCAGATACAACTTTTATCCAGCTAAAAAATGATAACTAAAAAATTAATGTTAGAAGTCAAGACAAACCAGATAGATGACGGAGCCCGTTGCTTCCAACTTCGTGTCAAAAAGCTCCAAGCTTTTCAATAGCATAAGGCCTACGTATAACATAAGGGCATATTTTGATAAGTGTAGAATGCAAAATATCCCCATGATTACAGCCAAATAATGCTCTAAAGCAGCTGCAAATACAGCAGAAAGAGCAATTATTAACATATACAAGCTAACATAACATCTTAGTGGTTAAAAAAGTGTTTGTAACAAAGTGAGTGGATGACTATATCCTTGATGCCAATTCTAGACCAATGTAGCGGCAATCACAAAGGACAAGCACTTACCAACTATAACTTATCGAATACACAAGCAGCAAAAAAATATCAGTTAGTAAAAAAAGAACATTGAGTAAAATAACTCACAGCATATATATCTCCACCAGTGATGGCATCTCCAACACCTGAAACAAATGACCAAACCCACACTTGCATATGTCGTATAGCTACTTTCTTGCAAGAGTATTTGTTGTGAACCACACCATGAAATAGGGCAATACTTGTATTTCACACCCTCACATCCCACCACTCTGAACAAATCTCCCAATAAACCTAGCTAAATCTTTCAAAAGGGAGTGCCACAGAGTTATGAGCTTTACATGTATGCAAACACTTGATCAGTTGATTAATTTTTAGTAAATTTCAATAAAACAGAACTATATATCTACTAGAGGAATTTGCACGCCCCACTTAGTTTAAAGTGAGGGGAGCCTGCCTTGGCCTGAACAAAGCATGATATGTTTTCTTTAACTACAACCATTTTGCTGTAGGGTTCACTCATTCAGTTGGTTACTTCCCTTTCTTTGGCTACTAAAGCAAGCAAACAACCCACAAAAGACCTAATAGCCCTAATTTGCTTAAAGGTAATGTTATTGTGATACGGTCTCAGTTTAGCATTAGAGTTCTTACAAAAAAAAATCTAAGATGAGAGTTATCTATTGAAATCCTGGTTTGACATTTATATTTTATAAATCCAGGTATTGAAATCCTGCAATTATGTGAAACCCTTGTATATTAGCTGGTCAATGCAGAGAACCTACGTCAAACCTAGTAATTACATTGATGGTGTGTAAGTGTGTAACCAACCATAGACCTCCATAATTGCAGGGGAAGCACAATTAAATCATTTTCCTTGTGTTTTATGTGTAGATCAGGGTTAGTGGATCTGTGGATGTATTATTCAGACTTGAGAGATTGTGGGGACAGTCGAAAGTTGAGAGCCTGACAAGATAGATATTACCTTCAGAGTTTCAGATGTCAGGGTGCAGCCTGCGAGGGCGGAGGCGGACGACCGGCGGTGGAGCGCCGAAGGCGGAGGGGCGGACCGTGGGCGCCAGGCGAACCAGCAGACTGGGCAACTAGTAGACCGCCTTGCGCTTGCACTAAGACGGAGGTTAAAGCCGCGGAGGGCCGAGCAGGTGACGCCGTGGTGGAGGGCGTGGGCGTGTGGCCGGAGCTGGCGGCCGGGCTGGGGGCTATGTGCAAGCATGACACGTCGGCTTCGATGGTGGAATCGGCTACTAGCTAGTCTACGCGCACGTGACTATGCGCCCGGGGGGGCTATTGGGTTGTTTTGGCCATATAAACAGTAAAATAACATTAATTCAGTTGGCCCAGGACCCCCAGCTAAGGCCCCCTAGCCCGGGCCCTAAGTTGGCCAACAGAAAAGCTGCTGAAGCAATTGAGGTGGATGATGTAAACCTGAAGCATACAGTGAAATAATCAAAGACTCTGGATAAAGAAGCAAGTCATATTTTTTTTATCATATTGATCCTATATTATTTAATTATCAATATTTTCACATTATTTATTTATGCAGTGTTATTTATTTAAATAATTATTTAGAATGACATGATAATTAGTAAGTAATATCAACATTTTGCCAATAGGGTTACAAAACAGTACTAAGTGATATCAACATTTTGCCGATAGGATTACAAAATGATACTAGGGTTTGAGGATGAATCATGAAAAGCCATTAGATGATTAGAGTTCATGACCTTACACTAGGGTTGAGGCTTTGGTATGAATTGGTGACAGTGCTGTAACGCATTGGGTTTATGGTTGGTTGCCTCACTTATGAAAAGTAAGTACTAGAACCTTATGTTAAGTAAAGGATATAGAAATCACTCAACCACAAGTTTGACTTGTCAAGCCTAGTTTAGTAGATGTTCAATTCGATTGAATATCTATAGGATGATTTGCTTTTCTAGTGGTTGGAACAGCCCACATACAATAGGGTGGTATAGAGGCCGGACTTGAAAAGTATCCTCTATATTTTACAATGGTAAATACACTCAGAGTTGGTTCACAGTCTTTGCTTTGGTCAGTGGATTACTGACAATGGGTGTCCTTGAGCTTATCGGGTAGAAGCTAAAAATGATAGAGCAATGAAAGACATTGGATTACTGGCATGATGCTATCTATAGCTTGACATTAAGAGTTTGAGATATCTTATAGGTAAAATTAGATAACTCTATAGAGTATAATAACTGGTATTCAAATACGTTATGCTCCCGATTAATGGAGTTGTATTTCATGGGTGATTCTAGCAATAAGGCATAAGTAGAATTTGAAGAATTTTAATATTGAAATTGTAAATAACAAACTCTCTTATTAATTAAGTATTGTTTTACTGTTTTAAATGTAAAATTCTTTACAAAAAACTTTCATTTATTATTATCACAATACAACCTATGACTATCCATTTGAACTCCTTGCATATTAGTTACATAGTCTTCTCATGTGATTTACTGAGTATCTAGTGTGCTTAATCTTGTTTATTTTTATCAGGACAGACATCACAAGAAAAAATGATGCTTTAGCTTTCGTGTTAGAGTTATGACCGAACTCAAGCGTTCACGTAAAATTTCTTCGGATCTTCTGAATATAAGTTGAGTTCCAGACTTTATCGCCTATAAAGTTGTTATGTTTTGGCTATTAAATCATATTTTAATCAAACTAATATTTTTTAAATACTCGTGAATAGTTATGATATTTTTCTATCTGTAACTAAATTCTTGGATTGTTGTGTAAAATACGGTGGCCATGTTTCCAAAAATAGATACCGTGCGTGAGAAACCCATGCTTGCGTGCAGATCGTGCAATATTCTTGCTCTGTGGACAGCACAGCAAATGTTGACGCCAATTCCTTTGCGCAGGGAGTCCTGACGGCGAAGCAGATGGCCAGGCATTGTGACGTAGGATGAGAGCGGCAACATGAAATGTATCCCCGTCTACTCGTGGATCGTGTCCCTGTACGCTGACGCTGAGCAGAATGAGCTCCAGTTTGTCGTTCCTGGAGGGCTCATTGGAGTTGGAAACAACCATGGACCCGACCTTGACTCGTGCAGATAGGCAGGTCGGTCCGACACATGGGGCGAGACTAGGGGTGGATATCGAGCCAACTCCTCGTCTTATCGAGCTTTTCCTAAAATTGATATAGTTTGATTTAATATTATTTTATGAGTAATTTAAAAGTATTTTTAGAAACGAGCTAACGAGCCGAGCTAGAGCAAAATTCAAATTCATTTGAAATCAACTCATTTTAATGTTTAACCAATTAACAAGTAAAATTGAAGCAATTTTGAACCGAGCCAACGAGCCTCACTAACGAGTTTTTTTTCCACCCCTGGGCGAGACGCTGGCCCTCAGCCGGCGCATCAAGAAGCATTTACCGCTACAATTTTTTAACTGAATTATAACCCTTCTTTTTAACTTATAACTTCACCTGAACAAACAAATAAGACGACTTCTTCGTCGTCTTTTCGAAGTAACTTATCGAAATAACATTTTCAAAGTGACTTATCGGTATTCAATTCGTTCGCACAAACACTCATGCTAGGACTAAAAGCCATCAGCTGCCACACCAAAGAACCCAATCTATATTTTGCACTCTTAAGCCCTGTGTTATGATTTATCAAGGAGCAAATTATACTGCATCACCAGGATCCAAACCACGCATCCCGAACAACACTTTTGAATGCAATGTCTGTCGCAGCATTTAGAATGAGTTAGGTAAAGCAAAGCAGCACCAACATCCTTCTATACATGCAGCTTTGCCACTAGGAATTTGAAGGAAATCAGACACAAGGGGCGCAGCAAATGAAGGGATGGGGACCTAATCAGAGATACTTATATGACCAACCGACAATTGAATTGCAATGAGGTTGTTTATGAATCATATAAAGTTACAGCTGAAGAAACTACATTGCCTGATTTCTTATGAATCTACCTTTTTCTATCCTACACTTGAATTGTTTCCAGAAGACGATCTCAAAAGCTGGTGATGATTAGGGCTTACCAAATTGGGCATGCCAGAGTTGAACATGATGTTCGATGCCTGCGCGGATGGCTGAGTTTGGACGGACGAGAGCGGTAGGCGAGGCCCGAATGACAGCATCTGCTGCCGCTGCTGCAAGAACGGCATCTGGGGATGCCCATGCCCCTGCATGTTATTGGCGTATGCGGCTGGCATACTGGCCTGAGGCATGGAGCCTGGAACGGCCACTGGTCTAGGGCTTATATTCATTGGATTGGAGGCCATGGTGCTGCTACCTCCGGGTAGACTACTTCCGGTGGAACTTAAATGGGCTGACATCATCCGGGTACGTTCAGCTGAAATCCTCTGCCTCACCCTCTCCACTTGCTCGCATTCCTTCAAAAGCAAGGTCTCAACTTCTGCGAACTGCTTCAACTTCAACTCCAGTCTCTTTAACTGCACATTGAGCGTAGATAGTATGAACAATACTAATGGCATCCCAAAAAATAGCCTAGTGACTAATTGTGACCAAGGGCAGATCAAAACATTGATCGTCAATTTCACACCCTCGTTTCGCTGATGAAGCAGCTTATATTCTATTAACAGAGCTAAATGGTTTTTACTTAGGTACTAAACAGTATTGGGTAAACCAGAGTGTTTGACGAAATATGTTTTAGAACCTTGTGTGCTGAGTAAGTCCCAACTTATCAACAAGTTTAAAATGGTCCTGACTGAGCTTTGCATTGTTGTAGCAACTAGCAAGCAAACATTAATTTGACAGCATCACTTAATCATTATGCAGCTGGTTCCCAATCTATTGACTGGTTATCTTTATTCAGCCGGTTCCTGACCCCTTGACCAGGCTATCAATGGACACAAGACTATCACTGAAGACCAGCCAGAAACTGGTACCTGTTACCTGGTAGGAATAGGCCAGGGGCTGCCCGGCTGGGTTTTCAAAACCTTGCTCTGAATTCACTGGAGTAAAAAAAAAAAAACTTCCCTGTCTCTACCAATAAATTAGGCTAGGAAAGGAAACGAGTCCAGTAGATTCCAATTTCAGACAGCCTTTTTAAAGCTAATTCCAGTTCTCATTGAAAGGAAACTTGGATTGAAAGGGACCCAACAAGTCAAATGCTGACCATGCAAGAGTGCATGGCACTTTAAGTAGAAATCTCAAACTATACATGGAAATCAGCAGTGTCAGTTCATAACAAATGGAGAACAAATTGCGCATGCAAATAAGATGGCAGCTTACAGACTAACCTGATGATTTATTACAGTAGCAGCAAGTCTTTGGATTTCACGTTCCTCTTGATCTGCAAAGAGTTTAGACTTCATTGCCGCTGCTGACAGACCACACATGGCAGCATGCTTCACATTGTCTGGAGAAATGGATGATGAAGAGCCTGTTTAAAGATAGGATGATTTCTTAAAAGTAATCTCTTGAATGAATAAACGAGCTTTGATAGCAAAATAGATTGTTGTAATGGGGGGAAATATGAAACAGTTACCATTTTGATGGGGTAAGTTTGGATGTGCACCATGGCCCCTACCATCAGCATGCATGCTTTCTGAACTCATCCTTCAATTTTAGCAAAAAAGGTAAGTCAAAATCTAACTTCAGAAGGACAAGGCCAACGGAAAGAAACAAAACAAACATCCGCATGTCAATACCAGATGTAAAAGTTTCTATCCCAAGTATAAGGCTTTAGTGTTTAATCACGTTACTAAAATTCACTCATTCAGTAAAGATGGCTAACCTGGAATCATCATCTCTCGTCAAAAAAGATAATGCTGCACTTGCACATGATGCTGCAACTCTTGGTCCTATTGCAGAGGCCAAAAACCCAACCTACACGACATTTCTGAACAGTAAGACGAGATATATACAGGGCACAGAAGCCTAGAAATTTTTTGGTCATGAGGAAGTATATAGTACAGCCCCATACTTTCAGCTCACTGTTAAAGGCGAAGGCCTAGAAAATTCCAGGGAAACTAGTTTAGCTAGAGGCACACATGATTTATCTGGCGGCAAGAATTTCAGATTCAAACTTGATCTAGAGGATAAGATATAAAAAAACTAATTCAGTGTAATTCTGACTATTGTTACTTATAATTGTATTCTTCCTATTAGTATTTTTAGTTCTAATATCTTAATCTACTACGATTTTTGTTTTCTATCATTTTTCTTCTAAGCATGAAATTTTGCAAGCAGGTAGAGTCTCTCCACTACCAATCGATTTTTTAAGCTGTTAAGACCTGGGTTGCACAGGATAACAACGATGTGCACTAGGTTTTGATACACACCCCTCAACCATAAGCAAGAAAAGAGCACTATTCATGAAAACTACAGACGAAAGAGTACATGCAAAATATAATATGTTTACTAAAGCCTGATCGCTTAGCAGCCAATCTGTTGCCTCTCGATATGAATCTGACTGTTATGATGTCAAATAGTCTAGGGCAATAGATTTGATACTATATTGCAGTTCCAGAACTCTCTGTCAACCTCTATAGTGTTTATAGTGACTAAGGCTTCAAGCTGACAATCAACTTCTGCAACCCAATGTACCTAGACATTCCCTGAGGTTCAGCCTAGACTTCAATATCAACTGTTTTTCCTGTTTGGGCAGTCAATCAACAATTATAAGCTATGTACTTTAACATTATGTTCTATGACATCCCAACTTAGGTCTCCAGTGCCCTCCACCTCTAGATTAAAGGAGTCAGGTCAGCTACTACTTGCTCCCAATTCAAAATTCAAAATCGACAAGTTTTTTTATTTTGTAGTAGCGATGTAAGATTTCATTTCTTACATTTTCTGTTGTTGAAGAAAAAAAACATGCTTAATGAAACTTCACTAAGATATCAATATCAAAAAGAAGTGCAGATAACAATAGCTACTACTTAACTAGCTTGAAAATATAGTGCTACACATCTCAGCACCCAAGTTTGAATGGCGCAATTCACTTTTCTAAAATAAATAAATGGTAAATCGGTTCTCTAAACAAAAAGCAGTGAACAATTACTCACCAGTGACATGACTGGATTTGAAGAATTAATGAACGGAAGCTGGTTTCCATGTTGAATACTTTGAGGTAGAGTTCCTGAGGAGTATACACAATAACCAACTTTAAAAATGGAAGGAGTCAGGTATAATTTACAAATGGTGGAAGTAGAATAAAACAAAATTTGAAAATTCTGCCATTGGAGCAAATATCAACATAATGATGTAGAACACCTGAAATACTGCCATTGGAAGCTGAACATGGATATCCATTGCTTTGCGTTCGAAATGGTACAGATCCATCTGGTACCTCAATGTTCTCTAACAAACCATCCTCCACTGGAAGACGAATAAAATGGTAAATACATTGCGCCTTTGACTTTGTTCCAACATGCTCTGCAATGCCATTCCAGTTGTCATTGTACTTCTCTATGCCCTCCAAGAGCAATAATGTTTCTTGATTAGTCCAGTTATCCCCATCATTTTCTGATCCATCTTTATCCCCATCCACTCTCTGAAAATCTAAGCTTGAATGCCCAGTAATAAATCTCGCATCGTGGAAGCAATCGGAGCAGAGAGCAATATCTGCCTGTTCAACCAGTTAAATAACAATCTTGTAACTGTTAGCTTCTTGCCCCCAAGAAACGAATAAAAACAAGGGACACATAATAATGTGTTAACATTACAAGAATGGTACAAAATTTCCATTAATCTTCACTTCAAAGAAAAAAAATGAAATAATACTGTAATCAATTTATAAGAAAAAAATGAAATAATACTGTAATCAATTTATACATCATTCACAAAACAGGAAATATTGATATTTGAGACTCAATATATCTTCCCCAAGCGACAACTAAGATAAAGTTATGGTGCACCTAAAAGCAGGTCATATTTGCATCACAAGTATATCACACTATTAATAAACAAAGATTCAGTGCTCTAAATATTTTCCCCCCAAAAAATGGTAGATAAATTAAGATGGACTTTCAGCATTATGATGAATAAGAAAGATTTGAAAAAAATAATATGTGGATCAGTATCTGCCGGTTGGCAAAGCCCAAAACAAGACAAATTTAGAGTTTATAATTCAATAACAAATTGTAGTATCGCAATGTTCAACAAAAACTAGGGCTGTAACTTGCTAAATTGGCAACAGGGCTACTGCTTAGCTTACTGTGATGTACTCGCCCAATCTTTGAAAAGTATACCTTCTTAGTTTACATGTGAAAAGCATAGTGTAAGCAACAATTCTAAAGATACGGACAAGGGTTTCCTACACATGACAAATGAAGAGAGCATGCAAGTAGAAATTTCAAAGATGTCTACCTCCTTTTGTGACTGATAATGCAAACTGGAAAAATGCTTTGAGCAATAACTGCAAGAGCTCTCTGACAACCGCTCCCTAATCTTTCCTTCCAATTCTGCAAACCTGGCATCAAAATCCACAGCCTCCGAGTTCGATGAAGATGATGTCAACGAAGAAATGTCCTCCAATTGGAGGCTACATTTTGGCCGATCAAACAAAATCAGACCATCAATCGATTTCAATGGCGCAGTCAACAACTGCAACTCCCCTGCTGGCTCCTCCCTCAGAGGAGATGTTGCCATCCTCAGATCCCGGTGCACCGACCCAGCCGCAAGGTAATTGATGATCCCCCAAGTGTCCAAGAACCTAACAATCCTACTCAGATCATTTAATTCACCTGTGTTCGCAACAAGCCCCTGGAACTCAGCAAAAGTAAGCCTCTTTCCTGGGTTCTCCAAATACTTTGCAATAATTATATTCCTTAACAATATGTACTTCCCTGGTGTGTGCCCCGGAGATTTCCCTGTAAAGAAGTGTGGCACTGCCTGCCTTTCCAGCCTGTGCACCGTGCCCAGGGAGAACCAATCTACAATTCACAAACCAATTCATGTTGTAATATACTTAAATTAACACCTGTTTCCTGGTATAGCTCAGTAATTCAGGTTTGGGTTGCAACGAGCAAACCTGAGTGCCTGGGCACGACATGGAGGCGGCCCTGGAACTGCTTGGGCACGCCATGCCCCTCCATGAGGGGCGGCGGCGTGCACACATAAGAAGACGGCTTATCAGGATCCGTCGAAAGGGAGGGGTGCTCAGGAAGCACCCCGGAGAGCACCTGCAGCTGCCCGTGCGAGATGTTCTCTAGTGCCAGTGGCGCCGCGGCGGAGCCGTCACCCGCATATGCGGATCGCTCGGCTGCGACGACGGCGAGGACGGACGGGTGCGGCCGGTTGACTACGCGGCGGGTGGCGGCAGGGAAGGCGGAGACAGGCTCGGCCGAGGAGAGCACCTCCGCCTCGCGGAGGTCGGTCACGGGGTCCTCGGATGCCACACCGGCTAGGGTTTCGTCGTCGTCCTCCTCCGCCGCACCCGAGGGGACGGCGGTGCCGTCGTCATCGTTCGCGGCGGCCGGGGCGGCGGAGTCGGAGTCGTCGGAGTGGTCCGCCGCAGCGGCGGACGAGGAGGCCTTGGACGGCGGCGGGGAGGCGTTGGAGTTGCGCTTCCGCTTCCGCCATTTGAGGCGCGAATCTGGGAGTTAGGGTTCAGAATCAGGGGGTGGCAAGGGTTAGTACCAGGTCGGAGAATTAGGGTTTGGCGAGGGGTTAGACGTACGAACCTGGGGTGGATGAGGCCTTGCGCGGCATCGTCGTCGTCGGCGGCGGCGGCGGAGCTGGAGGCGGTGGTGAGGTACAGGAGTGGGACCGCGAGTGAGGGGACCCGACCAAATAAGGTCGGAGGCACGTGCGAGGGAGGCTGGGGATGAAATGGATTCACGAAATCCATGGACCACCTCAAGGTGTGCTCTACGAAACCTTGTTTCGTATCTACTTATGGAGTTAGGTGGTAATTATCCATCTTTTACCATTGGTTACACACCACATCCCATACCACCATAAAACACATGGGCAAAACAGGCTATTTCCACCAAAAACTCAGTTTCGTGGATCTGGAGCTGTTGTGCAAGCCAAACAGTTTTGTCCAGCTCCATGGTGGGATCCCAGATTCACGGTGGAGCTGTTTTTGGTGGATCTGCTGCTCCAGATTCATTTTTTCAATGGTGGAGCTCTGCCAAACAGGCTCCTAGTTTCAATTTTCCCCTATAAACCATTTGAGTCGAGATTTTAGTTTAAAAGGCGGCTCATTCGGACAGAAAAAAGGTGTCCTAATATCCTCCAATATCACGATATCAATAGACTAATTTACTCCCCTATTCTTTTTTATTCGTAGGCTATTAATCCAAGGTCTTGTTAATCTTACATATCATTGATTGAATCTAAAAGTAACTCCCTTTAGTAATCAGCCTCAGCACGACTATCGTCTAATACTCCAAACAGGGAGTGTTATCATTTATTCGATCCACTGAGCATATAACTTCCCAGATATCATCTATGGTTTCATTCACCAAATCAGAG
Source organism: Dendrocalamus latiflorus (assembly GCA_017311315.1). Lineage (NCBI taxonomy): Eukaryota > Viridiplantae > Streptophyta > Magnoliopsida > Poales > Poaceae > Dendrocalamus > Dendrocalamus latiflorus. The sequence continues at coordinate 3,758,881 of CM029641.1, read as the reverse complement.
TTACCTATTCCTCAAATGGATCTCACTTTCCTACATAAAATCATAAATCCAATCTTGGGTTCATTAATCAATAATCCCATTCAACTTTTTACCTGCACATTACTCCAAAATATTTACCTTTAAATCCACCCGTACCACTCACATCTTTTACATTTTAAATCCACCGGTACCACTTGTATTATGGTTCCAATCTTTTCCACTATTGATGTATACTCATAATCTATTTATCAAGTGATAAGTCCTACTATACTCATAATCTTTTCCACTATTGATGTATACTCATAAATACCTTTACCATTCCTTTTCTCAGGGCACCTACGAACGTCATGTCCTTCTTCTCCGCAATAAAAGCAGATGTTATTCTTTCGGGGTCCGCCTGATGTAGTGGTACAGTTGCTTGTCAGGTGGCGGCTCTTTCTTAGCAGCCTTTGCGGAGTGGATCGGAGTGAATACTTGGACGAGGGGTAGGGACCAAAGTGAGTAAAAATCATTGGTTCCTGCTTCTTGCTTCTAGCCTTGTTCTTGGCCATTGACAATGTCTTGATGATGACTGGAACAGTGAGTCTGCTGCGAGAAGGAGATTGAGTCTTGATCCTTTTTGCAGGCTAAGGCCTCTTAGTTGTTGTCCTTTTCCGAAAGTGTTGCCTCTTTTAATTTCAGAGCTCTGAGTGTCTTGACTTGGCTATCTACTATCTCTTGCCTGCAGACCTGACGAGTTTTTCAGCAATAAGGTGAGGGGGAATTAGCATGAGACGCGTAAAGGATTACTGGGATGAGATATTCTAACCCATTCTAAGGAGTGCACACCCAGAAGCTGGGGCAGTACACAAGCCACACAGAATAACCAAGCTTTTGAAAACAAACTTTTCCTGTGACTACAAAATACAACGCCCAAGGATAAGAAGGCAGTGCATAGGGCCAAATAAAATCTTTTGACCAAGCAACGTCTATGCGCGGAGACACACACAAGAAGGCACAGGGGTCTGAACACTAGGTTTGTTGAAGCGAGGCCACCCAATCTTCACGAGCATCCTTGACGTCTTCGAACTTAAGCCTTTGAAGTAAGGGGGGAGAATAGGAAAAACCAAATTTCCTTTTTCAGACAGAAGTAGAGAAAGGAGAGCACCGAGAAGGGCTTTGGGAGCGAAGCTCATGCTTCCTATTATTATTTTGAAAATAAAGTTTTTTTAAAGCAGTTTTCAAAAAAATACCGAGGTTGGAAACATTTGCCTTTCCAAGATAACCCCATCAATAATTTCCAGCGCAAGTAAATTCCCAAGTTTTGGTTTTAAAAGTAAGTTCTTGGGAATTAAACTTTTGGATTTTTCAAATACTGGGGCCAAGTTTTCGAAGTGACTTGAAATCAAACCTTTTCGCAACACAGATATACTATATACCTTTGATGTAGAGTTCTAATACAAGATAGATTTTCCTGAAATGGTTTTGGGTATACTTGAACTTTTAAAATACCCCTTTTTAATAAAGGTGTCCTAATATCCTCCAATATCACGATATCAATAGACTAATTTACTCCCCTATTCTTTTTATTCGTAGGCTATTAATCCAAGGTCTTGTTAATCTTACATATCATTGATTGAATCTAAAAGTAACTCCCTTTAGTAATCAGCCTCAGCACGACTATCGTCTAATACTCCAAACAGGGAGTGTTATCATTTATTCGATCCACTGAGCATATAACTTCCCAGATATCATCTATGGTTTCATTCACCAAATCAGAGTTACCTATTCCTCAAATGGATCTCACTTTCCTACATAAAATCATAAATCCAATCTTGGGTTCATTAATCAATAATCCCATTCAACTTTCCTACATAAAATCATAAATCCAGGCGGCGGCGCAGTCGGGTTGCCGTGGCCGGAGGGCTCGGGTGGCGGAGAGCACCGGCTGACGGTTGGGGAGGCTTCGGGTGGTGGAGATGCAGCTCTAACCGCAACGAATTTGGCCGGGGACCGACCGAGGGGGAGGCGGCGGCGAAAACAGCGGTGGCTGGCCGGAGGCGGAGATGAAGCGCATGCGGCCTGCTCGGGCGTCGGCTTTCCGATTAACGGTGAGGGGATGCGGGAGACGACTGGAGGCTTGAGGAGACGCGGTCGATTGGTGGAGGGAGTGGCCGGAGCGGCAGAATCGGTGCGAAGTGGCGGCGGCCGGCGTGAGCTCGGACAGCTCGAACGAGCTCCAATGGGGGAGAAGGAAGAGGAGGCGAGCTAGGGGCCCCTTTATAGGCGAACGAGCGCTCGGGGGGGAGTACCGCCGGCATGGGAGCGGCGTACGCTGGGTATGGGCGGTGTACGTCGGGGCATGGGCGGCGACGTGCACGGCATGGCGCGCGCGCGCGTAGGGGGATGGCGCAGTGGCTAGGCCGGTGGTAGGGTACTGGCGCAGAGGTGACCGGGGGCGCTGCGCGGGCTGGGCCAGCGGGAGGAGCAGCGGCGCGGGGGCGGGCCGGCGACGCCATGAGCAGTGGGGAGCAGGAGGAAGAACCGGGGGAGGAAGAAGGGAACAGGCGCGGATGGCTTCGGCTGGGCCGAAGGCCAGTATGAGGAGGGGCGGCCGAACGGGTTGGTCGGACCAAAAAAAAATAAATAAAAAGGGATGGGCTGGAAAAAAAATGGGCCGCGTCCAAGAAAGATTTTGGGGACTTTAAGATTTTCTGAATTTTTTTTCAGATTTAGATTTGTAATTAGGTCTTGAATTTGAAACCTTGGTTCAAACTCTAGGGTTTACAATTTAACTTTAAAATTTATTAGGTTCCGGAGAAATAATACTTTTCAATTCATAGAAATTGGAATTTCCGGATATGTAAGTTGGAGGGAAGGATTTTATATTGGTTTTAAATTTTTATCCTTGGTTTTGGATCTCCAAATTTTGATTCAAACTTGAAATTAAGTCCTCCAAGAAGATTTGGATTTTCTCCGTTTGATTTTCAAACTTGGTTCTTGATCCCAAGATTTCAAATTTTTATTACCTGGGCTTTTGGCAAGAAAAACCAATTTGAGAAATTCGATCAACGACAAAGATTTTTGAAATACCCAAGAAAACGATTAAAAGATTTTATCATTTTTCATAATTACACTAGTTCCCTAATTGGGATGTTACAGATCCTACCCCCCTTAAACTGAATCTCGTCCCCGAGATTCGAGTGGAGTAGAAAGAAATAGGTGGGAACAAGCTGGCTAGCAAAAAGGTTCTAGGGTACTGCTCGGTACCACGCCCTTTCCTTGGAGCCATCCGAAGAGAGGATATCCAAATAAAAGCGGGTCAACATTTGGAGAAAACGCCACACAGGAGACCTTGTTCTTCCTGATAGATTGCAGCTGGCTTCACTTTATTACTTGATATCTCAAGGGCTTACTGTTTCTTCAATGCTAGAGTGGCAGTAGGGTCTATCATCAAGGTGTTTCGACACTTCGTATTTATTCAGGCTACCCCCCTTAAACTGACAGGTGACCGGTACTAATTGCTCTTGTCAGCTTTAGTCATGACAAATCTGGTGGCAGCTTGGAGGCTCAGTCTTTGTATCTCAGCAGCCTTGGTCAGTAACGGGCTCATGGAGCAATCCTTGGGGCAGTGATCTTGTCCCTCACAGAGAAAACAGGTGATCTTGCTCGTTGGACATTCTCCTGGTGGGTGGTCTTCTTCACAGTTGGGGCAATTTGTTGTACATTGACTTTTCTCATGTCCCTTTTCTCCACAACGTGTACATGCCACTAGATTCTTGAGACAACCTTCTGGTAGATGGTGTTTCTTGCAGTAAGGACAGTACGGAGCTGGGCAATTGTAACTGTAGTGTCTTGGTTGTCCACAATCAAAGCATGTAAGCTGTCGTAGTGGAGGGCATGATTGGGCGTCACGTCCCGTCTTACCACATTCAGCGCATGCAGTAGCTGGTGATTCTTCTGGATCTGGTAGTAGGGCTTCGTTAGGTCCTGTTGGTTCCCGGATAACACACTTGGAGTTAACACACGTCCCTTTGCCAAGACTGAGGTTGATGGCGACGACATCCTTTTGCTTGTTCGATTTCCGTTGAGGGCAGTCTCTCACATAATGCCCTGGATCACTGCATTTGAAGCAGTTGAACCCATGGCCTGGCTTCCTCTGAGAGTCTTGATTGGTGGTGATAGCATCCCAGGTTAATCCTTCTAGATTTCGTCGGGGACATTTGATCATGCAACATCCTGTGTTACTGCAAAGGGGATAAATACCTTTACCATTCCTTTTCTCAGGGCACCTACGAACGTCATGTCCTTCTTCTCCGCAATAAAAGCAGATGTTATTCTTTCGGGGTCCGCCTGATGTAGTGGTACAGTTGCTTGTCAGGTGGCGGCTCTTTCTTAGCAGCCTTTGCGGAGTGGATCGGAGTGAATACTTGGACGAGGGGTAGGGACCAAAGTGAGTAAAAATCATTGGTTCCTGCTTCTTGCTTCTAGCCTTGTTCTTGGCCATTGACAATGTCTTGATGATGACTGGAACAGTGAGTCTGCTGCGAGAAGGAGATTGAGTCTTGATCCTTTTTGCAGGCTAAGGCCTCTTAGTTGTTGTCCTTTTCCGAAAGTGTTGCCTCTTTTAATTTCAGAGCTCTGAGTGTCTTGACTTGGCTATCTACTATCTCTTGCCTGCAGACCTGACGAGTTTTTCAGCAATAAGGTGAGGGGGAATTAGCATGAGACGCGTAAAGGATTACTGGGATGAGATATTCTAACCCATTCTAAGGAGTGCACACCCAGAAGCTGGGGCAGTACACAAGCCACACAGAATAACCAAGCTTTTGAAAACAAACTTTTCCTGTGACTACAAAATACAACGCCCAAGGATAAGAAGGCAGTGCATAGGGCCAAATAAAATCTTTTGACCAAGCAACGTCTATGCGCGGAGACACACACAAGAAGGCACAGGGGTCTGAACACTAGGTTTGTTGAAGCGAGGCCACCCAATCTTCACGAGCATCCTTGACGTCTTCGAACTTAAGCCTTTGAAGTAAGGGGGGAGAATAGGAAAAACCAAATTTCCTTTTTCAGACAGAAGTAGAGAAAGGAGAGCACCGAGAAGGGCTTTGGGAGCGAAGCTCATGCTTCCTATTATTATTTTGAAAATAAAGTTTTTTTAAAGCAGTTTTCAAAAAAATACCGAGGTTGGAAACATTTGCCTTTCCAAGATAACCCCATCAATAATTTCCAGCGCAAGTAAATTCCCAAGTTTTGGTTTTAAAAGTAAGTTCTTGGGAATTAAACTTTTGGATTTTTCAAATACTGGGGCCAAGTTTTCGAAGTGACTTGAAATCAAACCTTTTCGCAACACAGATATACTATATACCTTTGATGTAGAGTTCTAATACAAGATAGATTTTCCTGAAATGGTTTTGGGTATACTTGAACTTTTAAAATACCCCTTTTTAATAAAGGTGTCCTAATATCCTCCAATATCACGATATCAATAGACTAATTTACTCCCCTATTCTTTTTATTCGTAGGCTATTAATCCAAGGTCTTGTTAATCTTACATATCATTGATTGAATCTAAAAGTAACTCCCTTTAGTAATCAGCCTCAGCACGACTATCGTCTAATACTCCAAACAGGGAGTGTTATCATTTATTCGATCCACTGAGCATATAACTTCCCAGATATCATCTATGGTTTCATTCACCAAATCAGAGTTACCTATTCCTCAAATGGATCTCACTTTCCTACATAAAATCATAAATCCAATCTTGGGTTCATTAATCAATAATCCCATTCAACTTTCCTACATAAAATCATAAATCCAGGCGGCGGCGCAGTCGGGTTGCCGTGGCCGGAGGGCTCGGGTGGCGGAGAGCACCGGCTGACGGTTGGGGAGGCTTCGGGTGGTGGAGATGCAGCTCTAACCGCAACGAATTTGGCCGGGGACCGACCGAGGGGGAGGCGGCGGCGAAAACAGCGGTGGCTGGCCGGAGGCGGAGATGAAGCGCATGCGGCCTGCTCGGGCGTCGGCTTTCCGATTAACGGTGAGGGGATGCGGGAGACGACTGGAGGCTTGAGGAGACGCGGTCGATTGGTGGAGGGAGTGGCCGGAGCGGCAGAATCGGTGCGAAGTGGCGGCGGCCGGCGTGAGCTCGGACAGCTCGAACGAGCTCCAATGGGGGAGAAGGAAGAGGAGGCGAGCTAGGGGCCCCTTTATAGGCGAACGAGCGCTCGGGGGGGAGTACCGCCGGCATGGGAGCGGCGTACGCTGGGTATGGGCGGTGTACGTCGGGGCATGGGCGGCGACGTGCACGGCATGGCGCGCGCGCGCGTAGGGGGATGGCGCAGTGGCTAGGCCGGTGGTAGGGTACTGGCGCAGAGGTGACCGGGGGCGCTGCGCGGGCTGGGCCAGCGGGAGGAGCAGCGGCGCGGGGGCGGGCCGGCGACGCCATGAGCAGTGGGGAGCAGGAGGAAGAACCGGGGGAGGAAGAAGGGAACAGGCGCGGATGGCTTCGGCTGGGCCGAAGGCCAGTATGAGGAGGGGCGGCCGAACGGGTTGGTCGGACCAAAAAAAAATAAATAAAAAGGGATGGGCTGGAAAAAAAATGGGCCGCGTCCAAGAAAGATTTTGGGGACTTTAAGATTTTCTGAATTTTTTTTCAGATTTAGATTTGTAATTAGGTCTTGAATTTGAAACCTTGGTTCAAACTCTAGGGTTTACAATTTAACTTTAAAATTTATTAGGTTCCGGAGAAATAATACTTTTCAATTCATAGAAATTGGAATTTCCGGATATGTAAGTTGGAGGGAAGGATTTTATATTGGTTTTAAATTTTTATCCTTGGTTTTGGATCTCCAAATTTTGATTCAAACTTGAAATTAAGTCCTCCAAGAAGATTTGGATTTTCTCCGTTTGATTTTCAAACTTGGTTCTTGATCCCAAGATTTCAAATTTTTATTACCTGGGCTTTTGGCAAGAAAAACCAATTTGAGAAATTCGATCAACGACAAAGATTTTTGAAATACCCAAGAAAACGATTAAAAGATTTTATCATTTTTCATAATTACACTAGTTCCCTAATTGGGATGTTACAGATCCTACCCCCCTTAAACTGAATCTCGTCCCCGAGATTCGAGTGGAGTAGAAAGAAATAGGTGGGAACAAGCTGGCTAGCAAAAAGGTTCTAGGGTACTGCTCGGTACCACGCCCTTTCCTTGGAGCCATCCGAAGAGAGGATATCCAAATAAAAGCGGGTCAACATTTGGAGAAAACGCCACACAGGAGACCTTGTTCTTCCTGATAGATTGCAGCTGGCTTCACTTTATTACTTGATATCTCAAGGGCTTACTGTTTCTTCAATGCTAGAGTGGCAGTAGGGTCTATCATCAAGGTGTTTCGACACTTCGTATTTATTCAGGCTACCCCCCTTAAACTGACAGGTGACCGGTACTAATTGCTCTTGTCAGCTTTAGTCATGACAAATCTGGTGGCAGCTTGGAGGCTCAGTCTTTGTATCTCAGCAGCCTTGGTCAGTAACGGGCTCATGGAGCAATCCTTGGGGCAGTGATCTTGTCCCTCACAGAGAAAACAGGTGATCTTGCTCGTTGGACATTCTCCTGGTGGGTGGTCTTCTTCACAGTTGGGGCAATTTGTTGTACATTGACTTTTCTCATGTCCCTTTTCTCCACAACGTGTACATGCCACTAGATTCTTGAGACAACCTTCTGGTAGATGGTGTTTCTTGCAGTAAGGACAGTACGGAGCTGGGCAATTGTAACTGTAGTGTCTTGGTTGTCCACAATCAAAGCATGTAAGCTGTCGTAGTGGAGGGCATGATTGGGCGTCACGTCCCGTCTTACCACATTCAGCGCATGCAGTAGCTGGTGATTCTTCTGGATCTGGTAGTAGGGCTTCGTTAGGTCCTGTTGGTTCCCGGATAACACACTTGGAGTTAACACACGTCCCTTTGCCAAGACTGAGGTTGATGGCGACGACATCCTTTTGCTTGTTCGATTTCCGTTGAGGGCAGTCTCTCACATAATGCCCTGGATCACTGCATTTGAAGCAGTTGAACCCATGGCCTGGCTTCCTCTGAGAGTCTTGATTGGTGGTGATAGCATCCCAGGTTAATCCTTCTAGATTTCGTCGGGGACATTTGATCATGCAACATCCTGTGTTACTGCAAAGGGGATAAATACCTTTACCATTCCTTTTCTCAGGGCACCTACGAACGTCATGTCCTTCTTCTCCGCAATAAAAGCAGATGTTATTCTTTCGGGGTCCGCCTGATGTAGTGGTACAGTTGCTTGTCAGGTGGCGGCTCTTTCTTAGCAGCCTTTGCGGAGTGGATCGGAGTGAATACTTGGACGAGGGGTAGGGACCAAAGTGAGTAAAAATCATTGGTTCCTGCTTCTTGCTTCTAGCCTTGTTCTTGGCCATTGACAATGTCTTGATGATGACTGGAACAGTGAGTCTGCTGCGAGAAGGAGATTGAGTCTTGATCCTTTTTGCAGGCTAAGGCCTCTTAGTTGTTGTCCTTTTCCGAAAGTGTTGCCTCTTTTAATTTCAGAGCTCTGAGTGTCTTGACTTGGCTATCTACTATCTCTTGCCTGCAGACCTGACGAGTTTTTCAGCAATAAGGTGAGGGGGAATTAGCATGAGACGCGTAAAGGATTACTGGGATGAGATATTCTAACCCATTCTAAGGAGTGCACACCCAGAAGCTGGGGCAGTACACAAGCCACACAGAATAACCAAGCTTTTGAAAACAAACTTTTCCTGTGACTACAAAATACAACGCCCAAGGATAAGAAGGCAGTGCATAGGGCCAAATAAAATCTTTTGACCAAGCAACGTCTATGCGCGGAGACACACACAAGAAGGCACAGGGGTCTGAACACTAGGTTTGTTGAAGCGAGGCCACCCAATCTTCACGAGCATCCTTGACGTCTTCGAACTTAAGCCTTTGAAGTAAGGGGGGAGAATAGGAAAAACCAAATTTCCTTTTTCAGACAGAAGTAGAGAAAGGAGAGCACCGAGAAGGGCTTTGGGAGCGAAGCTCATGCTTCCTATTATTATTTTGAAAATAAAGTTTTTTTAAAGCAGTTTTCAAAAAAATACCGAGGTTGGAAACATTTGCCTTTCCAAGATAACCCCATCAATAATTTCCAGCGCAAGTAAATTCCCAAGTTTTGGTTTTAAAAGTAAGTTCTTGGGAATTAAACTTTTGGATTTTTCAAATACTGGGGCCAAGTTTTCGAAGTAACTTGAAATCAAACCTTTTCGCAACACAGATATACTATATACCTTTGATGTAGAGTTCTAATACAAGATAGATTTTCCTGAAATGGTTTTGGGAATACTTGAACTTTTAAAATACCCCTTTTTAATAAAGGTGTCCTAATATCCTCCAATATCACGATATCAATAGACTAATTTACTCCCCTATTCTTTTTATTCGTAGGCTATTAATCCAAGGTCTTGTTAATCTTACATATCATTGATTGAATCTAAAAGTAACTCCCTTTAGTAATCAGCCTCAGCACGACTATCGTCTAATACTCCAAACAGGGAGTGTTATCATTTATTCGATCCACTGAGCATATAACTTCCCAGATATCATCTATGGTTTCATTCACCAAATCAGAGTTACCTATTCCTCAAATGGATCTCACTTTCCTACATAAAATCATAAATCCAATCTTGGGTTCATTAATCAATAATCCCATTCAACTTTTTACCTGCACATTACTCCAAAATATTTACCTTTAAATCCACCCGTACCACTCACATCTTTTACATTTTAAATCCACCGGTACCACTTGTATTATGGTTCCAATCTTTTCCACTATTGATGTATACTCATAATCTATTTATCAAGTGATAAGTCCTACTATCCGCAGATTTTCTTCCAAGTGACTTCATTGTCATAAACGTCCACTGAGAATAAGATTATTACTCAAATCTACAATTCAAGGATTATTATTACTTCTCCTAATTTCCTCAGAATTTTCAGTAATCCATCCAGTAATCAGCTATATCCTATTATCTCACCAGTATAAACATCCACAGGGAGCCATACTGTTTATTAAAGCTGCAACCCAACAATGTTATTAGATTCCTCATTCTTCTAAAATTCCACCGATCCACTTATTTTAGCCAATCCTATCTCTTTTTGAGTCAGTCCACTCATTTAATCACTTCAATCATCTGTATCGCTCCAATTATTTAACCAATCCGATTATTTTAGCCAATCTAACCATTTAAATTGGTCCACCCCGTTTTAATCAATCCAATCATGTAAACTGGTCTATCCACTCAGTCAATCCAATCATCAAGTTGGTTCACCCATGTAGCTACTCCAGTCACTCAAATTGATTTGCCTTTTTTTTTACCCAAAACTTCACACCATTGATTCTCTCTTACGGTTGTCATGAATCCACCAAGATTTACACATACATCTGAGAAATCAAAGTGAACTTTTAGAATAAACTGGCAGGGGGTTTTAAATTTTGGGAAAATTTTCCTTGGAAGTTTAGGTTAGTTGGAAATAAGCTTGAAAAGAAGCTTTGCAAATAAAATTTGACACTTTAATCTTCCAAGGATAAACAACTTTTGTAAATAAAACTCAATATAGGTTTTATGACTTTGGCCCAAGGAAATTTTTCAGAAGAGAACTCAGGCACACGCTAGTTTGAATTCGGGATAAGAGAGCCTTGGGGCTAAAAATGGCCAGGGCAGCAAATAGATGAGAGGGAACCATCTAAGAGGGATGAGAGTAGTAATGCTACTTACATTTTGCAATTAGATTTTGAAGAAATAGTCATAGTAATGGAACTAACGGCCATGCTAACTAAGGTTATGACCTACAGTCGATATGCTCTGATACCAGCTCTGTCGGACCTCGGGTTAGCAAACCCAGATCCTCTGTGATTCCACCGCACTATTCCCTGGATCAGTAGATAGTGCTCACAGATACATTACTGTATATCAAAAACATACCATGCGGAAGCGTAAATAATACAGTAACACTTACTCATGGGCCGATTAGGCCGAAAACGATAAATTGCAGCAGCGGAAACTTCACACAGGTGGGACCCGCAGGAATTGCCCACAGGCAGCCAACTGGGGTTCGTGACCTAGTCCATGGCCTCATTGTCTTCCAGCTCTGTCGACCCTTTTTAGGCATCGCAGGGCTTGACTTTATTTCCTTTCTAACTGAATGATGGCAGTTAAGCCAGAATGAGTACGATGATACTCAGCAAGCCACCACACAGGATGCAATAATAATAGATGCAAGGCTATCAAAGGAGGCTTGAGGTTCTTTTATTTGCTTAATGCGACATTTGCAATAATCATAATTAAAATTCCTATGACTTGACATTTTATAAACATGCTTTAAAGAGTTTGAAATTGTGCAATAAATATAGCAGTGTCGGTTCCATCCACCGATTACATGGTTCCAACCACCTATGCTAGCTTTTGATCATTATACCACTTGCATATTATCAATCACGCTGGAGTACGTCCCTCCAAGAAAAAGCCCAAAATCAGAGTACATCCCTCTGATAGGTTTTTGTCCCACCCACAAAGGTTTTTGAAATAGAACTAACTCGAGTAAGTTCCCATGTCCGCCCTTGACCGTGGGCACGGCTGCTCGAACAGTTTTACACTCTGCAGAGGTTGTACACTTTCACCACAAGAGATGAATTATCTTAATAGCCAACATGCTTCCTCAGGCATGAGACCCCGATAATTTATCACAAAGCCTTTACCTCACTCCGATCTAGCTAGACACCACCCGCTGAGGTTTCACCGCTGAAGGGTTAAATCCACCACAGTCAGAAGCCCCCTCTTGCGCCGTATGAGTACAGTAAATCCCTGTGCCTCACTGTGAGTAAACCAGTACACCCTGGCACCCACTTTCCACTGGTGATATCTGAACTAAACCCTTGCAAGTTAATCAGCCAGGTCGTACCCATATAGACTTGTGGTTGTACTGTTTTACACCGGGAGGTCATCACAAGATTCAGTCCTTAATTTGTTCAGGCGGTTCTTACCACAAACCACGGGTTCTCGTGCGACATCAGCACCATCCACTCTCACCAACCGCCCAGACAGGTATAGCAGGTTAAGAGGGTTTTGAGAAGCATAAAATAAGTAATCACAAAGTATTCAGCCACGTACATCCCGTGACTGCCCCAAAACAAGTTCTTATGTTTGTAAAGATTGATGATCAGGGCAACTAGCGCCCTGGACATTGACAAGACTAGCATGGCATTTAATATGACTTATAACTAGTAAAGTTATCATTAATATCTATGGTGACAAGGATCAGGTCATTCAAGTATCAAGGAATGGCATAATAAATTTAATACAACATCAAGTGGGCATGTAGCTACCTTAAGCTTTGACATATAATTGCATAATAAATTAGGCATGCAAGTTGATAGTTTAAAAGAACATAGTTTTGCATGAAATATAGGATCAGTATGATCAAAGTGATGACTTGCCTTGCTTGGTGTACCATGGCCTTGATTGACCTAAGTCAAAGCCTGCTCAGTCAGCGATCTTAACTTCCTAGTTGTCGCTTTTACCCAGTGTTACTGTTCGAATCCATCGCCTTGTCGAGTCTTCAAATTCTAATACGCAGCAAAGAAAAGAAAGACCAATAAAACCAAACACTACAAATGCCCGATTAAATTTAAATTGCAAACTTATTACGATTTGGGGATAGAAAGAGAATTCGGATTAGCGTGCCATGAACACAGCGGTAGCTGGGTTTGAGTAGGAGAATGAGTTGTCTGAATAGCTTTACCGTGAGGGAAAATTTTAGGATAACGAGGATCAGAATGATTAAGTAACTTCAGGCATTTGTTCATTCTGGAAAAAGGTAGTGGCCAAACCTAGCCGATTTGGGGGAATGGTGAGGCTCGATCTTTTAATTGATAACTTTCTGTTTATTAATTTGTATTTATCAAGGAAGTCCTGTGAGTCAGGCAGGACTTACGGACAGATAAAAGGGGTTAGCGAAGATAGTAAAGAGGAATAGAACTTCGTAATTTTAGGATGCAAAAGTTTTATAGGAGATGGGTATAATTTTAATTACCTGATGTAAATTTGATATTTCATGTGACAGTACTTATCTGGGGTTGCAATGGCCATCCTTTTAACTTCTCAATTAAAGGATGGGGTTGGCCATTTTAGTATAGTTGTTATTATGAGCAAAGTTAATCTTTCTACTTGATTAACAGAATTATTAGAAATGGCCAACGGTTGTGATTCATTGGAGAGAGAGAGGTGTTTATGATTTTAATAAGGATCTTCTTGATAAGACATTTTCTCTTATTATTAATTATATTCAACCATCGGGTTTTAAATGATGATATAAGGATTGGGGATTTGGGCGGGAGATGACGATTAATGATTGCTCCTTCCTATTCGAGAATTCTTAATCGTACCCATTTGTCATTTTAAATCTTAGTATTTTAAGATAGATGTTAGAGTCTTTGCTACAAATATTTTTAAGCATTCTTGGAAGGAGGGTTCTCATGGTGTTAGGGATGAATAAACTACACTTGATATTTTATGTGGCTTGCCAAAGATTATTTTAAGCAATAATAAGGGAGATGACATGATCTTAGAGATGAGCAATTTATGGTCAATATTTTATGTGGCAAAATCTTGCTAAATTGATTTATTGAGTTTGCATAAATAGATTTAGATCGGCGGATGAAAGATAGCATCTTGATCACTCGAGATAGGATTAAAATTATTATTCGAGTTTCTATAGTAAAATTTGGAAACATCGAAATTATCTTTATAAAGTTTCAAACATACGTCTTTACTCATGTTGGATTAACTTCTAGTACCTTTGATTTATAAAAGATAATCTTTTACTTAGTTTCACATATTTGATTTTTAACATCAATACCCATTAAATCCATTTAAATTTTCTTGTCATCTGAAAATGGATCATACACAATCTTGTTTTAGTCATTAATCTTGTTTGGCCAATGTTAGGTTTTTAGCTTATTTACATAAATTTGTTCATTATGAACTCATAAGTACTTTCTCACTTTTATTCACAATTTATTTTATTCATATGATTATTATTAGTATTACTATTTTATTTTCTTCATGTTAACTTCTTGATAATAAGGCAAGAGTTCATGGCATAAGCTTATTTGGATTAATCTTGTATATGAGGATTAATTTTTAATCTTGGTTGGCATACAGCTAATCAAATGCTAAGTCTTTAATTTAATTTTGTAAATCTTTTCTTTATGAATTCATGAATAATTCCTTATTCTCATTTTTATTTACAACCCCTAGTTTACAGATTTGCTCCTTTGATCATCTGCACGATCTCAATTTGCAAATTAGCCATTCACCACAGAGGGACATGCAGGCAAAAGCTCTTGGGGGATGCTTGACTGGCTGGGCCCACAAGTCATACACAGAGAGGGAGACAGACCGAGAGAGAGAGGGGAGTGAACAGAGCAGCTGCGGTTCCACCCAACGGGAAAACAGGGGAGGCGCAGGGGAGGCGCGCGGCCAGGGGGAGGGGACAGTGGCGCCGGCGAAGGGCGGCCGGGGTGGCGCCGGCAAACGGGTAAAATGGAGCCCCGCGGTGAAGAGGGTGGCGCTGGGGGTAGCAGCCCGGGTCGGACGGCATGGTGGCGGGTCGGCGGCGGCGCCAGGCGGTTGACGGTGAGGGAGAAAGGGGCGCCGGTGGTCAGAAGGGAGAGGGGAGAAAGTGAGGCGCACATGAGCATGGTTGGGCTATGGGGAACTCACCTAGAAGCTTGGCGGAGCCGGAGAGAGGCCGAGGGTGGCTGGCGTCGAGCACAGGCGGCGGCGCAGTCGGGTTGCCGTGGCCGGAGGGCTCGGGTGGCGGAGAGCACCGGCTGACGGTTGGGGAGGCTTCGGGTGGTGGAGATGCAGCTCTAACCGCAACGAATTTGGCCGGGGACCGACCGAGGGGGAGGCGGCGGCGAAAACAGCGGTGGCTGGCCGGAGGCGGAGATGAAGCGCATGCGGCCTGCTCGGGCGTCGGCTTTCCGATTAACGGTGAGGGGATGCGGGAGACGACTGGAGGCTTGAGGAGACGCGGTCGATTGGTGGAGGGAGTGGCCGGAGCGGCAGAATCGGTGCGAAGTGGCGGCGGCCGGCGTGAGCTCGGACAGCTCGAACGAGCTCCAATGGGGGAGAAGGAAGAGGAGGCGAGCTAGGGGCCCCTTTATAGGCGAACGAGCGCTCGGGGGGAGTACCGCCGGCATGGGAGCGGCGTACGCTGGGTATGGGCGGTGTACGTCGGGGCATGGGCGGCGACGTGCACGGCATGGCGCGCGCGCGCGTAGGGGGATGGCGCAGTGGCTAGGCCGGTGGTAGGGTACTGGCGCAGAGGTGACCGGGGGCGCTGCGCGGGCTGGGCCAGCGGGAGGAGCAGCGGCGCGGGGGCGGGCCGGCGACGCCATGAGCAGTGGGGAGCAGGAGGAAGAACCAGGGGAGGAAGAAGGGAACAGGCGCGGATGGCTTCGGCTGGGCCGAAGGCCAGTATGAGGAGGGGCGGCCGAACGGGTTGGTCGGACCAAAAATAAATAAATAAAAAGGGATGGGCTGGAAAAAAAATGGGCCGCGTCCAAGAAAGATTTTGGGGACTTTAAGATTTTCTGAATTTTTTTTCAGATTTAGATTTGTAATTAGGTCTTGAATTTGAAACCTTGGTTCAAACTCTAGGGTTTACAATTTAACTTTAAAATTTATTAGGTTCCGGAGAAATAATACTTTTCAATTCATAGAAATTGGAATTTCCGGATATGTAAGTTGGAGGGAAGGATTTTATATTGGTTTTAAATTTTTATCCTTGGTTTTGGATCTCCAAATTTTGATTCAAACTTGAAATTAAGTCCTCCAAGAAGATTTGGATTTTCTCCGTTTGATTTTCAAACTTGGTTCTTGATCCCAAGATTTCAAATTTTTATTACCTGGGCTTTTGGCAAGAAAAACCAATTTGAGAAATTCGATCAACGACAAAGATTTTTGAAATACCCAAGAAAACGATTAAAAGATTTTATCATTTTTCATAATTACACTAGTTCCCTAATTGGGATGTTACATAGCGCATCACGGATAATACAAATAAATACGGTAGAAGAATAACCAACAAAAAAGCTAGAATAAATAAAATTTAGGAAAAGTAAAAAATAAGTCAGAAGTTTAAGCCGAAATAAGTGGGGTCTTAATTTTTCCCCTTATTTGCAAATCATTATTTGAGCTGGATTTTTAGTTTAGATTCTCGATCCATTCACGTGAATCTCAGTTAGGAATAGACCTTCTATGTAAGGCTTTGAGTATGCAAATTACGCTATGTAACATCACAGAATTGCTACTAACTTTTGCTGATACATGGCTCTTTACGGTACAAGCGATTTATAATTGCCCCGCTAATCAGTGGAATGGTAGTAGTTATTGAAAGTCTCCTTAGTTGTCCGCATGAACAACTCTTGAGTGTCATGGGAGTGGAATTATGATCCATTTTAGAAAAAGTTTGCTCTCAAAAGTACAACAAATTATATTTAATTCACTTGCAGTCATTTTGTTACTAATTGTTTACGCAGCAACAGACTATTTTTAAGTTCAGTACGACATTTTTAATTCTCAATTGTCAATAGAGGTTGTTGATGGAAGATTGAAGTGGTGACAGTTGTTTTGTGGTTGCGGCAACCTTTAATTTTACTATGCATAGAAAATATCCTTTGTAGCAAAGTAAACTCTAGAACACCTTGTAATTGCAGGGCCTGCCTACTATGGGGTTGTTTGGATATCAGCATAAGCAAAACCAATTTTGGTTAAACTAATTTTAGGGCCAAACCATTTCAAATCTTCTTTGGTCGGATTAGGATAAATCTAGAGTAACAAAAACGTGTTTTTCGAAAACTCACACTTAAACCGTGTCAGTATTTTTTTTCACAAAACTCAAAATATAAACCGTAAGAATAACTAAAAACCAGTTTTATCAAAGCAAACTAATTAGATTAAAACCTGTATTTCTACAACTCACCCAAACAAATGTATACATAAAATTGATTGGCAGATCTCATAATGTATTTCTATATAAACTAATTGTTGTCATCTTATCTTTCGAAATACTGTTTATCTGGGTCGTTTTATATGTGCGTGTAATAAGTGGAATGAAATAAAATTTAGTGTGTTTTTGTTAGATAGTTAAGCTTTGCCATACCACTTTTTCGTGGACATGCGTTTGGCTTTACTTTTCTCTTTTATATATAATTTTTTTAGCACGGACAGCTCGTGATTGAGCGAGCTTTGATACTGCAGTGCAGTGGCCAGGGGCGGAGCTAGAAATTGGACATAGAGGGGTAATATAGACAACAAGTAGAGTAGAACCAATGAACCATGCCGGATTTATCGATCCAATAGTCACATATCAAAGTAATATATTTCGCAAATTACAATTCAAAGAAAATTACATCTCTATTAACTTAAACTTAGCTCTACGACTAAAACAGGGTCTAAGCCGACTAGAACAAGGTCTCTAGATGTGATGTGAGAGCAACTACTGAAGTGTGTACTTATGGTTTTTGTTTACGTTTTTTGATACCACAGTGAACGGTAAAGATATTGACGTGGACGGCTCATATATTTTTAGACTCGAGAAGTCATTTAAAAAACTGCTTTTAAAAAACACTCTATTTATTTTGATTTTCGAAAAAATCAAAAGACAAATCCACGAGAACATGTCCATTGTATTGCGTAGAAATTCAGCCAAAACATTTTCTTGGCTTTTAATTAAAGATTCCTAGCGTTATGTACTCCACTAGCTAGTAGTGCTTGAGTGATCTTCAATCACACCTATGACTAGCTACAACAGCTTCTAGTCAACTCACGAGCCTGCATTAATCATCCTAAGATTAAGAACACAAACATGCATATCCTACAGATCACGGTACGCACCACCTTGTAACCCGCATTTACAAAGATCAGTAGACACAAAGCTAAAACAAGAAACAAAACAGAGAGGATTTGGGCTGCATACGACTGGACTTTAAACATACTTTACATTTGGGCTAAATTAGGAGGGACCAAACTACTAGTTAAACACATGCAATTAATTACATAGTGGATGATTAGTAGAAGGTTGGGGGGTGCCAGGCCCCCTTGGCCCCCCTCTCTCCGCCACTGGCAGTGGCACTGCAGCACGGAATTCTTGTCACCTAAATTTTTTTCAGATTTATGTTTTTCAAATGTAAGGACAATGGGTCGGATTGGGATAAATCTAAAGTAACAAAAACATTTTTTTTCCTTGAAAATTTGCGCTTACGAGTTTCATCAGAAAACCATGTCAATCTTTTTCTCCCACAAAACTCAAAATACAAACTGTAAGAATAACTAAAAACCAGTTTTATCGAAAAAAACTAATTAGATTAAAATCAGTATTTCTACAACTCACGTAAAGAAATTTATACATAAAATTGATTGGTAAATCTCATAATGTCACTACTACAAAACAGGCTATACTAGACGGCTACATCACACACGGTTTATACTGGGAACCGTCTGTGTGACTTTCACAAACGGTTCTTAACACGAACCGCCTGTGATAGTCTACATAACACAGACGGTTCTTGTTAAGAACCGCCTGTGAACTTTCACAGACAGTTCTTAACAAGAACCGCCTGTGTTGTGTAGACTATCATAGACGGTTCTTGTACAAGAACCATCTGTGATGTCCCGTTCCTACCAACTGTCTGTGATATTCTGTACATGATCAGAGGTTAATATATAAGTACACATTGCTTCTACTAACTTAACTACAGAACTACTGAGACAAGAGATCACAAATTAAAGGCAAATTTATTAATTTCAATTCGAGGCAAATTTATTACAAAAGTCGCACAGATAAAGAGATTCCCATATTCTAATCTTCTGGGCTTCGTACGCTTCTTCTTCGACTTTGGGACTTGGAGGATCAGCCGCTGAGTTCTCGAACGCCGTTAAGATTGTCCTACACCTCAGCACTTCCTCCTCCAGCCTGGGCAAATGATCAGTAGCTGTAACATCCCAAATAGGGAGCTAATGAAATTTCAAAAAAAAAATCTTTTAATCGTTTTCCTTGTGCTTCTCAAAAAGTTTTTGGCGAAGTTCAAATTTCTCGAGTTGGATTTCTTGCCAAAAGCCCGATTAATAAAAATCCAAACCTTGGAATCAAGATCTAGAAATTAAAGTTTACAATTGAGAAGATCCAAAACTCCATGGAAGTCTTAATTTCAAATTTAAAGTAAAATATGGAAACTCAAAACCAAGAAGGGAAATTGAAAAATCATATAAAGTCTTTCCCATCCAATTTTCATATCTGAAAATTCAAATCCGGAGAATTAAGAAAATATCTCTCAAATTCATCAATCTTAACAATTAAACTGTTGAATATGAAAATTTGAACCAACTGTTTAAATTCCAAATCTACTCACCAAACCAAATCTGAAATCCAAAGGAAAGTTGGAAATTCAAAAATCACCAAAAATCTATCTTGGGCCCGGCCCATTTCTTTTCTTTTTCCCCAGCCCACTTCTCGTCCCCGGGCCGTTTTTCTTATTCTCGGCCCACTTCTCTTTCTTCTGGCGCTGGCCCGACCGGCATCCTCCTCCCTCCTTCTTCCTTGTTCCTCCTCCCTCCTCTGTTCATGGCGTCGCCGCCCAGGCCGACGGCCCCTTGCTTCGGCCAGCCCACCGGCTACAGCCGCCGCGACCCCACCCCGTACGCGCCTCCACGCCCCTACCACCGGCCTACTCCCCGCGCCACTCCCCTACCCGCGCACGGCGCCATGCCGGTAGTACCCCACGCCACCTTGGGCCCTCCTCCCCCACAGCTAGCTGACCACGGGAGCCCTCCCCACGCCACCGCCTGTGATCGCCGCCGGTCCACCTCAGCCCCTCTCCTGCTTCCCCGACCCCCTGGGTAAGTTTTCCGTGGCCTCCTCCAGCTCGTGCGTGCCCTATCTTTGCCCTTCTCCCTTCCGGCCGCCGGCGCCCCGATCGGCTCCCCTCACCCGGCCGCCTTTCATCGCCGCCGGCCCGCCATCGTGTCTCCCTGCCGGAGCTGCCGCCTTACCGAGCTACCTCGTCGCCAAGGCGTTCCATTTCGCTGGTCGCCACCGCCTCCCCGGCCGCTCCCCGCCGGCGACGCCGCACGGCTCTGACGCCACTCCTCCTCCTCTGTTTCCCTGCTTCTGCTCAGCTCTGTTCTGAGCTAGCCGAAGGCAGCTCACTGTGTGGATGTCCTGTGGGCCCAACCAGAAAGAGCTGCAATGCTTATTACTCTTTTGGCTAATTAGTAAACTTTTAAGTAAAGGGATATTATGTATGCAATTCCAGTAAAGATAAATTGAGAACAATAGTACAAATGAGAAATTTACTAGTTCATAATGAAAAGATATATAAGACCAAATTGGAAACTTAACAATTAGTTAATGTGTTTATATGTCAATCAATATTAATAAGCTAATCCTCATATACAAGATTAATCTAAATAAGCTTATGCTAGGAACTCTTTCTCTTATTATCAAGAAGTTAACATGAAGATAATAAAATAGTAATAGTGCTAATAAAAAGAAGGGAATTTGGTGTTTATGCCCCTGTTATCGACTGCAAATGTGATTTTACCCTTACTTTTTTAACTTTGTGATTTTGCCCTCGTGATTTTGAAATGAAGACTCCGTTTACCCCTGTTTTATAACACCGTTAAGACTGGAGGATTAAATGATAAAAAAAAGAAACATCACACGAAAAGACAAGAATACCCTTACCTTACATTATCCTTTCAGCTCCCACCCACGCTCACGCCCAGCTCGCTCGGTCTCTCGGGTTTGGCCTCCCCACGCGAAAAGGCTAGGCAGAGGCGAGCGCGCGGCGAGCTGCAGAGGCGGGCTCGCGGCCGGCCCCCTAGGCGCGGCACGCCGCATCCCCATCCCAACCCTCCTCTCCGCTTTGCCATTGCCGTCCCGTCCGCTCCGCTCCCCTCCACTCCACCGCGCACGACGCCGGTGGCCACGGTGGGAGCCTCCTCGGAGCCGGCCGGCCCCTTACCCTGAGCCCCACGGTGGTCAGGTCCGCTTTGCCCGCGTCGTCAAACCCGCCCGCCGCCTCTAGCCCCACTCCTTCGACCGAGGCGCGTCTGCCACCTCGAAGCGAAGGAACTCGGTTCTCTCGTAGGCGTCGTCGTCCTCCTCCTCCCCCCTCTTCTGGACTGGCGTGGAGTGGAGATCCATCAGGACGCGATTCCTTTTGTTTGGTAAGGAAACCCTAGCTTCGTGGATTGTTGTTTGTTTTGCTCTGGTCTTTTCTTTGCCGTGAACTATCGAATCCAATCCAACCAGATCTTTCTTCTTCTTCCTGTAACCTTACCTTTTCTGAATGGTGCACTTTAAGACGTTCAGAACAGAAGAAGAGCAGTCGTCGATTGATTGAAAGTGGTTTGACGGCATTCATCAGTTGATTGAAAATTGAGATCGATCTCAGCTCAGTTGAACCCATCCCATGAAGATAATAAAATAGTAATAGTGCTAATAAAAAGAATGTCACAGCTAAAAGATCTTGATTATGAAGCATAAGAAATTCCCCATCTCATTTTGCCTAAATCCAGGATAAATAAGACCTTGGCAATAAAAGTAATCAATATAAAATTTTGAATGAATGTATCATCAACTATAACATTTCAATGGTACGAATTTGAAGCTACCCTGCTTATTTAGTTTAACCCTCAAAAGTCAATTGCATGCCACATAAAATATCAAGTGTGGGTTACTTATCTCTGATCATGAAAGCTATCTTTTCCTACGTCCATCTAAACATATTTAAGCGGACTAAGTTAAGCAATTTGGCAGAATTTTGCCACATAAAGTATCAACCATAGAGCACTCATTCAATAAAATGCCAACCACTAATAATAAGATTGGTTAGCTAGTAAAATAATCAATCTTGTGCATAATATTAATGGGTTAGGCAATTAGATTTCATATCCTAATTAAGTTGTTAAAAACAATGATTCGCTAAGCTGGCCGCTGCTATCCCAGTTAAGTTCTGCCGCATGAAATATCAAGGTTACACCACATATACAATTATACTCATCTTTCGTATCGGTATCCTAAAATCATAATAACATGTTTCTCTGAACTACCCTCGATACTCTCTTTTATCTGTCCCTAAGTCCTGCCCGACTCATGGAACTTCCTTGATAAATGTAAATCGATTAAGATCAAGTCATCAAATAAAAGGTTGAGCCTCGCCTTTTCCCAATCGGCTACGCAGCTAATTCCTAAAGATGCATCTTCACTTCCGATCCCTCGTTCTCCTAAAATTTTCCCTCACGGTAAAGCTATTCCAATAAGCCGTTCTCTTACTCAAATCCAGCTACCGTTGTATTTATAGTCTACCAATCCGAATCATCCCTCTATTCTCAATTCCTAACAAATATATAAATTAAATTAAATTGGGCATTTAAAGTGTTTGGATTTATGTAGTCTTTCTTTTCCTTGCCGCGTATTAGAATCAGAAGACTCGACGAGGCGACGAACAAGATTAAGACTCGGGTAAAAGCAATGACTAGGGAGTAGAGATTGCTGACTGAGCAGGCTTTGAGTTGGATCAAGGCCATGGTAAACCAAGCAAGGCAAGTCATCACTTTGATCATATTGATCCCATCTTTATTGCAAAACTATGTTCTTTAAAGCTATCAACTTGCATGCTTAATTTGTTATACAAATATATGTTAAAGCTTAAGGTAGCTACATGCCCACTTGATGTTGTATTAAAATTATTATGCCATCCTTTGATACTTGAATCACCTGATCCTTGTCACCATAGATATTCATGATAACTTTACTAGCTATAAGTCATATTAAATGCCATGCTAGTCTTGTCAAGTCCAGGGCGCTAGTTGCCCTGATCATCAATCTTCATAAACATGAGAACTTGTTTTGGGCAGTCACGGGATGTACGTGGCTGAATACTTTGTGACTACTTATTTTATGCTTCTCAAAACCCTCAAAACATGCTATACCTGTTTGGGCGGGTGGTAAGAGTGGTTGGTGTGGAAGTAGCACATTGGGTTGTGGACTGAACCGCCCGGACGCACTAAGGACTTAATCCTGTGATGACTTCTCCGTGTAAAATAGTACAGCCACAAGTCTGCAAAGTGCAACTTGGCTAAGTAAATCTATCGGACCCCCGGAACTCATCTCACTGGTAGGGGAAAGGAGGATGCTATAAGGGCAAGAGAAGGCCTAAAGGGACACCGAGTGCAGGGTGAAGTTTCCAGCCGTGCTAGCGTTGTGGAGAGTTGCAGTCCGAATGCGCTAGTTTCCGTGGTTACATCCCGTGCAAAGTATGGGACCCACCGCAAGTGGGAGAAGCCCATAACATGAGATGAAAAAAGGGGCTCGATATTTTGAACAGTTATTGTGATGATCTACTCAACTGCATGACTAAGGAATCGTGTGGCGCCACGAGCGGATCGTCTCTTGTGGTGAAAGTGTACAAACTCTGCAGAGTCAAAACTATTCGAATAGCCGTGCCCACGGTCAAGGGCGGACATGGGATTCTCCTCGAGTTAGTTCTATTTCAAAAACCTTTGTGGGTGGGACAAAAACCTATCGGAGGGAGGTACTCTGATTTTGGGATTTTTCCTGGAGGGACGTACTCCAGCGTGTTTGATAATATGAAAGTGGCATAATGATCAAAAGCTAGCATAGGTGGATGGAACCATGTAATCGGTGGATGGAACCGACACCGCTATATTTATTGCACATTTCAAACTCTTTAAAGCATGTTTATAAAATGCCAAGTCATAGGAATTTTAATTATGATTATTGCAAATGTCGCATTAAGCAAATAAAAGAGCCTCGCGCCTCCTTTGACAGTCTTGCATCTATTATTATTGCATCCTGTGTGGTGGCTTGCTGAGTATCATCGTACTCATTCTTGCTTAACTGCTATCATTCAGTCAGAAAGGAAATAAAGTCAAGCCCTGCGATGCCTAAAAAGGGTCGACAGAGCTGGAAGACGATGAGGCCATGGACTAGGTCGCGAACCCCAGTTGGCTGCCTGTGGGCAAGTCCCGCGGGTCCCACCTGTGTGAAGTTTCCGCTGCTGCATTTTATTGTTTTCAGCCCAATCGGCCCATGAGTAAGTATTACTGTATTATATACGCTTCCGCATAATATGTTTTTGATATACAGTAATGTATCTGTGAGCACTATCTACTGATCCAGGGAATAGTGCGGTGGAATCACAGAGGATCAGGGTTTGCTAACCCAAGGTCCGACAGAGCTGGTATCAGAGCATATCGACTGTAGGTCGTAACCTTAGTTAGCATGGCCGTTAGCTTTATGACTAGAATTATTTCTTCAAAATCTAACTGCAAAATATAAGTAGTATTACTACTCTTATCCTTCTTAGATGATTCCCTCTCATCTATTTGCTGCCCTGGCCATTTTTAGCTCCAAGGCTCTCTTATCCCGAATCCAAACTAACGCGTGCCTGAGTTCTTTTCTGAAAAATTACCTTGGGCCAAAATCATAAAACCTATATTGAGTTTTATTTACAAAAGTTGTTTATCCTTGGAAGATTAAATTGCCAAATTTTATTTGCAAAGCTTATTTTCAAGCTTATTTCAACTAACTTAAGCTTCCAAGGAAAGTTTTCCAAAAATTTAACTCCCTGCCAGTTTATTCTAAGGATTCGCTTTGATTTCCCAGACATAAGTGTAAATCCTGGTGGATTCTTGTCAATCGTAAGAGAGAATCAATGGTGTGAATGTTTGGATGAAAAATAGGCAGATCAATTTGAAGGACTGGATTAGTTACGTGGGTGAACCAACTTGATAATCGGATTGACTGAGTGGATAGACCAGTTTACATGATTGAATTGGTTAAAATGGGTGGACCAATTTAAATGATAAGAATGGTTAAATAAGTCAACCCATGTAAAAAGGAATGGATTGGCTAAATAATCGGATTGGTTAAATAAATAGAGCGATATTCATGATTGAATTAATCAAATGAGTAGACCAACTCAAAAAGATTGGATTGGCTCAAATGAGTGGATCGATGGAATTTTAGAAGAATGGGGAATCTAATAACAATTGTTGGTTTGCATTTTTAATAAACAGTATGACTCCCGGTGAATGTTTACCCTGGTGGGATAATGGAATATAGCTTGACTACTGGATGGATTGTTGGAAATTCTGAGGAAATTAGGAGAAGTAATAATAAACCTTGATTTATAGATTTGAGTAATAATCTTATTCTCGATGGACGTTTATGACAATGAAGTCGCTTGGAAGGAAATTTGCGGATAGTAGGACTGATCACTTGATAAACAGATTATGAGTATACATCAATGGTGGAAAAGGTTGGATTATAATACAAAGGTTACTGGTGGATTGAAATATCGGAACCATAATACGAGTGATACTGGTAGATTTAAAATGTAAAAGATGTGAATGGTACTGGTGGATTTAAAATATAGAAATCTTGAAACCATGATGCAAGCAAATATTAGTGGATTTAAAGGTAAAGAATTTGGAGTAATGTTCAGGCAAAAAGTTGAAAGGGATTGTTGATTAATGAACCCAATACTGGATTTATGATTTTATGTAGGAAAGTGAGATCCATTTGAGGAATAGGTAACTCTGGTTTGGTGAATGAAACCATAAGATGATACCTTGGAAGTTATATGATTGTGGATCGGATAAATGATAATACTCACTATTTGGTGTATTTGACGACAATCGTGCTGGGACTAATTGATAAAGGGAGTTTCCTTTTAGATTCAATCAAGTGTACGCAAGATTAACAAGGCCTTGGATTCTAAGCCTACAAATGGAAATAGTTTGGGAGTAATTAGTCTGTCAATATGGTGACCTTGGAGGATATTAGGATATTTATTTAACAAAAAAAAACAAATGTTTTCAATATCAGTATTTCCGTACCTACCCGAAGGACCTGTAGGTCAAATCATTAACGATCAGGCTCAATGGATGGAAGCAAGACAACTAACATAGTCAGAAGTAAGAGAGGAAGAATAATAGTTGATGCTCGCAATAACCCCAACCATACGTACAAGCCATCACATGACCCCACTCTGCAAGGAAAGTCAAAGAGAAGCCATCACAATGAAGATAACAGTAGCCCTACATCAAGTAAACCTCAAAAGAATCGCCATCTGATAGGCAATCGTACCACTACATCAGGTGGACCCCGAAAGAATACTATCTGCTTTTATTGCGGAGAAAAAGGACATGACGTTCGTAGGTGCCCTGAAAAAAAAGAATGGTAAGGGTGCTAATCCCATTTGCAGTAACACTGGAGGCTGCGTGAACAAAGGTCCCCAATGGAATCTAGAAGGATTAGCCTGGGGTGCTATCACCACCAATCAAGGTCCTGAGAGGAAGCCAGGCTTCAACTGCTTCAAATGCAGTGACCCAGGGCATTATGTGAGAGACTGCCCTCAACGGAAATCGAACAAGCAAGAAAAGGATGTCGTCGCCATCAACCTTGGTCTTGGCAAAGGGAAGTGTGTTAGCTCCAAGTGTGCCATCCAGGAACCAACAGGACCTAACGAAGCCCTACTACCAGGTCCAGAAGAATTGCCAGCTACCGTGTGCGCTGAATGTGGCAAGATAGGACATGACGCCCAATCCTGCCCTCCACTACGACATGCTACATGCTTTGCCTGTGGACAACCAGGACACTACAGTTACAATTGCCTAGCTCTGTACTGTCCTTACTGCAAGAAACATCATCTACCAGAAGGCTGTCCTAAGAACCTAGTGGCATGTACAAGCTGTGGAGAAAAAGGACACCAAAAAGGTCAATGCACTGCAAGCTGCCCCAATTGTGAGAAAAACCATCAACCTGGAGATTGTCCAACGAGCAAGGTCACATGTTTTCTCTGTGAAGGACAAGACCACTGCCCCAAATATTGTTCCATGAATTTGTTGCTGACCAAGGCTGCCGAGATACAAAGGCTGAGTCTCCAAGCCGCCATCAGACTCGTCATGACTAAAGCTGACAAGAGCAATTAGTACCGGCCACCCGTCATGTTAAGAGGGGTAGCCTGAGTACTCAAGAAGTATCAGCACACTTTAATTGTTTAGCCTTGTTACCACTCCAGCATAAATAGCAGTTAGCAATCAGCATTGAAGAAACCACAAGCCCCAGAATTGTCAAGCAATGGAGTGAAGCCAGTTGCAACCAATCCAGAAGAACAAGGTCTCCTGTGTTGTGTTTTCTCCAAAGTGTTGATCCGCTTTTGTTTGGATGTCCTCTCTTCGAATGGCTCCAAGGAAAGTGCGTAGTATCAAGCAATACCCTAGAACCTTATTTTGCTAGCCAGCTTGTTCCCACCTACTTCTTTCTACTCCACTCGAATCTCGGGGACGAGATTCATGTTAAGGGGGGTAGGATCTGCAACATCCCAAATAGGGAGCTAATGAAATTTCAAAAAAAAAAAATCTTTTAATCGTTTTCCTTGTGCTTCTCAAAAAGTTTTTGGCGAAGTTCAAATTTCTCGAGTTGGATTTCTTGCCAAAAGCCCGATTAATAAAAATCCAAACCTTGGAATCAAGATCTAGAAATTAAAGTTTACAATTGAGAAGATCCAAAACTCCATGGAAGTCTTAATTTCAAATTTAAAGTAAAATATGGAAACTCAAAACCAAGAAGGGAAATTGAAAAATCATATAAAGTCTTTCCCATCCAATTTTCATATCTGAAAATTCAAATCCGGAGAATTAAGAAAATATCTCTCAAATTCATCAATCTTAACAATTAAACTGTTGAATATGAAAATTTGAACCAACTGTTTAAATTCCAAATCTACTCACCAAACCAAATCTGAAATCCAAAGGAAAGTTGGAAATTCAAAAATCACCAAAAATCTATCTTGGGCCCGGCCCATTTCTTTTCTTTTTCCCCAGCCCACTTCTCCTCCCCGGGCCGTTTTTCTTTTTCTCGGCCCACTTCTCTTTCTTCTGGCGCTGGCCCGACCGGCATCCTCCTCCCTCCTTCTTCCTTGTTCCTCCTCCCTCCTCTGTTCATGGCGTCGCCGCCCAGGCCGACGGCCCCTTGCTTCGGCCAGCCCACCGGCTACAGCCGCCGCGACCCCACCCCGTACGCGCCTCCACACCCCTACCACCGGCCTACTCCCCGCGCCACTCCCCTACCCGCGCACGGCGCCATGCCGGTAGTACCCCACGCCCATGCCGAAGGACGCCTCGCCATGCCGTGCACTGCTCCCGGGTCTCCGGCAACAGCTCCGCCACAGAACCCCTTTCCGCAGCTATAAGAACCGAGCTCGCCTCCTCCCCATTCCCCGCTTCCTTCGCTTGAGCTCACCGCCGCGTCCGCCGAGTTCCCCTGTCGGTCTCCGCCGGCAGCGCCGCCCGGTGAGCCTTGAGCCCTGCCGATCCTCTCCCTAAGCTCGCCTCGCCTCCTTCGCGCTTCCACCCAATGCAATTAGCCCCCCATGCCCTGTAGGCCACCGACGATTGCCATCATCCCCAGCTCCGGCGCCCGAGCTCCCCGCCGATTCGCCAAACCCCGGCTCAATTCACGGCGCCTGGAGCTCCTACATCAGCTGCAGAAGCCATCCCCGACGCCACCTTGGGCCCTCCTCCCCCACAGCTAGCCGACCACGGGAGCCCTCCCCACGCCGCCGCCTGTGATCGCCGCCGGCCAACCTCAGCCCCTCTCCGGCTTCCCCGACGCCCTGGGTAAGTTTTCCGTGGCCTCCTCCAGCTCGTGCGTGCCCTATCTTTGCCCTTCTCCCTTCCGGCCGCCGGCGCCCTGATCGACTCCCCTCACCCGGCCGCCTTTCATCGCCGCCGGCCCGCCATCGTGTCTCCCTGCCGGAGCTGCCGCCTCACCGAGCTACCTCGTCGCCAAGGCGTTCCATTTCGCTGGTCGCCACCGCCTCCCCGGCCGCTCCCCGCCGGCGACACCGCACAGCTCTGACGCCACTCCTCCTCCTCTGTTTCCCTGCTTCTGCTCAGCTCTGTTCTGAGCTAGCCGAAGGCAGCTCACTGTGTGGATGTCCTGTGGGCCCAACCAGAAAGAGCTGCAATGCTTATTACTCTTTTGGCTAATTAGTAAACTTTTAAGTAAAGGGATATTATGTATGCAATTCCAGTAAAGATAAATTGAGAACAATAGTACAAATGAGAAATTTACTAGTTCATAATGAAAAGATATATAAGACCAAATTGGAAACTTAACAATTAGTTAATGTGTTTATATGTCAATCAATATTAATAAGCTAATCCTCATATACAAGATTAATCTAAATAAGCTTATGCTAGGAACTCTTTCTCTTATTATCAAGAAGTTAACATGAAGATAATAAAATAGTAATAGTGCTAATAAAAAGAATGTCACAGCTAAAAGATCTTGATTATGAAGCATAAGAAATTCCCCATCTCATTTTGCCTAAATCCAGGATAAATAAGACCTTGGCAATAAAAGTAATCAATATAAAATTTTGAATGAATGTATCATCAACTATAACATTTCAATGGTACGAATTTGAAGCTACCCTGCTTAATTAGTTTAACCCTCAAAAGTCAATTGCATGCCACATAAAATATCAAGTGTGGGTTACTTATCTCTGATCATGAAAGCTATCTTTTCCTACGTCCATCTAAACATATTTAAGCGGACTAAGTTAAGCAATTTGGCAGAATTTTGCCACATAAAGTATCAACCATAGAGCACTCATTCAATAAAATGCCAACCACTAATAATAAGATTGGTTAGCTAGTAAAATAATCAATCTTGTGCATAATATTAATGGGTTAGGCAATTAGATTTCATATCCTAATTAAGTTGTTAAAAACAATGATTCGCTAAGCTGGCCGCTGCTATCCCAGTTAAGTTCTGCCGCATGAAATATCAAGGTTACACCACATATACAATTATACTCATCTTTCGTATCGGTATCCTAAAATCATAATAACATGTTTCTCTGAACTACCCTCGATACTCTCTTTTATCTGTCCCTAAGTCCTGCCCGACTCATGGAACTTCCTTGATAAATGTAAATCGATTAAGATCAAGTCATCAAATAAAAGGTTGAGCCTCGCCTTTTCCCAATCGGCTACGCAGCTAATTCCTAAAGATGCATCTTCACTTCCGATCCCTCGTTCTCCTAAAATTTTCCCTCACGGTAAAGCTATTCCAATAAGCCATTCTCTTACTCAAATCCAGCTACCGTTGTATTTATAGTCTACCAATCCGAATCATCCCTCTATTCTCAATTCCTAACAAATATATAAATTAAATTAAATTGGGCATTTAAAGTGTTTGGATTTATGTAGTCTTTCTTTTCCTTGCCGCGTATTAGAATCAGAAGACTCGACGAGGCGACGAACAAGATTAAGACTCGGGTAAAAGCAATGACTAGGGAGTAGAGATTGCTGACTGAGCAGGCTTTGAGTTGGATCAAGGCCATGGTAAACCAAGCAAGGCAAGTCATCACTTTGATCATATTGATCCCATCTTTATTGCAAAACTATGTTCTTTAAAGCTATCAACTTGCATGCTTAATTTGTTATACAAATATATGTTAAAGCTTAAGGTAGCTACATGCCCACTTGATGTTGTATTAAAATTATTATGCCATCCTTTGATACTTGAATCACCTGATCCTTGTCACCATAGATATTCATGATAACTTTACTAGCTATAAGTCATATTAAATGCCATGCTAGTCTTGTCAAGTCCAGGGCGCTAGTTGCCCTGATCATCAATCTTCATAAACATGAGAACTTGTTTTGGGCAGTCACGGGATGTACGTGGCTGAATACTTTGTGACTACTTATTTTATGCTTCTCAAAACCCTCAAAACATGCTATACCTGTTTGGGCGGGTGGTAAGAGTGGTTGGTGTGGAAGTAGCACATTGGGTTGTGGACTGAACCGCCCGGACGCACTAAGGACTTAATCCTGTGATGACTTCTCCGTGTAAAATAGTACAGCCACAAGTCTGCAAAGTGCAACTTGGCTAAGTAAATCTATCGGACCCGGAACTCATCTCACTGGTAGGGGAAAGGAGGATGCTATAAGGGCAAGAGAAGGCCTAAAGGGACACCGAGTGCAGGGTGAAGTTTCCAGCCGTGCTAGCGTTGTGGAGAGTTGCACTCCGAATGCGCTAGTTTCCGTGGTTACATCCCGTGCAAAGTATGGGACCCACCGCAAGTGGGAGAAGCCCATAACATGAGATGAAAAAAGGGGCTCGATATTTTGAACAGTTATTGTGATGATCTACTCAACTGCATGACTAAGGAATCGTGTGGCGCCACGAGCGGATCGTCTCTTGTGGTGAAAGTGTACAAACTCTGCAGAGTCAAAACTATTCGAATAGCCGTGCCCACGGTCAAGGGCGGACATGGGATTCTCCTCGAGTTAGTTCTATTTCAAAAACCTTTGTGGGTGGGACAAAAACCTATCGGAGGGAGGTACTCTGATTTTGGGATTTTTCCTGGAGGGACGTACTCCAGCGTGTTTGATAATATGAAAGTGGCATAATGATCAAAAGCTAGCATAGGTGGATGGAACCATGTAATCGGTGGATGGAACCGACACCGCTATATTTATTGCACATTTCAAACTCTTTAAAGCATGTTTATAAAATGCCAAGTCATAGGAATTTTAATTATGATTATTGCAAATGTCGCATTAAGCAAATAAAAGAGCCTCGCGCCTCCTTTGACAGTCTTGCATCTATTATTATTGCATCCTGTGTGGTGGCTTGCTGAGTATCATCGTACTCATTCTTGCTTAACTGCTATCATTCAGTCAGAAAGGAAATAAAGTCAAGCCCTGCGATGCCTAAAAAGGGTCGACAGAGCTGGAAGACGATGAGGCCATGGACTAGGTCGCGAACCCCAGTTGGCTGCCTGTGGGCAAGTCCCGCGGGTCCCACCTGTGTGAAGTTTCCGCTGCTGCATTTTATTGTTTTCAGCCCAATCGGCCCATGAGTAAGTATTACTGTATTATATACGCTTCCGCATAATATGTTTTTGATATACAGTAATGTATCTGTGAGCACTATCTACTGATCCAGGGAATAGTGCGGTGGAATCACAGAGGATCAGGGTTTGCTAACCCAAGGTCCGACAGAGCTGGTATCAGAGCATATCGACTGTAGGTCGTAACCTTAGTTAGCATGGCCGTTAGCTTTATGACTAGAATTATTTCTTCAAAATCTAACTGCAAAATATAAGTAGTATTACTACTCTTATCCCTCTTAGATGATTCCCTCTCATCTATTTGCTGCCCTGGCCATTTTTAGCTCCAAGGCTCTCTTATCCCGAATCCAAACTAACGCGTGCCTGAGTTCTTTTCTGAAAAATTACCTTGGGCCAAAATCATAAAACCTATATTGAGTTTTATTTACAAAAGTTGTTTATCCTTGGAAGATTAAATTGCCAAATTTTATTTGCAAAGCTTATTTTCAAGCTTATTTCAACTAACTTAAGCTTCCAAGGAAAGTTTTCCAAAAATTTAACTCCCTGCCAGTTTATTCTAAGGATTCGCTTTGATTTCCCAGACATAAGTGTAAATCCTGGTGGATTCTTGTCAATCGTAAGAGAGAATCAATGGTGTGAATGTTTGGATGAAAAATAGGCAGATCAATTTGAAGGACTGGATTAGTTACGTGGGTGAACCAACTTGATAATCGGATTGACTGAGTGGATAGACCAGTTTACATGATTGAATTGGTTAAAATGGGTGGAGAAGCTGCTCCAGATGTAAATTGCTGACCACCTGTGTAAGGTTCCGGCCGAACAACTCTTGATGAACAGATGAGAGGAAGGAGATGATCACATGAATAGTAGAAGCCATTGTACGTACGTTAAGAATTCTAGAGAAGAAGATGAGTAGCTAGAGGAATGTATGTACAATACGTACGTACGTAGAAGACCTGGATTAGGCGCGCATATTTAACCTTTAGCACAGACGGTTTGTATACCAAACATTAATGATATAGACGGTTCGTATACCAAACATTAATGATATAGACGCTTCGTATAACGATTGAGATACGTTAGCACGAAACACGAGAGATACGTTCTGACTTTGCATTATCACAGACGGTTTGTAATACGAACCGTCTGTGATATAATTATCACATACGGTTCTAAAATAGAACCATCTGTGGTAATAATGCTATCATAGATGGTTCTAAACTAGAACCGTCTATATTAAGCCCTCCTATGTATACTCGAGCTTGGGTTTTGCGCGTGCGCTGCAGTTATAGATCTAGTTCGTCGCCGTCTCCCGATCTAGCCCAACGTCCACGCCGTCGCCGCTCTCCTGATGTAGCCCGACGACCCCCGTCCACGCTATCGTCGCTCTCCTGATCTAGCCCGTCGCGCTCTCCTTCTCGCATCTCCCTCCTTCTCGGGTCCACGCCGTCGCCACCTCCTCCTCGGACCTCCGTCCCCAGTCGCCGTCGATGTCGGAACCCGGAGCAACGACTCCTGGATCCTCTGTGTAAATCGCACTAGTCCAGGATCAGCTAGTGCACACAGCGTACAACAAAGATAAATATCAGCCATAATGACTTTTATTAACTGAATATGGGCATGGATGCCAAAGTTTACATCAACGGCACATAAGCCAAAATTAAGTAATAAGCAGCGGAAGAAAAACCGAAACGGAAGAAGCCCACTGAGCCTGCCCACAGGCAAACGACAGTAAGACGCGGCCTATTCGTCCAGATCTTCACCATAGTTGACGTCTTCCTTCTCTGTGTGGAAAAAGCAAGGTGAGTACAAACTTGTACTCCGCAAGTCACCCGGGAAAATGCAACATAATGATAAAGGCTTCAATGGAAGGCTTATAGGGTTAGTTTGCATAAAACAACATTTAAGAAATACAGTAAGTAGATTGAAATTGCTGAATTTAATACAGTAAGTAAAAACATTACTTGCGATAGAAAATAATACCGTCAGTGCAGGCTCCGACCATACACCAACCTATCCACGGGCATCCCACCCGGACCATCTTTTCCAAAAGCTCACGTATGGATTCCATCCATCCACACGTTTCCAAACACTCGTGAATTCCATCCATCCACAAGCTTCCAATCTCTCTCATGGGTTCCATCTACCCACAAGGTTTTCATTCTCTCATGGATTCCATCCATCCACAAGGTTTTCAAAAACATTTTAAAAAACAAAGTCTAATCCATGAAAAACTTTTACTCAGCATGCCCATGACCGTGGGCACGACTATCCAGGATAGATTATACACTCTGCAGAGGTTGTACAGCTTTACCCACAAGACACGATCATCCCTTTTTGCCACCGGATTACACACTTCCTTAGGTGTGCGGCAATGAGTCGTGACAAGGCCTTTACAATGCAAAGCCTTCAACCTGGTCGAGCCAACTCTAAGGTTTCACCCCAGTAAGGAATCCACCAGACCGGGACCCCCTCTTGAGCCTAGACGAGACTTTTCATGGCTTAACCACGCTCGCCCAAGTGAGACTTCACATGGCACCAACCACGCTCACTTTCAACCTACGACTTGACTCAGGTTGGGACTTCGCAAATTATTCAGCCAGGGCTGTCCCATACCAGCCATGTGGTAGTACGATTAGGGCTTTGCAACAGTAGCTCACAGACCGGTCCTTAATCTGACTCAGGCCCAACCACATACCCCCGTGCACGACAATCAACCACTGCGGCTCCAACCAACAGGGCATGCCTGCACCCACCACTCTTACCAATTGCCTAAGTCTAAACCAAGTTTGATATTTTGTTTGCAAAATAATTTCATAAACCCCCTTGACTCACCAAAGTCAAGAGTACATAACAAAAGTATATCATTTTATGTAAACAAGGTTATCATTTTATGCGAAAAGGTATCCCAAAAACAAATAATATAACTTCGTAGGGCTAAGCATTTGAATAAACTCTCTAGTCAACACTAATGTATTAACTAGAGTTTGATTCTAGGGTGACAAGGTATTGAGGATTTCAAATTCAAAGGAGGGATTAACAAGTAGGCAATAACTAAATTTAAAACTGAATTGAAATACGTTGAATAAAAATATGCATGCAGAATAATTTAAAACAACATAGTTTTATTTTGAAAACTGGGATCAACATGATCAAGGAGGGTGACTTGCCTTGCCCTTCAACTTGGTTTGAATCTTCGTCGTCGAATTTTCCCGAATCGTCGAAGTCTACACGTGAAATTAACCCACCAAATTCAAATAAAATCAAAATAAATTCAAATTGACTTCAAATATTTTAATTGAGGCTATAAATGGATAGAGAGGAATTTTTGATGAATTTAGAAATTTGAATTGGCTAAATCGGAGCTAGAACGAAGGAGAATGGGCTCCGGGAAAATTAAATTCAGAGAAAATGGAAAAAGGGATTTTCTAGAATTATTTTTCTAAAGGAAATTGGATTTATGACGTCAGCCTTGCATCAGCCCTGAGATTTTATTTTTCGGCCGAATTATTTTTGAACGGGAAAAGAGGGGGAGAGGCTGACTTGTGGGCCCTTGGTCCACATGAGCCAGGTCCATGGACCAGGGGACGGGCTGAGGTGGCAGGGACGTGAGGTGGTGCTGACGGGGACGGAATGCCCTGAGGTGGCGGGGAACGTGGCGCCACGTGGGCTGCCACGTGCGCACGAGGGAGCCGACGTGGGGGGCCGGCCGGTGGCGGCGCTCGGGGAGGGAGCTCGCCGGCGCTCCGGCGGGCTGTGGCCGACGGCGAGCAGCGCAGGAGGGAGAGGGAACCGAGGGGAGGTGGGCTCACCGTGTCGCGGGGCTCGACAGGCATCGGAGGCAGCCGGCGGCAAGGAAGGGGCGGTGACGGCGCTCGGGTAACGACGACGACGGCCTTCCAGCGGGGTTCGGACTCGGGGGAGGGGCGCACGGGCACGGCGGCGAGGCGGGGAAGCCGGAGGTGGCGTCGGCCGGGCGCAGGGAGGGGCGAAGCGACCGGAATTTCTCGCCGGAGGAAGAGGGCGGCGGCGGCGGCAAGAGCGCACGGTGCGGAGACGCTAGGCTCACCGGGGAGGGGAATTGGAGGCGGAGGGGTGAAGTGCGGAGAGAGGCGGAGGCGGGGGCGGCTTAAATAGGGGTCGGGGAGGGGGAAGGCGCGGCGGATTTCTCGCCGGAAAGACGAGGTCGTGGCGGCGGTTGCGGGCGGCGAACGTGCGGGGACGTGGGGGCGTGCGCGTGCGCGGATGGCGGAGTGGGCGCGTGGGGCGCGAGTCCTGCGGAAGAGAGGGGGGCACCGGGTAGGGCGGAGCGGCGCAACGGCCTGGCGGCGGCGCGGCCGGGGAAGAAGGGCGGCGGGGAAGAAGAAACTGACCGATGGGCCCGGGCGGTCAGCGAGGGAGGGAGGTGGGGCAGCTGACGGGCGGGGCCCGCGAGGCAGAGAGGCGAAGGGAGAGGGGAGGCGCGCCGACAGGTGGGCTGGGGGCTCGGGGGGGGGAGAGAGAAGAGCGGGGCGAACGTTCGTCGGATGGAGATCGGGTGGCGGAGGATGGAAGCGGGGGCGGATGGGCCGGATGGGAGTGAGGGGCGACGTGGCGGCCATCCAGAGGGGGTAGGCGGGATGGGTGCGACGGCCGGATGGCGGGCGGCGTGGATGGATCCCGGCCGTCCACGTGGCGGCCGGAGGGAGAGGGAGAGGAATTTTAAATTTGATTTTTGTTTTAGGATTTTCAGAAAGGCCCAGAAAATTATTTAAGCCTCAGAAAAATACCAAATGACCTCCAAACATTCCAGAAATATTCCTAGAACCTCATGGAGACATTTTGGACTTAATAAAATATTTCCAACTAATGTTGGTATTATATTTTTATACTTTAAAATACTTTTTAATTTCAAAAATTCATTTTTAAACTCCAGAAAAACCAGGGAACCAAATAAAAGCCAAATAACTCCAAATAATTAATTTGACATAAGATTTTTATATAAAATCAAAATATCATTTTATTTAATAATAGTTTTAGGTTTTTCTGAAAATGCTTTTCAAATCCATCTTTTTCAAAAACAGAAATTCAAGGCAAAACCAAATTTAAACTTTAGGCACAAAAATACTTATTTTAATTTAAAATTTTATTTATTAATTAATTATTAATTATTAATTATTTATTTTTATTTTCATAAAAACCTGGGCTGTTACAGTCGACCCCCATCCACGCCATCGCCGCCTCCTCCTCGGACCTCCGTCCCCAGTAACTAGCTTTGCTAGCGATATCAGGTGTTCTTGCATTTGTCATAGTTGTTGTTGCTTAATGAAATTTAATGATGTATAGGAACTTCACAAGAATACCCCCCATACAGCCATATCATATCAGTGCATGAGTGGAGCCACTTAAGATCTCAGGCTATCATTAAATAGGTATGTCCAATATGTTCTCCCTTTGCATCCTTATGAAAGATATTTGTCTAATAGTTCTTTTGTCCTTATGGAATGCAGGAATATGACTTCATGTATGATGTTTATATGAAGTTTTTTCCATTGCTTCTGAAGTTAATTGCATCAAATGTTCAGAGGTATGCCCTTTTAATTGCTAGGCAACTTCTCATATATTTGCGGATATTTTACTGTTGATATTAGAAGAAATCCATTCTACTTCTGCTAGTTGCTACTGGTAACATAAATATTTCAGAGCAATCATGTTGACCATTCACCTATCTAATTCTGTTTAATTTCCTTCTGTTCTAGATTGGAGAAGTTTAATAATGTCAGCAGGATCTTTTCTTCCTCTCTTCCTTTGCATTATGGATCTGCCAAGTAAGCCTGCTGATTTCGTACTTTCAAAATTTTCCTGGAGTTTCTTTAGTATCGTATAAGCTGCATGATTTTAGTGGCTAATTTGCCTTTTAAGTTAGATGTACGATGACATTATTAAACTCTTGTAGGTGCTGACATCTAGTGCACATCCCTTGCAACATGTGAGAGATTTGTGTAATGTTCTAGTCCGTGCATGTGAGACATTGATTGTAATCTTGTATTTGGTAATGGATATTTTATTTCATTTCAATTAATTGATTTGCGAAATGAATGTTTTATGTTTGTGAAATGAAGTGTGATGTGAATTGGATGTTTTATGTTTGTGAAATGAATTGAGATGTGAATTGGATGTTTTATGTTTGTGAAATGAATTGAGATGTGAAGTGTATGTATACATGTACATGTTGATTTGCTTGTTTCAGAGGGCATGGCTAGCATTCCTGAGGCTAGCCAATAAACAGAAATAGATTTAGGGGTAGAAAAGAATATCACAGACGGTATTTACTAAAAACCATCTGTGATAGCTGATAATCACAGACGGTTTTTAGTTAAAAACCGTCTGTGATTACCAGCTATCACAGACGATTTTTAGTAAAAATCCGTCTGTGATTATCAGCTATCACAGACGGTTTTTAGTTACAAACCGTCTGTGATATTTACACCACAAACGGTTCAAAAACCGCCTGCGATAACCTTCGATTTAGTTTTTTTAGTACAGACAGCTCGTGATTGAGTGAGCTTTAGTTTTTTTAGCACAGACAGCTCGTGATTGAGTGAGCTTTGATACTGTAGTGCAGTGGCACTGCAACACGGAATTGTTGTTACGTATTTTTTTTAGATTTATATTTTTCAAATGTAAGAACAAATATATAATAAGTTGATGCATCACGAAGTAAGCATTCATGTGACATTGAAACTCATGCAAGATACATCAACATTTATCAGTTCTAATATGAATCAAGTTTACATGCTGCATGCAATGTTGGAAAATGACCACTCTATATTGTTTACGATCATGCAATGAGAAGTTGTGAAATTATCATATATAATCATTCTGTTTTGTTGCATGGCTAAGTCAATAATTTTGTTGCAAGTGACCATACTAAGCTCTTCTAGGCATCATTTAAAAAAGTACACCCATTTGTGGATTACATAAATGACAATACCCGAGCAAGGCTAAAAAATATTAACGCCGATAACTCCAAATTAACAGAATAGAACACCATTTGATCCAATAGAGCATGATATGCAGAAACGGGAGCATGGCATATCTCTTCCCTGTTGTTCAAAGGTAACAAAATGTTCCCTTTGAAAACAATAAGTATGCACCGATTTTAGCAAATTAACAAAGTGATCAAGGTTTAGCAAATTACAAGAGCTACTACACACCAACAGTCCAACCTAAAAAAAATCTTACCACAAATTCACTACCTGAACTATTAGAGCATGGAACTATTTTAGACTGGTCAGACGCTCTTAACAATTTTTTAATGTGCAATCCTTAAAGTTTGAACCTTGTACTATACATCAGAACAAATTTTATCAGTTAATTTGTATACTACCCACAAGACATCAGTCAACGCATATTTCATATAAAAGAAAGCATAAAACATCTACAAAAGATGGAACGACCTACAATATAGTTTTAGACCTACATCAATGCCATGGACAATGCATGTAGCATGTGTTGTAATCTTTTTCATTTCTTTGGTCAGAGATCCACCTCCTACAGAGATGATAGAATTGGTTACCACTTGCAGAGTTCTACAATTAGATTAGTACAATGCCATATACAAGGCAATAGTTGTGCAGAGTTCTACAATTAGATTAGTACAATGCCATATACAAGCCACTGGTATCAGTGCTCAGAGTTTTTGAAGCGTGATTGCGCATATATGTACATTTGGGTTTCAGGCATTCAGCATGGACAGTGTGACGTACTGGAGGTCAGCGCGGAGAGGAATATAGTTCTTCACGTAGCTGCGCAGCAAGGGCACGACGAGCTGGTCCGGGAGCTCTGCGTCAGGTTCAAGCACGAGGCGAAGGGCCTCCTCTCTTCCCGGAACTCGGCGCTGGACACGCCGCTGCACTGCGCGGCGAGGGCGAGGCGCGACAGGGTCGTGCCTCTCCTCATCCAGCTGGCGCAGGACTGCGGAGAGCGCATCCTCGGATGCAAGAACGAGGACGGGGACACAGCCCTGCATCTGGCGGCGAGGCACGGTCATGGCGCCGCGGTGGAGGCTCTTGTCTCGGCGGCGCCGGAGCTAGCGTCCGAGCTGAATGACGCCGGTGTGTCGCCGCTGTACTTTGCGGTGATGAGCAGGTCAGTGCCCGCCGTCAGAGCGATAACGACCAGGTGCACGGATGCGTCGTCCGTCGGCCCGAGCTCGCAGAATGCCCTGCACGCTGCCGTCTTCCAGAGCCCAGGTTAGCTGCTTCTACAACTTTCAAGCACCTAAGAACGCTTTCATTAATTCCATATGAACATTAATTCGCAGATATGGTTAACCTGCTATTGCAATGGAAGCCTGCTCTGGCCAGCGAAGTCGACGCCAACAGCAGCAGCCCGCTACATTTCGCGTCGTCCGACGGCGACCTTTCTATCGTACGTGCAATTCTATGCTCCACGCCACCGAGCACGGTGTACATGCAGGACTCGGACCGGCTCTCGGCTCTCCACGTCGCGGCACTGATGGGCCATGACGGTGTCATCACGGAGCTGATAAACGCCTGTCCCGACGCCGCCGAGCTCCGCGACAGCCATGGCAGGACATTCCTGCACGCCGCGGCCAAGGAAGGTCGCTCATCGGTTGTGCAGCGTGCCATCGAGAACCCGATGCTGGACGGCCTCGTGGATACGCAGGATAGGGATGGGAACACACCGCTCCATCTCGCGGTGGTTGCAGGCCAGCCCAGTGTCGCGCACGTCCTGAGGCGCAATCGCAACGTGCGAGCCGACGTTATGAACAAAGATGGGGACACCCCGTTTGATCTCGCCGCGAAATTGACCAGTTTCTCCTCTATGGTAAGTATTGCACAATTTCAGTTCGCAATCATGCACGGCCAATTTAACCCTAAGATGGAATTGTTCCATCGTGGGATCATCCTATGAATTATGGGAACTAGTCGACAACCCTTGCATTCGTACTTAGTCTCAATAACCAAAGATAAACATTTGAAATTTAGATTATGAAAATAGTACTTAAGGTAAAACTTAACTTTAGAGTAGAAAGTACAATCAAATTTCAATTTTAACTTTAATTTTCAGTTTTTAAAAACGTATCCAAGTTCTTCTGAGAATAGAAAGTGCTCCCTGATTGATGAACTGATATTTTATTTTATTCTAAATCATAGTTATTTAGGGATTGTACTATGGAGTTCCTATTGAAATAAGATTGCTAAATTTTTTATTTATGGATTGTTGTTGTCGTAGAATTTATTTTCAGTTTTAGATTAAAAATTATAAATAAATCCAGTTGCCAATTTTTATTCTAAATTTCAGCTATTTGGCAACTTTTATTCTAAATTTCAGCTATTTAGGGATTTTTACTTTGGAGTTCGTACACTAATCAAAAATGTTATTTTTCATTTAGTATTTATTCCAAATTTCAGTTTCACGGTGGACTTCATATACAAATCCAATTGCTAATTATTATTTAATTTTCATTCTGAATTTCGGCTATTTTGGAGTCTTATTTTGTAGAATGTATTTTAAACAAATTGCTATTTTTTATTTTTTACAACGCATTTCATTTTTTATTTTACTTGACTTGAACTATTTCTTTTAGTCTAAGCCATTATAACTTAGATACAACAGATTTTATTTAAATATTTATTCATAATTTGTGTACTCTTGGAATTTTAATTCCAAATAAAATAATAATGTTCCAATTTCATTTAGTTCTTACTATGATTTTAATATTTTGGAATTCAAATAAAAATCAAATTATTAATTTTTCTTTGATTTTTATTCCAAACATCCATATTTATGGATTGCATATGACATTGATTTTTCTAGTTTTAGGTTGGGATTCATGCATAAAGGCAATTGCTAATTTTAATTTAATTTTATTCCAAATTTAACCTTTCAGGGATTTTAATTTGGAATTTGTATGGAAATTAAATTGCTATTTTTATATTATATTTTATTCCAAAATTCAGTTTTATGTTGGAATTCACATACGAATCTAATTGCTTTTTTTAAAAAATTGTTCCAAGTGTAAGATACTTAGGGATTTTGCTTTGAAGTTCGTATGGAAAGTAAACTGCTTTTTTTTAATTTTTTATTCTGAATTTTATTTATTTTTATTGTATTTGATGTGGGTTTTTTTTAATCCAAGCCATTATAACCCGAGCCCACTAGATGGACGGCCAAATCCTTTTCTTTTTTCATATTAATATGGAAATTTTCTCGGAGTGCCCAATTAGTGTGTGTGTATATATATATATACATATATATATATACATACTAGTAGTGTGCCCGTGCTAACGCTACGGTAAAATACAAAACAAGATAAAATTTGTACTAACAAATAATTCAGCAGGAACAAACAGATATGAAGAAAGGTAGCAAACCTCGGGGGCCATCCAGTATGGAGTTCCAACAACTGAATGTGTGTTGATATCAGCTTCAGTTAATTTAGTTAGCAACTCCAAAATCAGGAAGAGGTTGAGATCTTCCAAAATTATCGGCCGGCCGATGTACAGCCAGCAACGATGCGCAGGACCGAGGCGAGAAAAGGCCTAAACCCAAAGTCATAATCAAAACAATATCCAGGCAGACGATATTCACAGTATGTACATGCCAAATAGATCAATCTAGAATGCATTCATCAGATTCAATTTCTACCTCTCCTCATGAACGATATAGTCTGATTATACACTTGGACACTATAACAAACGTAGGGACAGAAGAATGATTTGCAGATACCTCTCGCCTGAGCTCCTCGTCCACACCTTCGCCATTCCTACAGTCCTCCTCCAGCCCTACACACGCTTCAAGCTCTAAAAACAACACGCAGCAGGGGCGAAACAACCAAAATCAAGTGATTAGCCTAGCCCACACCCCAGATCCGATCAAATCCGATCAACAAAGCAAAAATGGCACGGATGTAATGTTTTTAGAATTCATGTGGACTTATTTCATAAACAAATTTAATAGAATTTTGCTTCAAAAGTAATTGTTTTAAGAATAAAACTCATCATCATGTTGGAAAGCCATCTATACGATCTGTAGACCAACATAAATGTGTTCCAATACATTAAAACACTTGAAAATAGCAATTGCAGAAAGAACAAAGTAAACAAGATGACATAAAAAACTGCAAAGAAATAACCTGAGCATTCATGTTAGCCCCATCCATATAGACCTGCCCGCCATTCTCATGAATGATCCTGCATATCTTATCAATGCCTTCTTCATAGACTCCATGGGTTGAAGGATAGGTAACCTGAATAATAAGGTAATCATGCAACATTCTGTTATTCTCGGCACAAGGCAAAAATATTTCAGACAGTCCTTTTTAGAAAGAAAAATCAACTTTTGTCCTGAGTGAACTCTAACATTTCCAGGTTTCGATTTTATTTACTCTTATTCATCAATTGTCTGTAGCTTTTATGTGGCGGTAGATAAACCAAAGCAAATTGGACATAGTTTCTATTATTTACATCGAGTTCCTTCGAATATATGATAAGTACCATTAGAGGGAGGTACTATGAAGCAGCTGTCTGATCTCTCTCTTATAATATATTCGAAGCAGCAATAAGACAGCAAGAGTCTACTAATTTGCATAATCACACTAAATATAGCGAGAAGGCCATGCAGCAATAGTATAGCATCAGAATACTATATCAAAATTTAGCAATGAACAGTTGAGCTGAAAGAGTAAAATTGTGGTGACATTATTATCATAAGCCATGATAAATTCTCATACTAACGGGGCATAAGAACACTACCATCAGAGCAGCCAAGTTGTCCTTGTTTGCTTTGGCGGCTTTCTTCAACTCCTCAATGTTAATGTTACCTTTGGAATC
Source organism: Dendrocalamus latiflorus (assembly GCA_017311315.1). NCBI lineage: Eukaryota > Viridiplantae > Streptophyta > Magnoliopsida > Poales > Poaceae > Dendrocalamus > Dendrocalamus latiflorus. Next base: position 3,715,035 of record CM029641.1, on the reverse strand, counting down.
AGTTCCAATAGTAACAATCTTCATTCCACACATAGCAGCACTTGCAAGATTTGTACCGTGTGCTGAGACAGGAATGATGCAGACATTGCAGTGGTGGTCTCCTCTTGACTGCAGTTTTTTCACATGGTTTGTAAACAAAGAATGCTAAACGAAACAAAAAGAGCTAGGATGGCGTATTTATCATGGCATACCCTGTGGTAAGCACGAATAACCATCAATCCGGCGTACTCTCCTGAAGCACCAGCATTTGGTTGCAAAGAGAAAGAATCAAAACCGGTGATCTTGCACAACAGATTGCCCAAGTCGTCAAACATTTCCTTCATAACAAAACATGTAATTTCAGATCATCTAGAAATAGCTATTATGAATAATTTGCCATTATAGAAACTAAATAAATGCTGAAGGGTTCTTACATGATAGCCTGCAGCCTGGTCAGCAGGGGAAAATGGGTGCATGTTCGCAAAGTTGGGGTAGGTGACAGGCATCATCTCCACAGTAGCATTTAGTTTCATGGTGCAAGAACCAAGCGGGATCATACTGTGGCACAGTGAGGGATCCTTGGATTGCAGCTTATAAAACAGGAAGTCCATCATGCTTCACGGCCGGGTGGAAGCCGCTGTGGGCGAGGTAGTGCTCCACCAGCTCGTCCGGAATCTGCCGCGCTACCGAATCAAACACAGAACTCAAAAATCGGCTGAAGCAGAGGGTATTAGGGCAAAGAGTGTGTTACCGTACCATGGGGGTGTAGTCCATGAGGGAGGAGAGGAACTCGGTGAGGGCGGCCGGCCGGGTGGGGGTGACGGGCGGCAGCGTAGGGGCGGAGGAGGCGGTCGGCGGCGGGTGTGACGGCGGATCTGGGCGAGGCGGAGCCGCGGAGGCGCTGAGGGCTGAGGCGAGCGGGGCGTATGGCGGCGGGCGAGCGGATTAGATCTAGGCGAGCGGGGCGGAGGAGAAGGCCGGCGACCGGGTGGGGGGGCGGAGGAGGCGACCGGTGGCTGGGCAGGGGTGGAGGAGGCGGGCGGCGGCGGGTGCGACGGCGGATCTGGGCGAGGCGGAGCGGCGGAGGCGCTGAGGGTTGAGGCGAGCGGGGCGCAGGGCGGCGGGCGAGTGGGGCGGAGGAGAAAGCCGGCGGCCGGGTGGGGGGCGGAGGAGGTGGCCGGTGGCCGGGTAGGGGTGGAGGAGGCGGTCGGCGGTGGGTGCGACGGCGGATCTGGGTGAGGCGGAGCCGCGGAGGCGCTGAGGGCTGAGGCGAGTGGGGCGCAGGGCGGCGGGCGAGCGGGGTGGAGGAGAAGGCCGGCGGCCGGGCGGGAGGGGGGGGGGGGCGGAGGAGGCGGCGGGTCTGCAGGCGGGCCGTGGACCGTGCGAGAGGGGGGCGGAGAGCCGGATATGCGGCGAATGGGTCGAATGACCGAATGAATGGGCGGAGAACGGATGCACGGGTTTCGGGGGTGGAGACGGGTATCGCGGGGTGGGTTCTGGCTTCAATGATGTGCATGATCCGGATGATTTTGGCTTTAGGATCTTCAATGAGTAAGAGAAGAAGGCTTGAGGAGAGATCCAGGCCATTCATTTGTATGAAGTTGGATTACTTTGGTACACAAATCTGGGTGGACTTAGATTAGGCATGACTGTGGGGGTAGTTGAGGGGGGTGAATTTAGTAAAGAAAATTTTGGTGTATTATAGAGGGGTAGAGATAGATAATAGATTCATTGATGAGTGGTTAGTACTACTAGTAGTGTGCCCGTGCTAAAGCTACGGTAAAATACAAAACAAGATAAAATTTGTAAAAAACAAAACGAACAATCAGATTCATTAAGATTCACGTCTCTTATATTGTATAACCAAATATTTTTACGACCGGTTAGAGTCGTTTACGACCAGTTCCAATCAATTACGACTGGTTCCGACCACTTCTGTTGCCGTACGACCTCTCAGGTAGCTGTTCGACCACTTTGCTTTGTCGCTGCGCTCGAAATACCGTGATTGCAAACTCCTACGATCACTCAGTGATGCTGGCGATCACTGTTCACTGTGGTCGAACACCCTTTCGACCACGTTCACTTCCCTCAACGTGGTCGAAGTCGCTTCCGACCATGCACTGGTCTTCTCGGCGTAGTTGCAACTCCTTACGACCACCTTCACCGTGGTCGTAGCATTTCAACATGGTCGTAGCCTCCTTACGACCACTTTCAAACTTTGTCGCAGTCGTGCGCCTTCAGATTTCCTTCGACTTCTCTTGGATGTGGTCGTATCGCTTCTCGATCTCACCGTCTTCCAATTTTGTTAGTTTGGTGACCTCTGTGCTTCGAAACAATTGTCAAGGAGTGGATACATTGCAGATCAGAAATTGATGCTTAGAAAATGTTTCAAGTTAGTAACTGGCTAACTACAATATATCGCATGTAATTAAGTTGGATCTTTGTGCATTTGTGGTTACAAGTGTTGTGAATCCATCCTTAGATTGGCAAGGTGCAGGAACCAGTTGAGACCGAGGAGGTGGCATTTCGGGATATATGAGATGAAGAGCTTGAGGTTATGACTGCTTCTCATAGTAGCACATTTGGCCCGTGGTGTCTGTTAGATTTAGGAATATGTCATGATTTAAGAATATTTGTTTCTACAATGAAGGGATGAACATATTTTTGTATTGGAAGATTCAAATCTTAATTACGAAGGTCACAAATTTGCAATTGGGATAGGTAAGAACAGTCCAATGAAGGGAATTTGTGAGGCAATTCATGCAGTAATGAAAGATTTTTGTGATCATGCTGCAGTTTACGTAGGAATTGAGAAATGAGAAAGGATTATGTAGCCATGCTGCTAAGAATGTGGATATGCTAGACAAGAGTGATTCATACAACACAATCATTCCCATTTCTTTTGGAAAATTTACTTTCCTTTGCAAAGCACTTGGCAATAAATCGAACAAACCAACAAAGAGACCGGCGGACTCACCGGGGCCGCGGGCGCCGGGCGGACTGGCGGAGGCCAGAGGGCGTTGCACCGAGGTGAATGCCGGAGCAGCCGAGCAGGTGGCGGAGGGCGGAGCCGGAGCCCGGAGGCGGACTGGCAGAGGGCGGAGGGCGTGGGTGCAAGACTGACCAGATTGGGTACACCAGCCAAAGACGAGACACCAAATATTTGCTCAAGGATGGCAGGGTTTACCGCATTTCCAACATAAATAAAACCATCCTCTCCATTTTCCAATAAATAAATTCCATCATCATGTATATTCTCACTATTGAGTGTAAGGGGTTTCGGTATACGGGAATCATCATCATCCTGCACCAAAGTTGTAAATAGCTCAAAAATCAGTAGCAATTCCTACAACTTAATGTGAAACAGCGGAAAATAATAGAATGCTCATACCCTTGATGTAAGAGCATGGAGGGCAATCATCCTAGGAAACACCAATGGAACAGCTAATGACACAGAAATTGAAGAGACAATAGAGGCCCAATAGGACCGATCATCCAATCTCCCATCATTCGACAGTCCTATGCTTTTGATTAATGCTGAGAAATCAAATAAAAATAATTAGTGAGGTTACAGGTGTGCTCATCAGTGCATTACAGAAACTAAAGAATAGGATACTGGATAGAAGAAATACCTAGAGTATGCAAAGGCAGGAGTTTCAGAGCCTGAGGAAGAATCAACTGCCCAGAAGAACTTACAGATGCACAATACTTTCGGTAGGACTGGAGGATATTGATACATGCACTTGTTACTTGGTCCCTAACTTGGGATAGAGGAGTTGATGGAATGCTGTTTGCAGCTATGTATTGTGAAGAAAAAAAAGTCAGTCTACCAAAACATTTCCTATGATACTAACAATTTAAAACAACTACCTCAATATATTTTTCCTCAATAGATCAGTTTATTGAGTTGAATAATTGCATTAATAACAAAAGTAGACATAAATAAATGAAAGTGAACAGCTGGTTTACCTTGCTTCACAACATATGTAAATTGTGTTTCCAGATCAGCATAACGGAAAAGGTTGCTTAGCATATTTGTGCAAGGAAGTGAGAGGTTTATGACCCGTATCCTTCTTTGCCCATATACCGTGGTGTAAAGAAGTGCACACTGAAGATGACACACAAAATAACATGTCAACTATGTTTGCAATAACTTAGTATTATCAATGACAGATTGATCAAATAATGCAAGTCGAAAGTTTGTAGCAAATGATTCTTTAGAATGGGCTCATTAAGACAAAATTAGTATTCCCTGAGTTTAAGACTGAGGGAGAAGTAATCGGGGGTTTTTTCACAGAAAGAAGTGATCAGTTTGACTTTGTAGTTTGTAGACATCCTATGAATGAGTAAATACACCATAACATACAGAAAACATCATGCCAGCCATAAAGAATCCGAAGGATAACCACTCCAAGAAATTCAAATACGGTTTGGAAATATTTGGCTGCAGCAGGCAACTATATATATGCTGCAATTCAACTAAAAACACTTTTAGGACTAATATCACAGAAACATACCATTGCACCATATCTTTAGAAATAAAATGGTAATGAACTTCAAACTTGGTGAGTCTACTTAGTTTAGGCAGAAACCAGCTCCTAGCTAAATTGCCGCGGTTACTGTTAGGTCTCTTTGCAGCATGAACCACGCAGTACCACTCAACAAGTTGTACTGGCAAGAGACTGGCTTTCTGAACTCCGGCAGCATTGGGTTTGTTCTGGATGATCATTCTGACCCACATTTCTGTTGAAACTGTTCCTAGAACTGGTCTTCTAGCTTACTTAATGCTGTAGCCTTAGGATGATACCGAGAGGATAATGATAAACGATTTTCACAAAGTATACTACATTACCTGGAAAGCACATTCTGAATTCTCCTGCAATTTGTCATCATGCTTAAAGGTAACCATTATGGTTTTGTCTGAGTCAATCTGCAGCACAAGGAGGATAAATTTTACAGATCTTAGATTCTGCCGCCTCTGACACAGAAACAGTAAGTGAAACAGCAGAAGAATGCAGTAACAATCATGAAAACCATTATTCCCAGGCATGACCAGGGATGAAAAAACCGGAACCGGGACAAATCCCGGCCGCCGGGCGGTACCGGTTACCGCCCGGTTACCGATAATTAATACCGGTTTTACAACCGGTCAAATTTCATCAAATGCGATTTTTTGGCGGGGCGGGAGCTGACCGGTAACCGGTCCGGTTACCGGGCGGGAACCGATTTTACCGGTGAAAAAACCAGAAAAACCGGTGGAATGAGGGTTAGGCTAAATATTTGGATCCAATTTCTCAACCCTAAATTGAAGTATTTTGTTGCCATAAATTGGAGCTCCACTACATCAAACTAATCCATTGTAAAAAAGCTCCATCAAACTACATGAAACTACCCCAAAAGCTCCACTTTTGTTACCCTAAATTGAAGTATTTTCTTATAACTATGAGGCCAAAAGTAATTGAGATGCTTCGGCATATAACAAAACCTTCTAAATTGGCATATCCATGGTAAAAAAGAACTGAACCTCAGTCAAAAAGGGTCTTCATCTGAATAAATTCAACTTGGTGTTGACCATGTGGTGAACACTGATGGTTGATTTTGATGTATTTCAAATATATGTTGAACATACCTGCACTCATACGACTAGTAGCAAGGTAAGCCTCGTTTGAAGCAAGTCACATGAAATATATGTTGAACATACCTGCACTCACGATACAAAAAGTCTGCATTTTGTACGTCACCGGTCGCATTCACTGACTTATGAAAAAACATTCTTCCATTGCAGTACAACATGAAGTTAATTATACTCATCTGGGTAGGTCCTGTCCAGGAATCACACATGATGGATACTCCATATATGCTCCAATCATCTTTGAACTCCTGTACATACTGTTTTATCTCCAGTTCATTAGCATCAAGGTATGGCCCATCAATTTCATGCCCTCTAGGTGACGCAACACCTTCACCAAGTTCTTGTGTAACCTTGATGGCAGCACGAAAATAAGGACACTCTGCCTTATTTCCAGGAATGTCATTACTATGGAACCACTTAGCCCAAACTTTTTCGAGTTTTGACTTTGCTTCTTTCTTACGAGTTGTGTCAATGCGGGGTTGGACGGGTGCCCGACTGCGCAAAATATCAGAATCAACTCTCATAGACTGCGACCTACCAAACATTCTCGAAAGAGCATTTCTTCCTGTACCCCTTCCTGTAGCACTTCCACTACCTCCACTATGTTCAAATGTCGCACCCCGGGCTCTTACCCTCTGCTCGAGCTGGTGCAACTCCAACGACTCTCGCCGAGCCCATTCCATCTGTTTTTCCTCATCATCATCAAAGGCATCTTCACGTGATGGACCACGCACTACAGGCTCTGAAGCAACTTACTCCATTCTCAGGCGCTCATCTCTAATAGACTTCCTCTTCGCCTTCGTTTCTTCTATACTTGCTAGCATGAGCCTTCTCACTTCCGCCGGAACCCCACTGAAAGGAATAACATCCCCATGCTTCCCAGCAAGATGTTCTTTCAGGTGTTTCACACCTCCGCTTGACTTCGTAAGCTTACAATATCTGCACTTCCAACCAGCACCTCCAAGTCTTTCTCTATGGTCCCAAACATTGATACTTCTACCAGCCATCAACTACAATATCATGCAGCAACAAAAACATATATCAGTAATAAACAAGAGGATCATATGCTTCTGTACAAAGAAAGGCAAGGCAAGTATGTGCTCTATCAACGAGGATCATATACTTCTATATAGGTAACTCTACATTTCTATTGCATGAAAACTTCGAATGTGCTCTAGGCAACATTGGACCTGATCTAAGCTTACAGAATCCTTTCAAATGTTTTCTCTGCTCCAATTCCTTGTGTTGTTGCAACTTGCAAGTGTTGTACACATAAAAGAAGGAGGAAGAGTTTGTTTGCTCACTGTGAAAAGATTATTTCTTAAAGTAGTTCATCTATCTAGTACGTAATCCTCATAACACTTTTTCACCCAAATATCTTACATGGGAAGTAATGAAGATGTAACCATTACAAATTTATATAAGCATCTCAAGCCATCAATTATGGAGATCTCAAGGCATGCATGGCACATAAGGAATTCAAGGACAACAAAGACAACAAATTGCTAACAAAATACAGAATTTTTAGAAGCCTCACCTCAAATTTTCTTGGCCTGATGCTGCTGCGTTGCTTGCTGCGTGCTGCTGCTATTGCTTGCTGCTCCCTGCTGCCCTCAACTCAATAATACAAGTCCCAGGCTCCCAAATGCTGCTGCCAGCCAGGCTGCACCCTCCCCTTTTGTCTCCCACATGCAAAAAGTGAGAAAACAACAAGCAAAAGCAAAACCAACAGCCCCATGGACCCCATATGCTCCCAATCTGACTAGTAAGCATCCAATGGAGGCTACAGTGCATCTACAAATTCAAATTTTCGAATTTCATATTTCGGGTGGTTTTTAAATTACCGGTTGCAACCGGTACATCCGGTTACCGGCCGGTAACCGCCGGTAAACCGAACTCTGGGCATGACTATTCTTTATTATTATTATTATTATTTCAAGTTTTATTGTTTCCCTTCTAGGCTTCTACATCTTATATTCTTCAGAAAATTGCAGCAATTCTCCATTATTGTAGATATCAGTGAGGTCTGGAGTATCTAGTAACAGGTCAATTACCTACCACCTGGAAATGGAACCCTTCTGTCCACAAGCATTGGATATATGTAATCCAATGATAGCATTTTCCCAAAAGAAAAAGAAACACAAGCATTGGATTGTGTAAGGTTTAACCAATTCTAGACATGATTCCCGTAAACACAAGCATTGACATCTTGCATGTGCCAAGACGTACCATGATATGCATGGATTCAGCATTACTCTATAATATTACCAGCCGATTGTTTGAGGCCAAGGTGCATTTTCTACCACTAACAGAGAGCAACATTGAATGCAACATAACAAAGTTATCTATTGTTCATGTACACGTGCATCACATGTGTTCACAATTAGAAATACGCAAGCAACATAGGAAGTCTGAAACCAAATTAGATTGGGCAGTAATCATAGTTACTGACCGCAGGAAGGTCAACATCAGTAGGAACACGCTTGCAGAAGTTGCCAGAATAGTCTTGAATTTGAAGCCCCTAACACGCATTCAAAAAAGAAAAAAATTTAAGTTACTATCAGATTATGGTATGAAGGGGCGAAAGGATTGGACATATGCTCACCTGACTGCACCTGACACGCATGACAGCCTCAAATCCCTGGGGTCTACTGATATTCCATCTGAGATCGTTGAAGAGTTTGGCTGGATCAGAAAGAGCAAACAATGGATAATAGTAGTAAACCTGCAAAATTAAGGCAAGGTGCTCAGATCAAGCTGTATCAGGCTAGGGTTTCCCCGCCGCCGCCACCACCGCTTCTGCCCTCCCCGTCGTTTCCACTGCTGCCTCCATCCTTGCATGCTCACGCCGCCTTGGTCCACCGCCTTCCCCGGCTGCCCCGCGTTGCGCCACCATGTTGGGCCAGCCGACCCACTACCTCGCGGCCAGCAAGGCTGCGCCCCGCTTGCCTCAGGCCGGCTTCAATTCCAGCCTCTTCCTGCTTCAAGCCGCGGACTGGCAGAGGGCGGAGGGCGTGGATGCGTGGCCGCAGAGCTGGCGGCTGGCCCGGCGGAATCGGGCGGTGGGGCGGCTAGGGTTGACGGTGCGAGTATGCTGTATGCGCCACAGAGACGGGTATCGCGGGGTGGAGGCAGCGTCGGGGGCATGTGCGTGGGCGTGGGGTGGGGTTCTGGGTTCAATGATGTGCATGATCCGGATGATTTTGGCCTTAGGATCTTCAATGAGTAAGAGAAGAATGCTTGAGGAGAGATCCAGGCCATTCATTTGTATGAAGTTGGATTACTTTGGTACACAAATCTGGTGGACTTAGATTTTGCATGACTGTGGGGGTGGTTGAGGGGGTGGATTTAGTAAAGAAAATTTTGGTGTATTATAGAGGGGTAGATATATATATATATATATATATATATATATATATATATATATATATATATATATATATATATATATATATATATATATATATATATATATATATATATATATATATATATATATATAGATAAATCATTAGATCAACATCCAATGGATCTCATGCCTCAACGCACCACCAGACCATCGGCACCATAGGGATATAATATAGGGCCAGGTTGAGGCGATCGAAAAGAGAAGGTGAACTAGTAAGGAAATGTATGCTATGCAATTATACTTTGTGGTGCACTCGTGGAATCACTTTTCATATGGGCATCAAATCAGCATTAAAAGTTCCTGAAAAATTCTAGATGCATGTCTTAATTTACTCTAGTATACAGAAAATCGTAAGTTCAAATTTATTCTACGTTGAGATTAACAAAATTAAGAAAAATATGATAAATGATAAATCAAAAGGAAAGAATAGAAAGAAAAAGGCAAATGCTACTATTCACAACATATGATCTTTTTTGTTTTTTCTAACACAGTTTGTATTTAAAGTTGAGATTTTAAAGATTGCTAGAGCATTATATAGACTACATCACCAATTGTTTTGGATTTTTTACGTTTATTTGGTGCCAAGAGTAGATTTTTTTTAATAAAAAATTATGCTGAGACCGAAAGTTGATTGCATGAATGCAAGAAAAAAGGTGATGGCATAGTATATACTGCTAGCCAGGAAGGGGACATCGGTTGATCAACGGCAGTGGTGATGGCAACTTGGCGTTCACTGCGGACGTTCCCAAGTATCCGTCGCACGTTAGCAATTTCACTTAATCTCTACTACTTAAAAAATAGTTGATGATGGTGGTGGTTTATCTGTCCCTCTCAACTCCCTTTACACCTCTCTAAAATATTTCCAACAAAAAATAGAAAAATCAACCTACCAAAAAAACAAATTGCACCACCCTAAAAATTCTCTAACAAGAAAAAATAGCTAGCTCTATCAGATGCGCGTCAGAGCCGAGGGTGTGGAGACATGATGCGGCCAAGCGAAGAGGCTGAGCCGAGGGTGTAGGCTGGGCAAGCCGATCCTAACGATGTCGACTCGACATGCATAGGATGATATGATTTTTGTTTATCTGTAGTAAAACGCATGCATCTATCTATTTATTACTAAAAGTCGATGACAGGTCTTTTTAGAAAAAAAGAGAAATACACTAGAAATTCTCATAAAAAAAGTAAAACATCTAGCTCTTAATTTAATGGACCCAAATTATAACGACTCAGATTGAAAGAAAGAGTTCATAGCTATCTATATCTATAATAATTAGGTACTCTGAGGAAGTTTTTAAGTTAACCAAAACGATCTATCTATAATAATTAGGCATTAAGAAGAAGCTTTTATATTAATTAGAAAGATTTAATCATCTATTTAACGGATGGATCCAAATTATAACGGTTTAGATTGAAGGTGTCACATGGAAAATTAAATATTGTGTTAACGTAGGACTCTACTTTGCTAGAATAAATATAGAGAGCATTAGTTAATTAAGGGAACTCTCTGAAATCTGCTCCCCATTGCCATCCGTAGCCAAGTCCTCCACGTCTTGTGCCCAAAGAAAGGATCAGTATGTTAGCGAGGCGTCATTCTCATAGCGAGGTGCTTCGAGTTAGCGAAGCGCGGGACAAAGTAAACTATGCCTGCACACAAATCTGGGTGGACTTAGATTAGGCATGACTGTAAGGGTGGTTGAGGGGGTGGATTTAGTAAAGAAAATTTTGATGTATTATAGAGGGGTAGAGATTAATAATCGATCTGATATTATCTGTTTTTTTCAGATAGCCTTTATTCAGATAGTAGGCCAGTAATCCGTATCTCACGCTCCTTAAAGTTTCAACTAGAGAAAGCAATTTGTTTCTTTCAAAAGAATTTAAATTATCCTTTAACTTTTTTTATTAAAAAGTTGAGTAAGTTATATACATTTTTTACCTAATATAACATAGAGAAAATTTTAGGGCATACACCAGCATTAATTGTTCCCCCGCACGTAAAAAAATACAAATAACAGCACTCGACTACATGTTTAATAATTAGTGCGAAGTGCGGGACAAAGTAAACTATGCCTGCACACAAGTAGGAATCCCGCAAGGTAGCCCTGTCTCCTGTCCTTATTCATTTCTTCCTGCATCAACTTGATAAAGGCTTCGAGTCACTAGAAATATCGGTGCTGGGATGAGCAGCTTCCAGTGAAGACAATGAGTCGGGCAGGAGTGAAGATCGGGTCATTTGAGAGAGGGAGTGAGTCTGTAGGCAAAAGCGGGAGCTTTATTTCTACACAGTTTTAACCTCAATATATTCCGTTAATATGGTAGCATCACTCATCACTCGGTTAAATAAAGAATAAAATAGAACTTTTGAGCATCTAATACAAACATGGAGTAATTTAAAAATAATATAAATCCTTTTTAAAACTAGCCCGTGCAAGGCACGGGTTCACGACTAATTTAGCTAGTTTACTAATGTATAGGTATCGTGCAGGTAAGCCTAGTGGTGATACTGACTGCTTACGGGGCGCAATCCCGGCCCCAGAGGCAGGACCATCTGAAGCAATGGAGCGGCCTTGACATAGCACAGTCGATGGAGAAGACTTACGACAGCCTCGCGGTTGTCGCCGGACTTATCGCCACCGTCGCCTTCTCTGCCGCGTTCAACGTGCCTGGCGGGTATGGAGCCGACGACGGCCTGGCGAACCTCCAGGGGAAGGCTTCCTATGAATTTTTCATTATCTTGGACAGCGTTGCCTTGACATCCTCTGTAGTTGCAGTCATGCTACTCGTGTATGGGAGGGCGTCCGGATCCTCGAAGAGCTTCATTTGTTCCTTGCACTGCTTATGGGTATCGCTAATCAGCATGGTCATGGCTTTCTGGGCATCTTCGGTTGCCGTGACAAGCAGAGTTTTAATAAGAGAAACGATCTACCAAGTCATGTACATGGGAATGTATGTCTTGGCTGGCTGCGCCGTGCATTGGATTAAGCCAGTGCCGCCGTGGATCACCATCGGGAAGTTTCTGTGTCTCAGTGGAAGAAGGAGGCGTATCACTCGGCAGTATCCGTTCGCCGGCGCATACTCACGCAACCTATTTATCTTCATGGCTATAAATATTGTGGCGTATTTTGGTGTGCTAATCGCAGTTCGCTATATCTAAGGTCGGAGTTAAGTCCATTGCATGCAAGGCTAGTTCCTCTACCGATATCTTGATGCGAAACCTTTGAAAGTTACTTGTGTGGCATCTAATTAATAATTGGATTTGCTATGTGTAAGTTGCCCTTTTTTCAACTCTTAAGTAGATTATTCTGGCCATTGTACTAGCTTTGAGATGCAATGATTAGGGCATGTATGTGTGTATGTGTTGGGCATGCATGTATGTAGGGGTGGAGAAAAAGCTCGTTAGTGCGGCTCGTTGGCTCGGTTCAAAATTGCTTTAATTATATTTGTTAATTGGTTAAACATTAAAATGAGTTGATTTCAAATGAATTTGAATTTTGCTCAAGCTCGGCTTGGCTCGGCTCGTTAGCTCGTTTCTAAAAATACTTTTAAATTATATATAAAATGATATTAAATCAAACTATGTTATTTTTAGAAAAAGCTCGATAAAACGAGGAGTTGGCTCGATATCTCGCGTGATGTTAATTAATGGCCACCCTTCTTCCCCATCACCAACACCCTTCCTCGCCCCTTGCCTCCCGCTACACGTCTTCCCGCACCTCAAATCTGGGCTTTCAAATGTGAGTTTGAGACTTTATATTCAAATGGAAGTTTAAATATGAACATTCAATCGCAATTTAAATGAACTTTTCATCAGGATTTAAGAACTTTTAATTGAAATAGGGGGAAGGGGATTTTTGAAACCTCCATTGCGAACTTCCAGTCCAGATGTAAGCACTTTTATTTGGGATTTAGGAAAAAAAGCTTTCAACTGTAATTTTAAAAGACTTTCAATTGAAACTGGGAAAAGCATTTTTTATCTTTAAACTCAACTAGCATGATAGCCTGCACTTTTGAGCGACTAGATTTGTTTCAAAGTTTGTAATATCAAATGATAGATGCTTAAGAATATATTTACATATCTTATAGACTATTTAGATTTTTAACACATCATAAACATTGAAAATGACAATAGAAACTCAAAAGAAAATACAATTTGAGGAAAGTAATTGAAATGTAAGCTTTGATGGAAGAAAATCATTGAGTATAATAAGTTGTTCGTTTTTAGAAACGTAACCACTCTCTATTATACATGGATCATATAGCTGCATGACTCTATTCTTCCTCCATTAGTTACTCTTTTCTAAAATATATACATACACATGTACCTGTATTTAATTTTACGCAATACATTGATTATGTGTGCAGCAAATTATCTTATTAGTTTAAATGGTAGTAGAGTACATTGATCAGGCATACACCAATGCATCATGGGTGACTTACCTTGAACTTATATTCCCTCACACGTCAGCTACCCCACCGAACCTTGTTTCTTCTATCTCTTCTACCTGCCACAGCTTTTCTACTTCAACTTCTAAAGCAAGACCAATTCTTGATTGATCCTCCTTCCAATGAAATACCCTACCATATAGATATCTTCTAATACTCTCCTATCATTACTTAATGTTGACATTGCAACATCAAATATATATACATGTGCAACCATCGCCGATCCCTATCAGAAACACCCATCACACTCTCCCTGGTGGCTCTGATCTATTCCCTACGGCTACCCATCTCTACTTCGAGATCTTTGCTCCTCTACTTATGTACATCCATACTTCCATTCATACAGATGCATGCATGTATATACATATGCATACTGTTATACATGCTTGATGTCCTCTCATCTCATGTCGGTCGCTCATCTTCTTCAACTTTGACCAACTCAACATTGTGGCTTCCTCACTAACCGCGGTGACCTCCCATCTTCACTAATGTCAGCATGTCTACTTTAGTCGTTGTCTAACTATATGGAGAATCTTCTTGCCATCGTTGGTGACACCGTGCCCCTCATCGCAATGGCATACTCCTAACTACCCGTTGGTTGGATATCATCCATAGCTCGCCTTCAATGTAAAACTTCATCTCTTCCCTACCAGGGCTTCCCCATCATCGAGCTTCTTTCACCCCCTAACTTCTTTAACAACACTAACGCTCACCACTAACCATCACGGTCCATGGCTACTTCGACTCTGCTCTTTTTTAACGGCTTTGGCCAGCAGCATGACATTGTCCTCGTTAAACTACTAAGATGAGCAGCACAACATTGTCCTCGCCTCTGTCATCGCTGCCTCAGCTCTACACTTCCCCGTTAGTTAATGTCTTCTTGTAGGACAAATCAAAGATAATGCACTCTTTTGTGGTCTCCGTTGACATAATTTGTGCTATCCTCATTATAACTTTTATCTTTATTCAAAATTTTAGCTATTTTTACTGGAGTTAGATACAAAATAAATTGCTAGTTTTATTTAATTTATTCCAAATTTTAGTTATTTGGGGATTTTACTTTATAATTTGTATGGAAATAAATTGTAAATTTTTGTTTATTTTTATTCCAAATTTAAATTATTTTCTATTAGAATTCATATGCAAATCCATTGCTATTTTTTGTTAATTTTTAGTCTAAATTAAAATTATTTATGGATTTTACTTTGGAATTCAAATCAAACTTGAATTGCTAATTTTATTTTATTTTTATTCTAAATTTCAGTTTTTTGTTGGAATTCGTATATGAATCCTATTTCTATTTTTGTTTAATTTTTAGGGATTTTACTTAACAAATCGCATGAAAGTCAAAATGCTTAATTTATTTTTTATTCTGAATTGTAGTTATTTCTGGATTGTACTTAACATGGAATTTTTCTTTTAATCTAGACAGTTATAATCTAGACCCAGCATAATCGATGGTGCAGATATTTATTTTTTTCCACCAATTAATATGAAATTTTTTGGCCCTTAAGATCGAACATGGTAGCTTATTTTCTACCGCTTTAATAATATAATAGTGTTGTGCCTACAGGCCAAACAACGGATATCGGAGCTTTGGGGAACTCGAGAGGAGTGCTCAGAATCTAAAACTCAAGAGAAAGGAGATGTGTAGAGTGTATGCCCCAGTACTCAATCTCAACTCAGGTCTTTTTATTACACAAATGTTCTCTTCATCCCCATGGTACCCTAGAGGTCATATTTATAACCATGGGAGAGGGGATTTACACAAATGCCCCCTTTGGGTCTCTACTAGGAAGGGCAAACATGTCCTTTCTTTGGTATATCCTTAGTGGGCCTGCTTTGTAGTTACATGCATCATTGGGCTTCACCCTAGTGGGATGATTGGGCCAAGATGGGGGCTACTCCCCCCACAAATAGATTCTACATTTTCCACAAATATTACTAACAACCGTGGATAATATTCCTTCAGTGATAATAGTAAGGATATCACCTTTTCAAGGTAGGATCAATATAACAATTGGCGATAACTAAATTATAAATATAAACATAGCCATTTAATCAAAATAAGCATGCATAATAATTTGAGCAAATAATATACATAACATTGAAATATGGGATCGACATGATAAAACGATGGTGTTTGACTTGCTTGTTGAACACCTGCTCTTGCTCTGGATTGACTTCGAAGCTTTTTGACACATAGGTATCTAAATGGGAAAAACTGAGTGATGATGATATAACTAATCCTCAAATTATTATTTAACTATAAATGATATGGTTACGCCATTATGCTCCTCGAATATACCCCTTATCTATAAGGGAGATATTTAACAAGGTAGTCATAAGCTCTTCTACGACTACCCTTTAGTCGTAAGCTCTTCTACAACAAACTCTTAGTCGTAAGCTCTTCTATGATAACTTCTTAGTAGTAAGCTCTTCTACGACATCCTTTAGTCGTAAGCCCTTTTACGATAACCTCATAGTTGTAAGTTCTCTTACGACCATGACATAATCGTAAGTTATCCTGCAACCACCTTGTGGTCGTAGATCCCCTACGAGTAAGCCAAACTTCGACTGACCTGTCTACGATAACCCTTTGCTTCATGGGCCTGTCTAACAAGGTGGTTAGCATGAGTATTTATTCTTTAGAACAAGTGTACATAACTTCACCCTGGCAGAAACCATCGCACGATGAGTAAGACATCATGTCTATAATAACTCCCATCGGACAATTATCATTCGGGGCATTAAGGCGTCCCTTGGCAAGGAGAAACTACCGCTGCCATGCGAGCTATATAAAAGTGGGCATCAGGGAGAAGAGGGGGATTCGGGAGAGACCCAAGGGAGAATAGAAGTAGAGCAAGGTTTTTCGCATTACTTTCTCCATTGTAATTCCACACTATTTTCTCCCCACCGTAATCAATTCATTAAACAATATCTACATAGGAAGTAGGATTGTTACTCTCATTGCAAAAGGCCTAAACCTATATAAAAATCTCTATATCTTCTCTCTGCATGATCGTAGCCAGGTCTTCAAAAATTCCCTAGAACCCAAACAAATCATACATAAGATTGATATTAAAACATCAACAGTTAGCGCAGTCCGTGGGGAGCTTCTTCACCAAAACTCCGGTAAATTCCTTGTCAGCAAGTTCTCTTATTTTTGATATCCTCATGGTAGGAGAGTGGAATGAGGAGAACTAGCTCGACCTGGCCGAATACACAGATCTTGACATGGATGTCTGTTACAACTTTGAGCAAACCATGCTTTCATCTGACAATGTTGCTATCCCTAGAGATCCATCATGAGATCTCGAAGATCGCACCACGGGTAGGGCTGAGGAGGGATCCTTATCCCCTACAGCATTATGCTCAATGAAGGAATGAGTTTCCCCAAAGGGCAAGGGTCAATCCGACCATAAACAAAACTTGCAGCATGATAAGGGGCCTTCCCCAAGTATTCGAGTCTCTCAGCGGTTGTCAAATTAGGCTCAACAAGTCCTGAAATCCCACATTCTGGGACTCCATCGACATATGGTGGTCGTAAATCTTCGCTTGTCCACGCAAAGAACGTGGGTAGGCTCTGTATGAGTTTGCACATACTCACGTAGGGTTCAACTGCAACGGAAGATAGTTATAACCTGGAATTCCCCTTCCTAGAGGGGTTTATTCTAGGTCACGATGCACTCTCATTAGATGGCTCTTCAAGTGAGGGGGCCTCCGACTAAAGTGGAGATTATCGATAGGAGGTCTTAGCCCTCCTCTCAGATACAAATCGCCCTCTTGGAGAAAGGCCTGACAGCTCTCCCCTTCGATCACACACTGCCACCCCTTGTGGTGATGGGAGGAGGCCTCTAGTGATGAGCCAAGTGAGTACTCTGATGATGAGTGTGGGAGAAATCCTCAAAATAATCACTCTCCATTAAGGTGGTCTCAACCAGCCACAGATGACGAGGGCCCCGAGACCATTCGAAGGAGGAGATTGGCTACCCAGAGATCTTTGCCTAGCATGTCTAGTACCGGTCAGAAGAGGCTCATGATCTTCAAAGCATAAATGATTTGCTTGAAAATCCAACTAAAGAGCTTGCTCGAGCACGGGCTACGACCACTTCACTGAAAGAATTGCACGAAGACTCTGAAGCATGATGGCCAGGCTTGAGTAAACTTGCCAATACAACTCCATGAGTCAAACAGGTACAACTGCATCTAGTCATGCTCATAACCACAACTCCAATCAAAGAAGGGTTCCTCGAACGACCCTATATCGGCGAGCTTTTGGAGGAGGTGGTCGTTTATCACTTCGAGCAAGAAATCTACAACAACAGATGGAATACGAGGAGTATTAGCCTCGAATGGATGAGACCTATTACAGTCAGGTCCACCGATTGTCGGGCATTGTCAAGAACGGTGGTCTGGAGATGCCAATCATCATTTCTTGCAAAAGAGGCATCATGATCTTATTACTGGATGCTGGGCATTCACGCCTGAACTCCGAGCAGTACACTGGCCACCGCGGTTTCGACCGATAAACATGGAGAAGTTTTATTGGTCCCAAAATCCCATCGAATTTCTTCAAATTTACATGACCGCGGTTCGAACAGCAGGAGGAGGAGAGCATGTCATGGCGAACTACCTTCCGACAATCCACAACATTCTCAACTCCGACAATCCTTCTTTTTCCCTAAAGAAATACTTGAACAACTTGCCTCGTGAATATGAATGGTTCATCTTTGTATCCTACACATTCAAGGTCCACAGTAGTGATGTCGTACTTGTCGACCTTTACACCCAGTGGGAGTTGGACCCAACGGCACCGAAATAGAGGAATCTTGAAAATTACGTAGTTAAGCTCCCAAATCTCCTCTACAAGCTCATAGTACGAGCTTGGGCCAGCGGTACTGACATGCGCATCATAAGCATCTATGCAAACACCTGAGTTCTACACTGTGCTCTTTCTATCCTGATCTATTGTATAAAATGTGTAGCCATTAATGTCGTATCCTTGCCTTATCACAATTGGAAATTTTGGCCCATTTGCCAACCATTGTAGTGTTTCACTTGATGACTTCCTAGTTAATCGCACCTTCAACCATTCGTTGAATTGACGGTTGTGTTGTCTTATGATCCAAACCTCTGACTGGCCTACATTCTCTTGGTGTAGTATGTTCTTGTGCTCTTTAATATATGGGGTCATTTCAGTCATGTGTTGTAAAATCGTGAAATGGGTTTGAGCATACGTATCTCAATCTGGAGTTATTGCTTTCCTTCCGATGGTCCCGATACCCTCTAGCCTCCCCTCATAACGAGATAGAGGTACACCTATCAGTTCGACTTGAGCCATGTAGCCGATGCAGAATTCAATGACCTCTTCGGTTGTATAACCTTTGATGATGCTACCCTCTGGTCGAGATTGATTTGCGTACGTAGGACTTGAGAATTCCCATGTACCTCTCAAATGGGTACATATGACATAGAAATATGGGGCCGCATATCTTTATCTCTCTCATAAGGTAGACAATGAGATGGACCATGATATCAAAAAATGATGGAAGGAAATACATCTCTAGATGACAAAGAGTTATCACCACCTCGGTTTGCAGAGCATCTAGTCCGTCGGGATCAATGACCTTCTGAACAATTGCGTTAAAGAAATAACATAGCCTTATGATTGTCACTCGAACCTTGTTCGGCAAAATACTTCTAATTACAATAGGTAGCATTTGTGTCATTAGCACATAACAGTCATGAGACTTCATGCCATTTAATTTCAAATGTTCCATGGAAATATGTTTCTTCATGCTAGTGGAGTAACCGGATGGAACTTTCACACCATGTAAGGACTGTCACAGTTGAGTTCTCTCGGACTTAGACAAAGTGTAGCAAGCTGGAGGAAGGTACGTCTGGCTTTTATCAGTCTCTATCGGTGCTAACTCGGTCCTAATGTTCATAGCGACCAAGTCACACCTTGCGTTGACACCATCCTTTGTTTTATTAGAAATTTTCAGTAAGAGACCAATCAAACTGTCATATACATTCTTCTCTACGTGCATGACATCGATGCAATTGCGAACTTCTAAGTGCTCCCACTAAGGCAAGTCCTAAAATATTGACCTCTTCTTCCACATGTTCTTCTAATAGGTCCTCAATTTACATCCCTTTCCAAACACGACGTCGATATCCTTGACCACATCATACACCTCTTTCCCGCTAAAAGGCCTTGGTACTGAGTCATCCTCTTTTTTCCGTCAAATTATTTCTTCATCTTGCAGTATGAGTGATACTTTGGAAGGAACCTATGGTGACGCATGTACACAGTTTTGCACGAGTTGTTCAACCACATACTCTCGATATAATCTAAGCAGTGCGGACAGGTTTTGGCTCCATTTGTACTCAACGCTGATAGGTTACCAAGGGTAGAAAAATCATTAATGGTGCAGAACAACATGGTGCGTAGAGTGAAGTTCTCTCGTTTGTCCGCATCCCATACATATACCCCTTTGTTCCATAGCATTGCAAGATCTTCCACCAATGGTGCTAGGTACACATCAATATCGTTTCTAGGTTGCTTCGACTCTTGGATAAGTAGTGACATTAAAATATACTTTCGATTCATACACAGCCAAGGAGGAATGTTGTACATGCACAGAGTAACGAGCCAGGTGCTATGTCGGCTGCTCATGTTACCAAAATGATTCATTCCATCTGTACTCAACCCAAACCTTATATTCCTCGGTTCCACACTGAAATCTACAAACATCCTATCGATGTTCCTCCACTGGGCAGAATCAGCAATGTGTCTTATCATTCCATCTTTCTTACGCTGCTCTCAGTGCCAACACATCAATTTTGCATCCTTGCGGTTTGCAAATAAACGCTTCAAATGGGGAATTACAGGAAGATACCACAACACCTTAGCAGGAGGTCCTTGCTTCACCTCGATGCCCTTTCCATCATCGGAGTCATTTTTACGCTTGTATCGGGATGCTTTACACATCGGACAAACATGTAAGCTAGCATACTCTTTATGGTACAGGATACAATCATTTGGACATGCATGTATTCTTTCTACTTTCGTTCCCAATAGACAAAGAATCTTTTTGGCTTGGTAGGTGGTTCTCGGCAATATATTTTGGTTTGGAAGCATGTCCGCTAGGAGACCTAACAATGTCATGAAACACCTGTCGGACCAACCATTGCTTGCCTTCAATTTCAGCAGTTCTAGAACTGATGACAACCTCGTGTATTGCGGCTTGCAGCTTGGGAACAAAGGTTTCTCTAAGTCCTCCATCAAGCCCTCGAATTTACCAAACTCTCTTACAATAGTTTCCTTCTGCATCACGTAACATCTGATCTAGATTGTCATCCTGCGACCTATCCTCATGATCAAAAGCACAATCCACAACTAGCATATCGTTGTCTCCCTCGACGATGTCATAACTACCTTCTTGTGTACTCTTCTTTTCACTGTGACTGGTCCAACATTTGTATCCTTTTCTGAAACCCCTTCGAATCAAGTGAGCTTCAATTGACGATGTCATAACTACCTTCTTGTGTACTCTTCTTTTCACTGTGACTGGTCCAACATTTGTATCCTTTTCTGAAACCCCTTCGAATCAAGTGAGCTTCAATTTGCACTGAGTTGCTAAACATCTTTAGCTTATCACAATCAATGCATCGACAGTACATATATTCAATCCCCCTTTTCAGCATATCTAGCTCAGCTGCTCTTCTAAAAGCAGACATGCCATGAATGTACTTTTCACTCACACGGTTCTCAATGTACATCCAGCTTCAGTCCATCTACGCTACACATGTCACAAATGGTGTCAAAAATGATTATTAGCGCTACTATATAGCAAATCAAACTTGCTATACTTACACATGACATCTATATTGCGTAGGTAGGTAGCTAGCCACGTATTCATGACACAATAATATTAAGCAAGAATATATTGAAGTGAACTATGAGTACTTACCCATTCTGAAATTGAGCAAAGTAACATTATCTTTCAAAACTTAGCTAGCTAGATCTAATTAAACAAAAACCTATCTATCATCTCTTTCAATTATAAAGCATATAAGTTATTAGAAGCAATTGAGTACTAACATCTGATCACTAAGAAGACGTATATAGATCTACAAGCGATATGTTTTCACCAAACTCGCCAAAGCTGTCCGCCTCGCTCCACTGATGCAGCGCAATGAAGACAGATCTGTGTCGAGACCACATACGCCCAGTATTTAATAGCCTAGATTATCCCAGACGGTTCCAACCACAAACGGTCTATGATACCAATATATCATAGACTATTCGTATTAATAACCATCTGTGATACTTAACGGATGGTTGTTCATACAAACCGTTTGTGATGTCCACAATATCACAGGCGATTTGTTATATGAACCGTCTGTGATGTCTGCAACTTTCACAAACAGTTCTTAACACAAACCGTCTGTGATGTCTCAATTATCACAGACCGTTTGTGTTAATAACCGTCTGTGAAAATATCACAGATAATTGGTAGTATAAACCGTCTGTGATAGTTTAAGCACAGACGGTTTCGTATGAACCGTCTGTGACGTAGCCGTCTAGTATAACCTCTTTTGTAGTAGTAAATTAGATGGTGCCTCGGTGACGTAGGCAGCGAGGAATAGATAACAAGTGGGACTATCGTTTGTTCGTTTGATGAGGACATCCTTTCCATAGGTATAACCGTGCCAACTCCACAACAAACTCAACAAACTGAAACTATGATGCAAGGACCAATGACTCGAGTGCGAGCACGTCAACTTAACCATCAGGTGAATGCGTTCCTAAGTTTGCATACAAATGTTTCAAAGAATGGCATACAAATTAATTCTTGTGATGATTTAAATGTCCTTAGGAACCATGGGGAAGAACCACGCGAGCTCAAGTGTAGAAGTGGAATCGTCAAGCGCAACCCAAGTCCTGTTCACGAGTTCAATTCAGATTCGGCCTTTTTAACATGTCTACTTCAAACGGCCATAACTTTTGATCCAGAAGGCTTCTCGGGGCCCGTGAGTACTCATTGGAAAGCTCTTAGAATCTACTTTCAGATGGATCTGGTGTCACCTCTAAACTTCATCTGAGCCAATCAAAAATTGCCAAACAAGTCGCATCACTTTTCCAGTCCGAGTCAAAGTGGGCATTGGGCCTTGTATTACCACTTAGGCTATTTGGGCCGCCGTCATCTTCATGGGTACTGTTCATATGAACAGTAACTATGAATAGTACCACACCATTTTCCTTAGATAAGTGCAGCTTTCCCCTCCCCTATTGTAACATCCCAAATAGGGAATTACTGTAATTGCGAAAGTGTAAAATCTTTTAATCGTTTTCTTAGTATTTCAAAAAAAAAATGATGATCTTGGGCATTACTCGAATTTCTCAAATTGGTTTTCTTGCCAAAAACCCAAGTAATAAAATTTAAAATCTGGAGATCTAAAACCAAGGATAGAAATTTAAACCAATATAAAATCCCTCCCATCCAATTTATATATCCAGAATTCAAATTTGGAAAATTAAGATTTATTTCCCCAAAAATTGACAATCCTAAAATTATATTGTTGGATCCAAAATTTTGAACAAAGATTTCAAATTCAAAATTTACTCACGAAACGAAATCTAAATTCTGAAAATATTAAAACTCCTAAAATTTTCTTGGGCTGGCCCACCCTCTTTTCTTTTTTTCCGCCCGGCCCATCTCTTCTCCTGGCCTTCGGCCCCCTCTCCCGACCACGCCCCGTTCTTCTCTTCCTCCCCCGTTTCTTCCTCCTTCCTCCCCTTCCCTGCTCATGGCATCGCCGGCCCGCCCCCGCGCCTCTGTTCCTCGCGACGGCCCAGCCGCGCAGCTCGCCCGCCCCAGTTCGCGCCGCCCCCGGTTCTTCCCCCCCGGTCACCTCTGCACCAGCGCCCCTACCACCGGCCTACTCCCCGCGCCACTCCCCTACGCCGTGGCGCCCATGCCGCCGGACGTGGCGCCATGCCGGTAGTACTCCCCGAGCGTGCGCGCCAGTGGATTGACTGCTCCCCTTCCTCCGCTATAAGTAGCCGAGCTCGCCTCCTCCCCATTCCTTGCTCCCCTTTCTTCCGCCTTCCTCCCGAGCTTGCGCCAGCCACCGCCACCTCGCGCCGATTTCGCTGCTCCGGCCACCCCCCTCCACCAATCGACCGCGTCACATCAAGCCTCGGGTCGTCTCCGGCCTCCCTACGCGGTTGATTGCAACGCCACCGCCCGAGCTCGCCATGCCAACCCTTTTCCCCATTCCGGCCGGCCGGCGCCATTCCTGCCGCCGCCTCCACCCCAGTCGGCCCCGGGCCGATTCCGCTCGGTGGGAGTAGCACCTCGGTGCCCTGAGGCCTCCCCAACCGCCGGCCTGTGCTCTCCTCCCCCGCAGTGAGCTGGCCACGGGAGCCCCTCAGCGCCGCCGCCGGTGCTCGTCGCTAGCTCGCCTCGGTTGCGCTCCGGTCACCTTGACCACTCAGGCAAGTTTCCCGTGACTTCCTCATGCTCATGCGCTCCCCTTCCCCTTCCATCTCCCTCCCGGCCGCCGGCGCCCCGTCTCCCCCTTACCGCCGGCCGCCTAAGCCACCGCCCGCTCGCCTTGACGCCACCCCAGCCGAAGCTGTCGCCTCCCCGAGCTTCCTTGTCACCTGGGCACCCCATTTCACCGGTCGCCTTCGCCTCCCCGGCCGCTCCCCGCCGGCGACGTCGCCTGGCTCCGGCGCCACCCCAACTCCCCTGTTTTCCCTCCGCTGCTGCCCTCTGCTCTGTTTCAGCCGACCAAATAGCTCTCTCTCTCTCTCTTGTATGACATGTGGGCCCACTAAAGTTTAGCACCTAGCTATGGTGTATCACTTACATCTTCTCAATTTATTTCTAGGAGCAATTTTAGAATATGAGATGTAAATAAAATTGGGAATAAAATTAAATGGTGAGGTTAAACTAAAAGGGTTATGAATTGAAATTAAAAATTTAAGTTGATTAAATTGCATGTAAAGACACATGGTGAATGGGAAATAAGAATAAGAAATTACTTATAAATTCATAATGAAAAAGAATAATGCAATTAAACTAAAACTAAGCATAGGTCAATTGTATGCCAAATTAATAAGTTAAAGTAAGCTCATGACATGAACTATTTTCCTATTACTAAGAAACTAACATAAAGTTAGTAAAGTAATAATAATAATAATGATGACAACATCATGGCCAAATGATTTAGTTTTGAAACTTGATAAAAGACTCATACCCACATATTCTTGTCCAAGTCTATGACAACTAAGTAAATCAATTCATCAAGATTGTGTCACATAAAATGTTAACCATAAATTGCTCATCTCTAAGATCATTACATCTCTCTTGTTATTGCTTAAAACAATCTTTGGCGAGCCACATAAAATATCAAGTGTGGTTTACTCATCTCTAACATCATGGGAGCTATCTTTTCACAAGTGTTTAGCACTATCTTAAAATACTGAGATTTAAGATGACAAATAAAATACGATTAAGAATTCTCGGACAAGAAAGAGCAATCCTTCATCTTTGTCTCAGGATTTAAATTCAATAGTCGAGATAAAATAAATAGTTTTATTAAGAAGATCCCTATAAAGCCATAGCATCTCTTTTTAGTAAAACATAACCGTTGGCCATTTCTAACAATTTTGTTGATCAAGCAGAAAGATTAACTTGCTCATATTAGCAACTGAACTAAAATGGCCAACCCCATCCTTTAATTAAGAAGTTCAAATAATGGCGATTGCAATTTCAAATAAGTATTGCCACATGAAATATCAAAGATTACACTAAATGCTTAAAACTCTCATGTAAAGCTCCCGCATCCTAAAATCACTAAGCTCTGTCCCTCTTTACTATCTTTGTTAACCCCTTTTATCTGTCCGTAAGTTCTGCCTGACTCATGGAACATCCTTGATAAATATAAATCGATTAAAAGAAAGTCATCAAATAAAAGATCGAGCCTTGCCTTTTCCAAATCGACTAAATCTGGCCACTTCCTTTTCCAAAGTGGATAATTCATGTAATTACTTCTCTTTCATTGTTGATCCTCGTCATCCTAAAATTTTCCCTCACGGTAAAGCTACTTAGCCACCTCATTCCTTCACCCAGCTCACCTACCGCTGTGTTTACAGCCCATTAATCCGAATCATCCTTCCATTCTCAAATCCTAACAAATGTATAATTTCAATTAAATCGGGCATTTAAAGTGTTTGGATTTATTTGGTCTTTCTTTTCTTTGCCGCGTATTAGAATCTGAAGACTCAACGAGGCGACAGATTCGAACAAGAGCAAGACTCAGGTAAAAGCGACGACTAGGAAGTTAAGATCGCTGATTGAGCAGGCTTTGACTTAGGTCAATCAAGGCCATGGTACCCCAAGCAAGGCAAGTCATCACTTTGATCATATTGATCCCATCTTTTATGCAAAACTATGTTCTTTAAAGCTATCAATTGCATGCTTAATTTGTTATGCAAATATATGTTAAAGCTTAAGGTAGCTACATGCCCACTTGATGTTTTATTAAAATTATTATGCCATCCTTTGATACTTGAAGCACCTGATCCTTGTCACCATAGATATTAATGATAACTTTACTAGCTATAAGTCATATTAAATGCCATGCTAGTCTTGTCAAGTCCAGGGCACTAGTTGCCCTGATCATCAATCTTCATAAACATGAGAACTTGTTTCGGGCAGTCACGGGATGTACGTGACTGAATACTTTGTGACTACTTATTTTATGCTTCTCAAAACCTTCAAAACATGCTATACCTGTCTGGGCGGGTGGTAAGAGTGGTGGGTGTGGAAGTAGCACATTGGATTGGGGATTGAACCGCCCGGACATATTAAGGACTTAATCCTGTGATGACTTCTCCGTGTAAAACAGTACAGCCACAAGTCTGCAAAGTGCAACTTGGCTAAGTAAATCTATCGGACCCCCGGAACTCATCTCATTGGTAGGGGAAAGGAGGATGCTATAAGGGCAAGAGAAGGCCTAAAGGGACACCAAGTGCAGGGTGAAGTTTCCAGCCGTGCTAGCGTTGTGGAGAGTTGCAGTCCGAATGCGCTAGTTTCCGTGGTTACATCCCGTGCAAAGTATGGGACCCACCGCAAGTGGGAGAAGCCCATAACATGAGATGACAAAAGGGGCTCGATATTTTGAACAGTTATTGTGATGATCTACTCAACCGCATGACTAAGGAATCGTGTGGAGCAACGAGCGGATCGTCTCTTGTGGTGAAAGTGTACAAACTCTGCAGAGTCAAAACTATTCGAATAGCCGTGCCCACGGTCAAGGGCGGACATGGGATTCTCCTCGAGTTAGTTCTATTTCCAAAAATATTTGTGGGTGGGATAAAACCTGTCAGAGAGATGTACTCTGACCATGAACTTTTCCTGGAGAGAGGTACTCCAGCGGCGAAAACTAGCATTGGTGGAGGTAGCCATGCACTTTAAAAGGTGGATGTAACCTACACTATATTTATAATCGCATTCTCACTATCAATTTCATAAAACATGTTTCAGTTAAAATGCTACGTCTCAGGAGATTTTTCTTACTTATTGTAATTCCAAAGCAATGCTTTTAGCAAATAAAAGAAACTCAAGCCTCCCTTGATAGCTTGCATCTATTATTACTGCATCCTGTGTGGTGGCTTGCTGAGTATCATCGTACTCATTCTTGCTTAATTGCTACATTCAGTCAGAAAGAACAGGAATGTCAAGCCCTGCGACACTATAAAGGGGTCGACAGAGCTGGAAGACGAAGAGGCCATGGACTAGGTCGCGAACCCCAGTTGGCTGCGTGTGGGCAAGTCCTGCGGGTCCCACCTGTGTGAAGTTTCCGCTGCTGCATTTTATCGTTTTCGGCCTAACCGGCTCATGAGTAAGAATTACTGTATTAATTACGCTTCCGCATGATATGTTTTTGATATACAGTAATGTATCTGTGAGCACTATCTACTGATCCAGGGAATAGTGCGGTGGAATCACAGAGGATCTGGGTTTGCTAACCCGAGGTCCGACACCTATTTAAGGATGTCGCACCCCTTTAGTTTTCCTCGGGTTTTTTCTTAAGAGATTATTCTGCTTAGCAGTTTCACCGCACGTTCGGTTGAGAACCCCAACTTGTGAAATTAATCTTTATTCGCAATACAATTTTAGGTTGCATCTTGTACTCTCTTGCTTGTGTTCTTGATTCGCTTGCAGGAGATAGTCTTCTTGGAGAGGTCAACCGCATTCGGCACAGTTGATAACCAACGAAGCAGTGGTGTAGTGATTGCGAGGGGTTCAATCTGTTTTGGTCCAAGCCTTTGGATCATCAACGTTGTGTTCTCCACAATCGACTTATCAGTACCTTTCGGAAGATCGGTCCATCGTCACATTATTGTTCGTAAGTGGAGTGTTGGGATACAGGTAGGCTACACTAGCGCAGATTAAAAATTTTTACCACGTAAACCAGGAAGCCATGCGAGTAAGAGATCATAGATCGTTACCACTAGATACGCAATGCAGCAAAAATAGAATTGAAGCGGCCGATTCAACGAAGCACGCGTCGATGTAGTAGAAGTAGTCAATCATTTTTTGGCCAACCGTCTCGTCATGATCGTTCCGATCAACGCCACATTCGTAGCAGCGTCTCTACTAAGGTCCACATATCTAGCGATAGAACGCCGTGCGTCAATGTGCTAGCACCAACTCGCACGGCAGGGATTGTGAGAGGTGGCGGCTAGGGTTTCGATGGGTGTATTTTGGCACACCTCCCTTAGCCCTCGCACCTTCCTTTATATAGCCTCAAATTGGATCCTTATTCGATACGTTCAGATATCATATCTAACTTGTAAAGCCTCATGTTGGATCTTTATCCAATACGAGTAGAGATTGTATCTCACTCGGAGACTATCATCCATACCCTTATTGTTATGACTCGTTAAGTGTGTAACCCTGTAGGTTTATGTATAGTTGGCCATGAGCCAAAAACTCCTTTCTGGTCCATAAGTCAGTAGCGGTCCCTAGCAGGACATAACGACTCCCAAATATACATAAAGATCATATCAGACAAACCTATATAGTGCTTATATACCGATCCCTTTTCCTCATGATACTAGATCAGACTCAATGTGAGAAGCGTGCCATCCTATGATAGCTCAATCCTTCATTCGAATCTATAGTGGATTACTCAGTTGTGATTGACTCCTCAACCATATTCGGCATAGCCATGCACTTCCTTAATCCAACGATATTGAGAGGCCTAAAGATATCTCTTCCATTATATAGGCGAGGCAAATTCCATCTTGATCGCTCATATTCCTCTGCATGTTTTATAGTAAACCCAAAAGCTACCCTAAGCAAACTATTACATATATAGGAAATGGTGACGATCTCAGGTGTAAGGATTATACAAACACTATGTATGAGACCAACTGATGACACTTAAGAATATAACAATTCCTGTAGTATTTCATGGTGGATCAACCCTACACCATATTCTGTAACATATGTCCATATTATTGATTTGATATCCTATATCCATGATCCATGAAATATGATCATTAATCAATACATGTGTTGATCTATAAATCATAATTGTCTCACATAATGACATAGGATTAGGGATAATTTACGATAATATCAAAATACGAATAAAGAGTTCCACGAACAAGTCACATACTTGTTGATTAATATGAAAGATATTTATTTAATGGACAAAATAACATATTATTCAAAAAATCGTAAACACGGAAATGATACAATCATCTCTATAATTACCTCTAAGACATATCACTAACACTGAGGAGATGCGAGGTAGTGTAAACTCGTTGTGTGCAGCTTGGGGCTGGCCCACTTGTCGGCACGAATAGTTTTCTAAGGAGGGGTGGGAGGGGAGAAAGAACATATCACTCACCAACTAGTTCTTTTAAGTAGTAAAGATTTGGCTAAAAAGGGCGGCTATAACTAGGGATGGAAATGGATCGAATATAAATTGAATAGTCTCAAATATGAATACGAATCCCTATTTTTAAAATGAAAATGAATACAAATTCATATTTTAAAATGAATATGAATTGAATATCGTAACAAATATGAATTCGAATTGAATATGTACTTAATTTGATCGAATGCGAATATCCTAAAACTTTTGTAATAAATCTCGGTAGAACAAATTTATGTAACATGACTACACGTCTACACGAGCTAACAGTGTAGCGCATAGAGTTAGAAATTATGCAAAGTAATTTTCACTTCTTACTTATGAACATTGGTTCATTAGAAAATTGCTTCCTATAATCATCCTGGGGAGGTCACCAGGGATGAAAACGGATCGAATACGAATTGAATAGTCTCGAATACGAATACGAATATGGATATGAACATTCTCAAATACGGATACAAAAATTCTCAAATATAAATATGAATATTCTCGAATACGTATACAAATATTCTTGAATACGAATTTTACTTACCACGCTCGCGTTTTCTCGAATACAAATATCAAATAAAACGGATTGTCCTTTATCGTATCTCATCCCTAACTATAACGCAGCAGGAGTGGCCTAGCGGATTTTCTCATCCTCTGCTCGTAGCAGAGGGATCCAGGGCACTTCATATATGACATTAATTATTGAGTGGTGCATGCCCTTCTCAATCCTTTGTTGGCTTCTTCACATGCGAATGTAACATCCAAGATGAGAGGTTCATATATGACATTATTGAGTGGCTTCTTCATCTGCGAATGTAACATCGCGCGCATATATGACAATATTGATTGGCTTCTTCATCTGCGAATGTAACATCCAAGATGAGAGGTTCATATATGACATTATTGAGTGGCTTCTTCATCTGCGAATGTAACATCGCGCGCATATATGACAATATTGATTGGCTTCTTCATCTGCGAATGTAACATCCAAGATGAGTGGTGCATGTATGATATTATTGAGTGGTGCATGCCCCTTTTGGTTGGCTTCTTCACCTGCGAATATAACATCCAGATGAGTAAATGCAAGTGACTACAGGGAAAGCTGGTCGATGGTCTTCGTATACATCTGAGCCATCCCTTTGTCGACGAGGTCTCTTCATGGAACATACGTGTCAAGTTGTTGTAGAAAAAACAAAGGCAATTGAATTGATGACTTACTACGCTGAGCCTGTATGCGTGGCCCTCTCTGAACCATGGACGCGTCTGCTCAGCTATTCGACTCGTTCCGTCTATATAATGTACATTTATTCACACCGCTGAGCCCCATCGATCTTCTCTTGCCCATACACAATATATACATTTGGTCCAGTAACTAATTGCTTGATTTGATCGAATGGATCATCAGCTCATCCAACTCACGCATCCTGTGCCTAGCTCATCTGCAAAGCCGGCGACGCTGTCGTCGAACGATGCACGCTTGTGCATGTGCATTTCTCTCTATCTTGCTCTCTACAAAGGGCAAATGGAGGAGGCCATGGCACTACTTGTGCACCAACACGGTGCTGCAGCGGATCAAGCCACTGGTAACTGCTTGCTTTTTTTGTTTTTCTTGGGTATGTTATGTACTCCTTACCAATCATAGTGCTAGCTCCAAATGCACCGGTGTGGAGTCATGCAAACTGTAACACCCCTATTTCTGGGAACGTTAGGTTACGCTCGCAACTAACCAGAATTGTTCAGCTGCGAGTACTGTAGATGAGTGTACACCATTGCCAAAGCAAGCTTAAGCATAAAAAACCAAACTTTATTACAAAAGTAAGGCTTAGCAGCCAGGTTTTACATAAAGGGGTGTACAGCCCAAAGTTACATTACCAAAAAAAATCCATAGGCAGGCCTGAGTGTAGAATAAACCCTAACACTCGGCGTTGTCTACATCGTAGAACTCAGCGTCGTCTTCGTAAACTCCCTCATTTTCTTGATAAGCATTCTCTATTTATGATTTTAGCAAGTATGAGTACAACCAACCGTGCTCAACAAGTCACATGGAAAATGCTATTTAACTGTATGCAAAAGACTGCTATGGAATGGAGTAAAGCAATTCATTATTTTATGTGGATGCAATTTTGTTTGTAAACATTTTGCTTTTAAACATGAAATATCAAATCATAAACTTCTTAAGGTAATTGGGGGGGTTTCCAAACTTGATTTAACACACACTTTCATATTTCCAAAACCATTCCAATCTACTTATGCCTTGCTTATTGAAATCACCCATTAAACACAGTACGATGTATTTGAATACTATTTATAAATGACTCTGCAGAGTTGCCCATCTTTACCCACAAGGTTCCTCAACCCACATGACTGAGTTGAGAAAACAAGGTCGTTTCACTGCTCATCTCTTTATGTAGCCTCTACCCGATAGACATCCAAACAGACCCGGAAGTCCATCGACACAGTCAGACATTTTATCTGCCGATATGGCCAGATAGTTTGCCCATCCTGAGAGGAATCTACCGTTGTTGAGTATAGTTTTACTGTTTCCATACTAACTTTCCGGTACCCGTTAGATCTCAACTCAAACCTAGGTATCTGCCGATATGGTCAGACTACTCGTCCCGGAAGGAATCTAACGTTGTTTAGTATGGTTTTACCGTCCATGCTAACTTGTTTGTACTCCATTAGAGATTCAATCGATTTAAGCAGTTACTAAACCAGATTTGATAAGTCAACGCTTGTGGTTGAGCGATCACTATGTTCTTCACTTGGCATAAGGTTTTAGTCCTTGCTTTGCACTAAGACAACTTTTATCCACAAATTCACATTCCAGCGCCCGCGGCACTACTATCAATCCACAAGACGACTTCCATTCTGGGACGGACTCAGCCAACTCATGGCTTTCTATCATATCTTATCATTGAACCTTTCAAAATTCTATTGGTAAAACATCAAGACTTTTAGTAGTAAAATGTTTGTCAATTTCCTAAACTACCATGATTACATTAGTAATACTTTTAATATTACTATGTTTTGTCAAGGTGAACATGGCCGTTAAATTGAACAGGGCTTTTTTGGATGATAGGACATTAACTAATAGCATGTCATTCGAAACAATCTTTGCACATAAAATAACAGTGCATAAATAGCATAATGAAAATACTGATAAATAGTAATTAACGGAAAGTAGGTTCAACATGATCAAAAACATGTGACTTGCCTTGCGGATTTATGATTTCGACAATTTTGTATACTTCTATCTCTTGATCTTGAGCTTGATCCGGGGTTTCTTCTTCTTGAATTGGTCGACTCATGACGTTGTGTGCTAGCACAAAGCAAGGAAATAATTTAATTCCACGCTCAAAGAAAATGAGCTAGGAATAAAGAAATGAAAATAATGAAATAAAATTCAAGCAAACCAAATAAAATGGGTTTAGGATTTTTTAGGAGGTTCAAATGGTGAAATGGGCCTGAGAAATGGGTCGGCGGGCTCGAAACGGTCAAAATGGGTATAAATATGTATTTTGGGTTTTATGAACAGTAACAGGTCCAGTTACTATTCACTGCAGGTAGGGTTACTATTCAAAGTGGGTTTTTACTGTTCACAGCAGATCGGGTACTGTTTAAACCGGATTTTCATTATTTCGTGGGTTCAGGTTTTTGCACTAATGGGTCGGGAGGAACAGTGACCAACCCATCACTGTTTCTCTTCTTCCTCTCGCCCGCGCGTACGCCTAGAAACAGAGCAACCCGACAGCGGTTCAGGGGTTTGCGACACAAACGAAGACCATGAATGGACTCCTGGGAGTGGCACGGTCCCATTTTTGGGGTCGGCATGGCCAGGGGAAGCGGCATTCGCCGGCGGCGAGCTCAAAAGTTTGGGACAACTTTTGATGGGTTGGGAATTTTAGGGATGGCTATTTCTAAAATCGGCGGGTGTTTAACCATCTAGGGGCACTCAAGAAGTTCCTAGTGGCGGTGACTCACGTTGGGAATGCTCACAGTGAGCTGGCCACAGCGAGGTGGTTGCGGCTGGCGACGGTCTTCGGTGGCAGGGAAGGGGAAGGCTCGGCAAGCTAGGGCGACAGTTCGGGTAAGTTTCTAGGGGCTTGAGGAAGCTGTGGGCGAGAGCATATGGAATTCTATTGGGTATATTGAAGAAATTGGTTTAGGGCTCACAGTGGGAAATTTTAGTGGTCGCCAGGGATGGGAGTGACGAGGCATCAATTAGGGGAGTGGGGAGCTTCACTGGGCTTCTGTGCACCTTCATGGAGGGGCTCGGGGCTTTTTATAGGCGAGTTAGGGTAGTCAGCAGGGACGGTGCATATTCGAGCTGGCTCAGAAGGATTCAGGGAGCCTCGACTTGGGTGGCAGGGAGCTCAGCAGGGTGAGCTGGTGCCTCAGGTGATGAGTTGCGGTGGTCAAGGGGTGTGGCTAGTCGGCCGAGAGAAGGAGCTCGCGAGAAGGGCAGAGGCGGTGACGAGCGCACGACAGGCTGCCCGACGCGCGGCAAGGGGCTAGGGTTGTCAGGGTAGGGTGTACGAGTGCTGACACTACTTTGGGAGCTGGCAGGGGAAGAGGAACACAGAGAGGGTGGGAGAGCGCGAGAGGGTTCGGGCGGTGAAGAAAAATTGGGAAAGCAGCAAAACAGGGGACGTCAGCGGGATTTTTCAGACCATGCATAGTGAGTGCGCAAAATTGAGCCGACAAGGTGATTTGGCAGAGTATTAGGGCACAGATGAGCTAGGATTTAAGCTAATTTAGGTAAGGGATTAAGAGGAAACAAATCAAAAGAGAATTCTCAATTTTTTTGAAATTTCGATTTGTTTCACAAACTGCATAGTACTCCCTCTAGTCTCTTTTACTACTTTCATTTATGACATCGACACGGTCTCTGCAGTGTATTAATACTTAGAGTTTTTGAAAGACCGAAGATGACAACAGAGACAGATAAATAGTGTCTTAAAATTTTCCCCTAAATATTCACAAATCCGTTACTTCAGTAGTTACAGAGCTATGAAGATTAGAATAGAAGACCACCACAAAAACCAGTGATTAGAAACACTGAAAACCCAAGAAAAATCAGCAAAAATGGAACTATCATAGTGAAATCTGTGGTATTACAGTTTGCTACAGTAACTGCGGTACTGCCGCTACTATAGTAAAATCAGGATGAACAGTGTTTTCGGTGCGGTTTCAAAATCCAAAATTGAGAGAAATTTTAATCCGTAGATCCAAATGACATGAAAATTTGCATTGATCTACTCTAGAATGTCAGGAACCTATTCCAATAAACGATTATAAAAATCATGGTCAAAGTTGTGACCTTTTTCAATTTATTGGAAGGTTGCATTAAAACTAAGCCAAAACCCCAAACAGTAAATACAACTTGCTCGTGGGTAGGTGATGGCCAAGATGATTCTAGATGTATTCACACATATCACAGCAAGCTACTACACTGAAGAGTCACAACCAAAAACCCTTAGATCAAGAGATGGACCAAAGAGGCCAAAATCAAGCAAAACCGGGTTTTCTTGTGAATCTTACTATCAAAGAGGCTAGATAGGTGGAAATATATTCTTAAGAATTATCTCCATCTCATATACATTCTTGACACAGTAAGATCACAAAAGAGAAAAAAGAGAAATCAAAGCCAACCAGAAGTTAAGCACATCAATCAAAAATAAAAGAGACACAAGAAATGCAAAACAATTGATGTATTACTTACTTGAGAAAATAGGTTTTATAGCCACTCTACCTTAAAGGACAAAGAGCACACAAAGCACTCATTCTCTAACTCTAACCCTAGATATGAGAATACAAGAGATGGATTGGATGGTTAACTCTACATGTCTCCATCCTAACTTGTTTATAGATGGACAACCAGCCACCTACATTTCTTAATGGATTCTATCCACTATTACAATGGGGGAAGTCTGTTAACCCTACACACATAGGTTTTACTCTCATAAGTTCACTTATACATGTTTTTCAAAGCTCATAAGTGTGCATCCGCTAAACTCTTAGCCTTAATCCAACCGGCTCCAACGCCTCAACCATGCACCGCGGTTTTGATCCAAGATGGTTTCTGATATTTTGGTCAAACTACTAAAATACCCTTTCTTAACCCGGTCATCACCAACCACTACAATCAATCACCATGCTTGCCATGTGTAGGTGCACCACTACCCTGCCACACATCGTCAAGTCTCTTCCATCCCGGTTCTATCGAACCACAGCTCACTTGGCCCGTGTAATCTATATGGCACCATCTCGCCGTTCGAGCTCGCCTTCAACATTCCTGTGTTTCTCGTGCCATGCTTGAGCTCATTGTCTCACCCGGCATCCTCGATCGTTCTGGGCCTCAACTTCTCCATGAGTCTAGCCCCGATCCTCGCCATTGACCACGGTTAACTCCAAGCGATCTTGCACATCCAAAGACAAAGAAATCGTTTTCAGATATAAGTTCTTCATAACTTAACCTATATTAGCCAAGACATGCATCATGCACCCTTAATCCAATGACCCAGGTCAAATCAACTTAATCCATGACTCAATTCCCTAAAATCTTGCTTTTTTGGAAAGATCGAAAGTACCGCACTTACCATACCGGTACTTCTGCTCTGCGGTACCACCGCTCCCTAAAGCGGTACTTCCGCACTTGAAAACCTCACCTAGACCACTCTGAAAAAATGTATCACAACTCAACCCATTATTTCTACCAAACGGTACTACCACACTTATGCCTACGGTACTTCCGCAAAGCGGAGTACCGCACTAATATCTGCGGTACTTCCGATTTTTCTGACACTTACCGAAAACAATACAAATCAAATACAATATTTATAAAACCAATTGACCACTTCATAAATACTGTAATGATTCATTATAATAGTATCATGAATCTTCTCACATGATGCTTCAGTTTTTGAAGCGTGATTGCGCATACATACATTTGGGTTTGTTTCAGGCATTCAGCATGGACAGTGTGACGTACACGAGGTAAGCGCGGAGAGGAATACAGTTCTTCACATAGCTGCGCAGCAAGGGCACGATGAGCTGGTCCGGGAGCTCTACGTCAGGTTCGAGCACAAGGCGAAGGGCCTCCTCTCTTCCCGGAACTCGGCGCTGGACACGCCGCTGCACTGCGCGGCGAGGGCGGGGCGCGACAGGGCCGTGTCTCTCCTAATCCAGCTGGCGCAGGACTGCGGAGAGAGCAACCTCGGATGCAAGAACGAGGCCGGGGACACGGCCCTGCATCTGGCGGCGGGGCACGGTCATGGCGCCGCGGTGGAGGCTCTTGTCTCGGCGGCGCCGGAGCTAGCGTCCGAGCTGAATGACGCTGGCGTGTCGCCGCTGTACTCTGCTGTGATCAGCAGGTCAGTGCCCTCCGTCAGAGCGATAACGACCAGGTGCACGGATGCATCGTCCGTCGGCCCGAGCTCGCAGAATGCCCTGCACGCTGTCGTCTTCCAGAGCACAGGTTAGCTGCTTCTACAACTTTCAAGCACCTAAGAATGCGTTCATTAATTCCATAATTTCCATATGAACATTAATTCGCAGATATGGTTGACCTGCTATTGCAATCGAGAACCCGATGCTGGACGGTCTCGTGGATGCGCAGGATAGGGATGGGAACACACCGCTCCATCTCGCGGTGGTTGCAGGCCAGTCCCGTGTCGCGCACGTCCTGACAAGCAGTGGCAAAATGCGAGCCGACGTTATGAACAAAGATGGGGACACCCCGTTTGATCTCGCCGCGAAATTGACCAGTTTCTCCTCCATGGTAAGTATCACACAATTTCAGTTTGCAATCATGCACGACCAATTTAACCTATGAATTATGGGAAGTAGTCGACAACCCTTGCATTCGTACTTAGTCTCAATAACAAAAGATAAAAAATTTGAAAATTTAGATTATGAAAATAGTACTTAAGGTAAAACATTACTTTAGAGCGGAAAGTACAATCAAATTTCAATTTTAACTTAATTTTCAGTTTTTAAAAACGTATCCAAGTTCTTCTGAGAATAGAAAGTGCTCCCTGATTGATGAATTGATATTTAATTTTTATTCTAAATCATAGTTATTTAGGGATTGTACTATGGAGTTCCAATTGAAATCAGATTGCTAATTTTCCTTTATTTTTGGATTGTAATTATCATAGAGTTTATTTTCAGCTTTAGATTGAAAATTATAAATAAATCCGGTTGCCAATTTTTATTCTAAATTTTAGCTATTTAGGGATTTTTACTTTGGAGTTTGTACACTAATCAAAATGTTATTTTCATTTAGTATTTATTCCAAATTTCAGTTTCATCGTGGACTTCGTATACAAATCCAATTGCTAATTATTATTTAATTTTCATTCCAAATTTCAGTTATTTAGGAGTCTTATTTTGTAGAATGTTCGTAAATCAAATTGTGATTTTTTTATTTTTTTATAACGCATTTCATTTGTTTTTTATTTTACTTGACTTGAACTATTTATTTTAGTCAAAGCCATTATAACTTAGATACAACATATCTTATTTAAATTTTTATTCCTAATTTGTGTACTCTTGGAATTTTAATTCCAAATAAAATAATAATTTTCCAAATTCATTTAGTTCTTACTGTGATTTTAATATTTTGGAATTCAAATAAAAATCAAATTGCTTATTTTTCTTTGATTTTTACTCCAAACATCCATATTTATGGATTGTATATGACATGGATTTTTCTAGTTTTAGGTTGGGATTCGTGCATAAAGGCAATTGTTAATTTTAATTTAATTTTATTCCAAATTTAGCCATTTAGGGATTTTAATTTGGAATTCATATGGAAATTAAATTGCTATTTTTATCTTATCTTTTATTACAAATTTCAGTTTTATGTTGGAATTCAGATACGAATCTAATTGCTTTTTAAAAAATTTGTTCCAAATGTAAGATACTTAGGGATTTTACTTTGAAGTTCGTATGGAAAATAAACTGCTATTTTTTTTTATTTTTTTCAAAATTTTAATTATTTTTATTTGATATGGTTTTTTTAAATGTAAGCCATTATAACCCGAGCCCGCTAGATGGAGGCTAGAACTTTGTCTTTTTTCCTATTAATATGGGAATTTCCTAGGAGTGCCTAATTGGGGTGGGTGTGTGTGTATAGGAAAAATACCTTTTACTCCTGGGTGTAATTACACCCACCTACCACCTAAACAAACTTAAAATACTCTTTTATCACTTTAGGTATACTCGTATACTAATTATAATATATTCTAATGTGAACCACATGAAAAAATTGCAGGGAAGTCCATAGGTTTTAGCGTATTTTGTAAATACCTTTATATACGTACATAAAAGGGAGTATGTTGAAAAAAAATGTACATACCACTTCTAAAAAAATTGTTCATACCACCTATATGGTCTTAAATACTCGTATACTATATGTACATACCCCTCGTTACGCAAGATACTCCCTACGTTGTGAGATACGACATAGGGTGTAATTACACCGAGAGTAGAAAAGAGGCTTCCTATATATATATATATATATATATATATATATATATATATATATATATATATATATATATATATATATATAGGGCCAGGTCCTCATGAGGTGATTGAAAAGAGAAGGTGAACTAGTAAGGAAATACTACATATATTACAGCTGGCAGACTCTCTGGCCGTCGAGGTTGTCCACGTGTCAGTCCTTGCGAAACAACCCGCAAAGATTTGGTAATTATGTTTAGGTCCCCGGTTTTCACAAAAAGGTTCCTAGATTCTTGCGAAAAAGCCTCTACACACTTTTTTTGCTGGGTAAGGACCCGCGGTTTCCCGTAATTACGAACAGGCCCTTATTTCTTCCGAAAAAACCCTTGGTTTTTTTACCAAAAAACCCCTCCACTCTCCTTTTATTGCGAAAAGGCCCTCGATTTTTTTGCAGAAAAACCCTACGCTTTCTATTTTATGTGAATTTTTGTCTCTTTTACTTCGGTCCACACGGTGGCTGGCGTGGCGTGGCGCCACGCCTACGTGGCTAGTGTATGTGTTGTAGGGGTGGCCCCCACCTAAGCCCAGCATGCCTGTTAGGAGGTTAAAGAACTAAAGTAACATGTGTAATGACCCAAATACCCCTGATGGGGATGTACGGATGTAAGGGCATAATTGTAAAAGTATACCCCATATGAATGTATATATCAGGATGAGGGGAGGGTGAAGACAACACTTCCACCTCTCCACTACCACCTCTCTCTCTCTGTTTGGTCTGTAACCACAACAGTTGGCGCCGTCCGTGGGGAGGACAAGGACAAGCCTGAAGACCGAAGAAGAAGGATGGCACCGAAAAAAGCTTCATCAGCGGCGGCGAAGGGAAGGAAGACGGCTGGGTCGGAGCGGCGCGTGAATACCAGGGCTTCGGCATCGGCCGTCGAAGGAGCTGGCGGCGGCACAGGTGTAGTGGTCGCGGGCGTCGACACTCGCGCGACAACGACTGACCCCGCCAGCGCCACTGCAACGACATCCAACCCCGTCGCTGGCGCTGCAACGACATCCAATCCCGTCGCTGGCACCGCAGCGACAGCCCCCGCCACCCTCGTCGGCAGTGCGGATCAGACGGCCGGAGGCAGCCGCAGTGAAGCACCCGGCAGATCCGGAGATCGTGAGGCGATGGTCCCTGCACCGACCCGTCCGCTGGGTGCTCCAGCGGCCACGACAGCACCTGCGGTGGAAAGCGCCCTACTAACTGCCCTCAACGCGTTCCAGCGGGAGCTAGGGGACCTTCGCGGAGCCGTCCGAGATATGCAAGAGGCTCGAAGCCAGCAGGCCGCGCCAGTAGTCGCACCCGAGCCCACGCCGGAGAGGGCGGACAGCTGCGAAGCCCCCACGTCTAGCCGCGTGCCGCTGCGGCGCGTAGATCCGGAGTCCCCGCTTTCGGCGGGGCTACAGCAGGCAGCATGGCCCGAAGACTTTAAGTTTCCTAGCGTCATCGACCCGTACAAAGGCGACACGGACCCCCGCGAGTTCGTGCGCGTGTACGAAACCGCGTTCGAGGCCGCGGGCGGAGACGATACCACGAAGGCGAAGGGACTCCCCCTCGCACTGCAGGGAGTGGCGCTCTCTTGGTTCTTTACCATAGAGCCGGGCTCCATCTACGCGTGGGAGCAGCTCCGCGATCGCCTTCACAACAACTTCCAAGGAAACTATGTCGAGCAGGTCGATGCGGACTAGCTCTTTGCTGTGAAGCAAAAACCCTCGGAGAAGCTCCGGGACTACTTCAAGCGCTTCGCCAAGATTCGATGCCAAGTGAAAGACGTTAATGAAACCACCGTCGTTAATGCAGCCATACAGGGCCTTCATCCGGGCCCGATGGCCGAGTACAATGCGCGAAAGTCAATCAAGACGGTGGCGAAGCTCTTCGACAAAATGGAGGAGTATGCCAAGGCGGAAGAGGACGCTCCCGAAGGCGAGGAGATGACTCCGACGCCAACCAGGTCGGTGGCTCGACAAAAACCGAAGATCCACCGCAGGGCGGCCCCTCGAGGGGAAAACGCAAGCTGGAGTCGTCTAAAGACGCGCCCGAGCGCGGGGAGGCCCCGCACAAGGAGCCGTCCAATAGGCCTAAGCACGGCCAGCAGAAGTCGTGCCGAGGCCGGTTCGTCCTCGACATCGAAGGCGCTTCCGAAGAAAGTGCTTTCGCTGGTCGTGGAGGTCGGGGGCGTCGAGGTCGAGGATGCGGCCGTGGCCGCGGCCGCGATGATAAAAGCCGTGGAGATTATGACGACCAGCATTAGGGACTGTGGTGCGAAGTCCACGGCCGAGGCACCCACGACACACGCTCGTGTGTCTCCATCGCAGCGCTCCGCCAAAGCGTCTCTTGGGACAGGAACCCGGAGACGCGCCCGCCTGCGGTGGCCCACGTCCAGCTCCCGTACGAGGCCCCAATGCAGATACAGGCGCAAGGGATACAGCCCTAGGAAGGCCCCTTGCGGATCCAAGCTCTCGTGCAGCAACCTCGGGAGGGCCTCCTGCCGCTGCAGGCCCCGGAGGCAACCCATCGCAGGGTCATTAGCGTCATATCCGGAGGCTCTGCGCTGGAATTCGCCTCAGCACGGCAGCAGAAGGCCTATGCGCGAAGGCTACATCATGTGGCGGCATACCCAGCGCAAGCACCACCAGACTGGGCGCAGCACGAAGTTACATTCACACCCGACGACGCCCAAGGCGTGGACTTTCCTCATCAGGACCCCCTGGTCATCCAGGTCACCATCGCGGGATGCGACGTGGGGCGTGCCCTGGTGGACGGCGGTAGCTCCGCGAATGTATTGTTTGCGGCGGCCTTCGACCAGATGGGGATCCCTCGAAGCCGCCTAGGGCCCTCGGGAATCCCACTACAGGGCTTCGGGGGACAGCCCCTGCGGGCGCTGGGCCAAATATGTCTTCAAGTCTCGTTCGGCCAAGATGACAATGTGCGGGCCGAAGATGCCACCTTCGACGTGGTCGACCTCCCGTACCCATACAATGCAATACTAGGGCGCCCAATCCTCAACTCCTTCAGCGCGGTACCACACCACGACTATCTGTGCATGAAGATCCCGGGTCCCCGGACCATCATCACCGTCCGAGGCGACCAGGAGATGGCCCGGCGCATCGAGCCAGGTACCAGATATCCGCGTCGCGAAGCCCAACGGCGCTCTTAGAGCTGGCGTCGCAGCGTGGCGGTCCGCGGGGCCATTCGGAGGCGCCTTGACGGGCCCTGCAGACGTCTAGCGACTAGAGGCTTCGGCCGCACCAAGGACAAACGGTTAGTATATCCACCCCCGTGTAATTGCTTACCCGCGCAAACGGGGATGTAATGAAAATCGTCGTTTGTCGCCAATCTTTCTTCATCACGCGCAAGTACGCGGCGTAGGCGCGCGCAGGCCCGGCCAGCGCGCGCGTTCCCGCAGTATAAACAAAAAACGCACGTTCGCGTGTGCACTCGCCGTAGCCAGGGGTACGGGACTGAGTATAAATCGAAGTTGCACGTTCGCGTGTGCACTCGCCGTAGCCAGGGGTACGGGACTGAGTATAAATCGAAGTCGCACGTTCGCGTGTGCACTCGCCGTAGCCAAAAGGTGACGGGCCTGAGTATAAACCAAAGACGCACGTTCGCGTGTGCACTCGCCGTAGCCAGGGGTACGGGACTGAGTATAAATCGAAGTCGCACGTTCGTGTGTGCACTCGCCGTAGCCAAAAGGTGATGGGCCAGAGTATAAACCAAAGACGCACGTTTGCGTATGCACTCGCCGTAGCCAGGGGTACGGGACTGAGTATAAATCGAAGTCGCACGTTCGCGTGTGCACTCGCCGTAGCCAAAAGGTGACGGGCCTGAGTATAAACCAAAGACGCACGTTCGCGTGTGCACTCGCCGTAGCCAGGGGTACGGGACTGAGTATAAATCGAAGTCGCACGTTCGCGTGTGCACTCGCCATAGCCAAAAGGTGACGGGCCTGAGTATAAACCAAAGACGCACGTTCGCGTGTGCACTCGCCGTAGCCAGGGGTACGG
Source organism: Dendrocalamus latiflorus (assembly GCA_017311315.1). Classification (NCBI taxonomy): domain Eukaryota; kingdom Viridiplantae; phylum Streptophyta; class Magnoliopsida; order Poales; family Poaceae; genus Dendrocalamus; species Dendrocalamus latiflorus. The sequence continues at coordinate 3,672,085 of CM029641.1, read as the reverse complement.
GGCGGAGTATAAATCGAAGTCGTACATTCGCGTGTGCACTCGCCGTAGCCAAAGGGTGACGGGCCTGAGTATAAACAAAAGACGTGTGAGGGGACGCCCTCGCACGCACTCTCCGGAGTATAAATAAGACGCGGATGTTCTCCCTGCGCACTCTGCGGAGTCTAAACAAGACGCGAACTCCGCGCACGCCAGGGACCTCGTCCCTGGGCATACTCTTCGGAGTATAAATAAGACGTGGACGTTGACCCCACGCACTCTCGAGAGTATAAATAAGACGCGGATGTTCTCCCTGCGCACTCTACGGAGTCTAAACAAGACGCGAACTCCGCGCACGCCAGGGACCTCGTCCCTGGGCGTACTCTTCGGAGTATAAATAAGACATGGACGTCGACCCCACGCACTCTACGGAGTATAAATAAAAGTACGGAGGCCCCCCACGCGTTTCGCGACGCGGGCGAAGGACACGAATATTAATCGCAGCGAAGTGCCGAGGCTTACCTTCGCGTACTGTGGGAGGTGGGCGCAGCGCGCGTTGCCGAAGATACAGCGCGCCAGAGGCCACCCCCGCCATGAGGGATAAGAGGACCGGAACGCGCGCGCACTTCCGCCTCCACACCCGCCAGTCTACGGACTATAAAAAGGCGAAGCGCCGAGGTCCGCCTCCGCACCCGCCAGTCTACGGACTATAAAAAGGCGAAATGCCGAGGTCCGCCTCCGCAACCGCCAGTCTACGGACTATAAAAAGGCGAAGTGCCGAGGTCCGCCTCCGCACCCGCCAGTCTACGGACTATAAAAAAGGCGAAGTGCCGAGGTCCGCCTCCGCACCCGCCAGTCTACGAACTATAAAAAGGGGAAGCGCCAAGGATCTCCCCCGCAAGCGCTGCTCTAGGGAGCCCTCGCGCAACTACTTCGCCAACGGCGCGCTCCGAGCGTGGAGATCCCGTCCCCGCGCAGAATGTGGTGTACCGGTGAACCCGAAGTGGCATCAACACACAGCGCATATTCTAAAATGCCAGAAAATCTACACATTGGAAAAATCACACAAGTACAAAAGTCTGGCAACATCCTTGCCGTCCTAAGCCGATATCCCGCGGGCTCGTCCTTAACACGCGCTAAAGCTGGGGCCTCACCCGAAGAAGGTCGGCCTGCCCAAAACTTCAACGACTCCTCGGCCCGTTGCCAGCGTCGAAGGCGCCGTCGGGTCGCAAGGCCAGACGCGAGCAATCGCCCCCAGCAAGGAAGCTGCCCGGGATGAAGGCAGGTAGTCAGTTCGTGAAGCAAGCATGCACTTTATTCATTCAATAAAGGGGCAGACGTTACAATGCACGCCCACACCTAGCCACTTTGGCGTCGCACCTGTGAGCCTTCGGCATCTTCGGAGGCCCCAGCGCCACCCTCGTCGCGCCGCGGGACTTCGTCCAGAAATTGGCCGAGGCTCCCCTTCCCGTGAAGGGACTTCCGAAGCTCGACTTGCGCGGCGGCTATCCCGGCGTAGTCCCAGATCCGCTCGTAGAAGGATTTTACGAGGTGGCGAACGGCGCGGACTTCACCGGACATCACTCCGGCCCCGCCGGGCATCTCCAGCTGAGGGTTCGCTAGCCCGGCGATGTGCGTGCAACCACGGTGCCGAAGGAGGGCGCACACCAGGCACGACGCCACATAGGCACAGTGATCACCAAAGGTTGTCGCAGCCCCGCACGCAACGTTGGCGGCATCATGGATCCAGCGAAGGGCCCGCAGCAACTCCTCCGGGCCGAAGGCGTGGTCCGGCACTTCAGCTACAAGTCCTCGGAGGTGGACTTCCAGCATCTGCAGGGCATCCCACGCAATGACCGAAGCCTCGCCAAGCGTCTGGTTGCGCTCTGCTAGAGTCGAGGCAAGCTCGCCCTTTTCCTTCTCCAGCAAGGCGACTTGCTGCAGAAGGCCGTCCCGCTCCGCCGCGAACCTTATCCGCGCAGCCTCGATGGCCGACTCCCGCGCCGACGCGGCAGCCCCCTCGGCGTGCGCCTTCGCCGCGACGTACTCCGCCTCAAGCTGGCGGATTCGGGCATCCTGGGCGGACCGAACCCCAGCGGCCTCGTGCAACTGCCCCTCGGTGGCCTGCAGCCTATCTTCCAGCGCCCTTTGCGCATGAACGTAAGCCGTCTGCAGGACCTGCCCCAGCACCAGGGTCTGCAGGGCAAAGAGCGGTTCAGCAAGCGCAGCATGGCCAGGTGTTGTCACAAAACTACGTACTTACCCGCACCCCCGACACCTCGAAGCCGTCCCTCAGACGGTCCACCCCGTACGTGGGTAGCGCCTGCTGCCTGACGCTAGCAGCCACGTCATCCACAATGCCGTGCCATGCCCTCAGCGTCTCCGGCGGAGGGACGAAGTCCGCAGAGCTGGAGCACGGAACGCTCGTGCCAACAGCGCCGGAACACTCGCGTTTCGGCAAAGGCTCCTCCTCCAGAACGAGCGACGCTGCAGGCAAAAGTGCACGTGAGCACACTACAAGCAGCAACAAAAACATTCGAGGATAACCCATGCCAATTTACCCTCAGTGGCAGCCGGAGGGATTTGGGAGCCTGCAGCCGGAGGAAATTGGGAGCCCTCCCCTAGTCCCAGGAACGGGAACAGTGGCGCAAGCCCCTTCCGGAGGTGCGGTCCCGCGAGGAACAGAGGCTTCCGCGTTCGCCACCGTCGCAGATCGCTCCGGCAAAGCGGGCGGCGTGGCCCGAGGCGCAGGAGGAGCACGCGCCGTAGGGACCTCGGCACGAGTGTCGGAGTCCCACAAACTCCCGACGCTCGTTACCACAGTGAACCCCCTCGACGTCTGGTGGAGCCACGGCCGCAGGCACGGCCGTTTGGCTGGGATAGGGGCAGCAACCCCGTTTCAGCAGCCGCTGCGGGTATAGACCCCGCGGCTGCAACACCCGGGGTCAAAAGCCCCTCGGCGGCAACCTCCGTGGGCGACGCCTCAGCTCCGGCCGCCGCCGTAGGCAGAAGCCCAGCCCCGCGCGCCCCCGAAGAGGAGGCCGGAGGCTGCGCCTCCGGCATCGTGACGACTGCCACCGAAGGTGGCCCCTCCGGCGTCGCGGCGGCCATAGCCGAAGGCTGCGCCGCCGGCGTCGAGACGGTCGTCACCGAAGGTTGCGCCTCCGACGACGTAGTTGCCACAACCGGAGGCTCCACTTCAGCATTGTCGGCCGGCCCGGATCCCGTCTCGACGACCGCAAGGGGCGACAAAACTTCCTCCCTCTGGCGGGCTGTCGTGAGCCTGTCGTCCGGGACACTTCTGGAAGACACTTCGCCCCCGGCGTCCCCAGCCTCCAGGTCTGAGTCGGCGTATCTCGCCGAATCCGACTCCGCGTCGGCCGTGCCGGCGGCAACAGCAGGTGCGGCTGCGATGCCCAGAACGACAGACGCTCCTCCAGCCCCGCGCACCCCCGAAGGCGCTCCGCCGCGGCCCCTCTTGCGAGACGGCGCCTTCGTCCTCGCAGCACCGGCGTCTGGGGGTTGTGAAGACGGACAAGGGCGGTCCGGCACGGTAAGGCCCAGGGCCTCGCACACACAGTTTATCCGCCCCAGCCCCACCGCCGCAGTTGCGGACGAACGCTGCTCGTGTTCCCTGCCGGTATACAGCCCGAGGAACACGCGCGCGAGTCGCTCCGCGTCATCCAAGCTAATCTCTAAATTAAAGCAGAAGAAAAAGGGGGGTGAATACGTGACACGCTACGCGCGAGCGGAAGGAGCGAGGCGGTTGGCACTTACGAGGGGTGGGGGGCGCCGGCAGTACGCAGACCGACGGCTCAACGTTGTCGTCTCGACGACTCTCAACGACGAGGTGCCAGCCGCTCGCAAGTGGCGCCACGCCGTACATCACGAACTCTTCAGCGAGGTTGCGCATGTTGAAGCGGGCCGCTAGGCCCACGAGTCGCCGGGCCATTCGCCTGTCTTCGTCGTCCAGTGTCCGGCCGGGCGAAGTCTTGAATGCGATCGGCCGGCTCGTGCATTCGAGGTCGCTCCCGCTCTCTACACGGTGGCAGAACCACCGTTTCATCCATTGGGACTCCCACTTCCCGCGAGTGGATTTCGCGGGGAAAAGCTTGGTGCAGGACGACCGAAGAATGAAGCTAACACTGCCAAAGTTCGACAGTGTCCCGCCTTTCCGGTCTTTGGGCTGGAACCGTGCCTCGTGCAGATAGGCAAACAAAGAAGAGCTGGGCCAGCACGCTCCCGAGCACAAAGCCCAACTGTATACGGCAAGCCGGGCCATGGCGTTCGGAGTCAGCTGCGCTAGTTCCAGTCCGAAGGTCCGAAGGCCCTGCATCCAAGAAGGCGACGAAGACGATCGCCTCGGACGGCTCGGGATGCGGTTCGGTCTCGTCGGGGGCGGGCACTCGTACCGCCTGGGGGTCGGAAAGCTTCCCCTCGCGCAGCAACCGCTGGATGGCCTTCTCGGTCACAAGCGAGGGGCCCAACTCGCCGGAGAACGAGCCTTCCTTCTCCGTCGCCAGCCACCACTTGTCTGCCGCCGCCGGGTCGCGCTCGCTCAGCGAGTACTTCACCACCAGCGGCGACGGTCGTCGGCGAATGCCAGAGCCACCAACCGCCTGGCCGCGCTTGCCGCCGGAGGCCATCACTTCCCACGGACGGATTGAAGCGGTGGAGATATCCCAAAAGTATAGAGGGCGGAGCAGACAAGAAAGAGGGCGTAAAGGTGCGGGGACGCTGTTACGGGGGGCTATTTCAAGCCACCTCGCCCATATCGCCGCTACCGAAGCGCCGCAACGATCCGCGCGCCGGATGCAACCGCAGCGGTGCAAAGGTCCGCCCCGCACGATTCCCCGTAACCGAAGACGAGGCGTCATGGCGGTACACGCCACACGCGACCGCAGAACCAAGGACCGTCAACGCAAGCGGTCGCGGTCACGCAATCCCTGACCCACCGCGGCGCTCCAGTTACAAGCCGCCGCGTGCCCTAACCATGTGAAGGGACACTGCACGATGCAACAACCTGCCTTTTGGCAGGCTAGGCGTCGGTACGGTCCCAGTCGTCATTAAAGGCGCGCTACCAGACCGAAAGAAATGGAGCGCGCGTGCGCGTCTACATCGTCTTAGGCGCCAGCCTCTGCTGCCACCCGTTCGAAGGGTAGGGGACGGAGCGCGCGCGCGTCTACTTCGACTTAGGCGCCAGCCTTCGCTGCCACCCGGTCGAAGGGTAGGGGACGGAGCGCGCGCGCGTATACTTCGACTTAGGCGCCAGCCTCCGCTGCCACCCGTACGAGGGGTAGGGGACAGAGCGCGCGCGTCTACTTCGACTTAGGCGCCAGCCTCCGCTGCCACCCGTTCGAAGGGTGGGGGACGGAGCGCGCGCGCGTCTGCTTCGACTTAGGCGCCAGCCTCCGCTGCCACCCGGTCGAAGGGTAGGGGACGGAGCGCGCGCGCGTCTACTTCGACTTAGGCGCCAGAATCCGCTGCCACCCGTTCGAAGGGTAGGGGACGGAGCGCGCGCGCGTCTACTTCGACTTAGGCGCCAGCCTTCGCTGCCACCCGTTCGAAGGGTAGGGGACGGAGCGCGCGCGCGTCTACCTCGACGGTGCGCTGCCTCCGGTACCAACCAATCGGAGGACGAAGGACGGAGCGAGTGCGGTGCCAGCAGATTTTGGAAGAACGCAGAACAGCACATGCGACCACAGTAACTCGAGAATACAAAGGTCAATTTGCGGCAAGCGCAGACATGCTCTCGTAAACAGATATGCGTCACCACACCAACATATGCTCGTTCCCACAACCAGAGCGTGCGGATGACTTCATATCTGTCTACGAGAGCAGGTCAGGCCTTGCCATTTCCGCATCAAGCCGTGAAGTATTCCCATAAATAGGACATATTTTGTTCACCAACGCTCGCTGACATTAGCGTCGGCCGACGCAGTCATCAAACGCAGATGAACAAAATTTGGCCTACATGTGAGAAGTTAACCATGAACAGGTACGGGACACCCAGCAAGGGATGTCCAGGGAGCGGCCCCCGACGCCAACATATTTATACCCAGCCTCACCAGGCGAAGAGTCGCCAGCGTGGAGGGACGCCAATCGGCAGCATGCCAACCGACGGAAGCGCAACCGCCCGCAGCCCACCGCGTGCGCATCGGAAACCGTCGCATGCTCCACTCACGAGAAGGCGCACTACACGACGCGACAGCCCGCCCCTTGGCAAGCCAACCGCCATTAAAAGCGCACTACCCGTCCACACGGTCGCGTTAGCCTCCAAGCGGCAAGGCCAACAGCGTGCGCGCCTCTGCATCGACTAGGGCGCCAGCTTCCGCTGCCACCCGTTCGAAGGGTAGGGGACGGAGCGCGCGCGCCTCTTCGTCGACAAGGGCGCCAGCTCCGCTGCCACACAACCACAAGCTTGGAGAGATTCACAGGCCGCAGGGGACGGAGGGGGCCAAAGGACTCGGCGACATGGCTTCGGCCCTGTGAAGCCCTTCACCATGAGAGGCTCCTGTTGTAGGGGTGGCCCCCACCTAAGCCCAGCAGGCCTGTTAGGAGGTTAAAGAACTAAAGTAACATGTGTAATGACCCAAATACCCCTGATGGGGATGTACGGATGTAAGGGCATAATTGTAAAAGTATACCCCATATGAATGTATATATCAGGATGAGGGGAGGGTGAAGACAACACTTCCACCTCTCCACTACCACCTCTCTCTCTCTGTTTGGTCTGTAACCACAACAGTATGCTATGCAATTATACTTTGTGGTGCACTCATGCAATCACTTTTCATATGGGCATCAAATCAACATTAAACGTTCCTGAAAAAATCTAGATGCATGTCTTAATTTACTCTATGTATATATAAAATTACAAGTTCAAATATATTCTACGTCGAGATTAACAAAATTAAGAAAAATATGACAAATGATAAATCAAAAGGAAAGAATAGAAAGAAAAAGACAAATGCTGCAACTCACAACAAATGATCTTTTTTGTTTTTTCTAACACAGTTTGTATTTAAAGTTGAAATTTTAAAGATTGCTAGAACATTCTATAGACTACATCACCAATTGTTTTGGGATTTTTTTTACGTTGTTTTGGTGCCAAGAGTAGATTTTTTTTTTATAAAAAATTATGCTGAGACCGAAAGTTGATTGTATAAATGCAAGAAAAAGGGTGATGGCATAGTATATATTGCTAGCCAGTAAGGGGACATCGGTTGATCAACGGCAGTGGTGGCGGGAGACGGCAATTTGGTGTTCGCTGCGGACGTTTCCAAGTATCCGTCGCACATTAGCAATTTCACTTAATCTCTACTGCTTAAAAAAAAGTTGATGATGATAGTGGTTCATCTGTCCCTCCTAACTCCTTTTACAGCTCTCTAAAATATCTCCAACAAAAATAGAAAAATCAATCTACCAAAAAAACAAATTGCACCACCCTAAAAATTCTCTACAAGAAAAAATAGCATAGCTCTGTCGGATGTGCGTTAGAGCCGAGGGTGCAGAGACACGATGCGGCCAAGCGAGGAGGCTGAGCCGAGGGCGTAGGCCAAGCAAGCCGATCCTAACGATGTCGACTCGACATGCATAGGATGATATGATTTTTGTTTATCTGTAGCAAAACACATCCATCTATCTATTTATTACTAAAAGTCTTTTAGAGTTCCTAAGAAAAAAAGAAAAATATACTAGAAATTCTTATAAAAAAACAAAACATCTAGCTCTTAATTTAGTGGACCTAAGTTATGACGGCTTAGATTAAAAGAAAGAGTTCATATCTATCTATATCTATAATAATTAGGCACTTTAAGAAAGCTTCTACATTAACCCTTAATTTGATGGACCTAAGTTATAACGGCTCAAGTGAAAAAAAGAGTTCATATCTATCTATATCTATAATAATTAGGCACTCTGAGAAAGTTTCTAAGTTAACCAGAAAGATCTATCTATAATAATTAGACACTATGAGGAAGCCTCCACATTAATCAGAAAAATCCAACCATCTATTTAATGGATGAATCTAAATTATAATAGTTCAGATTAAAGATGTCACATATAGGAAATTAAATATTATGTTAACGTAGGACTCTACTTTGCTAGAATAAATATAGAGATCATTAGTTAATTAAGGGAACTCTCTGCAATCTGCTCCTCATTGCCATCCGTAGCCAAGTTCAGCACGTCTTGTGCCCAAAGGATATTGATTAGTATTTGTCATTTTGGTACGTGAAGGATTAACCGTAACGTGGTTTTCTATTGGAATTGACGGCTTTAGGAGAAATTTAATTTAGCCCCGGCGTATCATTTTCCTACGCGAAAATTCTACGAGTTGCGCTGTTTCCTTGTACAAAATCGCTAGGGGTTGTACAATTTCCAGTAAAATCTATATAAAACTCCTACCAAATTTCTTTGTTCCACATATACACCGTTCTTATAAACACAAACGCAGCTCGGAGTAAATCCGTATGACATGACTTAACCCCAGCTGTGACGAAGCTAGGATTTAGTTATATCCCAAGCTCAACAGTGGAATAATTTGTGTTATCTAGGCTGGACCATAAAAATGTTATTCAGATTAGACTGAATTTACTCGAGCTGTACACTAAATATTTTTCTATATTCTAAGCTGAAATTTACCTTGTTTGGGATATGGCTCTGCCCCTGTCAACCAACAGATGGTAAGAGAGTAGAACTAATGATTGGCTAGGACTCCGGGAGAGGGAGGATAGGGCACACACTGGACAAACAGCCCACCTTAGCTCGATCCCGATGTATCTCCAGTGATCCCCAATAGGCCTCTCATCGCCCTCGGTCCCAGGGATTAGAACATATATTTAACAGGTTTCTAAAATTAATAATATGATTTTATTTATTAATTTACAAATAACTATAGCTTCAAAATATATGTTCAAGTACATAGATTCCCGTTTTAGTCTAAATATATATATATATAAATACATCATGCGTATTAGAAACTATAATTTATAAGAAAAATAATGCAATTTTAATTATTCTTGTGCTTGAGGTCCTCTTCCAGTGTCACAACCCATCATCTGTCGATTCTTGACTCTTGAGCCTGTAGGTCTGCATCCCCAATTCTTCTGAAAACTCTAGAAATATGACATTAATTATTGAGTGGTGCATGCCCATTACTGAGTGGCTTCTGCATCTGCGAATGTAACATCCAAGATGAGTGGAGTGGTGCATGCGCCTTTTGGTTGGCTTCTTCACCAAGATGAGTAACTGCAAGTGACTAGTGGGAAAGCTGGTCGATGGTCTTCGTATACATCTGAGCCGTTCCTTTGTCGACGAGGTCTCTTCATGGAACATACGTGTCAAGTTGTTGTAGAAAAAACAAAGGGCCTGTTTTTCTTTTTTACTGCGGTTTGTGGTTTTTGACTACGATTTGTGACTTTTGGGCTGTTTGTACGAGAGATTACAGAGTAACAGAAACTCACGTGCGGTTTTTGTCAATATAAATGAAGTCAGTAAAGTATGTACTACAATTAACTAGTAGATCCTATCTTAAAAAAATATTCCGTTTAAACACTAGTTACTGTAGAAAAATCAAAATACAACTTTTAAAAGCTGAAAAGAATAGGACCAAAGGCAATTGAATTGATGACTTACTACGCTGAGCCTCTATGCGTGGCCCTCTCTGAACCATGGACGCGTCTGCTCAGCTATTCGACTCGTTCCGTCTATATAATGTACATTCATTCACACCGCTGAGCCCCATCGATCTTCTCTTGCACATACACAATACATAAGATTTGGTGCAGTAACTAATTACTTGATTTGATCGAATGGATCATCAGCTCATCCAACTCACGCATCCTGTGCCTAGCTCATCTGCAAAGCCGGCGACGCAGTCGTCGAACGATGCACGCTTGTGCATGTGCTCTTCTCTCTATCTTGCCCTCTGCAAAGGGCAGATGGAAGAGGCCATGGCGCTACTTGAGCACCAACACGGTGCTGCAGCAGATCAAGCCACTGGTAACTGCTTGCTTTTTTTTCTTGGGTATATTATGTACTCCTTACCAATCGTAGTGCTAGCTCCAAATGCACCGGTGTGGAGTAGGGATGGTAATTGTGCCCGTTCACCCGTATACCTGTGGATAAATACCATAATGGAGCCGGGTATATGATATTTGTTTACCCACGGGTATGGAAATGGGGGGAAACACTCTACCCGTCGGGTAAACGGGCACGGATATGGGTAAGCTCCACCCGTACCCACCCTGCCCGTTTACCCGTGATATGGTTTGACAGTGTTGGAAATAATCTTGTTTTAGAAGTCGTATGCGAAGTTTGGAAGTGATCGAAACCAAGACGAAGGAAAAATCAGAAGTCGTAGATGAAACAGAGTTCTAGTCGAAGTCGGATTGAAGGACCGGTTAGACCGGAAAGACAGTTGTAACTGAAGTCGAAAGTCAGTAGAAGTCGTAGTCGAAACGTTGGAATCAGAGTCGGAGTCGGAGTTGGTTAGTAATTCGTAGTCGGAACCCGAATAGGAGTTGTAGATCTGGGTATAAATAGGGGGAGGAGTCATGTAATTTGTAAGCTGAAAAGTGCCAAGAAGTACCGAGCCATTGCGAGAAGTAAAGAAGAGAAAGGAGAAAAACTCTGTGTTGCTGCTTTCCTTCGGGCAATTCCGCAGCCGTGGTCGTAAGCCCTTACGACCACGGCAAAGGAATAGTGATTTTTCGACCACACAGAGAAGGCTACGACCACGGTGAAGGTGGTCGTAAGGAGTTGCGACTACGCCGAGAAGACCAGTACGTGGTCGGAAGTGACTCCGACCACGTTGAAGGAAGTGAACGTGGTCGAAAGGGTGTTCGACCACGGTGAACAGTGATCGCCAGCATCACTGCGTGATCGTAGAGGGTTTCGATCACGGTATTTCGAGTGGCTGAAGGAAGGGCAGCGAAGCGATAAAGAAGAGCGGTCAAAATTTCTACAGTAAGTTTATGACCACGAAGGAAAATCGATCGGTAGAGTGATTGAAATGGTCGGAACTGATCGTAAGCACTCAGAACCGGTCGTAAATAGTTCTAACCGGTCGTAAACGACTTTAACCAGTCGTAAACGGTCCTAGGAGGTCATAAGACTTTCCATCAGTTGGTATCAGAGCCATGGAAGAAGAATCGAAGGCTAAAGAGAGCGTGACGCTGCAATACCCCCTCCTCAGTTCGGATAATTATCCGGTCTGGGCAATGAAGATGAAGGTCAACATGATTGCTCAAGGCGTTTGGGGCACGGTCGAACCAAAGGAGAAGGACAAGGTCCTCAATGATCGACTGGACAAGATGGCAATGGCGGTGATCTATCAAGTCGTGCCCGACTCGATGATGAGGCAACTGATCGGCAAGGAGACCGCACGAGAGGTCTCGATGACTCTGCAGACAATGCATGAAGGAGTAGATCGGGTGAAGGAAGTTCGACTCCAAACATTACAGAGTGAGTTTGAATCAATGAAGATGGGAAAGAACCAGACTGTGGAGGAGTTCTCTGGGAAGTTTAATGACGTCGTAAACGAGATCAAATCTCTCGGCGACAACCTGAAAGACGAGGTGGCGGTGAAGAAGTATTTGAGAGTGCTGCCAGAAAATTCTCCCCCAGTCGTGACCATACTCACGTACTCGCAAGACCTCTCGAAGTTGAAAATAGAAGAGGTAACTGGGGCGCTCAAAGCACACGAGCAGCTCCTGAAGAGCTATCAAGCTGACAACAAAGAACAAGGGTCTTACAACCAACAAATATTGCTCACTAAGGAGGACACGAGGAATCAAGACAATCCGGACCAAACAGACTCATATGGCCAGCAAGGTCATGGATTTCAATCCGGAAGAGGAGGAAGAGGTGGTCGTGGAACTGGTCGAGGTGGAAGATTTCAAGATAAGTCTCACATTCAATGTTTCGAATGTGAAAAGTTCGGCCATTATGCTGCCGAATGTCGGAGCCACATCCAGTGCCATAACTGCAAGAAGTATGGTCACTATGCTGCGAATTGCCGGAGTAAGAAGAAGGTGGAGGAAGTCAACATGGCTCAAACGACTGAACACAAAGAACCAACGCTGCTGTTGTCGCACTGCACTGTTGAAGAACCGACGATTGTGCTACTGAACAAAGGGAAAGTATTTCCAAGTTTGATGGACAGGGGAGAGTAGACACAGGAACAGTCAGATTGGTACCTCGACAATGGAGCTAGCAACCACATGACGGGTACATGCTCGATGTTTCATGAGTTGAACAAGAATGTGCTCGGTAAAGTGAAGTTTGGAGACGACTCAACCATGCAGATCAGAGGAAAGGGGACAATTCTATTGAAGTGCAAGGATGGAAGTCAAAGATCGCTGTTAGATGTGTATTATATACCAAGTCTTTGCGGCAACGTCATAAGTCTTGGACTGACCGAAGAAGGTTGTCGGATCGAGCTCAAAGATAATCACCTTAGAGTTTTTGACAGCAGAGAGCGGCTGCTAATGAAGGTGCAAAAATCAGCAAATCGATTATACAAGATACCATTGAAAATTTGGAGACCAGCTTGTGTGAAGAATGGTCTAGAGGAACCAGAGCATGAAAGACTTCATTTACAGTCAGTCGAAGACAAGCCTAAAGTCGTAACAAGTAAGTCGAATGAAAAGCAAGTCATGGCAGACGACAAGAAAAAAATCTGAAGTCGTAACGAGCAAGTCGGCAGAGGTGAACGGACGTGGTCGAGAAGGTGTTCGACCATGGCAAAAAAATGTTTGAACGTGGTCAAAAGACATCACGACCACGACAATCCAGCGGTAGGCATTCAGCCGACTTCGAACGATCAACCACACGCACAGGTCCCAGGATCAGCCTGAGCGGTCTAGGCATCGGCCCAAGTGGTCTAGGCATCGACCCAAGTGGTTGACACTGGTCGCATGAAGTAAACAGTGGTCGACACAGACCACAGTTAGCAAGCACAGCCGAGGAGCGAAGGGCTGGCCCGGGTTGTCGAAACATCAGCCCGGGTGGTCGATTCCGACCACACACTGAAGACAAAGTCGAAGCAAGCGGCATAGGAGGTGCCTACTCGCATGTAGATATTTCTAGAGGCGCGCATGCAGATGGAGGGAAGGAAGGTGAAGTCGTACCAGGCGCAACTAGCGCAAAGGAAGGTCAAAGCAGTGAAAGCATGAGTGGTCGGCACAGACCTCATGATGCAAGCAAAGACATGGCAAGCAGAGGCTTGGGAGGAGCTCTCACACGGACAAGAGAAGGAAGTCAGAGATGGATCCTGAGGTGGCGGGAGGAAGCATGGCATGACGGACGGTGGTCGAAAGCAAGATCACACAACAGTGAAATGAGTTGCTGGTGGAGGAAGCGTGAGCAAGAATTGCAGGGAGAAAACGACCAGAGCAAAGGCTGTGGGAGTAGGTGCTCTAGCCCAGAAAGCTCGGTCAAGGAAGAAGCAGAAGCAGGAGAACGTCAAAGTGATCGAGGAAGAAGATCGGCATGATGGAAGTTACTAAAACAAGATTAGGGAGAGAATGTTGGAAATAATCTTGTTTTAGAAGTCGTATGCGAAGTTTTGGAAGTGATCGAAGCCAAGACGGAGGAAAAATCAGAAGTCGTAACTGAAACAGAGTTCTAGTCGAAGTCGAATTGAAGGACCGGTTAGACCGGTTAAATTTACGGTTCTACCGCTTGCTACAGTAGCTGCGGTACTGCCGTTGCTACAATAAAATTAGGATGAATAGTATTTTCGGTGCGGTTTCAAAATCCAAAATTGAGAGAACTTTTAATCCATAGATCCAAATGACATAAAAATGTGCATGGATCTACTTTAGAATGTCAGAAACCTATTCCAATAAACGATTATGAAAATCATAGTCAAAGGTGAGACCTTTTTTAATTTATTGGAAGGTTGCATTAAAACCGGGCCAAAACCTCGAGCAATAAATACAACTTGCTCGTGGGTAGGTGATGGCCAAGATGGTTCTAGATGTATTCACACATATCACAGCAAGCTACTACACCGAAGAATCACAACCAAAAACTCTCGGATCAAGAGATGGACCAAAGAGGCCAAAATCAAGCAAAACAGGGTTTTCTTGTGAATCTTGCTATCAAAGTGGCTATATAGGAGGAAATATATTCTTAAGAATTATCTCTATCTCTTATACGTTCTTGACACAGCAAGATCACAAAAGAGAAAAAAGAGAGATCAAAGCCAATCAAAAGTTAAGCACATCAATCAAAAATAAAAAGAGACACAAGAGATGCAAAACGATTGATGTATTGCTTACTTGAGAAAGTAGATTTTATAGCCACTCTACCTTAGAGGACAAAGAGCACACAAGGCACTCACTCTCAAACTCTAACCTTAGATATGAGAACACAAGAGATGGATTGGATAGTTAACTCTACATGTCTCCATCCTAACCCTTTTATAGATGGACAACCAGCCACCTACATTTCTTAATGGATCCTATCCATTATTACAATGGGAGAAGTTTGTTAACCCTACACATATAGGTTTTACTCTCACAAGTTCACTTATGTATGCTTTGCAAAGCTCATAAGTATGCATCCGCTAAACTCTTAGCCTTAATCCAACCAACTCCACCTTGACCTAATCTGCTCTCCAACACCTCACCCATGCGCCGTGGTTTTGACCCAAGATGGTTTCCGGTATTTTGGTCAAACTACCAAAATACCCTTTCTTGACCCGATCATCACCAACCACTGCAATCAATCACCATGCTTGCCATGTGTAGGTGCACCACTAGCCTACCACACGTCGTCACGTCACTTCCATCCCGGTTCCACCGAACCACGGTTCACTTCGTCCGTGCAAACTATATGGCATCATCTCGTCGTTCGAGCTCGTCTTCAACATTCCTGTGTTTCTCGTGCCATGCTTGAGCTCACTATCTCACCCAGCATCCTCGATCGTTCTGGGCCTCAACTCCTCCATGAGTCTAGCCCCGATCCTCGCCATTGACCACGGTTAACTTTAAGCGATCTTGCACATTCAAAGATAAAGAAATTGTTTTCAGACATAAGTTCTTCATAACTTGACCTACATTAGCTAAGACATACATCATGCACCCTTAATCCAATGACCCAGGTCAAATCAACTTAATCCATGACTCAATTCCCTAAAATCTTGTTTTTTGGAAAGATCGGAAGTACCATACTTACCATACCGGTACTTCCGCTTTGCGGTACTACCGCTCCCTAAAGCGATACTTCCGTACTTGAAAACCTCACCTAGACCTCTCTGAAAAAAATGTATTGCAACTCAACCCTTTACTTCTGCTAAACCGTACTACCGCACTTATGCCTATGGTAAAGCGGAACTACCGCACTAATATCTGTGGTACTTCTGATTTTTCTGAAACTTACAGAAAACAATACAAATCAAATACAATATTTGCAAAACCAATTGCCCACTCTATAAATATTATAATGATTCATTATATCAATATCATGAATCTTCTCATATGATGCTTAAGTTTTTGAAGCGTGATTGCGCATACATACATTTGGGTTTGTTTCAGGCATTCAGCATGGACAGTGTGACGTACTCGAGGTGAGCGCGGAGAGGAACACAGTTTTTCACATAGCTGCGCAGCAAGGGCACGACGAGCTGGTCCGGGAGCTCTACGTCAGGTTCGAGCACAAGGCGAAGGGCCTCCTCTCTTCCCGGAACTCGGCGCTGGACACGCCGCTGCACTGCGCGGCGAGGGCGAGGCGCGACAGGGTCGTGTCTCTCCTCATCCAGCTGGCGCAGGACTGCGGAGAGCGCATCCTCGGATGCAAGAACGAGGACGGGGACACAGCCCTGCATCTGGCGGCGAGGCACGGTCATGGTGCCGCGGTGGAGGCTCTTGTCTCGGCGGCGCCGGAGCTAGCGTCCGGGCTGAATGACGCCGGTGTGTCGCCGCTGTACTTTGCGGTGATGAGCAGGTCAGTGCCCGCCGTCAGAGCGATAACGACCAGGTGCACGGATGCGTCGTCCGTCGGCCCGAGCTCGCAGAATGCCCTGCACGCTGCCGTCTTCCAGAGCCCAGGTTAACTGCTTCTACAACTTTCAAGCACCTAAGAACGCTTTCATTAATTCCATATGAACATTAATTCGCAGATATGGTTAACCTGATATTGCAATGGAAGCCTGCTCTGGCCAGCGAAGTCGACGCCAACAGCAGCAGCCCGCTACATTTCGCGTCGTCCGACGGCGACCTTTCTATCGTACGTGCAATTCTATGCTCCACGCCACCGAGCACGGTGTACATGCAGGACTCGGACCGGCTCTCGGCTCTCCACGTCGCGGCACTGATGGGCCATGACGGTGTCATCAAGGAGCTGATAAAGGCCTGTCCCGACGCCGCCGAGCTCCGCGACGGCCATGGCAGGACATTCCTGCACGCCGCGGCCAAGGAAGGTCGCTCATCGGTTGTGCAGCGTGCCATCGAGAACTCGATGCTGGACGGCCTCGTGGATGCGCAGGATAGGGATGGGAACACACCGCTCCATCTCGCGGTGGTTGCAGGCCACTCCCGTGTCGCGCACGCCCTGACGCAGAGTGGCAAAGTGCGAGCCGACGTTATGAACAAAGATGGGGACACCCCGTTTGATCTCGCCGCGACATTGACCAGTTTCTCCTCCATGGTAAGTATCGCACAATTTCAGTTTGCAATCATGCACGACCAATTTAACCCTAAGGTGGATTGTTCCATCGTGGGATCATCCTATGAATTATGGGAACTAGTCGACAACCCTTGCATTCGTACTTAGTCTCAATAACAAAAGATAAACATTTGAAAATTTATATTACGAAAATAGTACTTAAGGTAAAACTTAACTTTAGAGTAGAAAGTACAATCAAATTTCAATTTTAACTTTAATTTTCAGTTTTTAAAAACGTATCCAAGTTCTTCTGAGAATAGAAAGTGCTCCCTGATTGATGAACTGATATTTTATTTTTATTCTAAATCATGGTTATTTAGGGATTGTACGATGGAGTTCCTATTGAAATAAGATTGCTAATTTTTTTTATTTATGGATTGTAGTTGTCGTAGAATTTATTTTCAGTTTTAGATTAAAAATTATAAATAAATCCAGTTGCCAATTTTTATTCTAAATTTCATCTATTTGGCAACTTTTATTCTAAATTTCAGCTATTTAGGGATTTTTACTTTGGAGTTCGTACACTAATCAAAATGTTATTTTTCATTTAGTATTTATTCCAAATTTCAGTTTCATGGTGGACTTCATATCAATGTTCTAAATAGCGGGCTAAGCCCCTTAGCGGCCGCCTCTCCCAAAGGCTAAGAAAGGTTATAGCGGGCTATAGCGGACAGCTTCCAATAGGTGGGTATCGCGATGATTTGGGCCTGCGCGTGATTTGGGCCGAGGAAAATGAAAGCCCACGCAGAAACTTGCCCTAGCGGCGCTAAATGAACCTCCATTTAGCGGTAATAGCGCGCTATTAGCCGCTAATAGCGGAAAAATTCGTTTAGCGCCAAATATGGTATAGCTTAGCATCTGACCTCCCCAATCGCTATAGCCCGCTAAAGCTGCCGCTAAATCCCGCTATTTAGAACATTGCTTCATATACAGATCCAATTGCTAATTATTATTTAATTTTCATTCCGAATTTCGGCTATTTAGGAGTCTTATTTTGTAGAATGTATGTAAAACAAATTGCTATTTTTTATAACGCATTTCATTTTTTTTGTTTTACTTGACTTGAACTATTTCTTTTAGTCTAAGCCATTATAACTTAGATACAACAGATTTTTTTTAAATTTTTATTTCTAATTTGTGTACTCTTGGAATTTTAATTCCAAATAAAATAATAATTTTCCAATTTCATTTAGTTCTTACTATGATTTTAATATTTTGGAATTCAAATAAACATCAAATTATTAATTTTTCTTTGATTTTTATTCCAAACATCCATATTTATGGATTGTATATGACATGGATTTTTCTAGTTTTAGGTTGAGATTCATGCATAAAGGCAATTGCTAATTTTAATTTAATTTTATTCCAAATTTAACCTTTCAGGGATTTTAATTTGGAATTCGTATGGAAATTAAATTGCTATTTTTATATTATATTTTATTCCAAAATTCAGTTTTATGTTGGAATTCACATACAAATCTAATTGCTTTTTTAAAAAAAAATTGTTCCAAATGTAAGATACTTAGGGATTTTGCTTTGAAGTTCGTATGGAAAGTAAACTGCTATTTTTTAATTTTTTATTCTGAATTTTATTTATTTTTATTGTATTTGATGTGGGGTTTTTTAATCCAAGCCATTATAACCCGAGCCCACTAGATGGACGGCCAGATCCTTTTCTTTTTTCATATTAATATGGAAATTTTCTTGGAGTGCCCAATTAGTATATATATATATAGATACATAGATAAATCATTAGATCAACATCCAATGGATCCCATGCCTCAACTCACCACCAGACCATCGGCACCATAGGGATATAATATAGGGCCAGGTCCTCATGAGGCGATCGAAAAGAGAAGGTGAACTAGTAAGGAAATGTATGCTATGCAATTATACTTTGTGGTGCACTCGTGGAATCACTTTTCATATGGGCATCAAATCAGCATTAAAAGTTCCTGAAAAATTCTAGATGCATGTCTTAATTTACTCTAGTATATAGAAAATCGTAAGTTCAAATTTATTCTACGTTGAGATTAACAAAATTAAGAAAAATATGATAAATGATAAATCAAAAGGAAAGAATAGAAAGAAAAGGCAAATGCTACTATTCACAACATATGATCTTTTTTGTTTTTTTCTAACACAGTTTGTATTTAAAGTTGAGATTTTAAAGATTGCTAGAGCATTATATAGACTACATCACCAATTGTTTTGGATTTTTTACGTTTATTTGGTGCCAAGAGTAGATTTTTGAGACCGAAAGTTGATTGCATGAATGCAAGAAAAAAGGTGATGGCATAGTATATACTGCTAGCCAGGAAGGGGACATCGGTTGATCAACGGCAGTGGTGACGGCAACTTGGCGTTCACTGCGGACGTTCCCAAGTATCCGTCGCACATTAGCAATTTCACTTAATCTCTACTACTTAAAAAAATAGTTGATGATGATGGTGGTTTATCTGTCCCTCTCAACTCCCTTTACACCTCTCTAAAATATTTTCAACAAAAAATAGAAAAAATCAACCTACCAAAAAAAACAAATTGCACCACCCTAAAAATTCTCTAACAAGAAAAAATAGCTAGCTCTATCAGATGCGCGTCAGAGCCGAGGGTGTGGAGACATGATGCGGCCAAGCGAAGAGGCTGAGCCGAGGGTGTAGGCTGGGCAAGCCGATCCTAATGATGTCGACTCGACATGCATAGGATGATATGATTTTTGTTTATCTGTAGTAAAACGCATGCATCTATCTATTTATTACTAAAAGTCGATGACAGGTCTTTTTAGAAAAAAAGAGAAATAGACTAGAAATTCTCATAAAAAAGTAAAACATCTAGCTCTTAATTTAATGGACCCAAATTATAACGACTCAGATTGAAAGAAAGAGTTCATATCTATCTATATCTGTAATAATTAGGTACTCTGAGGAAGTTTCTAAGTTAACCAAAACGATCTATCTATAATAATTAGGCATTAAGAAGAAGCTTTTATATTAATTAGAAAGATTTAATCATCTAGTTAACGGATGAATCCAAATTATAACGGTTTAGATTGAAGGTGTCACACATGGAAAATTAAATATTGTGTTAACGTAGGACGCTGCTTTGCTAGAATAAATATAGAGAGCATTAGTTAATTAAGGGAACTCTCTGAAATCTGCTCCCCATTGCCATCCGTAGCCAAGTCCAGCACGTCTTGTGCCCAAAGAGTTCACTTGCAATTTGAAGCTTCAACAATGAAAATAATATGTCAATTAACCCAAACTTGTATAGGGCTGAATTTGATTACTGGACTAGGCCTCTTACTGCTGGACTGGGTAGCTGTGCTGAGGATAAGTTTGTAGGATTAGTGTCTTTATCCGGTGGGTGGATAGAGCTCTCCTAATTCTATACTAGTAGTGTGCTCGTGCCACGCACGCTCGTCGCCGCCGGCCACCGCCGTTGAGCCGACACCGCCGTTAGCTGCTGCCGCCGACTCCATCGCTGCCTCTGCCGCAACAAGCCGCCCCCGCCGCCGGCGCCATCGCCGTCGGAGCCTCTCATACAGCCGCATGCATTCGTGCAAATGCGAGCACGCGAGCGAGCGCCGTTGCGTACGCTGCCGGCCACCGCCGCCGCTGCCGCCGTCGCCACCGCCGACGCCAGTCCTGCCACCGCCTCCACTGCGTCACGGCCGCTGCGCCATGCGGCTATTGCGCGCGTGCTCGTGCGTGCGTGTGGCAGCCTGTGCTGCGGCGCTGCCGGCCGCCGCCGCCGACCGGCACTTCTTGCTCACGTACGGCAAAACGAGAGAGGGAGGTAGAGAGGAGAGAGAGAAGAGATTGAGAAGTTTCCATGCAGAATACGTGAAGGAGAGAGAGATACGGGTGAAATATTCATGGGAGAGAGAGAAATGGTTGGGGAAAGTTTTTCCTTCCTTTGTTTTGTGGGCGCGGGGTGGGGTTCTGGGTTCAATGATGTGCATGATCCGGATGATTTTGGCCTTAGGATCTTCAATGAGTAAGAGAAGAAGGCTTGAGGAGAGATCTAGGCCATTCATTTGTATGAAGTTGGATTACTTTGGTACACAAATCTGGGTGGACTTAGATTAGGCATGACTGTAGGGGTGGTTGAGGGGGTGGATTTAGTAAAGAAAATTTTGGTGTATTATAGAGGGGTAGAGATTAATAATCGATCTGATATTATCTGTTTTTTTCATCCTTTAGAGTAACGATACAATATATTTTTAAATATATGTTATTTAACAGAGAATAAAATGTGATAGCCTTTATTCAGATAGTAGGCCAGTAATCCGTATCTCACGCTCCTTAAAGTTTCAACTAGAGAAAGCAATTTGTTTCTTTCAAAAGAATTTAAATTATCCTTTAACTTTTTTATTAAAAAGTTGAGTAAGTTATATACATTTTTTACCTAATATAACATAGAGAAAATTTTAGGGCATACACCAGCATTAATTGTTCCCCCGCACGTAAAAAAAATACAAATAACAGCACTCAACTACATGTTTAATAATTAGTGCGAAGTGCGGGACAAAGTAAACTATGCCTGCACACAAGTAGGAATCCAGCAAGGTAGCCCTGTCTCCTGTCCTTATTCATTTCTTCCTGCATCAACTTTAGGCTTCGAGTCACTAGAAATATCAGTGCTGGGATGAGCAGCTTCCAGTGAAGACAATGAGTCGGGCAGGAAGAGGAAGATCGGGTCATTTGAGAGAGGGAGGGAGTCTATAGGCAAAAGCGGGAGCTCATTTTGGATGCTTTATTTCTACATAGTTTTAACCCCAATATATTCCGTTAATATGGATGCATCACTCACTCGGTTAACTAAAGAATAAAATAGAACTTTTGAGCATCTAATACCACTACTACAGAAAAGGTCATTACAGACGGTTCAAAAACGTCATCACAAACGGTTTTATGAACCGTCTGAATTGATGAGTCAGTAATAATACGAGGTCATCATAGGCGGTTTTCGAACCGTCTGTGGTGCAAATATCACAGACGGTTTTTAGTTTAGAACCATATGTGATATGTAAATATCACAGACGATTTTTAACTTTAACTAAAAACCGTTTGTGATATTTATAAATCACAGACAGTTTTTATTTAAAAACCGTCTGTGATATTCTCTTCTACTCCTAAACCTATTTTTGTTTATTGGCTAGCCTCAGGAAATGCTAGCCATGCCCTCTAAAACAAGCAGATCAACATATACATGTATACATCTAATTCACATCTCAATTCATTTCACAAACATAAAACATCCATTTTTATTAAGATTAGAGCCTACCATTACAATATCCCAAAACAACGAGCAGGTTACACAACAAGAACAGAGAAAAAGCAAAGATCCTCTATGCCTTCTCGCCCTTGATGCAACGCATGAGCTGGATGTCTTTGACACCCACCATCTTCGACGTTGATTGAGCGTCTGCACGGTTGGCACGAGCTAGTTGCTTCTGCGGTGTCTTGCCTCCCGTAGACTTGTGCGTCGTCTGCAAGGAGGAGGACAGCAAGGAGGAGGAGAATAGCAAAGAGGAGGAGAACAGCAAGGAGGAGGACAGCAAGGAAGAGGAGACCAGCAAGGAGGCTGGGTTTTGGTTATATTTATAGGGGAGGGAGAGGGAGGGAGAGGCAGGAGTTCGAAATTTTTGGCGCGGGAACGGAGAAGCGGAGCTACGATCCGTGGGGTGAGGATTGGTGGATTTCTATTGGCTAGGATTGGGTTGAGGAGGATCGACGGGCCCAGCGGTCAGATTATCACAAACGGTTCTATATATAGAACAGAACCGTCTGTGAATTAGAGCACAAAATTTTATATACCGATGCAATATAAACTAGTCTGAAAAGATAAAATAACAAAGTTTTACATAGGTTATATATACTCATTTGAAAGGTTTCGATGAGATCTACAACTTTTCAGTTGAAGCAAAATCCAAATTCCAAAAGGAAGACCAAGAAAAAGGGCAAAAACATAAACCAAAAACTTGCAACGCAGGTTTAGGTCCAAAGATGGCCAATTTTTGGGGTCTTGGAGGGCGACTGGTGCAAGCGGGTCGTTTTTTTGGATCGGGCTCATCGTTAGTTTTCCAACGAGTACAAAAACGTTGAAAACGGACACCGTATGCAAAAGTTATGCCCGTTTTACTGAAGGTATCTCAAAACTGAATCATACTCGGACTTAAGCAGGAAAATATGAAATTTTGAGGGATTGCAAGGCGGGAAACGTATCACAGACTGGAATATCACAGACGGTTTTATAATAAAAACGGTCTGTGATACTCCTTTTCCTGCCACAAATTTGGCGTCTAGTATTAGGCTTTCTGTAGTAGTGTATAAACATGGAGTAATTTAAAAATAGGTGTGTCTAGGCATTATCCTGATATTTTTTTCTAATAATCATTCAAATTTAGAACTATTGGATTAAAGATCCAATCATGTCTAATTTCCTCATAGCCCGTGCAAGGCACGGGTTCACGACTAATTTAGCTAGTTTACTAATGTATAGGCATCGTGCAGGTAAGCCTAGTGGTGATACTGACTGCTTACGGGGTGCAATCCCGGCCCCAGAGGCAGGACCATCTGAAGCAATGGACTTACGACATAGCACAGTGGATAGAGAAGACTTACGACAGCCTCGCGGTTGTCGCCGGACTTATCGCCACCGTCGCCTTCTCTGCCGCGTTCAACGTGCCTGGCGGGTATGCAGACGACGTCCTGGCGAATCTCCAGGGGGAGGCTTCCTATGTATTTTTCATTATCTTGGATGGCATTGCCTTGACAGCCTCTGTAGTTGCAGTCATGCTACTCGTGTATGGGAAGGCGTCCGGCTCCTCGAAGAGCTTCATTTGGTCCTTGCACTGCTTATGGGTATCGCTAATCAGCATGGTCACGGCTTTCTGGGCATCTTCGGTTGCCGTGACGAGCAGAGGTTCAATCAGCGCTACGATCTTCCAAGTCATGTACATCGGAATGTATATCTTGGCCGGCTGCGCCGTGTATTGGATTAAGCCAGTGCCGTCGTGGACCACCATCGGGAAGTTTCTGTGCTGCAGTTTCTTGCCAGGAAGGAGGAGGAGGCGTATCACTCGGCAGTATCCGTTCGCCGGTGCATACTCACGCAACCTATTTGTCTTCATGGCTATAAATATTTCAGCACTTGTTGGTGTGCTAATCGCAAATCTATATATCAAAAATCGGAGTTAAGTCCATTGCATGCAAGGCTAATTCCTCTACCGATATCTTGATGCGGAACCTTTGAAAGTTGCATGCGTGACATCCAATTAATAACTGGATTTGCTATATGTAAGTTGCCCTTTTTTCAACTCTAAGTAGATTATTCTGGCCATTGTACTAGCTTTGAGATGCAATGATTAGGGCATGTATGTGTGTATGTGTTGTGCATGCATGTGTGTATATATACACACACTCTCTTATCGCGTAATGCTAATTAATGGTCACCCTTCTTCCCCATCACCAACACCCTTCCTCGCCCCTTGCCTCCCGCTACACGTCTTCCCGCACCTCAAATGAGTTTTTTGTACGGATAATCTATTTTTTATTTGAAATTACATAAATATACCTGTGGGAAAATTTTTTACAAAAATAGGCTCCAGTCGCCTAATGGTTGGGCGACTGGAGCCTTTCGCCCAACCAGACCGCGACACAATATGTGTCGCTGCACAGTAGAGCGACTGCATCCAGTCGCTCTTCCGTACGACGACTTACATGTAGTCACCTTTCCGTTAGGCGACTAGCATGCGTCGCCATCCCGTTAGGCGACTGCATGTAGCCCCCGTGATTGTTTTAGATTTTGTGAATTTTGTAATGTTGAACCGGTAAAAAATACGGTGAAGTTGTAATAAAAGTTTATGTTCATTGTATATTGTAGGTGTGTAAAAAGTTTTAAATTTTTTTTTATGAAAGATTGAGTAGAGAACGATCGATACATACACTGTTAAGTGAGATAGTTTATGTGCGGAGAAGAGATGATAGACTTATGTAAATTTAAATAAACTTCATAATATAACTATGAGTAACATGCCGCATGTTTTTTCATTACATGCATAACATATATAGCATCTGCAGCACGCCTCACTCGTCACCCTAGTGTGCCCCGTCACCGCGCCCGCATCCTCCCATACGGCCTCGCTTGGCCCTCCTCCGGTGCAACGGGTTAGGACGATCCGAAAAAGTAAAACGAGCAGGAGGGTGTCTATCCCGCCCCTGCGCTGGTGGAGTCAGCTGCACCTCTGGTTGTGTGCCCTCCGGTGCACCGGGGAGGGCACTGCCAGAGAGAACCTCCGGTGCTGCGTCGGAGAACTGCCAGGGCCACTTCGCGAAAAACTGGTCCATATCGTCCTGGCCTGGGGAGACGTCGTGCTGCTGGTAAGTACCTGCAATATTAATATCGTTAGTTCGTTGCATGTCGTCTTCGGATAAACACGATATAAGACCCTCTGCGTACCCGTAGCTGGCGCCATCGAGGTAGGAGGAGGGGTGTACACCCCCTGCGTGGGGAAGACAGGCGTGTGCGTAGGAGGCGTGAAGTGAACCAGTGTAGGAGGCCCTGCCCAGGCTGAACCCCCTGGCTGCTCCGAGTGAGGTGGTGGAGGATGTGTCTACGTAGGTGCACCAGAGTAGTGCCACGCTGGTCGGGGTGGCACTGGTGGACGAGCAGTCGGAGCGGTGGGCGTGGAGACCGCTGGTAGCCTCGTGCAGGACAGTAGGCTAACAATACGTCTATACCCCTCGTGCATCCGACGCACAAAGCTGACGCCCTCCTCATGGGTCAGCTGCGCACCAGTGGCGACCCTCTCCAGTAGTGTGCCGGAGTCGGCCCATAGGGCAGCACTGACGTCAGCCTGGACACAAAGACATGAAATGGTCGATCATCGATACGACATTACAATTTGGGAATCTTTGAAATGACATGTAACGTACCGCGATGTGAGCGTCGCGCGCGAAGTGCGCGGGGTACTTGTCCGTCGGAGCGGCGACGTGTGTGGCAGGCGGGTCTACCACATATACGAGCCTGGTACGGGTCCGCGGCTGGTACCAGCGCAGGTACTCCGCGTACTCCCTGCTGTCGTACGGGCGGTCCTCTTCCACGTGGTCGTCGAGCGCACTCTCCCACTGCTCGACCCAGGGCTGCATCCTCGACGACTAGTCCGTGCCTCTTTTCACTCCCTTCGCGCCGTGCCTGCGTATAGAACCATTACGTAATGTGAGATACTTGCGAACGCAGTAGTAAGTATGTACATATTTAGCACAAACGATCACTCACCTGTGCACGTGCTGCGGAAGCGATGGTCCGACTGGTACAGAAACCGGCTGCCGTAGCCCAAACTGCCGCATCACCCGCTGGGGTGCGTAGTCCTCCACGTAGATGAGGTACACGAGCTTCTGGCGGGTGAGCCAGAAAGCCCGGTCACGCCAGCAAAGTGAGGACAGCCCGCCAGGAGCACGAGCCTACATTGCCGTATCTGCGTACGGCTCCCAGCACACGTCGTCGGCTGTGATGCGGTCGAGCTGCTCCACAAAGACCCGGTACGCCCGTGTGACCTGCACGTGCGCGAACTGTACCTGCAAGAAAGACAAGTTGTTTAGAATGACGATCGTCAATAAGAAAGAAATAGTTGACTGTGATAATACTTACTCGACGACGGCACCAGATAGAACCCATCGTCGGCCGATCGACGTCTCCCCCTGGATACATCTCGGGCCCGTACGGACCCACGTCGTCTAGCACAGGTCGTCCGAGGCTTAAGCGCTCGAACGACCACAACTGCAGTAGCAGGGGACAGCCCGTGAGGATCGAGTTCGCCTTGATCCTCTTGCACGCATCGCACAGCGCGCGGTACATCGCGGCAAGTACGGTCGATCCCCAGCTGACCTGGTGGGGCTCGCCGTTAGCGATCGCCCTCGCATAAGCGATAAGGTGCGTATCCACCGAGTTGCCGTGGCTGGGGGTGAAAAGCACCCAACCAAACAGCCACAGCACGTACGCCTCCAAGTAGCGTGACACCTGGTGATCGTCTGCCTGTGGATCCATGCGCTCCACCTGAATGCAAAGAAGTTGTTATTAGTATGTAATACCACAAATAAGAGCTTCGAAGACACGATCGATTGTAACCATGTACCCGATACTGTGCGAGCCACCTCAGTGTCGGCCCATGGGTCTGATCCTCTCCGAACATGTGGTGGTCATCGGCCGGTGGAACGACACCCTCGAATCTGCCTAGCAGGTCAGCGCGCCAGTCGGCCGGGGCCTCCGGTAGGAAGGCAGCGTCTCCTGTGATCGGAAGCCCAAGGAGCAAGGACACATCCTGCAGGGTCGGCGTCATCTCCCCGAATGGGAGGTGGAAAGTGTGCGTCTCGGGCCGCCAACGGTCCACCAAAGCTGTCAGCAGGGAACAGTCGAACGGAAAGCGTCGTGATTGCTCCCCGCCCGCCTCGTCCCTGCCCTCGTCCCCGCCAGCGGCTCCATCCTCGTCCGTGCCTGCACCATCCGGGCAAGAGGGAGTAGCCCGGCATCCCGCAGCCTGCAAACAAAGTGAAGGTCAGCATGAAACGAACTTACGGTCGCACTAAACGCTGGAGTAGTGCAAACCTGGCAGTCCAACGAGGGTCAAGTCCCCAGGCCACGCGAGGTGTGCGTGTCCGGACCACTCCCAGCTCAGGCGGCTCATCCGTGCTCCCCGGTGGCGGCACTAGACGGGAAGCGCGATGAGAGCGGTCCACGTGCTCGTCCAACAGCGCGTACCGCCACTTGGAGTCACGTCCAGCACGAGTCATACCTGCAAAATTTGTACAATAATTTTTACATTAAATTTTCTGCATCTAAATTTGTACACTAAACTTTCTACATCTAAATTTGTACACTAAATTTTCTACAACTAAATTTGTACAGTAAATTTTCTACATCTGAATTTGTACAATAATTTCAACATTAAATTTTGTACATGTACATTTAAATACTATATTTTGTACAATAATGCATTATAAATGGTATACAAAATTTATAAACTAAATTTCTAAACTTAATTTCTAAACTATATTTACTAAACAAAATTTGAAAATTAAATTTCTAAATTAGATTTCTAAATTTAATTTCTAAAGTAAATTTCTAAACTACATTTTCTAAACTAATTTTCTAAACTAATTTTCTAAACTATATTTCTAAACTAATTTTCTACACTACATTTTCTAAACTAATTTTCTAAACTATATTTCTAAACTAATTTTCTACACTACATTTTCTAAACTAATTTTCTAAACTATATTTCTAAACTAATTTTCTACACTACATTTTCTAAACTAATTTTCTAAACTATATTTCTAAACTAATTTTCTACACTACATTTTCTAAACTAATTTTCTAAACTATATTTCTAAACTAATTTTCTACACTACATTTTCTAAACTAATTTTCTACACTAAAAAAATATAACACCAAAAAATTACCTGAAAATCGCGCACTCCCTCTCCTCTTCTCCTCCTCTCCCTCTCTTTCTCTCCCCCTCCTTTTCTCCTCCTCTCCCTCTCCATTTTCCCCCTTCTCTTCTCTGCGCTGCGCGGCCGAATGAAAACAGTGCGGCGTTCGTCGGTGGCCGAGCGCGGTTTTACATCCCACCCGTAGTCGCCCAACCGTTGGGCGACTGAATTTCAGTCGCCCAATGGTTCGGCGACTGCATGGCAGTCGCCCAACGGTGGGGCGACTGCATTTAATCGCCGAACGGTTGGTAGACTCTCCAGCTGTCGCGGTCTGGTGGGCAAAAGGCTCCAGTCGCCCAACCATTAGGCGACTGGAGCCTATTTTTGTAAAAAAATTTCCCGCGGGTATATTTATGTAATTTCGAATAAAAAATGGATTATCCGTACAAAAAATTCCACCTCAAATCTGGGCTTTCAAATGTGAGTTTGAGACTTTCAATTCAAATGGAAGTTTAAATATGAACAGTCAATCGCAATTTAAATGAACTTTTCATCAGGATTTAAGAACTTTTAATTGATATAGGGGGAAGGGGATTTTGAAACCTCCAATGCGAACTTCCAGTCCAGATGTAAGCACATTTATTTGGGATTTAGAAAAAAAACTTTCAGCTGTAATTTTAAAAGACTTTCAATTGAAACTGGGAAAGCATTTTTGATCTTTAAACTCAACTAGCATGATAGCCCGCATTTTTGCACGACTACATTTGTTTCAAAGTTTATAATATCAAATGATAGATGCTTAAGAATATATTTACATATCTTATAGACTATTTAGATTTTTAACACATCATAAACATTGAAAATAACAATAGAAACTCAAAAGAAAATACAATTTGAGGAAAGTAACTGAAGTGTGAGCTTTGATGGAAGAAAATCATTAAGTATAATAAGTTGTTCGGATTTTTGGAAATGTAACCACTCGTTATTATACATGGATCATATAGCTGCATGCCCTTATTCTTCTTCCATTATTTACTCTTTTCTAAAATGTATACATGCACACGTACCTGTGTTTAATTTTAAGCAATATGTTGATTATGTGTACAACAAATTATCTTATTAGTTTAAGTGGTAGTAGAGTACATTGCTCAATCATACACCGATGCATCATGTGTGACTTACCTTGAACTTATATTCCCTCATAATACGTTAGCTGCCCCACTGAACCTTATTTCTTCTATCTCTTCTAGCCGCCGCAGCTTTTTTGCTTCAGCTTCCAAAGCAAGACCAATTTTTGATCGATCCCCCTTCCAATGCAATACCCTACCATATAGATATCTTCTAATACTCTCCAATGGTTGCTTAATGTTGACATTGCAACATCAAATATATATACATGCGCAGCCATCGCTGATCCCTGTCAGAGACACCTGTCACACTCTCCCTGGTGGCTCTGATCTATTCCCTATGGCTACCCATCTCTACTTTGAGATCTTTGCCCCTCTGCTTATGTACATTTGTGCTTCCATTCTAGAGATGCATGCGTGTATATACATATGCATACTGTTATACGTGCTTCATGTCCTCTCATCTCATGTCGGTCGCTCATCTTCTTCAACTTTGACCAACTCAACATTGTGGCTTCCTCACTAACCATGGCGACCTCCCATCTTCATTGATGTTAGCATGTCTACTTTAGTCACCGTCTAATGATATTGAGGATCTTCTTGCCATCGTTGGTGACACCATGCCCCTCATCAGCGATGGCATACTCCTAACAACCCGATGGTCCAATATCGTCCATAGCTCGCCTTCAATACAAAACTTCATCTCCTCCCTACCAGGGCTTCTCCATCATCGAGCTTCTTTCACCACTAAGTTCTTTAACAACACTAAAGCTCACCACTAATCATCACGGTCCATGGCAACTTCGACTCTACCCTTTTTTTTAACGGCTTCGGCCAGCAGCATGACATTTCCTCGTCAAACTGCTAAGGTGAGCAACACGACAGTGTCCTCATTTTCGTCGCCATTACCTCAGCTCTACACTTTCCCATTAGTTAATGTCTTCTTGTAGGACAAATCAAAGATATTGTACTCTTTTGTTGTCTCCGCCGGCACAATTTGTGCTATCCTTGTTATAACTTTTTTTATTCAAAATTTCAACTACTTTTTACTAGACTTAGATAAAAATTGAATTGCTAATTTTATTTAATTTATTCCAAATTTTAGTTATTTGGGAATTTTACTTTATAATTCATATGGAAATAAATTACAAAATTTTCTTTATTTTTATTCTAAATTTCAATTATTTTTGTTAGAATTCATATACAAATCCATTGCTATTTTTTCGTTAATTTTTAGTCTAAATTAAAATTATTTATGGATTTCACTTTGGAATTCGAATCGAATTCGAATTGTTAATTTTATTTTACTTTTATTCTAAATTTCATTTTTTGTTGGAATTCGTATGCGAATCCTATTTCTATTTTTTATTTAATTTTTAGGGATTTTACTTAGGAATTTGCATGAAAGTCAAAATGCTTTGTTTATTTTTTAATTATGAATTGTAGTTATTCTGGATTGTACTTGACATGGACTTTTCTTTTAATATAGATCTACCACAATCAATTGTGCAGATCTTCCCCTTTTTCCACCAATTAATATGAAAATTTCTAGCCCATAAGATAAAACGTTGTGGCTTATTTTCTACCACTTTAATAATATAATATTTTCTACCGCTTTAATAATATAATAGTGTTATGGCTACAAGCCAAACAACGGATACCGGAGCTTCGGAGAACTCAAGAGGGGTGCTCGAAATTTAAAACTCAAGAGAAGGGATATGTGTAGAGTGTATGGCCCAGTACTCAATCTCAACTCAGGTCTTTTTATTACACAAATGTTCTCTCTATCCCCATGGTACCCTAGAGGTTATATTTATAACCATAGGAGAGGGGTTTACACAAATGCCCCCTTTGGGTCTCTACTAGTAAGGGCAAACATGTCTTTTCTTTGGTATATCCTTAGTGGGCCTGCTTTGTAGTTACACGCATAATTGGGCTTCATCCTAGTAGGCCGATTGGGCCAAGATGGGGGCCACTCCCCCAATAAATAGATTCTAAACTTTCCGCAAATATTACTAACAATCGTGGATAATATTCCTTCAGTGATAACAGTAAGGATATCAACTTTTAAGGTAGGATCAATGTAACTGTTGTAGGGGTGGCCCTCACCTAAGTCCAGCCGACCTAATTAGAAGGTTGTAAAGCCCGAAATGGGACATGTGTAATGACATAAGTGTGTAATGACATAAGTGTATAATAACATAAGTGCCCTTGAGAGGGATACTTGGGGTGTAAGGACACAATTGTAAAATACTCCCCATGTGAATATATATAAGGCCATCCAGGACATGGGGAAGAACCCAAGCATTGCTCACCTAACTCTCCACTACCATATCACTCTGTCTCTGTTTGGTCTGTAACCACAACAATTGGCGCCGTCCGTGGGGAAGACGAGAGCAAGCTCCAAGATCTGAAGAAGGATGGCACCAAAAAAAGCTTCATCATCGACGGCGGAGGAGGAGAAGAGGAACACGACGGAGATGTGCGTCAACACTAGGGCCTCGGCGTCGGCGGCCGCGGGTGCGGACGTCAACGCCAGCACCGTAGTTGCTAACGTCGACGCTCGTGGTGCGATGATCGCCACCGCTGGCGCAACGGTCGGCACCACAAGCACAGATCGGCTTGTCGGGAGCGGCGACGCCGGTGCCTGAGCTGGCACAACCACCGCCCCCACATCCGACACAGGAGCGCTAGGTGGCTCTAGCAACAACGTCGACCTCGTCATCGACTCCAGAGCCCATCGCACCGATGTGCCGAACAGCTCCGACGCACACGTGTGGTCACTACCAACCCGATGGTGCAACCGGCTGCCCCGACTGCTGCAACCGTGGCAGTGGTGGAGAACGCTCTGCTAACGGCTATCGGCACACTCCAACGGGAGTTGGCGGACCTCCGCGGAGCCGTTCGAGATATATAAGAGGCTCGGAGCCAACAAGTCCCACCGGTGGTCATGCTGGAGCCCACGCCAGAGTGGGTGGATAGTCGCGACACTCCTACCTCTAGTTGCGTCCCGCTGCGGCGTGTGGATCTAGAGTCCCCCTTCTC
Organism: Dendrocalamus latiflorus; assembly: GCA_017311315.1. Classification (NCBI taxonomy): domain Eukaryota; kingdom Viridiplantae; phylum Streptophyta; class Magnoliopsida; order Poales; family Poaceae; genus Dendrocalamus; species Dendrocalamus latiflorus. The sequence continues at coordinate 3,639,828 of CM029641.1, read as the reverse complement.
CGCGGGCCTGCAACAGTCGGCATGGCCGAAGGACTTCAAGTTCCCCAATGCCATCGAGCCGTGCAAGGGCGACACGGATCTTCGGGAGTTCGTGCGCGTGTATGAGACCGCCATCGAGGCTGCGGGCGGAGACGACACCACCAAAGTGAAGGAGCTCCCCCTCGGGCTGCAGGGAGTGGCGCTTTCTTGGTTTTTCACTATAGAGCCCAACTCCATCTACGCGTGGGAGCAAATCCGCGACTGCCTCTACAACAACTTCCAGGGAAACTACGTCGAGCGCGTCGACGCGGATCAGCTCTTCGCCGTCAAGCAAAAACCCTCAGAGAATCTCCGGGAGTACTTCAGGCGCTTCGCCAAGGTCTGTTGCTGGGTCAAGGATGTCAACGAGACAACCATTATCAACACAGCGATACAACGCGCGTAAACCGATCAAGACGGTCGTGAAGCTCTTCGATAAGATGGAAGAGTATGCGAGGGCAGAGAGGACGTGCGGCGGCGCAAAGGCGACGACTCCGACACTAATCAAGCGGAGACCTCGACGAAGAATGAAGACGCGCCGGAGGGCTCCTCGAAGGGCAAGCATAAGCAAGAATCTACGGACGCCCCCGAGTGCAAGGACGCCAAGCCAAAGGACTCATCGGGTGACAAGCCCAAGCAAGGCCAACACAAATCCCAGAGGGCTCACTACATCTTCGACATCGAGGGCAGTTCTGAAGACGATGCCCACGCCGGTCGCAGCCGAGGCCGGGGGTGGGGGTGCGACCGGGGTCACAATGATAGACCCTGTGCAGAACAAGAAGACCATTCATATGGCCTGTGGTGTGAGGTGCATGGCTGGGGTGGCCACTATAAGCAGGAATGTACTATCATTGCGGCGCTCCGTCAGAGCGTCGCAAGGGATAGAGCCTTGGAAGCAGGGCTGCCCGTCGTGGCCCACGTGCAGCAACCCCAAGAGGGCCCCCATGTGGATTCAAGCCCACGGGCAGCAGCCCCAGGAGGGCCCCCTGCGGATCCAGGCTCACGTGCAGCAACCCCAGGAAGGCCCCTTGAGAATCCAAGCCCCAGAGGGAGGCCAGTGCCGGGTCATAAATGTCATCTCCGGGGGTTCTTCACTGGAATTCTCCTCAGTGCGGCAACAGAAGGCCTATGCGGGGAGGCTACACCATGTGGCAGCGTACCCGACGCAGGCACCACCGGAGTGGGCACAACATGCAATTACCTTTACGCCCGCTGATGCTGAAGGCGTGGAGTTCCCTCACCAGGATCCCCTGGTCATCCAGGTCGCTATGGCAGGATGCGATGTCAAAGCGTCCTAGTTGATGGAGGCAGCTCTGCGAACATCCTGTTCACGGCGGCCTTCAACCAAATGGGGATCCCCCGAAGTCGCCTGGTGTAACAGCCCTGGTTTTATTAAAATAAAAATAAATAAATAAAATTAAAATTTAATTTAACATTTAATTTAAAATAAGTATTTTTGTTGCCTAAATTATAAATTTGGATTTGCCCTGAATTTCTGTTTTTGAAAAAGCTGGATTTAAAAAGTATTTTAAGTGAAAACCTAAAAATATTATTAAATAAAATAATATTTTGATTTTCCATAAAAATCCCGTGTGAAATTAATTATTTGGATTTATTTGGCTCTTATTTGGGTTTTCTGAGTTTTCTAGAGTTTTAAAATCTATTTTGAAAATAAAAAGTATTTTAAGTACGAAAATTAAATACCAACATTAGTTGGAAGTATTTTTATTAAGTTCAAAATGTCACCAGGAGCTTTTGTGAATTTTCCTGGAATTTTTGGAAGTATTTTCATTTTTTTGGCCTCAATTCAAATATTTGAAGTCAATTTGAATTTATTTGAATTTGGTGGGTTATTTTCACGTGTAGAGTTCGACGATTCGGGAGATTTCTTCGACGAAGATTCACACCAAGTTGAAGAGCAAGGCAAGTAATACTCCTTAATCATGTTGATCTCAGTTTTCAAAATAGAATTATGTTGATTTAAACTATATCGCATGCCTATTTTTATTCAACGTATTTTAATTCAGTTTTAAATTTAGTTAACACCTATTTGTTACTCCCTCCTTTGATATTGCAAATCCTTATACCTTGTAACCCTAGGTTAAAACTCTAGTTGATACATTAGTATGGCTAGAGACTTTATGAATAGAAAATGCTTAGCCCTGCTTAGACATAATTATGGGTTGGGATACGTCGCCGCACCACTCCCCGCCCACGCCCTACCGCCTCAGCGCAATCTCCGCCGGCTTCCACCGTCCTTGCGCCCAACCCTGCACAACGCCAGCCCAACCCGCCGCCTATAAAGCCTTGCTCGCTCCACAGAACGCGCCGCCCTCCTCCACTCGTCCTCCCCTCGAAGGGAAATGATTCCCCGGTGCCCCTAGCTCGCTGGCGGGCTCTATTCCCCCCAACACTGGCCAAACCAATCCCGTCGATTAAAGCCGTCTTCGGCCGATTCCGCCGCCCGGGAGCTTCCTCGTGGCACCGCCAGCTCATCCCCACCACCGCCAGAGCTTCCCCCTCACCCTCGGTTGCCGGCGCCGTGGCCCTCCTCGCGCCGCCGCAAGTTCACGCCGCCGACCCACCTTGGCTCCCCTCCGACCGTGCTAGCCACCTAGGTGAGTTCTACCGGCCTCTCTCCCGCTTACGCCCTTGCCAATTGCCTCCGCCACCCTCCCCCCACTCCCGCCTCCAGCCGCTGAAGCCCACGCCGGCCGCCCCCGACGTCACCACGGGCTGAGTTGACGCTGCCAGGAGCTTATTCACACACGTGGGAGCTCATTTTGCTGGTCGCCGGCATCTCCCCGGTCTCCCCTCGCCGGCGATTTCGCTGCTCACCGTGAGGCGCCGCCTCCCCTGTTTCGGCTGGATGGGTTCAGTTTCGGGGCTTCTACTGTGCATTTGCTACATCTGACTCCATCCCCTCCTTATCACAAAATGGGCAGCTCGCCCAGTTGGTCAGCAGAGTGCACCTAACGTTCACACAGCCGAGGTCCTGGGTTCAAACCCATTGGTTGCATCCTTTTTCTCACAGTTTTGCTCCATTTTCTTTGTAGCCCATTTTAATTAGTAAAAATCAAGGGAAATTTAAGAATAATTTAGAGAAGTTGATAAAATTAACTAGAATGTAAAAGAGATTATGTAAGGTTTAAATGTGGGATTAGTTATCGCAATTAATGTACCTTTATTATCTAAATCTAAAAACTTATAAAGGGATATTAGTAGAAGATGGTTTTTAGTATAAATGCCTCAAACATCACAAGAACCTTAGTTAGAATAAAATAGCAATTAAGCTCATATCAAATGTAATTGGTCAACATGCATAGGTAACTCAAATTAAAATACAAAACAAAAATCTGTGGGGATGGTGAAAAGGTACCCTTGTAAACGTATGTACAATATTTGTCTTTAAGGTTTAACTTGCACTAAATAACAACTAAAGGTACATAAAATTAGTAACAACCTTTAATCAGAAGGGTGTCTTTAGTAGAAATGTCATGTTAAGAAAAATATATAGATGTAGCAATTATAATAAAGTAACCCCTAGGTTATCGGATGATTAAGATTAATCTATATAATGTAGCTATGTAAATAGTAGTCATCACTAGCGTGTCATCGATAAATAAATCCCAACCGTAGATTTAATTGAATATTGATATTAAAGTATAACCTGGTATGGCATGCTCGGTCCCACATAAATAAGTTTAAATAATAATAATAAAAAACAACAACACTATAATAGTAACTAAAATGTACGTAAAATATTTATGATACCTAACCCGAAAGGCACCTTTAACTAAATTCATGTTGGCGTGTCTATTAAAAATTCCTAGGTCATTCGTAATTAAGATAATCTCACCACTTGGCATATTAATGAACAAGGTAATATTAGCACAACCTAAAATCATACATCTTGAATTGCTAAAAATATAAACTGTAAGATTAGTTCAATAAAACAAAAATCATATACATCGTGTATATAACTCATACCCTAACTCTTAAAAGTTAATGCTAGACAAGACAATACCCTACACCCCAACTACAGTATTACATCTACCCCTAGGTCCAGCTTGACGTATGGAACTTCTCAAATAAATATAAAAATAATAAAAAGAAGTTATTGAATAAAAGATCGATCCATGATATCCTAAAGTCAGCTATGCATTGCCATCCTCAAATCTGAAGCAGAATATTCCTGTGAATATTCTAGTATCATGAACTTTCCTTAGCACTCGTCCTGGTGAATCTTCCTTGGCCATTCAATCACTTCGCTCCAATCCCGTTTGACTTCGTCAACACTCCGCACCCCATCGATCTTGCCTCGAACCGCCCAAATCATCCATTAAATAAAGCTAAATTAAATTTATATGGATTTATTTGGATCTCTTGAGTTATTTGCATTTATTTGAATTCAGTTGCTTATCACGTAATTAGAAATTGGAGTTCGGAAGAATCAAGGATCAAACGAGATCAGGATTGAAGTGAAGAAAAAGACCAAAAGCTCAAGACCATCCAATGAGAAAGATTTGAGTGAGCTCAACACTGCGGTAAAAACCGCGCAAGGCGAGTTAATACTTTGATCATGTTGAACCTACATTTCTGCAAATTACTTTTGTTTAAATTATCAAATTGCATTATGTTATTTTATATGCAAATACATGCTTAATTTAAGATTCTAGTTATATGCCCATTATTTAGCTTGGTCAATATTACACCTCCTTGGAATATTTGAATATGTGAACCTTATCGCCCTAGCAAAATTATAATAGTAACCTTTCGAAGATAAGTCCATAATTATATGCCACGCTTAGTATTGCTTAGATACTCATGAGCGCGAGAATGCCCAAAGCATCACTTTCAATCATGAGAAAATTTGGTTGGGCAGTCATGGTGGTAATGACTGGTATATGTTGGGTATGATTATTTTATACTTCCAAAACCTCAAATTGCTTATCTATCTGGGCGGATGGTTCGGGGGTATGGTGCAGGGGTGCACGAGAGTGTGGTTTGTGGTAGAACCGCCCAGATAACCCTAAGGACTGAATCTTGTCATGACCTCCTGTGTAAAACAAGTACAACCACAAATCTGTAAAGTACAACTTGGCTTAGTAAATTTACCGGACCCTGAAAGTTATCATCATCAGTGGAGGAGGTGAGGTGGTGCAAGTGGCTGTCTGGGTGACGGGCTTGAATGGGGCACCCGCAGAGGGTGAATTTCTTCTGCGGCGCGCTAGCAGTGTGGGTAGCCAGCTGCTAGGTGCATAGGAGGGGAACATCCCGCACAACCTATGCGACCTGCTGTAAGCGGGACAAGCTCATAGGGGTGAGATGATGGAAGGGGCGAGGTACTTTGAACGGTTACTGTGATGGTTCGCTCAACCGCACAACTAAGGAATTGTACGGGGTAACGAGTAAATTGTCTCTTGTGGGTAAAGTGTGCAAACTCTGCAGAGTCAAAACTATTCGAATAGCCGTGCCCACGGTCAAGGGAGGACATGGGAACTTAACCAGATATAGTTCTATTTCGAAAACTTTGTGGGTGGGAATGGAAAAGTGGAGGTTAGTGGAAAGCCCTGTTTTGTGTTGCCCTGTGTGTCGTCCCAGTGATAATGTAAACGACTATAACGCTAAAGGTCTAGCATATGGTGCAGAGACCATGTAACGGTGGATGGAATCTGGATCGATATTATTACTACATTCTCTTACATAGTATGATTTTGTTCCAAACTGCTAAGTCTCAGGAAATTTCTATGTATTATGTTTTTAAATAATGGTAACAATTCTCACAAAATAAAATGTCCAGAAGAATGAATAGAGTCGTAAGAAAAGAGGGCTGTTGGTGGTAAACACATAAAGATGTTGGTGGATTCATGTTGATCATAAAAGAAAATGGCAGTGTGCACGCTGGGAAGATAAATTGGTGGAGCCTAAATGAATAGATAGGCTAGATAGATGATTTAAATGATTTTGAAGAATTAGGGAGTGCAAAGATAATTGTTGGATTACGATAGTGATAACCAATATATATTCTTGGAAGATGTTGGCGACAATGGGATTAATAGAATCGGGTACTAGATGAGTCAATTAAATTTTTCGGAGTTTGGAGGTATGATAACAATTCTCGGGTATAAGCTTGATTACTGATATTCTTGGTGGATGTATACTAGTGAATCATATTCTTGGTGGAGGTATACTAGTGAATTAGTTAGAGATAGATAACGGAAAATAAGGATGATTATTAGAAGAGCAAATTATGGTTTTGGATCACTAACAAAAGGAATGAATTGTTAGAAAGTTCTAATCTAAATAATATCGGTGGATTTAAAGATAATTACGAAGGATAAGTGTTAGAGTCAGAAGTGGAGAGTTCATGAATAGTAACCACAAGATTGGATTGTTAGGAGTTTAGAATACAAAAGATATTGGTAGATCTAAAATAAATGATGTCACTCGCTGTTTGGAGTTTTAGACAGCAGACAATATAGAAAGTGTATAATCGGTGGAATAATTAAATGATGTCACTCGCTGTTTGGAGTCCTAGACAGCAATCAATAAACAAAGTATATTTTCGTTGGATTAAGTTAATTATGGCAATCGTTGTGTGGAGTTTAGGTAGCAACAATAATACTATGATTAAATAATAATAATGCTACCAAAAATGATTTATGGCAAATAAAATAACCCGAGCCTCTCCTTTAATAAGCCATGCATACTACTTATTTGCATCCTGTGTATTGGCTCACGGAGCATGGTGGTTTGTGCTCACACTCGCTCTCATAACAAATCCAGAATCAGGAATCAGATCACTACGCTTCAGCAATACTCTTGGTCGTGCCGGAGAAGAAGATGAAGTCGTCAAGGGCTAGGTCGCGAACCTCTAGTTGGCTGCCTGTGGGCATGTCCTGAATGTCCCACATGGGTGCTTCGTTTCCGCTGCTGCATTTAATTGATTTCGGCCTAATCGGCCCATGAGTAAGTCTACTATTATATTTACGCTTCCGCTTGATATGTACTTTGATATTCAGAACAGTAATCTGTGAGCACTATCTACTGATCCAGGTAATAATACGGTGGAATCACAGAGGATGCTGGATTGTAAAATCTGGGCGCCTACAATATGATAGCTCGATCCTTCACTCGAATCTATAGTGGATTACTCAGTTGTGATTGACTTCTCAACCACATTCGGCATAGCCGTGTACTTCCTTAATCCAACCACATCGAGAGGCCTAGAGATATCTCTACCATTATATAGGCGAGGCAAATTCCATCTTGATCACTCATATTCCTCTGCATGTTTTATAGTAAACCCGAAAGCTACCTTTATGACTACCCAGTTATAGAGTAGTGCTTGGCAATCCCTAAGTAAACTATTACATATATAGTAAATGGTGACGATCTCAGGTGTAAGGATCATACAAACACTATATATGAGACCAACTGATGACACTTAAGAATATAACAATTCCTATAGTATTTCATGGTGGGTCAACCCTACACCATATTTTGTAATATATGTCCATATTATTGATTTGATATCCCGTATCCATTATCCATGAAACATGATCATTAATCAATACATCTGTTGATTTATAAATCATAATTATCCCACATAATGACACAAGATCAGGGATAATTTAGAATAATATCAAAATATGAATAAAGAGTTCCACGAACAAGTCACATACTTGTTGATCAATATGAAAGATATTTATTTAATGGACAAAATAACATACTATTCAAAAAATCATAAACACGGAAATGATACAATCATCTTTATGATTACCTTTAGGATATATCACTAACACTGAGGAGATGTGAGGTAGTGGTAAACTCGTTGTGTACGACTTGGGGCTGGCCCACCTGTCGGTACGAATGGTTTTCTAAGGAGGGGTGGGAGGGGAGAAAGAACATATCACTCACCAACTAGTTCTTTTAACTAGTAAAGATTTGGCTAAAAAGATCTCCGCATGCACTATCTTGATTAACAAGATAGGAAGGGCGGCTATAACTAGGGATGGAAATGGGTCGAATATAAATTGAATAGTTTCAAATATGAATACGAATCCTTATTTTTAAAATGAAAATGAATACAAATTCATATTTTTAAAATGAATACGAATTAAATATCGTAACGAATACGAATTCGAATTGAATATGTACTTAATTCGGTTGAATGTGAATATCCTAAAACTTTTGTAATTAATCTCGGTAGAACAAATTTATGTAACATGACTACATGTCTACACGAGCTAGCAGTGTAGCGCATAGAGTTAGAAATTATACAAAGTAATTTTCACTTCTTACTTATGAACATTGGTTCATTAAAAAATTGCTTCCTACAATCATCCTAAGGAGGCCACCAAGGATGAAAACGGTTCGAATACGAATCGCATAGTCTCGAATACGAACATGCTCGAACACAAATACGGATATGAACATTCTCAAATGCGGATACAAAAATTCTCAAATACGAATATAAATATTCTCGAATACGAATACAAATAGTCTTGAATACGAATTTTACTTACCAAACTCACGTTTTCTTGAATACAAATATCAAATAAAACGGATTATCCTTTACCATATCTCATCCCTAACTATAACGCAGGAGTGGCCTAGCGGATTTTCTCATCCTCTGCTCGTAGCAGAGGGATCCAGGGCACTTCATATCTTTACTATTATATAAATTGGAGTTGGTGGTCGGTGTGTTCTCCTCTCTTCTCTCAGCCATCCGATTTGACCTGGACCATTCATCTCTCCTCCTCTCTCTCTCAGGATATAACCGCCCACCCCTCTATTTTCCCTATCTCTTCACGCATTCTGGCCACCTTTCCATTTCTGCCGTTTGCTCTTCAATATTTGATGTGTGAAGTTAGTCAAGCAGTAAGTTCTGTCTCATTATTTTTATGACTCCGTTGCAACGCACAGGTCTCTAACTATATTGATTAATATTTATCATTTTGGTACGTGAAGGATTAACCGTAACGTGGTTTTCTATTGGAATTGACGGCTTTAGGAGAAATTTAATTTAGCCCCGGCGTATCGTTTTCCTACGCGAAAATTCTACGAGTTGCGCTTTTTCCTTGTACAAAATCGCTAAGGGTTGTACAATTTCCAGTAAAATCTATATAAAACTCCTACCAAATTTCTTTGCTCCACATATACACCGTTCTTATAAACACAAAACGCAGCTCGGAGTAAATCCGTATGACATGACTAACCCCAACTGTGACGAAGCTAGGATTTAGTTACATCCCAAACTCAGCAGTGAAATAATTTATATTATCTAGGCTAAATCATAAAAATATTATCCAGATTAGACTGAATTTACTCGAGCTATATATTAAACACTTTTCTATATTCTAAACTGAAATCTATCCTATTTGTGATATAGCTCTGCCCCTATCAACCAACAGATGGTAAGAGAGTAGAACTAATGATTGGCTAGGACTCCGGGAGAGGGAGGATAGGGCACACACTGGACAAACAGCCTACCTTAGCTCGATCCCGATGTATCTCCAGTGATCCCCAATAGGCCTCTCATCGCCCTCGGTCCCAGGGATTAGAACATATATTTAACAGGTTTCTAAAATTAATAATATGATTTTATTAATTAATTTACAAATAACTATAGTTTCAAAATATATGTTCAAATACATAGATTCCCGTTTTAGTCTAAATATATATATAAATACATCATGCGTATTAGAAACTATAATTTATAAGAAAAATAATGCAATTTTAATTATTCTTGTGCTTGAGGTCCTCTTCCAGCGTCACAACCCATCATCTGTCGTTTCTTCAGAAAGATGGATTCTTGAGCCTGTAGGTCTGCATCCCCAATTCTTCTGAAAACTCTAGAAATATATGTGTTGTCGTTTCTTCAGAAAGATGGATTCTTGAGCCTGTAGGCCTGCATCCCCAATTCTTCTGAAAACTCTAGAAATATATGTGTGTGGTGTGGTCCTAGCATGACGTGGCCAATGCCCTTCTCAGGGTCTGTTCTTTTCAGCTGCGGCTTATGACTTTTGGCTGAATTTTTGAATTTTAGCTGTTTGCGATAGAGATTACGGAGAGGGCGATACTCGCTTGCGATTTTTGTTGATACATATGTTAGGCTTTTAACATATACTACAATTAACTTGTAGATCCTGTTTTGAGAAAATACTTCATTTAAAAGTTAGGTATTGTAGCAAAAGCTAAAAGCCGCTAGTTTCGGAGGAAAAAAACCGGCAAGATGAGTGGTACATATATGACATTATTGAGTGGCTTCTTCATCTGCGAATGTGACATCCAAGATGAGTGGTGCTTTATGATATTATTGAGTGGTGCATGCCCCTATTGGTTGGCTTCTTCACCAAGATGAGTAACTGCAAGTGACTACAGGGAAAGCTGGTCGATGGTCTTCGTATACATCTGAGCCGTCCCTTTCTCGACGAGGTCTCTTTGTGGAACATAGGTGAAAAGCTGTTGAAGAAAAAACGAAGGCAATTGACTTGACTTACTAAGCTGAGCCTCCATGCATGGCCCTGTCTGAACCATGGGCGCGTAAGCGCGTTTGCTCAGCTATTCGACTCGTTCCGTCTATATAATGTACAGTTATTCACACCGCTGAGCCCCATCGATCTTCTCTTGCCCATACACAGTATATACATTTGGTCCAGTAACTAATTACTTGATTTGATCAATGGATCTTCAGCTCATCGAACTCACGCATCCTGTGCCTAGCTCATCTGCAAAGCCGGCGACGCAGTCGTCGAACGATGCACGCTTGTTTAACAAGGATATGGATATGTATAGATATTGACATATTGTTTAACTACTGTGTCTTAAAAAATGGTTCAATTGCAGGTGGTAGGTGTTGAATTATGTGGGCCAAGCCCATACAATAAGAATAAATCCTAAATCTCAAAGGTCCACTCTTGCAAATGAGGCTTGCATGTAAACTTTAGTATATATTGCTAGTTCTAGGAGAGGAAGATCACCTTAAAAGGGATGGTGCACTCCTAGCCACTTGAGGCATGTGTGGGAGAGAACTAGAGGATCACACGCGCCTCGCCTCGCCTCGCCTCGCCGGCACCTGCGTGAATGGTCCGCCAAAATCGGCTCCAGGTGCTTGCGCAGACGCGGCTTCCTTTTGCAGTTTTATTTTTGCTGTTTTGAGTGGCGGTGTCCTGATTTTTCTATAAATACTGAGTCGCCGCCTCCATACAGTATAAGCAAATCAATCTAGGGTTTTTGCCTCCTCCATTGTACTGCGCCGTCCCACGTAGTCTACTCCGTCCCGTCCGCCGGCGTGCACTGTCGTTCGGGAGAGCAGGTCTCCGGAACCGTCGCCTTCGAAGTCCTGCACCGGGAGAGGGCGAATAAGGTTTTTGGGAAGCGCTCTGCGCGACTGCTTGCTGTAGCTCTGGCTCGTCTTCCTCGTCGTTCGGCTTCGGCGAATCGTCACCGACTTCGTGTCATCCAACCGTGCCTGCAGCGTTAACATCGGCAAACCGATCAGAACAGAATCATCAGTACGTAACAGTCATGTTCTCCGTTTTAGATCTGTTCATGTACAATTTTCTGGTTTACATGTCTAGATCTGTTATGCTTGTGATGGTTCTTTTATTTTGCGTGCATGATCTCATAATTTATTTATGGAATAAATTGAATCTACATGTGCTTATATTTCCAACAGTAGGTGTCTGTGTGCGTGTTTTCCGAAGGAGAGGTGTTTATGTCAACATCATTCGTTTCCTTTTTGTCTACAAAGTACAATGGTACAAAAGGCCCAAGTTAGTTTTTGAGTTCGTTCATTAATCATGGTGCACAGAAATTTCCTAAGTTGCTTTCTGTGTTACGACAACCAACCCTTAGATTTTGTTTGTTCATGATGTTTGTTGGATATCAAAGATGGTCATAGCCTAATAGAGTCGTTAGACGCGTTCTAGATTGGTTGGGAAACTAGGGGCGTTTTAGATTGGTTGGAAAATTAGGAGTGTCCTAGATGGAAAATTTCATGTATGATTGGGTGGTCAATAAGATGAAAAATTTATCTTTCAAGGCACATTCCAGTTTTTATATCTCTTTCAAAGGTATGCATCTTTGGAAAACAATATTTTTTTGTGCAAAACAAAGTCTTCAAGCTAAAGAAAAGAAGCTTAATTCTATTTGTGATGTATTTTTTATTATATCATAATAGAGTTCTAGACTTCTAGTATTTTAAATTATTAATTCATTGTAATTTAGCTCAAGTTATAATCCAATTCTGAATCCGTCACTGCTCCCAAGTGAATACTGGGAAGGCTGGTCGATAGGTCTTGTTGGAGTATACATCTGAGCCGCCCCTTTCTCGACGAGGTCTCTTTGTGGAACATAGGTGAAAAGCTGTTGTAGAAATCAAAGGCAATTGACTTGATGCGTCTGCTCTGCTAAGCTGAAAAGAACAGGGCCTTACTAAAGCTGAGCCTCTATGCGTGGCCCTCTCTGAACCATGGACGCGTCTGCTCAGCTATTCGACTCGTTCCGTGTATATATATAATGTACATTCATTCACACCGCTGAGCCCCATCGATCTTCTCTTGCCCGTACACAATATATACATTTGGTGCAGTAACTAATTACTTGATTTGACCGAATGGATCATGGGCTCATCCAACTCACGCATACTGTGCCTAGCTCATCTGCAAACCCGGCGACGCAGTCGTCGAACGATGCACGCTTGTGCATGTGCCCTTCCCTCTATCTTGCTCTCTACAAAGGGCAAATGGAGGAGGCCATGGCACTACTTGTGCACCAATACGGTGCTGCAGCGGATCAAGCCACTGGTAACTGCTTGCTTTTTTTTGTATTTCTTGGGTATGTTATGTACTCCTCACCAATCGTAGTGTTAGCTCCAAATGGACCGGTGTGGAGTCATGCAAACTGCGAAGTACTCCCTCCGGTCTCTTTTACTGCTTTCATAGTTTCATTTACGACATCGACACGGTCTCCACAGTATATCAGTGCTAAGAGTTTTTGAAGGGTGATTGCGCACATATTGGAAGGTGTTTTAAAATATAATGAATAGTGGATTGATATTACTTATCTCTTTATATGTTTTAATATTAGTATTACTTTTGTTAGAGAGGAATGTATAGAAGTACTCCTCGCATATATTCTATGACAATATCCAGGGGTGGGGGAGCTTAGTGAGGCTTGAGCCAAACCTTCCCGTGGCAACTTTATACATAGTAAAAATAGAGAGAGAAAGAGAGAAATTAACAAATTTAAAGAGAAACTAACTTTTCTTAATGGGAAGGTTGACAACAAGCATAAAATTAAAGAAGAGGAGGAGGAGAAGAAGTGAAAATCATAAAATTAAAAAAGAGCTAATCAATCCATCAAAGAAGGAAAGAAAGTGAAATAATATGTGTAAATCATAAAATTAAAGAAAAGGTGGAGTAGTGAAAATCATAAAATTAAAGAAGAGATAATCAATCAAAGAAAAAAAAGAAGAAAGAAAGTGAAATATATATGAACCTTCTTGAGTTCGGGAATGACAGTGGAGAGCTCAATTAACCTCTGGTTGATCTTCTCCCTCCATCGCCGCTCCGCGATGATGTGGTCTGCACGTGCCCCGAAGGCATCACCGCTGCTGAGCCCCCCATCGTGAAAATGATAAGAACATTGATAGTGTGGAAAAAGATGCCGTCTTTTATTTCTATTGTCTCGTGATTCAAATTAGTTTAATTCTGGTATGTTTCATATGATCTAAATTTTCATTGTCATTCATAATTTTCTATTATATCACTAATTTTGGTATGTTTTATACATAGGTGACTTATCGCTACTCCGCACTCATGGCGCTATCTATGATGGAGGTACCTACTTTGTATTTCCCTATTTTCATTGTTTGTCTCCATCCAATTTATAATTTCTATATGAATTTGAAATTTTATAAGAATAAAAGACTAATTTTATGTCAACTTAGTTTAGATCTATAAAAAGTTCAGTCCACCCTCGACGATATCCATTTGGGTTTGTTTCAGACATTCAGCACGGACAGTACTGTGATATACTGGAGGTGAGCGCGGAGAGGAATACGGTTCTTCACGTAGCTGCGCAGCAAGGGCACCACGAGCTAGTCCGGGAGCTCTGCGTCAGGTTCAAGCACGAGGCGAAGGGCCTCCTCTCTTCCCGGAACTCGGCGCTGGACACGCCGCTGCACTGCGCGGCGAGGGCGAGGCGCGACAGGGTCGTGTGTCTCCTCATCCAGCTGGCGCAGGACTGCGGAGAGCGCATCCTCGGATGCAAGAACGAGGACGGGGACACAGCCCTGCATCTGGCGGCGAGGCACGGTGATGGCGCCACGGTGGAGGCTCTTGTCTCGGCGGCGCCGGAGCTAGCGTCCGAGCTGAATGGCGCCGGTGTGTCGCCGCTGTACTTTGCGGTGATGAGCAGGTCAGTGCCCGCAGTCAGAGCGATAACGACAAGGTGCACGGATGCGTCGTCCGTCGGCCCGAGCTCGAAAAATGCCCTACACGCTGCCATCTTCCAGAGCCCAGGTTAGCTGCTTCTACAACTTTCAAGCACCTAAGAACGCGTTCATTAATTCCATATGAACATTAATTCGCAGATATGGTTAACTGGCTATTGCAATGGAAGCCTGCTCTGGCCAGCGAAGTCGACGCCAACAGCCGCAGCCCGCTACATTTGGCGTCGTCCGACGGCGACCTTTCTATCGTAAGTGCAATTCTACGCTCCACGCCGCAGAGCACGGTGTACATGCAGGACTCGGACCAGCACTCGGCTCTCCACGTCGCGGCACTGATGGGCCATGACGGTGTCATCACGGAGCTGATAAACGCCTATCCCGACGCCGCCGAGCTCCGCGACGGCCTTGGCGGGACATTCCTGCACGCCGCGGCCAACGAAGGGTGCTTATCGGTTGTGCGGCGTGCCATCGAGAACCCGATGCTGGACGGCCTCGTGGAACACACCGCTCCATCTCGCGGTGGTTGAAGGCCATTCGCGTGTCGCGCACGTCCTGACGCGCAGTGGCAAAGTGCGAGCCGACGTTATGAACAAAAATGGGGACACCCCGTTTGATCTCGCCGCGAAATTGATCGGTTTTCTCCTCCATGGTAAGTATTGCAATCATGCACGACCAATTTAACCCTGAGATGGATTGTTCCATCGTGGGATCATCCTAGTCGACAGCCCTTGCATTCGTACTTAGTCTCAATAACAAAAGATAAACATTTGAAATTTTAGATTATGAAAATAGTACTTAAGGTAAAACTTAGCTTTAGAGTAGAAAGTACAATCAAATTTCAATTTTAACTTTAATTTTCAGTTTTTAAAAACGTATCCAAGTTCTTCTGAGAATAGAAAGTGCTCCCTGATTGATGAACTGATATTTATTTTTATTCTAAATCATAGTTATTTAGGGATTGTACTATGGAGTTGCTATTGAAATAAGATTGCTATTTTTTTATTTATGGATTTTAGTTGTCGTAGAATTTATTTTCAGTTTTAGATTAAAAATTATAAATAAATCCAGTTGCCAATTTTTATTCTAAATTTAAGCTATTTGGCAACTTTTATTCTAAATTTCATCTATTTAGGGATTTTTAATTTGGAGTTTGTACACTAATCAAAATTTTATTTTTCATTTAGTATTTATTCCAAATTTCAGTTTCATGGTGGACTTCATATACAGATGCAATTGCTAATTATTATTCAATTTTCATTCCGAATTTCGGCTATTTAGGAGTCTTATTTTGTAGAATGTATGTAAAACAAATTGCTATTTTTTATTTTTTATAACACATTTCATTTTTTTATTTTACTTGACTTGAACTATTTCTTTTAGTCTAAGCCATTATAACGTAGATACAACAGATTTTATTTAAATTTTTATTCCTAATTTGTGTACTCTTGGAATTTTAATTCCAAATAAAATAATAATTTTCCAATTTCATTTAGTTCTTACTATGATTTTAATATTTTGGAATTCAAATAAAAATCAAATTATTAATTTTTCTTTGATTTTTATTCCAAACATCCATATTTATGGATTGTATATGACATGGATTTTTCTAGTTTTAGGTTGAGATTCATGCATAAAGGCAATTGCTAATTTTAATTTAATTTTATTCCAAATTTAACCTTTCAGGGATTTTAATTTGGAATTCGTATGGAAATTAAATTGCTATTTTTATATTATATTTTATTCCAAAATTCAGTTTTATGTTGGAATTCACATACAAATCTAATTGCTTTTTTTAAAAAAATTGTTCCAAATGTAAGATACTTAGGGATTTTGCTTTGAAGTTCGTATGGAAAGTAAACTGCTATTTTTTTAATCTTTTATTCTGAATTTTATTTATTTTTATTGTATTTGATGTGGGTTTTTTTTAATCCAAGCCATTATAACCCGAGCCCACTAGATGGACGGCCAGATCCTTTTCTTTTTTCATATTAATATGGAAATTTTCTCGGAGTGCCCAATTAGTATATACATATAGATACATAGATAAATCATTAGATCAACATCCAATGGATCTCATGCCTCAACTCACCACCAGACCATCGGCACCATAGGGATATAATATAGGGCCAGGTCCTCATGAGGCGATCGAAAAGAGAAGGTGAACTAGTAAGGAAATGTATGCTATGCAATTATACTTTGTGGTGCACTCGTGGAATCACTTTTCATATGGGCATCAAATCAGCATTAAAAGTTCCTGAAAAATTATAGATGCATGTCTTAATTTACTCTAGTATATAGAAAATCGTAAGTTCAAATTTATTCTACGTTGAGATTAACAAAATTAAGAAAAATATGATAAATGATAAATCAAAAGAAAAGAATAGAAAGAAAAAGGCAAATGCTACTATTCACAACATATGATCTTTTTTTCTAACACAGTTTGTATTTAAAGTTGAGATTTTAAAGATTGCTAGAGCATTATATAGACTACATCACCAATTGTTTTGGATTTTTTACGTTTACTTGGTGCCAAGAGTAGATTTTTGAGACCGAAAGTTGATTGCATGAATGCAAGAAAAAAGGTGATGGCATAGTATATGCTGCTAGCCAGGAAGGGGACATCGGTTGATCAACGGCAGTGGTGACGGCAACTTGGCGTTCACTGCGGACGTTCCCAACAAGTATCCGTCGCACATTAGCAATTTCACTTAATATCTACTACTTAAAAAATAGTTGATGATGATGGTGGTTTATCTGTCCCTCTCAACTCCCTTTACACCTCTCTAAAATATTTCCAACAAAAAATAGAAAAAATAATCAACCTACCAAAAAAACAAATTGCACCACCCTAAAAATTCTCTAACAAGAAAAAATAGCTAGCTCTATCGGATGCGCGTCAGAGCCGAGGGTGTGGAGACATGATGTGGCCAAGCAGGAGGCTGAGCCGAGGGTGTAGGCTGGGCAAGCCGATCCTAACGATGTCGACTCGACATGCATAGGATGATATGATTTTTGTTTATCTGTAGTAAAACACATGCATCTATCTATTTATTACTAAAAGTCGATGACAGGTCTTTTTAGAAAAAAGAGAAATACATTAGAAATTCTCATAAAAAAGTAAAACATCTAGCTCTTAATTTAATGGACCTAAATTATAACGACTAAGATTGAAAGAAAGAGTTCATATCTATCTATATCTATAATGATTAGGTACTCTAAGGAAGTTTCTAAGTTAACCAAAACGATCTATCTATAATAATTAGGCACTAAGAAGAAGCTTTTATATTAATTAGAAAGATTCAGTCATCTATTTAACGGATGGATCTAAATTATAACGGTTTAGATTGAAGGTGTCACACATGGAAAATTAAATATTGTGTTAACGTAGGACTCTACTTGACTAGAATAAATATAGAGAGCATTAGTTAATTAAGGGAACTCTCTGAAATCTGCTCCCCATTGCCATCCGTATCCAAGTCCAGCACGTCTTATGCCCGGTCATGCAGTGTGGTACCACACGACCGCACTGTAGTCAGGTCGTACGATATCACACCGCACGACTCCACCGTGTACCGCGCCGACCGCGTATTCCCGCTCTCGACCGCACGTTTGTGGCAACTGACCGCGCGTCTACCCAGAACGAGTGATTCAGCCTCAGCGAGTAATTATTTCCGTAATATTTTCCTCTCTTTTTTTTGCAAGTGAGTGAGTAGTGCATGCATCTGATGATGAACTCATTGGGGGGGGGGGGGGGGGGTGTGCTCGTGCCGAGAAAAAGTTGGAAGCTTTCGCCAAGTCCCAAGTACGCTTCAGCTAGGCAGCACAAGTGTCAGACAGCTCGTGCTGCATTTGTACCAACATATCGCACTGTCGGATTCGTATCCTCCGCCGTGCAAAGCGAGAAAAAACCGAGCCGTTTCGTGGGAAAACAAACATATTCTACGCGATTTTCACCGTGCGGCGGGGACGCGCGGTTGGCGTGGCACGAGTCGTGCGGTGTGGTACCGTACGATCCGGTTACAGTGCGTTCATACGGTACCACACCGTACGATCGGACACGCGTCGACTTCGGGTGGTCGTGCGCTTGGGCAGAGAGCTAATTTTGGAAATTTTTTGCTTTAGATGCTAAATTTAGAATTTCGGATATCTATAGGACTATATGTGTCCAAAATTCAAGGATGCATGCATGATCGCACATTCGGTTCCGCTCACGTCTTCTCTCTCTCCCTCCCCTGCATGGAAGTAGGCGGGAAAAGAAAACCATGCGGTGGCAGGTCAGTGTGTATATAAACGGGTCCTCCTGCGAATAACCCGGTACCGCGTGTGAGCATACTGATCAACCGACGCGGTTGCAGAGTATGTGTTCCTGGTATTATCGAACCAATTTCCTCTCTCTCTCTAATATATATATATATATATATATATATATGAAGAAAAAATACCTTTTACTATAAACAATATAAATCGTCAATCGATCCAACAATTACTTGCAATTTGAAGCTTCAACAATGTAAATAATATGTCAATTAACCCAAACATGTATAGGGCTGAATTTGATGAATTTTGGACACATCTGCACCCCTGAACACTCAAAATTTCATTTTTGGGCTCCAAACGAAAAAATTCCGAATCTAGACCCCCCGTCGAGCGCGTGTTCTCCTCGCGCCGCCACCTGTCCGGTCGTGCGGTACCACACCGCACGACCGTCCCGTTTTGCACACCGGCCGCATGACCTGCCTCCTGACCGCACGTTTAGTTTTTCTGACCGCATGATTGTTATCCGAGCGTTTTGAAATCGAATGCAGTGAGTTGAGTGTCCTGGATGACAAGATCTTAGCATTCAATAATTTAAAGGACATAACATCTTTGGGCGTACAAAATTGTCCGAAGTTGATCTCTATTTCGAGTGAAGGCTTCAGCCAGCTCATCGCTTCAGAGCATTTAATTATATCGAACTGCCATAATTTGCTCCAGTTACACATTGTGTCATAGTCTGTCCAGGAAAACAGTACATCTGCAAACATCCTTGTCCTCCCATCTCTCAAATATCTCCGCATTTGGTCATGCGGCCCGGATAATAATCGTGCGGTTGGAAAAACTAAACGTGCGGTCAGGAGGTGGGTCGTGCGGCCAGTGCGCAAAACGGGGTGATCGTGCGGTGTGGTACCGCACGACCCGTGCTACAGTGCGGTCGTGCGGTACCACACCGCACGACCAGACAGGTGGCGGCGCGAGGAGAACGCGCGCTCGGCGGGGGGGTCTAGATTCGGAATTTTTTATTTGGAGTTCAAAAATGGAATTTCGGGTGTTCAGGGGTTCAGATGTGTCCAAAAATCGAATTTGATTACTGGACTAGGCCTCTTACTGCTGGACTGGGTAGCTGTGCTGAGGATAAGTTTGTAGGATTAGTGTCTGTATCCGGTGGGTGGATAGAGCTCTCCTAATTCTATATTAATAATCGATCTGATATTATCTGTTTTTTTCATCCTTTAGAGTAACGATACAATATATTTTTGAATATATGTTATTTAACAGAGAATAAAATGTGATAGCCTTTATTCAGATAGTAGGCCAGTAATCCGTATCTCACGCTCCTTAAAGTTTCAACTAGAGAAAGCAATTTGTTTCTTTCAAAAGAATTTAAATTATCCTTTAACTTTTTTATTAAAAAGTTGAGTAAGTTATATTTTTTTACCTAATATAACATAGAGAAAATTTTAAGGCATACACCAGCATTGTTCCCCCGCACTTAGAAAAATACAAATACCTACCCCATTATAGCCGGGGGGTTTCGCGGCAGCGCAGCCCATCCACGTCGCCCTCCGCTCTCCCTCGGCCGGCGCGTGTCGCCCAAATTTGCGTATGGCCGGGGGAGGCAAATCCCTCCAGTTTTTTCGAAATTACTTAAAGGTCTTTTTTTCTCGCGAAAAGGTCCCTGCGCCCAGTTTTTTTTAAAAAAAATTTGGATGGCGCCCCGCGGATTTCCAAAATTACATATAGGTCCTTATTTACTTACGTACAGGCCCTTGCAGGTCCTCGGTTTTTTTCAAAAAAATCCTTTTGTTTTTCCGAAATTACGCACGGGTCCTCGATTTTTTTTATGAAACTCCCTGTGAATCGCCGTCTCTTTTGCTTCGGTCCACACAGTGGCTGGCGTGGCGTGGCGCCACGCCTACGTGGCTAGTAACAGTCAAGATCCGAACAACGACGGAGCACTCAAGCACTTAATAAGTAGTTGTTCGATGACTTAGCCGAGTGTTAGCGACGCGTCATTCTCATAGCGAGGTGCTTCGAGTTAGCGAAGCGCGGGACAAAGTAAACTATGCCTGCACACAAGTAGGAATCCCGCAAGGTAGCCCTGTCTCCTGTCCTTATTCATTTCTTCCTGCATCAACTTGATAAACGCTTCGAGTCACTAGAAATATCAGTGCTGGGATCAGGAGCTTCCAGTGAAGACAATGAGTCTGGCAGGAAGAGGAAGATCGGGTCATTTGAGAGAATCTATAGGCAAAAGCGGGAGCTCAATTTGGATGCTTTATTTCTACATAGTTTTAACCTCAATATATTCCGTTAATATCACTCACTCGGTTAACTAAAGAATAAAATAGAACTTTTGAGCATCTAATACAAACATGGAGTAGTTTAAAAATAATATAAATCCTTTTTAAAACTAGCCCGTGCAAGGCACGGGTTCACGACTAAGGGTGTGATCAAAATGGCTGAAAAGCCCGTGGCTTATGGCTGAAAACACTGTAGCTGGCTGAAAAAAGCATTGTAGCTGACAGAGGCTTATTTACCATAATTAAATTTAAAAAAATTTAAAAATAGAAAAAACATATTAGCCCATCACGTATAATGTAAACAAATACGAGGAAAAAAAGAACCGGTAAAAAAACTCAAAAAAAAGCCAAAAGTTCAGAAAAAGACGAAATTTATGAATAGTGCAAAAATAAGCTGAAGCCAAAAGTTTACTAATGTATAGGTATCGTGCAGATAAGCCTAGTGGTGATACTGACTGCTTATGGGGCGCAATCCCGGCCCCAGAGGCAGGACCGTCAGAAGCAATGGAGTGGCCGCGACATAGCACAGTGGATAGAGAAGACTTGCGACAGCCTCGCCTTCTCCGCCGCGTTCAACATGCCTGGCGGGTATGGAGACGACGACGGCCTGGCGAAGCTCCAAGGGAAGGCTAGTTCCTCTACCAATATCTTGATGCGGAACCTTTGAAAGTTGCATGTGCGACTTCTAATTAATAATTGGATTTGCTATATGTAAGTTACCCTTTTTTCAACTCTAAAGCAGATTATTCTGGCCATTGTACTAGCTTTGAGATGCAATGATTAGGCCATGTATGTGTGTATGTGTTGTGCATTCATGTATGTGTGTGTATATATCCTAAATAAAGACTCGATTCTCGAGTCAGAGTGTGTAAACTTGTAAAATATATGTGTGGTTTGTATAATTAAGTACTTGTATATAGTTTCTGGTGTATTATACAGAAGGATCTATCTTCTATCTATCAAGATATATGAATGAACGCCCATAACGATTTCTCTATAAAACACCTTATGTTTAAGTTTGTTCTGTTTACGTTCTTTATATTACTTATATTCTTTTTATTCTGCTCTTTACTTATGTTCTAATTTCTTTATGTTCTATGTTCTTACATATATTCTATTTGTTTTAATCATTCTGTTTTAATTTATGTTCTATCTTTTGTACTATACATGTTTTAATTTATGCATATGTTCTTATATCTTTTAGTTCTTTGTGTGTTGCATATGTTTTAAATATTGTTTACGTTCTTTTTATTATTCATGTTCTTATTTACTATTTATGTTCTTGTTTACTGTTTATTATTTCTATTCATATTTTAATATTAATTAAAAAATAAAAAATATTATCCTTCCAACTTGCATCACTCACTCTATCCCATATCCATTCACTCGAAGCCATTCTATACCCATACGTCGGGTGAATGGAAAGGGATAGAATGAGTGATGCAGGTTAGAAGGATGATATTTTTTATTTTTAATTAATATTAGAACATGAACAGGAATAACAAACAGTAAATAAGAACAAGAACATAAATAGTAAATAACTGTAATTAAAATATATGCAACACATAAAGAACTAAAAGATATAAGAACATATGCACAAATTAGAACATATATAAAACATATGCATAAACAGAATGATTAGAATATATACACAGAATAGAAACTTAGAATATTTTTCTTGGAGGTTGGTTTAGATTTGAAAGAAATCAAAGAAAGAAGATGATTTGGCTGGCCGCAAAAAACATGAAGAGAGTCGGAGTAGAGGGGGAAGTAAGAACCCCAAAAAGGTTACCCTGTGATAAGTTTTTGTAGCCGTACAGTCAGTTACTAATCTCGAGAACTCAATGGTTACTATCTCTTCGGGAACCACTCCAAAGACAAATCGGCGAGAGTCAATTGGAATTCCTCTATTTGAAACCGCTGTGTCTTTACAACTCAAGCGAAATTATCTTCTTGACCAAAGTTCAATTCTAGTAGAATTAATCGAAAAGGTTGTGCTTTTGATCCTCACTCGTTTGTGACCTCTCTTTTCTTAAGTAAGTTATTTTCACTTGAAATTAGAGCCCTTAAATTATTATTTATCTGTAAATAATATTATCACGTCATTATACTCCTTGAGGATACCCTTTATCTATAAGGGAAAAGCTTAGCCAAGTAGTCGTAAGCCCTTCTACGATCACCCCATGGTCATAAGTCTTTCTACGATCGTGGTATAATTATAAGTCATCCTACGACCACAGGTCGTAGACTCTTCTATGACTAGCCTGATTTCGACTGACTTGTCTACAACAACCTACTGCATTGTGGGTTTGTCTAGCAAGGCGGTTAGCGTGCGCACTTATTCTCAGAAATAATTGCACATAACTTCTCATTACGCCTGATGATAACCGCCTGACGACGAAGGAAGAGCCACATCTCTAACAATAATTTCCATCAAACAATTATCATCCGAAACGTTAAGATACCTCTTAGCATGGAACAATTGCCACCACTTCACATGCTATATAAGGGTTGATGTCAAGGAGAAGAAAGGAGGAGCGACACATGCAATAGAAGCAACACAACACATCCGACATTACTTTCTTCCCGATTGTAATTAGCACAATCAATATAGCCACACAGAAGTAGGGTTACTATTCTCGCAGGAGAAGGCCCGAAGCTGTATAAAATCTTGGTGTCTTTCTTTGTGAGATCGTAGTTAGGTTGTTGAGAGATCCCCGAATCTAAATACATATGTAAGACGATCTTAAAACATCAACAAAATGGATAATCTGAATATGATTGACACTCCCTACCCAAGAGACAATTAGACAGCCCTGCGATTCATAGTAATAGTTGGTGAAAAGAAATTTAGTTGAGAACGTGATTGTCAAATTAGAAAAAAAAAACATCAAACAAAGTTAGGATAATAACAATGCTTGACAATCTATGAAAATATGAATCAAATTGAGCCTTTCTACGAACCAAACAAAAAAAAATCAAATCTATAAACATACTGGCCAGGAGAAATGAGAGAGGGAGAGGAGACCTACAAATGGATGTGATATTTTGACTGTGCAGTGCTCGACCTTGTCTGGATGGCAGCCGGTTGTTGAGGCGACGAGGGGTTGGAGTGAAGCACCGGAACCGCTGCATCTAAATCCAGGCATGGTTGAGTCGATCTAGGATGAGGCGACTGGAGTGAAGCTCACCAACGGCAGCGGCGCCAAGTCCAACTGTAGGGGAGAGGACGACCTCGACAGCTGGCGGGAGGCGGAGCTGACGAGATGAAGTGACGGGGGAACAAAATCCATGATGTCATCTCCTTGGATGCCCGCGACAGTTTCCGAAAGATGCGTCGCTCGTCGCCAGTTACAGCATCGTCGTCGAGTCGAAGGTACCATGGAGACGAAGAAAACTAATTGGGTTGGCTTAACACATCAACCAAAGATGGACCTGGCCGAATGAAAATGATTGGGCTCGAGTGATGGGCCATGGCGAACAAAGGAAATTGGGCTTGATGAACCAGAACGGCCCAACGTGAATCTATGTACAGTTGAGTTGAGTCAGTTCTCAGTAATCTGGAATGTCCAATACATTTTGCACGGCCGAAAAGAATTGGGATGACGTGGCTGCATCAGAGAATAGAAAGTTAGCATTAATTGCAGTTATGGGGATCATTTGTTGTAACAGCCCAAAAATCATAACACTATATGACTTATTTTCAACTCAGCATTTCTAAAAATTTTGAGCTTGTTCAAAAAAAATTGTGCAATTAATAAGCATTTCTTAAAACTCTAGCATCTAAAAATGAATTTTTGGAAAAAAAAACTTTATTAGAGCCTGGGAATATTTTTTTTAGCTCCAAATAATTTGAAATGCTTCACCAAGTTTTCCCTCTAAACTTTAATAATTTCCCTAATCAATTTAATAATTTCAAAAGTGTACTTCGGGGACTACGTGTATTTCCGGGACTACTGGGCTGTTTGGTTGCTAGCCACACTTTGCTAACAAAAATTACCACACTTGCCTAAGTTGAGGTGCTCAAATTCTTTGCCACACTTTAGAAAGCCTAAGGGAATCTTGCCACACTTTTTTGAGTCATTGACGCGTGGGATCGAGTTTGCTGGAAGGGAATCTTGCCACAACTGTGGCAGCAACCAAACAGCTCCCAAAGTTAATCAAACTTACATAACCTTAGACGTGGTAAACTGTGACTGACAACCACACACCTCTTACATCTTCTCTCTGTTTCTTCTCCCACAGTCGCCGACACTCCGGGCCTGCGCGCTAAAACCCTTCGTCCAGCTCGCGTTGCCCCCTATTTGCGCCAGCCCGAGCGACTGTGGCGCTACAGTGCCAGTACGCGCACGCCTACAGAAGCTGATGCCACTGACGAACTCGAGCACCCTACAGTCCTTCCTCTTCTTGTGCAGCCGACTGCTAGAGCCGGGGTCACCTTCCCCAACTTCAGCGCCCCTCCGCCGCGCTCCGCCGTGCCGGCTTCTCCAACCCGGTGAGCTCTTGACCACGTCACATCGCGCCAAGTCATCTTCTTACTCCATCCCCTTACTTGATTTCTCGATTCGTGCAATGAACCGCTGGATCCGAGCTGCCACCTCTGTCGTAGGCCGCCGTCGTCGCCATCGTCTATCTTACGTGAGCCTCCTCTCTCCACCTAAGCTCAGAGAGCATCGCCTGCACCTGTTGATCCTTTTCCCCTTCTCAATCGCAAACCCTTCCTGCCCGAGCGCTCTGCCCTTGTTGAGCCATATCCGTCGCTTCTGTTCTTTCGCTGGCATTCCGGCATCCGCCATGACACCCTAGACCCCGAAGGTGACATCCTGGAGTTCCCAGAAACATTTTATCTTGGTCAATTTCTTAGTCAATCATCGAGCTTGAAGATTTCATGGTTCCCGTGGCCGCTCCGCTGCGGGAACTAATCACGGACGAACTCTTTTTGTTAGACCATGTGGTTAGGTTTAGGATTTTTTATGATGATGAATAATTGACAACATTATTTAGTATTGTTATTCGAGGTGTGTGCGTATGTGCGTAGACTAATATCCGTCAAGTTGGTGAGAACTTGTGCCGGGAAAAATGTTCTTTGGTTTCTGCATGTGCAGGTTAGACGTGGAGACGGTCATGGTCGGTGACGAGGAAGACCGGAACTAGGAGGGGGAAATCTGAGGTCCAGGCGGTCGAGGATGTCACGAGGTGGTCGGGCTCACGCTGGAGCACATAGAGATCAAAGGTGGATGATGCGTGGAGGAGATAGAGGAGGTGCGGTCCTGGAGGTTTCGACACGTGACGCATTAATGTTGTGAGTGTGAAAAACCCGTGTTAGGAAGAGTTTCGAGTCCCTTGAAAATTAGTGGGCCAAAAGTCTAGTTGAGATAAAAAGGCCCAGGCCTAGTTGGAGTTGGACTAGGATTTTAAGGCCTAGTTGGAGTTGGATTAGGATTCTAAGGCCTAGTTGGAGTTGGATTAGGATTTTAAGGTCTAGTTGGAGTTAGAATAGGATTCATAGTTGGATGTATAAAAAGAACGGGGTGCAAGGAGAAAAAGTGTACCGAGGAGCCGTGGAGAAAAGCAACGGCGCGAGGAAAAAGGGGTACGCGTTTTGGAACAGCGCGGTAGGCGTGCGGCGGTGTCACGCGAGAAGAAAAGAGTTGCACTGTGCTGATGGATGGATGAACAGTATACGTGTTTTTCAATAAAAGTTTGTGAGTTTTTTATTTCGCTTCTATTATTCTTTTTCTTGGTTTTTTTATTCCTATAAATTCTCCATGCATTGATCTATGTCTAGGTATTTTTGTTGCTTGCATACATGAATTATTTTTAATTAAAAAATTGATTAGAAGTTTAAGAAAAAAAGTGCATGTTTAGCGATCAATCGGAAGTTTTCGCTGCTACAGTACTTTACTACCGTGCGCTGCAGTACTTTGCTACAGTAAAATCGAAAAAAATTCTGTTTTTTATTTTTGTTATTTCTGATTTTTAAATAATTAAAAGGAAAATAAATTTAAAAAAATTTCCACTGTATGCTACAATCATTCACCCCCTCTGATTGCTATCATCGATCCGACACTTTTCACCATTGGCCCTCGTGCCAGCTCCAACAGCGTTGCAAATACTCCCTCTATCTCACGTTGTGAACCATTCCTGCCTTCCATCGCCTCTGCGCCAGAGCCGTCGCTTGGCCGAGGCAGCTTCACCACCGAACTCCACTGCGCAGCCTCCTCAGTCCACCTTCTCGACCACTACCACCGCCAATCGACTCCTCTTGCCGCCGTGGTTCCATTCTTGGCCTTTCCATGCTCCGTCGCCTCTCCTTTACCACCGGCGTGCTCGCCTGAGCGCACGCTGTGCTGTGCTATGCTCTGCTTCCCTCTCTGTTTTCTCTCTCTTGCAAATATACCCCAAAAAATTAAGGTTTGGATTAAGGTTAATGATGTCATTAGAAATAAGTTGTCTAATTAATCTTGGTTAATTGACCCATTTGTCCCACATGTAAGTGATAAAATTAATACTTTGAGCTCCTTTTCTAGTCCGTTGGTTGTTCATTGTTGCCAAATTCTGTCATTGCTCGCGTGCACATTTGACATTCAATTCAAGTATAATTTACTTTGATTGAGTGCGTCGTAAGAGTTCGAATTCTGTTACCATAAATGAATACATGTTACTAATGCAACATTCTTCTTGCTGTGATTTGAGAGCAATCTGTACATTGTAGGAACACGACAAACAACTTACCATGTTTTTCTTGTAATTTTTGCAAAACAAAGGACTTCATGTGACTAAGTTAAACTTCAATTAATATCAAATTTATTTTATTTGGATTTCTTGTGTTGAAAGGAATTTTTCTGCATTTTCTATGATTTTCTGGATTTATTTGCTATTTTCTAGAGCTCAATTGAATTCATGTGAATTTCTGAAATTAGAAAATCCCTAAAATCGCTTAAAGACCTTTGGGCCAAAACCCTAGAGCCGGCCCATCTTCCCTCCGGCCCAATCGGCCTAGTCGTGCGCCACGCATCACCCATCCTCAGCCGCACGTTACCACCGGATGCCCGCCACATGTCGTTCATCCGCCGGCTTGCTTTGTCGCGCCATGATCTCAGCCGTGCATTCCTTCTCTACCGCCAATAGGTGGGGCCCACCTGTCAAGTCGTCATCCCCATTGTGCCCGAGTTGGAGTCTTGACATTCGTGTTGTGGTATCCTCGGACTCAATGTCATAGCCACCCTAGAGACCTCGGTGTTCGCGCCATGAAAGGCCATGCCCCCTCGTTGTCCTGCATCCCGAAGCCGTCATTGCTAAGTTCACCCGAGCTGTCATTGTTGTCTTCATCTCCATTCACCATCGCCATCATCCACACCGTCGCCTTCATCTTCTTCTCCTACCTCGTCCGGCCCCCACTCCGGCTCGTCGTCGTTTTGTCCTCGTCTCCGCCCGACCCCACCGATGAGCCGCCGAGCCATCTCTCCCTCTCCGCCGTCTACCCCACCATCGGTAGTCTCACTGCCATGCTTCTCTACCCCTCGATCGCCACCCCGCCTCGGTTGCCACACGCGCTCGTTTGTCACCTGAACCATTGCCCCAAGCCGCACGCTTTTTTTACGTCGGCGCCGACGTCATCCTGCACTCACCGCCGCTTTGGATTCTCCATAGACCTAGTCCACATGAGCCGAGTCACTAACACGTGGGTCCCACCGATCAGTGGTCACTATGCCATAGACCTGTGAAGTGAGCCAGCAAGCGTCCACGCCAGCAGCCACAAACAGATGCCATGTCAGCCCTAGATCCACATGTCTACCACGTGTCATGCCACGTCACTGCTACGTCAGCGCACAGAACTGCCTCAGCATGTCATGTCACCCTTACACGTCAGCGCCACGTGTCACTGCCATGTCATCCCTAATGCCTAGTCAGCTACCACATCAACAAGCTGCGTCGGCAAATCCACTATTCCGTGATCCGAGCCCACCATAGACTAGCACTTTTCTGTAGACTAGGTCCACAGAGTAGTAGCTTTTCCTAATTTTTCAGGAATGTATTTTCTGAAAAATATTCCGAAAGCCCGTTCTTCTCCGTCCTAGCTCCGATTGACGTGATTCTTCTTCCTAAATTTATCTGAAATTGAGCTCTACCTTTTAGTTCTAGTTTCTAAGTTTTGAAGTTTATTTGAATTTTATTTAATTTTATTTGTGTTTTGTTTGTTTTCTCTCACGTTAGACAACATCTTCGAAGGAGCAGAAGTAGGACCAGAAGTTCAAGAGTCGATATCTGAGGAAGGCCAAGGCAAGTCGTGATATTTGATCATGTTGAACCTAGTTATCAAATATATTTATTTATTATTTTGATTAAATTATCATGCATTGTTGTTTAATATAAACCTTTGCATTTGGTAGGTATTGTCCAACTTGATTAATTCCACCTTGATGATTTGATTCCCATGATTCTATTGTCACCATAGAATGGGTAATTTTCTAATGACGCAATACTAGTTGTCACACGGGTTGTATGTTTACTATACTTAACCATGCTTGTAGTACGTTGGGTTCATCATCATATGTGGATTAATTAATTAATTTTAACTTAATGAGATACTGAATCATGTGGTCATCCATAGTTATAAAATGAGTACCATGACATGGATAATGCCAGTGGTACTAGTTATACAAAATAGTTTTCACTTGGGCAAATGATCGTACAGTAAATGGGAAAAATGTGGTTAGCACTTTTGGGATGCGGATGTCTCGTCTAAATAATGTCTAAGGATTTAACTTTATGCGGTATTGATCTGAGCCTTACTGTATAACCACATGTCTAGTATGGAATTGACTTGGCTAATTAATTTGTGATATTTCAACCTTGATGTTGCCATTTAGATGTTATATTGGCGTAATAGGGGCTTTTCCGACTAGGTGGTTAGCCTACTCGGTAGCTAAACCTTAGCGGACATGATGAATTTGAGATTAAGCATTGTAAAGGTCTTGTTATTATCCTCTTGGTCAACATGCCCAAGGAAACGTGTTGTTCTAGTGTCACTATAACATGATCACATCATGTGGGTAAAGTTGTACAATCTCTGCAGAGTGTAATACTATTCGAATAGCTATGTCCCCAGTTATGGACAATGCTTGATGATTTCACATAAGGGTTAGATATTTCCTAAAAACCTGGTTGGGTTAAGTTTGGGGAGTGAATGGTTAGTTCACTAGTGGTTCATTACGTGAATAGTTAGTTCACAGATAGTTCATTCGGTGAATGGTCAGTTCACTTATAGTTTACTCAATTCCTTTGATTATTTACATATTAACCATTTTTAAAATTCACTTTCAATCTATTTATTGTAATTACTCAAATTATTGTTTTCTGCAAAATAACCACTCGGCTATCATTTGGTAAACTTTGCATAATTATATTGCATTTTATTACAAACGATTTGCTGAGTACTCTATGTACTCACAGTTATATTCATATTTTCTCAGTTGAAGAAGAAGAACCATATCCACCAGAGGTATCTAAAGTAGGATACTTCGACGACTTCTCGGATTAGAGTCCTGTTTTCCAGTCGATTGCCTATGAACATGTGGAATGGCTGCTTCATCTTTCATAATTTCTACTACTAGTTCTGATAAGCCCTTCTGGTTGTTAAAGTGTAAAGCTGGCCATAAGGTCATAACTCTGATAATTAGTAATATTTGAGTTCTTTTTGTTAGTTAATTGTGATGTGATCGATATTTCATTTATATTTTCACTATGTGCAATAACATGATCCTAGACTAGAGCAGAATATACAAAGAGTCCGAATTTGCATATTCGGGTCTCGACAGCAGCCGATTGGAGTAGGGCGGCTTCAGCTACGCCTTACAGAAGCCGTTTTGGGGCATCGAATAAGGTCGCATCCCCGGCTTCCTACGTACGCAAACTACCCTAATTCACTTTCCCCACTTGCACAACACTTTTCCCTCCCGAGTGAATCCCCCGTCCTACCCCCACGGTGACGGCCATAACAACCAGATCCACATCGGCATTTTGGCCCACGCACCCTCTACACCAGCCTCTCATCCCCCTCCCTGTCTACACGGGCTTGGCTATCCTATTTCCACAGATCGGACACTGTCCATGGCCGGGCCTAGTCTCAATTGTCAACATGCTCTAGCAGCATTTGTTGGTTGTGCTTGCATGTGTTAGCACCGCTATGCTTACAAATGGACAAGGGCAAGGGCACATGGAGCAGTGAGGTTACTCACATTTTCTTGAAAATCTACAGCGAAGATGTTGTCGCCCAAAACAAGCCGTACTCTTGCTTGAACCGACAGGGCTATGCCAACCTTGGGTGCAAATTATTTGAACGCACTTGCCGTGCTTGCATGCACAAGCAATTGAAGAATAAGTGGGAGGGCCTTAAATGCGATTACGCCTATTGGAAGTCCCTAACACAACATGCAATGGGCCTCATCGTGGACCCTGAGATGGGCTCCATCGCCACCGAACCCTTGTGGTGGGTAAAGGCCACTGCGGTAAGTTGTGACAGCCTCCTATTTGCATTGAATTCATGTAGGGCGTGCATACTCCGAATAGTGCACTAATAATTTCTTTTGCCTACACAAGGACATATTGAGATGTTGAAGTTCAAGGATGCACACCTTGCAAAAGCGGACCTCATGGAGCTCATCTTTGCTGATACCATTAGCATGAGTGAGTATGCATTCGTTCTGGGTGTGGACTCCCTGGACTCCAACAATGACTTCGATGATGAGGGAGGGCCAACTTCGGTGGATTCGATTGACATGGGAGAGGTTGAAGAACCACCCTTGAGCTTTTCTTTCCTTTGGTTTGGCTGTCCTAATTTGCATGCGCCTAGTGCATCCAGTCATCTATGTTCTACTTCGGTCATGGTTGGTGTGTTCTTGGTTGTTGAGTGTTCAACTATTGAGTGCTGGGATGAGTCACAAGACTGTCTTATTTGTTCCATGATCTTCTTTCTTCTGTGATCTTAGTAGTTGTCTGTTGTCGATCAGGTGACTATGTCAAACACCTTATAGTTTCGTTCCTAAATGTGTCAGTTCGGTGTCAAATTTGTTCGGCGATCTTATTTGCTATGTCATCATGGTCAATTCAGTATGTTGAATACATTGAGTTGTTCTACCATTAGAATGTTCTGTGCATTATCATGTCAATTATGCACTTCTATGTTGTTGGGTTTGCACTTATTTGTGTTGTTAGTTGGCAGTGATGACTTAAAAACATTGCTCTGACTGTGCTACACTAGTGTCTGGGAGGGGCGAGGAGTTGTGTTATCTACTGTTGCTGTCAGTATTGCATTTTGGCTAGTTCTATGATCTGCTGCTACTGCGTCCAGTTCTGTGATCTGCTCATTACCACCTACGAGTAGCGTGTGGTAAACAATGTGATCATATTATAGACTTTCTATTGTGCAATGGAGAGTACTGATATATTGTGGTGTTCTGTTGTTTTAATTGGGATGTTGTGCAATGATGCTTGGGAGCAATAGCGAGGCTGGAGATGGGTTCGATGATGGGTCCAATGATGAGGGCATCGCCTTCCTGGCCTTCTTTGCTTTCGGCTCCCTCGATGACGAAGTAAGCTCTCAAGCTAGGGCACCCCTAAGAGTTCCGGTAATGACCAGATGGCAATTGGTGCAGTTGTAACTTGCAGATGCTCAGTGGTGCTACAACATGTTCAAAATGTGGTCGCATGTGTTCGATGTGCTACATGACACTCTAGTGGAAAATTATGGCCTACGGTCATCTTTGAAAGTATATTCAAAAGAAGCACTTGTCTTGTTTTTGTGGACGCTGAGGGCGTCGCAATCACAAGACAAAACATGAACCGCTTCAAGCATTCTACTGGTATGGTTTACCAGAAGCTCAACTAGGTGTTAAATGTACAAACTTACAGGTAACGTCATTGCGCATTTGATCCTACATATCAGACTTTGCATCCGAGACTCCTACATCAAAAGTTCTATGCATATTTTGTGAACTGCATAGGAGCGATTAATGGCACACACATACGTGTCACAATTCCAAATGCCGAGAGGGAGTGGTATTTCAACAGGCATGGGTAGACTAGTCAGAACATGCTTGCCATATATGATTTGGATTGTAGGTTCACCTTTGTGTGTGCCGGATGGCTTGGATCAATGCATGACACATGTGTGTTGCACAAGACAACGGCCAAGTATGGTGACCGATTCCTGCATTCACTGGAAGGTAATATGTTCGAACAAATTTCAATTGTACCATGCATTACACGATGACTAATAACCAATATGTTTCTTTCGTGCTTCTCCCTCCTGTAGGAAAGTACTACCTTGTCGACTCCGGATATCCAAATAAACTAGGATACCTAGCGTCGTATCGCAACCACAGGTACCATCTTTCGAAGTTCTAGAATGGTACGCGGCCATCTGGAATGCAGGAACTTTTCAACTTCTTGCACTCATCTCTGCGGAATGCTGTCGAGCGTGCATTTGGCAAGTGTAAGATGAAATGGCGCATACTCAACAAGGTTCCTAGCTACAAGTCTCACCGGCAAAAGGCAATAATTGTAGCGGCAATGGCGTTGCACAACTTCATTCTGGACTTTGAGTTGCCTGCAAGAGGGCTCGCAAACCCACCGATGCAGCACGTGGGACCTTCACCTATGCCTGGGACAGTGGTGCCCCGGCTTCCTCAAGCCTCCAACGCCCTACTGATGAATATGACACGTGATTGAATAGCAACATCGTTGGTGGCAATGACTTAGGTTTATGTATGTAATATGTAGGTATAGCACTCGCGTATGCGAAGTTTGTATCGAGCTTGTACTGCTATGTGAAAATCAGCTTCTTTAAGTCGCTATAGCACCATTTCAGCAGTTACAATGCAATTTCAATCGCTACAGTACATTTGCATCCGCTACAATGCTTTGCAGCCGTAAGCTGAAAGTCAACAGACGAATCAAGCAGGGCCACTTGTGGTTCAGTCCATCGTAAGAGTTTGAATTCAGCTATGCTCTAGCTACCTCATCTTTGATATATTTTTTGTTAATGACAAATTTTAAATCGAATTCCAATTCTCTAAAAAAATCCTAATCATGCTGCTTTTGGGTGTATTGTAGCAAAGTAATATAATGTTGACGCATGGTACGTACTGAGCTGCATGCGGTCTGCGTGTGACTTTTACGCTGCATCACAGAGGTTTACTGACGAAATCTCTGGAGTTGATGGACAAATGAAGCTACTGAATCTAGGAGGAGGTCTGGTGCATTGTGAAGCAAAGAAAAAGATTCAAGAAGACAAAGGTGGAAGGAACGACATGGAAAATGATGGGAGGAGTTGAGTCTGTTAGATGTTCCTGTTCATGTAAGCAGAAAAAGGATTTGGACTGAAAATGTAATGAACTAACAATGCCTGAACTCAGTTTCAATAAAAGTTGGAGCTGGGGCACCTGTTTGGTGTTCTGTTCGTCTAAAAAAACCCTTTGCTTTTCGAAATATCTTCATGTTTTATTGGCTGCTGCAGTCTGCTGAGGCGTCTTAAGCTTTAAAAAAAACATCTTAAAGTTGTTCTGACATTGCCAGGCCTAACTTACGTGCTTCGCTGGGTTTTTTCCCCATCTCATTTCAATATACGCCAGTGCACTCCATTTGTTGTACGGTGAATTATGTCTTTGCAGGTGCTGCTAAGATATGTCCCTCCATTATGTTGTTTAGGTTGCTGTTTATTTTACTAACATTTCAGATATCATGCTATAGTACTCGACTGGATATCTTCGGGATGTATTCCTATGTAGGGATATCCCCACAGAATAGCGTTCCTGTGTGGGATATAACGTGTGATATGTGTATGCACCTGTAAAAGAATTATTTATACAAAATACACCTACTTTACTTATTTGAAAGTTGGGCCCTCCGATATACTGGATTTAGAAACATGCATTTGCTGTGGGATAATACTTTTTTAATTGAAATATAATTGGAGGTCTTTTTAGCTTGACACTTTCGCAATATATCTTGTTACCCAGAACTGAATACGATATAACAAGAAAATGCTCCACGCAAACATTTCGTTCAATCATTGATAATATAATTTTTTTACACTAAGTTGGGCTCAGTTGGTGGTGAATTTTTGTGGTTTATGGCAGAATTGTCACTGTAGCTGGCTGAAATTATACTGTAGCTGATTGTGTCTTATTTGGCATAATTAAATTTAAAAAATAAAAAAAAAGAAAAATTGGGTTAGCCCAGCATGTATAATACAAACAAATACGAAAAAAATCGACAAAAAAAACTCAAAAAACTGAAAAATCAAAAAAAGATAAAATTTAGGAATAGTGATAAATAAGCTAAAAACTAGAAGCCTAAACCTAAACAAGCGGGGCCAATTGCAAATAGAAAGTAGGGTTACCACAACAATATGCGCGCCCAATCCAAATATTCTCTAATGACCATGTAGGTGAACATGCTCTTGTCAAATAAATTATTTGCAGCACTCTGGAACTTTAATGAGGTCCAGTGTAGGGGAGGGGATGTACATGTATCTCATCCGTACATGCTATATCATACTGGACAGCCTAGTGCTTATTTTGTCAACTTTAGAAGAGTTGTAAGATTTATGGTAAAACCTCACAAAAATACACAAACAAGGTAAATCTACTTCTTAACCTATTTTTTATATGATTTAACAAATAAAGCAACCATGTATTATCAAAGGATAAGAAGAAGTCAAGCAGCAAGCACAGATTCTCCCTGTGGACACAATAGCAGGAATAAAGGGGACAATAATTTTTCATTTTCTTTATCGTAAGATGAAGATTAATCAACAAAACACTACATGTTCGGCAAAACGGCTTCGGCTTCGCTATAGTAACTAGTTTTCAAACATAGTGTGTTTTGGTCTAATAGTTTATTGTAGTACACATTGTACTGACTTTATTTATATGGCCAAAACCACACGCGACTGTCTCTCTCTATATTCTCTCACGCGAACAGATAAAATTTAAAAATTTTAGCTATAAATCCTAAGTCTTAGCCACATTAAACAGGCCCTAGTTTATCTGAGGGACTAGGTAATTTGGATTTTGGATGCTTGCCCAGTTTGCATATGTCCTGTCTTTTCAGCTTTTTAGTTTTTTATTTGAGTAAAGTCCATTACCGGTCCTTAAACTTTTTATGCTGTGTCATCCTGGTCCATAGACTTTTAAAGTATGTCATCCCGGTCCCTAAACTTTCAAAGTGTGCCATTACCACCTGTTACGGGTCCAGCTGTAATGGCACACTTTTGAAAGTCTATGGACCGGGATGACACAGCATAAAAAGTTTAAGCACCGGTAATGGCACATTTTGAAGTTTATGGACCGGGATGGCATACTTTAAAAGTCTATGGACCGGGATGACACAGCATAAAAAATTTAAGGACCGGTAATGGACTTTACTCTTTTTATTTTGACTTCTATTATTCCATACTATTTATCGTAGCTAACAATCACACGAAAAAAATGGGGCCATAACCTACGGAAAGGGTCGCGGAGGAAGCAGAAAGCACAGATTTCCTACCCCGGCCAGCCCAACTTACATTCTAGGCCGGAAGTATGACAGAACATGAAGCCCAAAATGTAAAACCAAGCCTACGCCAACAGCCAGGCCCAGCGAGTAGCAGCCCAAGATTGGCGGATGGATAGACCGACGCAGCGCCGCCGGTCACCGCGCGTCCACGAGGCCTCTAAGCCGGTCTCGGACCGACCGGCAAGAAACAAGCGGCGGCGCATCCGTCACCAGAGAAGGGGGGGGGGGGGGTACAGCCAGCCATGGAGGCGAGCAGCAGCCGGAGCCGGACCGAAAGCGCCGGCGTGAAGCGCCGCAGAGGAGGAGACGGCGGCGGTTCTGGGCCGACGGCGCAGTCGCTGAACGACGACACCCTCCGCTCCATCCTCTCCCGCCTGGACGACCACTTCGACCTCGCCCGCTGCTCCGCCGTCTGCAAGTCATGGTCCGACCCACCACGCGGCTCATCTTCGCTTACCTTCCCTCCGTGTTCCCTTTCTTCTCTCGCTTGCTCAAAGCAGCAGCCGGTTCCTTCTGTGCTATGCTCTTTCGATTGTGTTGTCTGTATATTTGTGCTCCCATTTTTCTGTGCATATTTAATTCGTCTATTTGGAATTACGACGGGCGCTAATTAACGGTGGTAGCCGGCCTCTCATTGGGTTAAGAAGAACAGCACTAGGGACTGGGAATGTCTGGTTGGGAGGAACTTCTTCTTATTATTATTATTATGATCTCACTAATTTCATTAGGCAATTCATTGATAAATCATAGATGCACACCTCACTCCACAAAAATGGGAAAAGGTGACCTGAGAAGAACTGTCACGTGTGGATTAGACACCTCGCTATATTTTCGTGGTCTGCGCTAGTGTTTTTAATCCTAGAGGTTGCAAGATAAACCCTGAAGCATTGGACCACTCGCTCAATTGTGCTTGTATGGTAGATCATTCAAGTGAATGTTGGTAAGACACTGGGATCTCTGATGGAATAGGTGACATGCATTTAATTTCTCATTTACTTGTTATCTTCTTCTTAGCCATGCTACCTCCAGTGTTCTAAAAGGCGGGCTGGGCGGCCGCCTAGGCCCCGTCTAGGCGCTGGGCGGCCACCCGGCGCCTCGCCTAGGGGTGTTGGGCGGGGAGGAAGCGACGAGGCGGCGAGGCGGCCGTCTAGGCGACGAGGCGGCCGTCTCGGCGACGAGGCGGCGTGAGGCGGCGAGGCGGCCAGAGACCACAAGAACAACAAAACGGGAATGGGGACTGGGGAGAAGCGCCGGCTTGCGGGGAGCCGGGGAGTAGCGCCGCTGCGCCAGCCTGCCGCCTGCGGGGAGCTGCGTCGGCCTGCGGGAAGGAGCGCCGGCCTGCGGGGGAGGAGCGCCGGCGGCCGGCCTGCTGGAAGCTGCACAGCGCCGGCCTGTGGGGGGATCTGCGGGGGGACGAGGGGAGGCGGGCGGCAAAGGCGGAGAGATGGGGGAGGCGGCGGCGATCTACGGGGGAGGCGGGCCGCGGGATCTGCGGAAGAGGCGGCGGCGATCTGCGGGGGAGAGACGGGGGAGGCGGCGGCAATCTGCGGGGGAGAGACGGGGGAGGCGGCGGCGATCTGCGGGGGAGGGGAGTCGGGCGGCGCAGGCGAAGGGATCTGCCGGGAGAGCTGGCGGCGCGGGCGAAGGGGTGTGCGGGGAGGCGGAAGGGAGTTAGGGTTAGGGTTTGATTTATATAAGGATTGATGACTTGATCTGGGACGTTGGATCTTCATCGGACGGTCTAAAGTCTAACTAATTTTCTTGAATATTGGTTATGGGATTTGATGACTTGATCTGGGACGTTGGATCTCCATCAGACGATCTAAAATCTGACTAATTTTTATCTAAGCATCAAATATATACTTATCTTTTGCCTGTTGTCCTTATTTTTAATTCGGCCGCCTAGGCCCCGCCTAGGCTCCCTAGGCGCTAGGCCCCACCTCCCCGCCCGCCTAGCGCCTAGCGCCTTCTTGAACATTGGCTACCTCTGAGGAGCAAATTAGTGTTCCATGTTTCTTCTTTGAATGTCTATACACAGTCTTCGACACCTAACTCAATGTTATTTCTGGTTTCCAGTTACCAATTGCTGTACTGACAATTTTTGCGCTAGTCTTTGTACTTTCTTTTGGTATTTCTGTTCATGCCGTTTTCTCGGATGAACGTTTCCTTGTGAAAATTCCTAAGTTACCAAGCAATTTATGAGTGTTGATTAAAATGTGCACTTATGATTTTCTGCTTGGTTGACAGGAATATGACTATTGACACAGCTCATCTGATGAGGGACCTATATTACAAGAGGAATCCACAAGCAAGAAGCTCAAGTTCTGATATTTCAATAAAGAGTTATTTTGAGAAGCTTGCAGTGGATGAACATGCATCATCTTTCTCTAAAGGGCCTGCTGAAGTTTATCAGTGGATTGGTCACCCTATGCGGTAAGCCCCTGTTGTGTTGATCTACTGAAGTTACGCCTCCTACTGTGTATAGTGATGTCAGCTACAGGAGTTTTTATTTTCTCAAGTCATCAAGCATCTTTTTTTTTGTATTTTCATATTGTTCTATTTTAATCAATTATCTTCTTTTTTTGAGCTGCCATACATCGTCTGGAGAGTTGCTCAATTATCCACACTCTCTTTCAGTTTCTTATTTCTTGTTTCAGTGCCACCTTGTGCCGTATGAAGAGTGGTTTAATCTTAACTGGAGTTGGAGATAAGGTGGGTGCTGCATCCTGTAGTGGTTTTCTTATTATGTTCATCAATGTGAAACATCTATTTTTATTTTGGAGTGTAAGTTACAACGATCCCAAATTCCCAATTGTAGTTAATGTTTTTATTTAAATACTAATGATTATGAGTTTTAGATTTGTTGCTAGACGCCTAGACCCCCTATATTTAGAAGCTTCACATGTAAGGTACCTGAAAAATAATCAATAATCTTAAATAATAAATAATAAGTTTATAAAATGTGTTTTGTGAAATAAGGGTGTGATAAGTGGTCCTGCTGTTGAGGTAATGGCATAATGATGCAGAATGTCACATGACATGATTGTGGAAACCATGGTTTCCTAAGTCTAAAGTCCAATGTTATAGATAATTGAGCATGACTGAAGATTTGTAGTGCTAAACTTTTTTATTTTCTTTAAATATCACCAATCTACTTATGATCATTCTCATCTGGAATAGTTTATCATTTTGACATTGATTTTTGCCAGGTTCTCCGACTTTGGTCTGCTGAAAGTTGCAAATACATGAATGAGTACAATGTTCCAAATACTAAAGTGCTGGTTGACTTTGATTTTGATGAAAATAAGGTAATCAA
Source organism: Dendrocalamus latiflorus (assembly GCA_017311315.1). NCBI lineage: Eukaryota > Viridiplantae > Streptophyta > Magnoliopsida > Poales > Poaceae > Dendrocalamus > Dendrocalamus latiflorus. The sequence continues at coordinate 3,599,909 of CM029641.1, read as the reverse complement.
TATCAGTACACTTTTAATTTCTGCTATTTAGGTATCGCTAGCTGTAGCCTTTTGCGTTTGACAGGAAGAACAAGTATGCAAGAATTCTTGCTTGAGTAAAAGTTACATTACATATGAAGTTTTAAACATTCTGTCATATACATGCATGCATACTTGTAGCAGACTGCAGCCTTGAGGGAATGTGCCACCCATTTATGTGCCAGTGCCACCAACTTCAGCTGTATATTTTAAACATCTTATTCATGCAGATATGAGCATTTAATCGCCTTGACGTTAGCAATATGCTTTCCGTGTATTTAGAATGTGAATGGAAACTGCAAATAGACCATATGTGCTATAATCGTATCAAATAGCAACCCATCTTAAACATTTGAAACCATTCTATTATACACATGTTAGCTTGGACCAATAATCATGGGATTGTTTTTTAGTTGTTGATTCTTGTAGGCACATGTTTGGTTTTTTCATGATAGTAGGACATGTGATCAGCCTCAGACATACAGGAAAGTGGTGGGCATTGGCTAAATGTGGAGATGATTGTGGCCTCATTAGAAACACCAACTACGGTTTGTCTTGGAAATCTTCATAGGTTGGGCATTTTTTACCATTATGTGCATTAGGTTGCACTATACATAGGTATGATCAGATGTTCTGCCATAGCATTGTCAACTTAACTCTAAAACTGGCTGAATTGGTGCTTCCAATAGTTGTATTATCTAAATCTAAACTATTTTATTTATTCATGGAGATGAAGTGAACCAAAGAGTTATGGTTAAAACAGTTTTTTTTAACCACAAGGTGTCTTTAATTAATTTAACAAAGTGTGGACTTCTTGTTTACCTGTTGTACTACAATCCTATGTGAAGATTGTAGGTTTGACTAGCTCCCAGCTTTGCATATGGAAACGCAGTGAACAAAGAAGCATATTTCAATCTCGTGGAGCCTCATTCAATCATGGGTTATGCATGAGGTGAGGAACTTGGTTCTAATTTCTCGACATGACATGCCTTTTGTTTCAAACAAATTACAAGCTTGATGTTACCTGTAGTACTAAAATTATTGAATTGTTCTTGAAAGTGTGTAAATATTTAATTACAGTGGCACAGGAGTGATGCATAGGCTTGTGCGTGTCCACCATTATTTGATAAATATTTTATTAGTTTAGACAATTTTTGTTGTTATTTTAGTTAGGGTTTATATACCCTATGTTCATTTGCTTCTCTGCAGTTACGCCGATCCAGAGGTTGTAGTTGGTTGTGAGGATGGTAGAGCCATTGTATATGATATGTACAGCAGGAGTTGCTCAAGCATTTTCCGGTAAGTACAAGGGAACCTAGTAACATAGCATGTGAATACAGGGCTTTTCCGATTGTTTATGTGTGTTGGTATGTGTGTTCATAAGCACAAGCTTCGCTTCACTTCAGAGGAGTTCTGTAATTTCATATAACCTTACTTGATAACCATAATAGCGAGTATAATTTCCATGTTGTGTTGTGACCAATGCATGTCTCACAGCTCAAGAAGCTGGGATTTTTTTCTTGTATCATTCACATAGTATCAGTGTCAAATTAAGACTGTACTTAGGTGTAGAATCTTCATTCTATAGGTACATCCAGTTTGATACTATAAATGGGACCTCTCACATTCTAGCTGGATGCATAGAAATTGAGAAACAACAATTTGTGGATTATATAATTGATCTTTGAGAATGATAGTGAAGATATAAATTCGAGTTATTTTGAAGGTTAAGCTGAGGACCTCATTTCTGGTGCCATTGAAGTAGAGAAGAGCCAAAGAATTATAAAAAAATAATGAAAATAAGATAATTATTGTGGTTTTGCATGAAATGTTTTGTACGTCACAATTAACGTATAGTTCTGCATTGTATATTAGTGTGTTCTGCAACTGATGCCTATTTAACATATTCTATACAGGCTTCACTCTTCTCCCTTGACATGCTTGACAATAACAGACGACCAGCTGATTGTTGGTGGTTCTACATTTGGAAATGTAGCTCTTGCAGATCAAACCTCTGGACAGAAGTTAGGTCTTCTGAAATCAGCTTTTGCACCAACAGGTAACCCTTCAACTAATTCTGAATCATAAGCATGATGGACTCCCATTTGCTGATGAGTGATGGGGATGGTCTCAGTCCTGAGTCATGATTAGAAGTTTCCACACTCAAAAAGTCCAAACATTTATAGAGTTAAGCTACTGAAGTATCATGATAAAAACCACTTTCTTCAATCATAAACTAAAAAAATACTCCTCACAGCAAAGCGTGGGTCCAACTCTACTATCGCAAAAGTCAGACCAGGGAGGGCAGTATAGCTAATAATTTACATCAAGAACTAATGTATGCCTATATGAATGTTCCTTTTTCCTATCAACCTGCACATTGTTGAATTTTTTTAGCATTTGTTCTAGTCAAAAGACACTAATGCTGAGTGGTTCAAGAACAGTCTAATCCAACAATATGTTTTTTTACAATTTCATTAATTCTGATTGTCTAGAAAAATTCGGACCATATAATCTCAGTTCCATAAATTAAACTGTATTTATGATTTTACTGGCAGTTTTGGTTCTTGTTGAATCTTTTGGGGGGGGAAAGCACTAAATCAAAATCAATGCCATTTTATTAGTGTTGTGAGTTTATCATTTATTGAACTAACTTCTTACTTTTTTTTATGATTTCAGCAATAAGATGCTTGTCTTTCAGCACAAGTTCGCACTTAGTATTCGCGGGCTCATCTGCTGGTTATGCACATTGCTGGGACTTAAGGTCGGTATTGATTTAGTATTACTAATTTAGTATTGTAGAGATGTCTGGTCTATTTAATAACTGAGGCTGTTGCCTCTAGAGCTGCAAAACAAATTATGAACATTTAAGTATTTTTCCTTAGCTGTCCCAAAAGAAAGGAACTACATATATGTTTATCTGATCAACCATCCGGTTTTTTGGTCTCATTTATGAAGTTTGAGCAAACTCGAATGGACAGTTGCATGGCCTGGCCTTAATCATTTGCCCTAGTCTGCAACCTGAGAATCTTTTATGTTTTATGGAAAACTCATATTAGTTTACAGTTTTAGTTATTATACATTATACTTGTCATGATTTATCTCATAAGCTATTAGTTTAGAATTCAGATTGCTTTAACATGGTAGATTACTGATTTTCTGCATGTTAAGTTTTAAACTATTGTAGTAAATTATCATGTGAATGCATAGTTTCTATTAGAGGGCTACTACGGTTCATGTCAGCAAGTTGCTCATTTTTAGATTCATTTGACCAAGTGCACTTTCTTGGTGCTTATGGAGATTTGTAGTTGTTTTATATTACTTTTTTTGTATCATTTTAACAAGTATGTGGGAACAAGGTTATTTATAGTGTTTACATGCTTCCAACAGAAATGTTGGCAACACATCCCAGTCAAGTCATAACTCGTAACTATGATCTCATCATAGTTGTACCTTTTATTATCATTTGTCTTGAACAGGACCCTGAGGCCGCTCTGGGAGACGAGAGTTAGCCCAAATGTCATCTACAGCGCACATCACTTGCCGGGTGACACGGCGACGCTGGCAGTTGGCGGTATCGATGGCGTGCTTCGTCTGATATGCCAAAGAACCGGTGAAACCATTCGAAGCTTCGTCGTGGATGCAGGCCGCCCGGCAGAATCCAGCTCCAGGCAGCAAGTCGAGAAGAAAAGCGTCCGCCAGATTGCTCCAGATGCCCGGCTGGACAACATCCCTACACGCCTGCGCCCGGCCATCACGGGCCTGTCGGTAGGCATGAAGAAGATTGTGACGACGCATGGCGAAAACTACATCCGGGTCTGGAAGTTTCGCCCCAAGAACCCTTAGAATGTTCATCAGGTGTAAGCTAGGCCAGTCTTGGTCATGACTAATGAGGCTTAACTGGCCCTGTTTGTAAATTATATGTTTCATCTCCCTGGAGGAGTACCATGAAGACGTAGCAGTGTTGACATGTTGTTCCTTCAAGGTACCTGAATCATCAAGACTATGGACCAAGATTTTAGTTTGGTATTGTTGTGAAAACAAGTTGTTGTATCAGGATTTGTATTGAGTTCTCTCTCAAAAATAAAAGGGATTTATATTAAGTTTGGCTGACTTTAATTTCGAAGTTAAGATGCCACTTTGGTCACTTCTCACAGAAGTGATGTTAAGTGGTAACTTTATGTGCTTGCCCCCAAGGAATGCCAAAAATATGATCCACACGGAGGTAAACTTTTGGAATGGAAGAATTTTTACCGACTCCTCCTGGTAATTGTTTCCTGCAAGGTTTAAACAAAATTCTTGCATTCTACATGTGCGCTTTACCTTTTCTTTTATAAACAATTTTTTCCTTCGTTTGAATTGACCAGAGTTAAGAAGTGACCTATGAATTTGTAAGAAGATATAAAATCGGTGGGTTTATTAGGGGTATCGGGTTTCCTAGCTCTGGGCCACTGGGCTTAGATCAAATCCAGGTACAATTATTGTGCTTCAGGGCCTGAACCTGGGCGCCATCTGTTTCTTTTAATACCACATCGCCTACGGAAGTTAGATTTCATATGCCGATAAGCGATCACAGAAACAGCACATTCACCGCGTTGGAGGCGTGGTTAGCAACCGTCTTAGATTGATAAAAGGATAATCCCTCTTAGGCACTGCAGCACGCTACATGTTGTGCTTAGCGTTTTTGTTTATTTTTTATATACAATTTTTTAAAAAGTTTTTAGCCTTAATTGACATGAGTTTCCAGTCCAAACCTGAACGATCGAAGAACAGCTGTCAGAGCTTGTCACATCACTGCAAATGGATCAGCTTGGCTCATATGCATAGCTCGCAAAAACATGGGTGTAAACTTTTCTTATTTTCATAAAAACTAGTCGAAAACCCCGTGCAGGTCGTAGGTTATCTTCTCCGGTTCAGATTTAGATATTACTTGGATATCCGGCTATTAAATTCGGATGTCTCGAATCAGGATATAGATATGGATCTGATATGTATTGTCTCGGATCCGGATATATATATATTCAACAGATATAATAACAGCAACTTACTAATACGTACCTTTTGCATTTGATATCTAAATTGGACATATTATATATACATTTCGATCATCTCGACGAGCTTGTCATCATGGTAGGCTTTAATTTGTATTTCATTTTTTATTTGGCATATCCCGCAATAAAGCTTTTTGCATACTCTTTTTAGTTAAATTTGATATGTTTATAACCGATTTATTTGTAATATATCTAAAATTAGTTAGGACTAATCGCCAACCCGTGTGTTTGCATGGGCTAGCTTTTTAATAGCTCAGTTCTTTTAGGCTTATGTTTAAGCTTTGACTTCTATTTCTACAGTAACTCACCGTTAAACGATGTGTTTTTAAGGTGGGGTCTACAGGTAAATTGTAGTACAAACTGTACCGAGTTCAGCTGTACCAGTCAAAATCGTATGTGACTATTTCCCTCTGCATACTGTCTTTTACGAGCAGGTCAGAATTCAAAAACCATAGCCTTAAGTGTTAGTCCAAAAGAATTCACCCCATGTAGTCTTCACCTCAAAAGGTAAAATAATTAAATACAAAATTTATAATATGGAAATACTAATTAATATAAAATGCATTGAGAGTAGATAAAGTACAATCTAATTTTGATTTCAACTTTAATAACCAGTGATTGAGAATATGCGGAAAATTTCTATGGCACGTTAGCGGTGCTAGTGAAAGTCTTGTGTGAAATTTTTATCTCATTCAAATAACAAATGCTCGCTTGTATAGTTGTCGGAGGCGAATGGCATAGGGAAAAGTGCGTATCCTGCCTTGCACAATTTTTGTTGCACAGTACGTATTGAACTCTAGCGGTAAATTTCAGTGGCACGTTAATGGTTCGAGTGAATGTCTTGTATGAAAATTTTAGTTCATTTAGACAACAATTGGTCGTTTGTATGGTAGGCGGAGACGAATGGTGTTGGGAAAAGCGTGTGTCTTGCTTTCCACGATTTTTTGTGCATTACGTATTGAATTCTAACAGCGAATTTCAGTGGCACGTTAGCAGTACAAGTAAAAATCTTCTATGAAATTTTCAGCTCATTCGAATAACAAATGCTTATTTGTATAGTTACAGATATAGATGGTATAAAAGCTGAATACATTGCTTGCATGACTAAGAAAAAAATTGATGGCTTAATGTGGCATACAAATAGTTGACATAGTAATGCTGTGTGTGCGTCTGTACCCATCAGAAAAAGGTCGGCAGCATGCCACTAGCAGTCTGAACGGGAGACACCCCACGACCAAACCGCCAATCCAACAACGGGAAAAGTTGCTTCGACGTGCCTGCTTTGTCACTGCGATCAAACCTGAGAACGACATCCCCCGATACACGCCTAACTGAATGTGTCGATCGATCTGCTGAATCCAAAAGAAATCAAGCTGGACTTGTCTGCTAATGAGGCACCAAGTCAAGCATAACATGGTGGCGCACAATTCTTCAGTTAAACTGCCACTCGGTGCCAAACCGCCGGCCGGTGATCCTACAATCTCAACGCCCACACGCTGCACAAGTTCAGGTTACTTCCCACTATCTCCAATCACTCATGGATCGGGTTCTTTTGAACTACGACTTATAGATTAAAATTTTAAATTTTGACTATTCGCAAAAGGTAGTACGCAAAGAAAAATAGTCGTATATAATTTTTTACCGGTACAACTGAATTCAATACACTTTTTACTATAATCTTTCTGTTGACCCGTCCTAAAAAATGCATCATTTACAAACTAATTATTATAGTATAAATTATAAGTCATAAGCTATAAATAAAAAGAAGAACGAAGCGCATAGCTAGCCACAAGTCACAACACCTATATAATGATCACTAGGATCAGATCATTACGAGAGAGAGAGAGAGAGAGAGAGAGAAGATTGCAGTAATGGATGACTCTTGCAGGAGGCCAGGGTCCATACCGTTCAAGTGGGAGATCTGCCCCGGAACGCCGAAGCACGCAAGAAGCGCAAGTGCAGCATCGTCCAAGGTGGCGCCCAAGCTGACGCCTCCTCCCTTCATGGCGTCCCCCTCGCCTTCGCCGTACCACTCCCCAATGGTCTCCTCCGCCCGCTCGGCGTCGGTCTCGCCGGGCCGGGGCCGGCACGGTGGCCACCGGCGGCCGACCGCCTTCATCGAACTTGCGCCTCGAACGACGACAGACGCCAAGCCTGAAGCTCCTGAACCGGCGGTGGCAGCGTACAGGTGTTTCCCGCTCCCTATGCTGATCCGGAGGAGGGACAGCAAGAAAGGCAGCTCCGGCTCTGGGTCAAGCTCCAGCTCGTCCGGCAGCAGCTTCAAGTCGGACGGGGAGCTGGGACTGCGACGGTCGGCGTCGAGCTCGTTCTCGTCTCTGCCGCTGCCGCTCGGGACGAGGTTAGCAGAGGCGAGGGAGGAGGCGAAGGCTGCCACTGGGTGGTTCTTTTGAGACAGCGGGCACGCCGGGCTTGTGAAAGTTTGTGGAAGCGTTAAACCTCTCTCGAGGCCGCGTAGCTCTATTAATACATGCAGAGAACAGCCCTCTGCGTGGCTTACAAGTAACCAACCGTGATTCATGGATAGCCAGTACTATTTCTATCTATTGTTACAACATCCATATATATATCTTTCTCTATCCTAGCATGCACGGCATCCATATATCACGGTTGGTTTGTTACCATACAAGGTAAAACTCCTATTGTTGCTAACATCCTCCCTCAATCTCAACCTGCTGATCCAAGTTTGAGATTGCGTTTTAGCTCCTCCATTTTATAGACATTCAGTGGCTTGGTTAATCCATCAGCGACTTGGTCTCCTGTTCCAATGAACCGAATCCTCAATAGTCCTTGTGCTACTCTTTCTCGAACAAAGTGATAGTCGATTTCGATATGTTTGGTCCTTGCATGAAACACCGGATTTGCCGACAGATACGTCGCACCAAGATTGTCACACCATAGTGTTGCAGCTGATGGAGATTTGATGCCAAGTTCTCGCAGTAGTGACTGAATCCAGATTACTTCTGCTGTTGCATTTGCCATCGCCTTGTATTCCGCTTCAGTGCTCGATCTTGACACAGTGGGCTGCTTGCGTGCACTCCATGACACAAGATTACCACCAAGAAATATGGCAAAACCACCAGTGGAGCGTCGGTCATCCACACAGCCTGCCCAATCTGCGTCCGAGAAACCACTGACTAATGTAGACATAGATTTGGTAATCCTGAGTCCCAGTCCCAAGGTGTGCTGAATATACCGTAGTATCCTTTTTACTGCCTTCCAATGTATTGTTGTAGGTTTATGAAGAAACTGGCACACTTTGTTTACAGCAAATGAAATGTCTGGCCGTGTAAGTGTCAAGTACTGGAGTGCTCCTACAACACTTCTGAACTGAGTAGAATCTTCAGGACCCAGTGGCGTACCTTCATAGGCTGATAGTTTTTCCGAGGTTGCCATGGGAGTATGACACGGCTTGCAGTTGAGCATCCCTGTTCTTCTCAAAACATCCTTGCTGTATTTTGACTGAGTCATCACCATCCCATTATTGATTTTATTTACTTCAATGCCAAGAAAGTAATGTAGATCACCCAAATCCTTGAGAGCAAAGTCGGACTGGAGAGCACGAAGTAACCCCTTGGTACCTTCTGCTGACGAACTGGCAACAATAATATCATCAACATAGATGAGAATAAACATGACCAAGTCATTGTTGCGGAAGTAGAAGAGAGAGGTGTCGCCCTTAGATGGTTTAAAACCTAACTCTTGCAACTTTGCACTTAACCTGTGATACCAGGCTCTGGGCGCCTGTTTCAGACCATAAAGGGCTTTGTCAAGCTTGCAAACGTAATCAGGGAACCTTTTATCTTGATACCCAGGAGGCTGTCGCATGTAAACTTCTTCCTCTAGAACACCATGGAGAAACGCGTTCTGCACATCCAACTGACGTAGGCTCCACCCTTGCGATACTGCAATGGAGAGAACCAGTCTGATAGTTGCTGCCTTGACTACAGGACTGAATGTGTCCTCGTAGTCAATGCCATATCGCTGTTTGAAGCCTTTGGCCACTAGCCGAGCTTTATACCTGTCGATTGTGCCATCTGCACATCTTTTAATTTTGTACACCCACTTACAGTCGATGATGTTCCTCCCTGGGACAGATGGGACAAGCCGCCAGGTTTGGTTCTTCTGCAAGGCTGAGAATTCCACATCCATGGCATGCTTCCAATTTGTATTAGTGAGTGCTTCATCAAGAGTATTCGGCTCACCATTAGCAGCAAGGAGACCGTACTTGACAGTCCCATCAGTGAATTGTTTGGGCTTGCGAATGCCGGATTGGAGTCTGGTGCGAGGTCGCGAACGGTGAGCAGCAGGCGGCGATGGCACAGGCAATCCGGGCGAATCGTCATTGAGAGGAGCGCCTGCTGCACCGGATCCGGGTGCGGGAGCTGTGGTGGCTGGCCCGGCGTCCGTGGGCGCAGAAGATCCAGCGCCATCTGCTCCTCGCGGTTCGACGTTGGTTGGCGGATCATCTCCGGGAGACGCGCTAGGCGGTATACATGGCGTAAAATCACCGTTTCCTGCTGATTCTGCACCAAAAAATACTGGATTTTCTTCCTGGATTTCTTGGACACGGTTAGCGGGATTAGTATCTGGAGTATGCAACTCATTGTCATGCACTTGTGCACCCTGGAAGCTAGGAGCACTAGAAGGCAGCAAGAGGGATTCTGTGGTGAATCTGGTGCCGGCATTTTGGTGCAATTGAGCAAAGGGAAAAATATGTTCGTCAAAGACTACATCACGTGATATATAGATGCGTCCTGTATTGATGTCGAGACACTTGAACCCCTTATGCATGTTGCTGTACCCAAGAAAGGCGCATTGTTTGGAACGGAACGCCAATTTGTGCTGGTTGTATGGCCTAAGATTAGGCCAACAAGCGCAACCAAAGGTTCTAAGAGAACTGTAATCAGTCTCCTGATTGAGGAGGCGCTCAAGAGGGGTGGAATTGTTGATCACCCTACTTGGCAATCTATTTATAAGATAGGTGGCGGCTAGGAAAGCTTGATCCCAATATTTCAGAGGCATAGAAGCTTGGGCGAGTAAGGAGAGCCCAACTTCAACAATATGCCTATGCTTGCGTTCCGCGGAACCATTTTGTTGGTGCGTATGTGGGCAGGACACATGATGTGAGATGCCAAGTTGACGAAAGAAGGTGTTTAAGCTTTCATACTCTCCTCCCCAATCGGATTGGACGGCTAGGATTTTCCTATCGTATTGTCTCTCAACAAGGCTTTGAAACTCACGAAAGCGCTGGAACACATCTGACTTGTGTTTCAGAAGATAAATCCATGTGAATTTACTATAATCATCTATGAAGCTCACATAATATTGATAACGTCCAAACGAATCACAAGCTGGGCCCCAAACATCTGAGAAAATAAGTTCTAAAGGAAATGTAGACTGACTCGAGGACCTTTGATAAGGCAACTGATGGCTCTTGGCCATTTGACATGAGTCACAAACAGAACCAATTCTAGGCTGCGAGGAGCATGGTAGTTTGTGGTTATTGACTACTTGCTGAACAATGCTAAAGGACGGATGACCTAGGCGATGGTGCCACCTCTCCAAGGATGGTTGGGCGCCACTCGACACACTGAGGACATGTTTATTCTTGAAAGCCGCAGCTGGCAAAGGATAGAGACCTCCCTTACATGTTCCTCGCAGAAGAGTTTGCTTCGTTGCTCGGTCCTTAATAAAGAAAAGATTTGGATGAAATTCAAGATATGCATCATTATCAGCAGCTAATCTATGAACCGAGACAAGATTCTTTGCGGCACTAGGAACATGAAGAACGTTCTTAAGATGTAGATTCCTACCAGGAGTGCGACAAATAACATGGCCAATGTTTGCAATGTCCATACCTGACCCGTCCGCTGTGCGGATCTGCTCATTGCCGTGGTAACGGTCATGGATGTGAAGCTTGTCCAGTTCGCCCGTGACGTGGTCGGAGGCACCCGAGTCGGTGTACCAGTTGGAGTCCACGCCATAGCTGCCATAGTTTGCTGAGTTCGCGCTCTTTTCTTCTGGCACGACGAATTCCTCGTCAAAACGGTGCCAGCACTCGGCAGCGGTGTGTACGCCTACTTTCTTGCAGATCTGGCACTTGACCTTCTGCTTGCCGGAGTTGCTGTTGTAGGTGCCGCGGCTTCGTCCTCCCTGATCTCCGCGGCCACGCGAGCCACGGCCACGCTGCCCGCGACCACCACCATGGGTGCGAGAAGCAGCGTTTGCCGAGGAGCCTGAGGGAGCCGAGCCGTTGTTGCCGTGGAAGAGGTTCACGCGCTGCTCAAAAGCTTGGAGCTGGACAGTGAACTCGGTGACGGTGATCGGCTCAGTACGTGCCAGCGCGGCGGAGATGACGGGGTTGTAGTCGAGGTCGAGGCCGGTGCAGATGTAGGAGACGAGTTCTTCATCGTCGATAGGCTTGCCTGCCGCTGCCATCTCGTCGGCGTAGCCCTTCATCTTGGTGACGTACTCGTCGATGGTCATTGACCCCTTCTTCGTAGTGGCGAGCGCAATGCGAATGTTGACCGCACGCACCCTGGTCTGGGAGGCACACAACTCCTCAATCGTGCGCCATAGATTAGCTGCGGTTTCACAGCTGGAGACCTGTTTCATCAGATCCTTACCCAGAGACGCGACGAGATAGGTGAAGATTTGCTGGTCGACTGCCAGCCAGGCACCATACGCCGGGTTGGGCACTTTGCCCTTGCCATCACTCCCTTCTACCTCTTTGGCCGGAGCCGGGGACGAGCCGTCGATCATGCCGACGAGTTGAGCACCGCGGATCGCAGGAAGAACCTGCAGCTTCCACAGCGCGTAGTTGTTCTTGATGAGGCGCTCGGTCACTGGATGGGCGAGGGGCGAGATGAAGCTGTTGTTGGACGGCGTCGCCATGGCGACTGAGTTGTTGGACGTGGCTCAGAGGAAAGGCTCTGATACCATGTGAAAGTTTGTGGAAGCGTTAAACCTCTCTCGAGGCCGCGTAGCTCTATTAATACATGCAGAGAACAGCCCTCTGCGTGGCTTACAAGTAACCAACCGTGATTCATGGATAGCCAGTACTATTTCTATCTATTGTTACAACATCCATATATATATCTTTCTCTATCCTAGCATGCACGGCATCCATATATCACGGTTGGTTTGTTACCATACAAGGTAAAACTCCTATTGTTGCTAACAGGGCTGTCATGCATTTCATGCCACCATTGCTGAGGAGAGAGACGAGAAAGATTTGTGCTTATTTACCGCAGGTTATGCAAAGCAAACAAGCATAAACAGTTGCTCATTTGATGTAACTAGACTATCTGGCCCGCGCAATTGCGCCGTGGCCTAGTTTTTGACAGAACTTTGGTTTTTTTTCTATAATGTAATATTTGGCTCCGAATATATCCTAAGTAAAGTTGTGTATTCTGGTTTACGACTACTTTCAGTGCATGACGTTGCAAAGAACCAAAGCCATAATAATTTCAGAAAAGATAAATGGTGAGCCAACGTTTAACTTGAAGGACAGGTTGGTTATTTCCGAATATGTATGTATGTATGTATGTATGTATGTATGTATGTATGTATGTACAAACATCAGCAAGGATGATAAGTTGATGACAGAACAGTAACAAAGAAATAAAACAGGACAATATCCCCTCTTCCCGCATCCCCAGGGGCGTAGCCAGCCTAAGGCCCAGCCTCGGGTCTAACTCATTGCAAAGAAAAAAATCAAAGCCTTCACTATATTACTACAATAAATACAAAGAATTTCTCAGTTGGGTCTCGGGACATTGCACCGGTGGGCCGAGGCCCAGCTCCGTCTCTGCGCATCCCGCCATGCTCAAAGCTCCTCTCTGATGACCCAGAATAATTCCATTGTCGCCGGTTTTTTTTTTTTTTTTGTTTTTGAAATGGCCGTTTTGGATTCTGAATGGAAAATCGTCGTGTTCCTCTCCTTCCACACGAGCCCGGCTTTTGTGCTCTCTACGCAGTTGATGGGTCAATTGAGGTGAACATATACGATGTATCACAGATTATACAGACATGAAACTGCACAAGAGATTAGTTAGTTTAGAGAAACACTTTTTACCAGATGTTTGGCATCAACAAAACAAAGGCCGAACGACCTCAAATGCGTGTGTATGTGTGTGTGTGTGTGTGTGTGTGTGTGTGTGTGTGTGTGTGTGTGAAACACTTCCAAGAGAGAAATCAGTGAGTGTAGGATGCTATGAAATGCTCATTTGTGGTTTTATTAGATAGTACATTGTAATTGCTTTGAAGTCTGCTGACGCTATTTGTAACTCTGCAATGCGATGTGCCTACGTCAAGTATGTTGACATCCCCAAGTAAGTATTTGCTATTATTTTCAGGAGACAGGATGCACAAAAGCTACTTGGGAAATCACTGCTTATCTTTGGCTAGATGGAAGTATGAGACTTTGGACTAATGCTTTGCTCACTATGTATCTGTGCCTATGGACCTTTGGACCATTAATTTCTGCTTTACTCTCTTAAATCCGAATGCTTTGCTCTGGCATTTCCATGCTTCTCCTCTACACGGATTGTATGAATGTGCCTAAGAATATCGGCCGAAAATTTACACATTTTTTCAACCAATTTTTGGCGATATTCGGCCGATTTCCATTTAAGATTTAAATTTCATTTGAACTTTTTCGCCCAGAAAATTTTGAAAATCCGAAAATCAGATTTGCTGGTCTAACCAGACCACTCAGGTAAAATTTCAGGACCAGTAATATGAAGCCTGCTTGTGATCTTTGACTCATGACTTTGGTAAAACTTATAGGCTTGTATTTTCCACTGTTTTATATTGCTAATGCTAGAAAAAAAAATATTTTAAGAAGCCATTTACATCCCCTCTAACTCGCCATATCCGATTTACACGAACTTATCTCATCCGGCCCATGGACAACTGGACATGCTATGGTCTCAGTGCAAGAACAGTACTACAACATGAAGCCACGCGAATGAAACAAACCTGTGACAATGCCCGCGAGGTGGCTGTCGTCGACGCCGGTGGTGTCCTCCTCGGCGGTGGACCTCGCGCCGCAGCCCGGCCCAGTGCCCCATTTCCTCCCCTTCTAGTCAACTAGCTAGCGTTTCAGAATTCAGATGGCTTCTCAGCTGAGCTACGTAATTCTCTGTGTCTTTTGGAAGTACGATGGAAGGATAGGGATTGGTGTAGAAATAGCACTGAAGCGGACTTGAGAGATGCTACCCATCCTTCTCAAGGAAATAATCCTTAACCCTCTCGCGGTATGATAAGATTATATATCGATGCCCCACTATTCTCTAGTGACTAGTTCTTCAGAGAACTCCCATAGCTTCCTTGCTAACTCTGCATTTCTTGCAGTGGCGGAAGGGGTTACTTCGTTGCAATCCGCGAAGTATTTGCCGGACAGGTCTTTCACACCAGGATGCAATGCCAGGTAACAAGTAGTTGCAGCTCCCTGCATATCATGTTTATATTTATTCTCTTGTTAGAAAAAAAATTATGACTATCATCGAACAGAGGGCTAATTATTTGAACACCAGTACAATTTACCTGTGGTATGCTCTGCACAAAAGGCCTGACGAACGCACGAAGGACCCTAATTAGCAGAGCTGCAACAAATTTAGAGTCAATGAGTGGTTTGACCACTTAAGGGAGCAAAAGTACTGCTTTCAAAGCATCATCTGAAGTTTGTAATCGACAATGGCATTACTGTTTGTGACGACGTAGCGTGTGATGTTGGTGGATATCATTCCAGGATGCAAGTAATTTGCAGTCAGATCACAGCCTTCTTCCTGCATTGTCAGCAAACTAGTGTTAGCTTTTGAGGGTACGAGACAAAATGCTTGGTCCTATTGCATAATGTTATTTGACCATGCAGGCTCAGAACAAAAGAAGCAATCATTTTGTTGCTGAGTGCAGTGAGAAAACTATTCGAGTTTATGAGCTTAGGCATGAATTTACCCAGATAAACACAAGTTTTGTCAAGGATTAATTCTTCATGAATAAGAGTAATATATGAGAATTGCCAACCTGAAAACGCCTTGATAACTCATGTGCATGGAGAACTTTGGCCAATTTGGAATGGCAATATGCAGTGAACGCATGGTACCTGTACATTTCGGCATACAGAGAGAAGAAACAATTCAGCTTTATGTATTGAGCCGGTGCCATTAAATCAGTCAAGAGTAAGATAGTACTGAGTACTGACCTAGACGGATCATTCAACTTCTCCAGATCGAAACACGAACCATCGCCTCTTCTATACGCCATAGATGACACATTTATGATCCTGCCTTGCACACCGGTCTCTCTGGCAGTTTTTTTCATCTTGTCAACCAGGAGATATGTCAGCAAGAAGTGCCCTATGTATCAAGTCAAATCCAACAGGTGCTTCAATTAAGCTTCTGTTTGATACCCCCAAAAAAAATTGTTTTCTGAATACCGAGCTTCTGTTCCTTGTACGTACCAACATGATTTGTTGCGAATTGCAGCTCAATCCCATCTTTGGATAGCTGGAAAGGGCAGCCCATTATACCTGCATTGTTTCTTCAGAACAAGATACCAAATCATCGCCTGCCTTAGTGTGTTCATTTCAAGTTTCCAACAACAATGTTGCTTCATCTCGACATGTTCAACTTGTCAGTGGCACGTACATGATGATGTTCAGATGCTTGTGGGACGACAGGAAGGACCGCGCGAAGCTGCGAACGGAGTCGAGGGAGCTCAGGTCCATCTCCATGACATGGATGCTTGAGCTTGGAATCTGTTCTGAAATACTCTCCTGGACCTTCATGCCGCTCTCCAGCGTCCTTGTTGGTATGATTACTTTTGCTCCCCTCAGTGCAAGAACTCTGGCTGTCTCCCTTCCAATTCCATTTGTTGCTCCTGTATTCACCAGATTAGTGAAGCTGATTGGCGGAAGAACGAGGAGATGCAGATTAGATTTATTTTTTCTTTTTCTTTCTTTTTTGAGGAGAAGAGAAATATACATGCCTCCATGTTAACAATGGACAAAATACAGACGGTAGAAGGTGTCATGATAGATTGATTGCACAGCCGTATCCCGATGCACGGATACATGAGATACCAGTAAGAGCAAGTACAATGGTGCTGACTAGGTTGCCTCTAGTGAAATCCACATCAGCACAATCCTAAGTGGAAGAGAGAGAAAAGAAGAGAGAGAAGCAAGCTGCCCCTCATGCAAGAGGTGACATCTAGCACATTATACGAGGAGAGAGAGATAAACTACCCCTCATGCAAGAGGTGACCCCTGATATATTTATGTAAGTATTAAATGTTTGAGTGCTTTAGTAGAGGTAACCTCTACTCTACTCATTGTATTAGCTACCTCCACATAAGCCACATATAGTCTTTTTGCTTATATGGCTAGTCCTAGAGGTGGCAGCCACCTCTTCTATTGTACTTGCCCTAAAGGCAGTCCCAATGGCAATTAATGACCAGTTTCTATCTTCCTTAAATGACCTGCCACGTAGGCAAAACGATGACATGGCAACTCAATTAATGAAGAAAGAGAAGAAAAAGAGTAGAAACCGTTTCTTCTCAGGGAAACCACCTCTACTCTTGAATCGATGCACGAAGAAACTGCAATTTTACCATTGGGAAGAAACTGGTGGTTTCCATGCGCGCTCGCACCGCTCCCAACATGCCTGCTCGCGCGGTTTCCACTGGGAAGAAACTGCAATTTTACCATTGGGAAGAAACTGGTAGTTTCCACTATTTATTGCACGAAGAAACTCCCATTGTGTGAGTCAGTTTCTATACTCAGATTTTTGCTGATGTGGCTATCTTGGATTTCGCACATGGTTTCTACCATAGGGACTGCCCTAAGGCGATACAGATGTGCCCGTAGACATGCCCTGGGAGTTAATGGCACTTATAGTACATTTTGAGATTGTATTTATAAGTATGTTAGTATATGTTTGATAATAGTAAAAATATCTATTTTACCATCAATCATCAAACGGCAACGTTATGAATGTGACACCTAGTCAAAAGAGCTCCGTGGCCGTGCGGTAGACACCTGCCGTCTGGCAACGGTGTGACCAAATCGCTACCGCCTGGCTACTGTGTGGCCACGGCGCTTACTGTAGCATCCGACCACTCTAAAAACTCTAATCTCTTGACCAATCTTAGTGTTTCGACCACGTATAATTTCCGACCCCTCCGACCACACATAAAACACTGTAGCTTTCGATCTCTTTTTCTTCATAAAAATAATTCTAAAAATCTAATTTATCATTTTTCTCTCTTTTTCTTTGATTTCAAATTACCTGATGTTCGGTGGCAAGGTAGCAGACAAGGAGCCATACAGTGACCGGACGGTAGGCAGCTGTCGCGCGGCCACGGGGTACCGCTGGCCACGTGTTAGCTCCACAGCGCTGCCACCGATGACCGTAAGGTAGAAGTGATATTTTTGTAATTATCGCACGACTATAACCATTCTTACAAATACAAATTCAAAACATGTCAAAAGTGATAAAAACTCCATGTCATGTCCTGATGTAAGTACGAACGATGCCACACACCATGCAGCGCAAAGAGCCTTTAATTTTGCAAGCGAACCTGTGACGACGGCCGTGAGGTGGCTGGCGTCGATGTCGGCGGTGACCTCCTCGGCCGTCGACGCCGCGCCGAAACCCGACGGCCCTCGCCGTCCCCATAGCCAGTCCCAGAGCCCCATCCTGTCGATCAGTACACGGTCCAAGCAACTGCTACTAAGCTAATGGGGTTTCTAAGTTTCTTTGCTCTGCCCACAGTGACAAGTTCTCTAGCTTATCGAGACGTGTTGGTACTCGTCAGTGGTTGTAACAACTAAGCATTACTGTCAACACAGAGGAGGGAGAAGTTGACTTGTGGGTCCAGTTTATAAAAGATGTTTTATAGTTTTTCTATATCAACTAACTTTCAAACAGAATATCTTTTTAAGACGGGTCTATAAATTGATTATAGTATATATTATAACGACTTTATTTATATCGGCTAAAATCATATATGAGTTTCTACTACTTTATATATATTTTTATAATCAACCTGATATAAGCTACAGCTAAAAGCTATAAATGAAAACTAAAAAGAATTGACCCTCAAAGTGAGTTGTACCTAGTATATTTCCGCTTAGCAACAAATGCTACGTACTACCTACTTAACACTAACACGTGGTTGACCATCTCTCTCTGAAAGGCCACCACTTTATTTCTAACTATAGAAGCTGCCTCGTCATACCATCTTTAGATGACACAAATTAACCGCTACCCTAGGAAAGCATTAGACAGCTTGCCATGCATGTTTCAGTAGCCAAAGTGCCAAGCTAGTGGCTAATTCATCGGAAACGACCAGATTTCCCCATGTACATCTAGAGAATATTCTGTGATCGAATGCTTCTTATATGGTGATTAGAATTTGTGATCTTTTTGTTTTTCTGACTATAATAATTTGTGATCGGAGAGGCCGGCCAGGTGTGTATTGTGAAGAAGATTTGTTCACTCGGGACATCGTGGTGCAGTGAGGACTCCTTAGATAGATAGCCTGTAGTGACGTGAACGCAACATCACTTTAGAAAATGGAATTGAAAACATTAATTAGAAGGGGAATTATCATAAACCATCCTCGTATAACTCAAGACCTTTTTTTTTAGCTGCGACTCGTGCAGTCGTGCAACTGTGTTACAAATGAATGAGTAGATATCTTTGTGTTAGGGATACTGCCTAAATCCAGTAATCAAATTTAATCGGATATAAAAAGGTTAACTTTTCTTTTCTTTTTTGAATACCCAGAGTTTCCCGGAAAAAATACTAACGGTTGACACCACTTTCTTTAGGGAAGATACCTCTCAAAACATCTCTACTATTCACTCTTACAGGCTATTTGGATGCTGTGCTAGCTCTAGTGTGTAAATTACTATTAGTAGCGTTTTTAGCTAAACTAGCGGGTAGCCCGTGCAACTGTGTCGCTAGACTTATTTTAAAATATGTAGTATTAAATGATATAACTTAAATGATTGATAATATATTTACGTATCTTGTAGACTAATTATATTTTTAAGGCATCGTAAAAATTAAAAATAATAGAATATTGAAAGAAAATACAACTTGAGAAATGTAATTGAAGTATGAGTTTTGATGGAAGAAAATCATTGACCATAATAAATTATTAGGGTTATTAGAAATGCAACCACTCTCTATCATGCATACCCTTATTCTTCCTCCATTAATTACTCTTTTCCAAAATGTATGCATACACGTGTACATCTATTTAATCACAAACAATAAATTGATTATATGTGTGGCAAATCATCTTATTAATTTATATGGTATTAGAGTACTTTGCTTATGCATATATTGATGCACTATAGGCGACTTACCTTGAATTTATCTTCCCCTACACATCAACTGCCCTCCCAAACCATATGTTTTATATCTCTTCTCACCGGAACAGCTTTTTTACTTTAACCTCCAACAGCAAGCCAAATTATTGATTGATCTCTCTCAGCTGCTACCCCCTTCCAATACAATATTCTACCACATAGTTATCTTCTACTTTTCTCTAATTATTGCTAATTGCTGCCCGTTATGACATCAAACACCATACACATGTAACCACTGCCAATCTCTACTAGAGACATCCATTACACTCTCTCCAGTGGCCCCAAGCATATTCCCTACGGTTGCATCATCTCTACTCCAAGCATTTTCCTCATCTACTTCTGTATGACTATGCTTCTATTCGTATAAATGCATGCATGTATATATGATGTTTATCACTTCCTCACTAACCGTAGTGACCTCTCATCTTCACCGATGCCAACACTACTTTAGTCATTGTCTAATGATATAGAAATCTTCTCACCATTGGTGGTGACATCATGGCGCTCACTAGTGATAGCACGCTCCTAGCTAGCTACCCGGTGACTTCATATCATCTATAACTCGTTTCCAATGCAAAGCTTCATCTCCTCTCTACTAGTGCTTCCCCATCGTTGAGTTTCTTCGGTCACAGACTTCTTCAATGATGCTAACGGTCACCATCGACTCTAGCCTTTCTCTTCAATTGCTACAGCAAACAACATGGCATTTTCCTCGTCAAACGGCAAAGGTGAGCAGCATGTCATTGTCCTCGTCTCCACTGCTGTCGCCTCAGCTCTTCGCTTCCCCGTGAGTTAATATCTTCTTGTAGAACAAAACGACACATTGCACTCTTTCATGGCCACCTCTGACACCGTTCTTGCTATTCTCGTTATAATATTTATATTTATTCAAAATTGTAGTCATTTTTTTATTGGAGTTTGTATACAAATTAAATTGCAAATTTTATTTTATTTATTTTGAATTTTAATTATTTAGGTATTTAATTTTAGAATTCATATGAAAAACCAAACTGCAAATATGATTTTATCTTTTATTTCGAATTTCAATTATTTTTGTGAAATTCGTATACAAATCCAATTTGCTAATTTTTTCAAACTTTTATTTCAAATTACAATTATATAGGGGTGTTGGACCGAAATGGCGACAGAGGGGGGTGAATGTCGCTTTCTAAAAATAAATTCGCCCCTCAAGAATTCACACTTACACTTCTTCTCTAATAGCTATGGAAGCTATAAAGAAACAAGATAGGCTCTACTGGAAATCAAAGCAACAGGGATAAACCAGATCCGGAAAAAGACAGTCAAGAAAAAATAAATTCAGCGCAAGACTGGCTGCAAGCGGTAGTACCGCTGTGACGAGCGGTAGTACCTCTGGGCGGTAGTACCGCTATGCCGAGCAGTAGTACCTCTTGCCGGAGACGTTCGGACCGTCCGAACGTTTCATCGCTGCCGATCGGACTGGTCCGAACATGGGCGGTAGTACCGCTGAGCCGAGCGGTAGTACCTCTGAAGGAGCGGTAGTACCTCTCGAAGAATTTCAGCAAACAGGATTTTCAGGCAGCAGACCGAAACTTCGGATTTTTGGCTAAATTGAGGGTTTGCTCTCAATCTTTTTGATCCAAAGCCTTACTACAACGTACCAAATAGTAAGGGAACCCTGAGAAAAAGAGAATCAAACCAAAAGGCAAGAGTTTCAGATTATGGGTAAACATCTGAAATTTTGCAAGACCCGAGCCAAAAATCAAATTGCTTCCCAACCTTTGATCCTATGGCCAAGAGATTTTGCAGATATGTTAGCAATAGCCATAGAACTCCTCAGACAAAAACTCAGGGCATTTCCTTAAGAGAATCAAGAAATCAACCAAACCCTAGAAAAGCTCTGAAGAACAGGGAAGCCTCAAAAATGAAATCTTGAGATTAAATGAAGTTTGCTCTTGGAAAACTTGATCAAATGATCTTGGAGAATCATCCCAACCTAGAGCAACCCATTTTGGATCTTCTCAACAAGAAAAACACAAGAACTCAAAAACTCAAGAAATCAAGAAATGAGGCATCGAAGGGAAACAGAGAGCACGGGAGAAGAACTTCAAATTTCATTCCAACCATTCAAAGATTACAAGGGATACAAGGAACTACGTCCCCATACGCATGGACATTCGGACAGAGGAATGATTACAAGTAGACTCAACTCATCCTCTCCCTCTCAATCCTCAAGAACACCAAGAGCCACACATGCTTCTTGGGAGGAACACAACGAACAGAGAGCTCACATGGAAACCATCGAAGAGGACACAGAGGGAACACAATTGCAACCACCTCGAGTCCACGTCGTCTTCGACACATCCCGACCGTTCTGACCTCAGCGCCACCTGCGCCTAGTCCGGTCCACCGTGTCTCGCCACGACTCAGCCCGATGTCCTGCAGCCACACAGACAAGAAACACATCAAATAGCACCGCTCGATACATGAAAGCGTAAATGGTATAAACACACCATACTTACACACACTGAAGTCAAAACCTGTCGAATCATCGGAATAAGTATCCTAATCCCATACGACAAAGTCTGACCAAGTCCGACCGAGCCCGTTGCACCATGCAACGTCAAGGTTCAAACCACCCAAACCAAACTCGACTTACCTAAAGCGATGTCAATTACTCATCATAAACACGGGATGACCTCCACATGGTCTCTCAAGGGGTTTACTTTGGAATTCGTATCAAAATCAAAATGTTAATTTTATTTTACTTGGTTTGCATGAAAGGGGGCACCAGGGGACGGGAGGGGGGTCGAGGGTCAGGGAGATGGGGGTGGTCGGGAGGAGGGAGGCGCGCCACGTGTGGCCAAGAGGAGCACGATGAGTCATGAGTAGGCGAGTAGCAGAGTAGGGTGGCAGGGGAGGTGGGGGGAGTAGTAGGCCGTAGGCATCGCCGGTCTCACTCCCTCTGGCTCTGTGCACTGGGACAGGGCACTTGAACCGGTTGGCATGGAGGGAATAGGTGAATGCCTTGGCCTTAATTATTTGGAAGCTTTTGGACATGTCAAAGAGAAGTTTTTTCGTGTTTTTCGTATGTATCATGATAAGTTTGGCAACAGCAGAAGATCGGGGGCCTCACAGCAGACGCAACAAGAAAAGACAAACTTAACGTCACACTTATGGAAGAAGCTAAAGAGCAAGTCTACTTCGTAGTCCTCTTAATCTCAGGCGGCCTCTAAGTGGAATTATGTCTCGGAGCTGAACTACTACTTGGAGCATGATTTTGTAAATATTGATCCTGATCTTACTGGTGGAGGAAAAATAGACTTGCTCGAGTGGTGGAAGAACAACAAGTGGATATTTCCTGTGCCCTCACATTTCGCACAGGATGTTCTCCTAGTGCTGGTGTACACCGTATCTTCAGAAGTGATGTTCAACACGGTAGGAAGAATAATCGAAGAAAAGAGACCATCTCTTACGCCCAGAATGGTGGAGGCAATCATATGTGCCAAAGACTAGGAATTAGTCAAAGAGCGGCAACAACATCAACTGTAGGATTCTGAAATCATACAGGCGTACGCTGACCTCGAACGCATGACCTAGACATTAATGAGTAGATACTATGTATGCATATTGTTATAGTTAGTGTATACATATATTGTTACTGTACTCTTTTCTTTACTCGAGGAAACCCACTCTTGGGCGTAAGGTTTTTAACGAGACAGTAACATTGTATTTTTAAAATATCAACGAAATTCCACTTTTCTTGAAATATTTACGTCATTACGTGTCCATATTTTTATGCAACTAATTCAATTGCAACTAGTTTTTAATGAGGCGGATACGAGAGAAAGGAAGATGGCGGCCGTCGCCACCATCGTCGCCTCCGCCTTCGTCGTGTATAGTTACTTCGGACTTGGGTTAGGCTAGCATGACACAAACGTCGGAACGGCGGGCTATGGGCCGTTTTGGGCTTGGCCGGAGGCGAGACGGGCCGGCACGACACTGCACGGTGAGATGATTGAGCCGAGCCGGCACGTCACGAAGCACGATAGGTGTAACATCCTGGAAATTTTAAATTTGAAAATATGAATTTCTTGAATTATTTTATAATATATTCTGTTGGAATTTGGCATTTTATGGTATTTTTTCCGAATCTGAATGAGGTTCCAAAATTTAAGAATTCCTAAAAGACAAAGACAGATATTAATGATACCCTAAAAAGAAAGGTGCAAATAATAGAAAGATAATATTTCAAGCACGAATCTAAAAAGATGATCAAGTCTAGGAAAAGAGA
This sequence comes from Dendrocalamus latiflorus, assembly GCA_017311315.1. Lineage (NCBI taxonomy): Eukaryota > Viridiplantae > Streptophyta > Magnoliopsida > Poales > Poaceae > Dendrocalamus > Dendrocalamus latiflorus. The sequence continues at coordinate 3,576,163 of CM029641.1, read as the reverse complement.
AACCAGAATTAAAATATAAAAATCTCATTTTGAAAATCAAGACATAAATAGCAATAAAAAGTGAATGAATAAAATGCAAGCACAATACGTACATATATAGGTATATATATACATATATATGTATATACAAATAGTGCAAGTACGAGTTTAGCAATATAGGAAATAAAATAAACAAAATTAAATGAGCCAGCAAGATAACAATAAATGAAATTATATATATACACAAGTGAACGAAATATGCAATATACTAACATTGTGATAAGCATAGCCTAGGAGAAATAAAAATAAAAGCTAAAAAAATTTCAAATGGCATGCAAGACTTTAAATAAATAACCACAAATATGAGATAAAAACTTAAAGTAAAAATCCAAAATTTTAAGGTAATGCATGAGCCTCATTTTCTCACCCTTTTATTTTTCTCTCACTGCTTGTGGGCCCCACTCCCTCTCTTCTCTCCCCTTCCCTTTCTCCCACTGCGCCTGGGCACGGCCGCCTCCGCCCCTTTCTTTTTCCCCGCATTGCACGCCTGCTTCTTCTTCCTTTCTTTTTCTCCTCCCTCTTCCTCCCTGTGCGGCCGAGCTCCCTCCACGTCCCTTCTTCCCCTTTTCTCCCCTGCGCGAATCCCGCCTGCCGTGTCTTGCGCCAGAGCCTCGCCTCGTCACATCCACAGCAAAAGCTGCTGCACGCGCCGCTCGACCGTCGCTTCCGCCGCGCCGAGCCCCGCGCCTCGTACGCCCGATTGACCGCGCCCACGCCGCTGTGTTCCATCCCCGCGCGCGCGCTCGGGTATAAAAGCCCTGAGTCGCCTTCTTCCTCTCCCCTTGCCTCCCCTTCTCCTCATTCCAGCCGTGTCTGCACTGGCCGCCGCGCCTTCACGCCGCCCCGGCCATCCCGGCGGAGCCCACGCGAACCGATCGCGTCACAACGAGCCTCCGGAAACCCTCTCCCTCCTCCCGCGGGTAATTGGACTCCGGTGGCTCGAGCTCGCCGCAGCGGCCTTCTCCCTTGCGTCCGGCCAAAACCGCCGCCCCCTCCCCTCCGGTGCTTAGCCCCTCAATTCCGGCCACCGGGAGCATCTCCTCAACGCCCTGGAGCTTCCCCGACCGACGGCCATGGCCTCCCGCCACCCCAGCTCGCCGGCACCGCGCCCCTGCCCGCACCGCCGCCGGCTCCCGATGCCAGCCCACCTCGATCTCTCCCCGGCCCCGCCGACACCTCCGGTGAGTTTCCCCTATCCCCCTTCAGCTCACGCCCACCCAAACCCCCTTCTCCTTCCCCTCCGGCGCCATCGCCCCGTGCCTACCACGCCGCCGTCCGCTCCGGGAAGCTGCCCGCCTACCTCGTCGTCGCTCCGTCCAATGCGCCGCCACCCCGAGCCTCCTCATCTCTCACGCAACCCATTTTGGTAATCCCCAACGTCCCTCCGGCCGCGGCTCACCGTCGGCAAGCCCAACACCGTGCGCCGCTGGCTCTCCCCTGCTTGCCCCCCCTACGCGCAGCTTAACTCATTTCCCTGTGCCTCCCTTGCCAGCCCAGGCTTCGGCCCACTTGGCTAGTAGCACTTGCGTTAAGAAATTGCACCCGTAGGTCCTGAGTTCAAATCTGGCCGGCAGCACCTTTTCCCCATATTTTTGCTCTAATTTTTTTGGTAGCTCTTTTTAATTAATAAAAATCATGAAGGATTAGGGAATAATTTAGGGAAGATAATAAATTTTACTAGGGTATAGAATAAAGTTATTTGAGCTGTAATAATAGATTAAATGTTATGCATGTTGTTTAGAACATTTAACTCAAATCTAAATTCTAATTAACGGTATTAATAAAAGATGACTTGGGTTAATTATTCAAAAATTTCATAAAGATACTGGATACCATGTTTAGCTATAAAAGCAAGGTTATTAAAAAGATTACCCTAGACCATAATTAAATATACGCGCTACCATTTAATATGTTGCCATTGAGTAAATCGCAATGGTAGGATTAAGGTATCTTCATAAAATTCAAACAAGAAGGTCGTGACCATAAACATTTAAAAGATCCTAATAGAATCCTCGCCAATAGCACGTCACCAATAAATCTCAACGCTGGATTTAGTGGAGTAGATTTTTGGGTATAACGAGCCCAGTCCTATGTAAATAGAAGATTAATTAAAAATGTGCATGAAACTAATGCTAAGGAATAAAATATCAGTAACAGTAGTTTTCAGAGAGCACTCAAATTAAAATGTCATAGTACTATGCAGATGTTTAAATATAATAGCCCTAGGTCATCAAGCATCAAAATAGTCTCACAGACATATAAATACTTTAAAGTAAACATGTAACCATTAACACAAGGTAATTAGGGTCACATAAAATGATACATACTTTATTACTAAGCTTTGCTCAAATAACTAAGTTTAAACTAAAATTAGGGGTAGAAATAAGTCTAATGGTAGCTAAAGTATAAGCAAGAATAAAAATAATGCCATTAGCTAAATCTTAACACTAGTTTTAGTATATAGTAACATTGAGCATACCTGTATATATAGCAAGCTGGGACTCGTATAAATAGACCCTAATTCAAATCAAACTTAGCCTAGTAATAAATGGAGGAACATAAAATATCATACCACAAAATGCTATAAACATAGCTCATAAGATTAACTCTGTAAGCTAAAATTTGCAAACATTACTTATATACACATATATCATATGCCCTGAACATTAGCACTCGACAAAATATACCAATTCATAGGTTCAACTTAACTCATGGAACTTCCTTGATAAATAACAAAATAATAAAAAGAGATTATTAATAAAAAGATCAAGTTATCGTATGCTATTACCAACCTTGCCTCAAATCACCGAATCACCCATTAACTCATAATAAAACTAAATTGAGTTTATTCGGATTTATTTGGATCTTTTTGAGTTATTTGCTTTTATTTGGATTCAGTCGTTTGTCGCGTAATTATAAATTGGGAGTCGTGAAGATTCAGTGGATCCAGCAAGATTAAGCCTGAAGTGAAGATAGAGGCCAGAAGCTCAAGAGCAAGCATTGTGTGAGCTCAAGACCGCGGTAAACCGCGCCAGGCGAGTCAATACTTTGATCATGTTGAACCTACATTTTATGCAAATTACTTTCGTTTAAATTATCAAATTGCATGCGGTTATTTTATGTGCAAAATATGTTGATTTAAAATTTTAGCTATATGCCCATTGTTCAACTTGATTAAGTATTACACCCCTCTTTGGAATATTGCATATGTGAGCCTTGTCGCCTAGTGGAAAACTTTATAATGGTTAGCTTTCGAAAATAAGTCCTTAATTATATGCCATGCTTAGCATTGTTTAGGAACCCGGGGCAAGAAATTGCCCCAAGCATCACTTTTAATCATGAGAAATTGATTCGGACAGTCATGGTGGGAATGACTGGTATATTTTGACATGGTTATTTTATACTCCCAAAACTCTCAATTTGCTTTAATATCTGAGCGGATGGTTTGGGGGATGGTATGTGGTGCAGTGGAAGCACAAATTATGGGGTGTGGGAGAACCGCTCAGATAATACTAAGGACTGAATCTTGTCATGACCTCCGGTGTAAAACAGTACAACCGCAAGTCTGTAAAGTACAACTTGGCTAAGTAAATTTATCGAAACCCCCGGACTCATCTCACCGGTAGTGGATAGAAGTGGATATGCTATGGCAAGGGGGCCTGAAGGGACACCAGTGGTGGGTGAAGTTTCCCAGCTGTCCTAACGTTGCAGGAAGTAGAAGCCCGGCTGCGCTAATGGCTGTGGGAAACATCCCGCGCATAGATGGGACCCACCGCAAGTGGGCAGTTTCCCATAAGGTGAATGAGAAAATGGACTAGATACTTTGAAAAGTCACTGTGATGGTCTGCTCAACCACATGACTAAGGAATTGTGTGGGGCAACGAGTTGATTGTCTTTTGTGGTGAAAGTGTACAAACTCTGCAAAGTCAAAACTATTCGAATAGTCGTGCCCACGGGCGGATATGGGAACTTAACCAGATATAATTCTATTTCAAAAACTTTGTGGGTGGAAATGGAAAATGAAGGGCTGCAGATGGTCCTGGTTTGAATTGTCCTGAGTGTCGTCCCAATGATAAGTTAAGTGTTTATAACGCTGAAAGATAAGCATATGGTGCAGATGTCATATATGGTGAACGAAAAATATGTATCAGTATTAATGATATTGCATTCTTTCACACAATATGATTTGGTTCAAACTGCTAAGTCTCAGGAGATTTCTATATATCATATTTCAAGTGCAGTTTATAGCAAATAAAATAACATGAGCCTTCCTTTGATAAGCCATGCATATTATCTACTTGCATTCTGTGTGTTGGCTCACGAGCACGGTGGTTTGTGCTCATATTCGCTTTCCCCACAAAATCCAGAATCAGGAATCAAATCATTACGCTTCAGCAATACTTTTGGATCATGATGGCGAAGAAGATGAAAATGTCAAGAACTAGGTCGCGAACCTCCAGTTGGCTGTCTTTGGGCATGTCCTGAAGGTCCCACCTGTGTGCTTCTTTCCGCTGATGCAATTTATTAAATTTGGCCTAATCGGCCCATGAGTAAGTATACTATTTTATTTATGTTTTCGCATGATATGTAATTTGATGTCCATTACTGTAACTGTGTGCACTATCTACTGATCCAGGGAATAGTGCAGCTAAACACAGTTGATTCCGGATTATAAAATATGGGTCTGACAATAGGCCTGAGCCGTGCCGACATGGCCCGGCCCAACTCCCAGCTCTAGTGGTGAGCACGGTGCATGGTGTAGTAGCGACGGTGGGGCCAGGCCTCTTACAAGGGTGGGTAGCGCTGAATGCGGCGTTGGCGTAATGTCATGCGTGAGGAGGTGATGGCAAGTAGACACTCGTACCATTCACCAATTTATCTTTTTTAACTATTAGTGAATAAATAATTATACCATATCACACTTTTTGGACCTGCGCTTCTGACTTATTTTTTACTATTCCTAAATTTCGTCTTTTTCTGACTTTTTGGCTTTTTTTAGCTTTTTTGCCGGTTCTTTTTTCCGTATTCGCTTGCATTGATCATAATTGGCTAACCTATTTTTTCTATTTTTATTTTTTTTAAAAAAAATTAATTATGCTAAATAAGCCATCATCAGTTACAGTGTAATTTCAGTCAGCTAAAGTGCAATTTTAGCTATAAACCACTCTTTTTCAGCCGAAATAAGCGGGCTGTAAAAATTGTGAATTTTCGCTTGTACTTTAGATTTTTATTGTTTTACAACACAAAAAAAACTACTATCTTCGAATTAGTGCATACATGTACTTCGGATTTTAGCAAATTTTGCTCTAAAAGAATACCATATTCAAAGTGATACTCTTACAGGCTGACAGCACATAAGATTATATATCTCATTTTGGCCTATTTTCCTCAAGTTGTTCACTGAACGCCCATAACCTCTTCGCTAGCTCTGCATCTCTTGCGACTGCCGTTGGTGTCGCTTCCTTGCAATCCGCGAAGTATTTGCCGGACACACCCTTCACATCAGGATGCAACGCCAGATAACAAGTAGTCGCAGCTCCCTGCAAATCAGGTTAATCTTGCCAGGTTAAAATCTTCTTATGACAGATTGACAGTATTGATTGCCGCTGAATTTACAGTGAGATAATTGAACAGTATGAATCAATCACCTGAGGCGTGCTCTTCAGGAAATGCTTTGCCACGGAAAGAATTGAAATCAGCACACCTGCAGAACATTCAGTTATGGTTTGAAACTACTACTTCAGTGGTGTAGAGAACAATTTGGTTTCAGAATCGTCATGTTAAGTTTGTAATGTTATTACTGTTTGTGGCGACGTAGCGAGCGATGTTGGTGACGATTATTCCAGGGTGCAAGGAATTTGCAGTCAGATTACATCCTTGTTCCTGAATTTCCACCGAGCTAATGTTAGTTTTTAGGATCTGACACAGTATATTTGACATTATTGTACAATGTTGTTTAATCAGGCTCAAATCAAGATAAGTAATCAACACAGCATTTTGTTGCAAGTGCATTTCTTAGACTACTCGAATTAATGTCAGGCTTCAATTTGCCCAAAGAAACAAATGCTTTCTTCGAGTCCTATTCATCATGATTAAGAGAGAGAAACTTGTAAGAGATTGCAGACCTTAAAATGCCTGGCTAGCTCATTTGCATGGAGAATGTTGGCTAATTTGGAATGTGAATATGCAATGAATGGATTGTACCTGTAATTTTTGCGATACAATAAAAAGAAAAATTTTAGCCTCTTATGTTGACTTCATGTAAATAAAATCAATAAGTATGTAAATAAAATCAATAAGTAATAACATATTGCTGACCTAGACTTATCGTTTAGCTTGTTCAGATCAAAGCATGAACCGTCACTTCTTTTATGCGCGATAGAAGATACGTTTATGATCCTGCCCTGCACACCGGTCTCTCTGGCAGTCGATTTCATCTTGCCAAGTAGAAGTTTTGTCAGCAAGAAATGGCCTGCTTGCAAGGTGAAATTCATCAGGTGTTTAAATAAGCCGAAAACTGACACAACTGTAGCATCTCAGCTCAACTCAGCCGTCTCAGCATCAGCATAGCAAATCTTCTGAAGTTCACATGAATGATGATTCATGAGTAATAGTACAGGATCAAGGGCATCAAGCACAAGGGTCTTTACATGACTGATGAATAAATGACAGTTTTGTCTATATATAAATATAAATATATAGCACTTACCGACATGATTTGTTGCGAATTGCAGCTCAATCCCATCTCTGGATAGCTCGAAAGGGCAGGCCATTATCCCTGCATTGTTTCTTCAGAGAAAGCCAATGCAGATGACTATGTCAGTGTGTTCACTAGTACTCCTTGCGCTTCTTCTGAACATTTGCAATATGTCAGCGATGATGATACATACATGAGCAAGTTCAGATGCTTATGCGACGAGTTGAAGGACCGCGCGAAGCTGCGGACAGAGTCGAGGGAGCTCAGATCCATCTCCATGACATGGAGCTTTGACCTTGGAATCTGATCAGCAAAGCTCTCTTTTACCTTCATGCCACTCTCCAGTGTCCTTGTTGGTATGATTACTTTTGCTCCCCTCAGTGCAAGCACTCTGGCTGTCTCCTTTCCAATGCCATTTGTTGCTCCTGTATATCAAACGAGGTAAAGAGTAAACGAAGAGGACCGAGCGTAGCGGTTGGTGCAACTACGAGGTGCGCAGTCCACCCACCTAGGCTCGAGCTCGTGGCTATCTTATTTTCAGGGGTATTGTTCATATAAACAGTACTCTTAAGGTACTGTTTATGTGAAAAGTACGTTCTGAGTAGTTTTTAGTGGTTTTGAGTAGTTTTTAGTGGTTAAAGCACATGTTCACGTTACATGAGACTCTTAGATCTCCATTTCATCTCAAGCGTGTGTATTGAATGCACCCATGTGGATGTGTGTATGGTATCGTGTGTGCCTGCGTGAGTGCCTTCTTGTTTTACTCACATCAAAAAAAGAGGAGTAAATGAAGGATATCGACTAGTAGGACGAAGGATATCGACTAGTAGGACCAACCCCTATGTCCCATGTATTCAACTGTAATCTGGATAACGGAAATATACTAGAAATTGTCTTGTTAATCATAATATGTGAAATTTTTTCTTTACTACCTATTCAGTAAACCTCTGTTGCAAAATAGTGCATTTATCAAAAGAATGCAACCTTTTTTGGGTAAGCTCGAACTCGGATAATATATGCAAAGTTATCTACCTACAAAATTATAATAGATTGCCCTGTTCGAAACCTGAGGGCCTAAAATGGCCCTTTTGGACCAAAATGGGCCATTAACCCAATCATGTACAGATTTCAGATGCAAATTACAGCATTAATTTTGCTCTGTGCTTTTAATCAGCAAGCTGCCGATAAGAGATTAATTAGACTCTGCCCTCGGCATTCGTGCGAGAACTTCTTCTAATTTTGCAATTTTTCACGGCCTTTTCACCATCCATGGCCGTTCATGTAGCAGTACAGTCGTAACAACAAACAGTACCAGCAGAAACGAACCTGTGACGATGGCCGTGAGGTTGCTGGCGTCGACGCCGGCGGTGACGTCCTCGGCGGTGGACGCGGCGCCGAAGCCCGACGGCCCTCGCCGTCGTCCCCACGGCCAGTCCCAGATCCCCATCGCCGCCTCCTGCAGCTCTCGCTAGCCAGTACGTGCGCGCGCGTGCATGTCGGCTACGCGTGACCTCTCCTCTAGAGATAGCGTAGTGGCAAAGGCAGTGGTAGTGGAGGAACTGAGAGAATTGTGGTGGGAGGAGAGACCACGCCGTGCAAGGCTCAACTCGTGCTTTGTTTCCCTACGGGGGCTATGGCCCGGTAGGAGAAAGTTTCTCCAGTGTTGGATCATCGTGATTGCCGACTAGTGCTTTGCTTAGTGAGTTATTTCTTAAATTTCACAAAAATCACATTTATTCTTACAAAACTATTAAAAAAACTATAATTTTTAAAACAAGTTTTACAAAATTATAGTTATTCTTATCTATCGTTTCAAATAATCATACTTCTGTCAATTGCAACTATTTTGACAAGCTGAGTCCACATGTCATTGGTGCACATAACCCCGTTACACAGACGTGGAGGGCACTGCTGCGTAGCCAACCAACGTGAAAGGTGTTGTTTGCTCTGAAAAATCTGATAGAGCAAGAGAAGAACACCATGTTACAAGAGAAGAAAGTTGAATTGTGGTAAAATTGGTCATATGCCACGTCGGTTGGCCACACACCAATGCCCTCCATGTTGGAATAATAAGGTTAGGTGTTGGAGTCTCAATGATATGCAAGCCCACCCTATCGAAAGTGTTGCAGGTGACAAAAATGTGATTCTTGAAATGATTGTGAATAAGTGAGATTCTATGAAACTAGTTCTAAAAGTTTAATTTTATGATAGTTTTGTAAGAATAAACGTAATTTTTTTGAAATTTACTCTTCCATTAAAAAAGCTCCTAGTTTTCTCAAGAAAAAAAAATAATATTGCACATGAGCCAGGTTTTATGGTGGAAGGGTTTTTTTCGGCTGCAGTTCATAATTTTTAGATCTAGCGTAAATGCTTGTATGAACGAACTGAATACCGATAAACCGATAAACCGATAAGCCACTTCAAAAAAACTATCTCGATAAACCACTTTAAAACAATGATAAAAAATTATTCTATTTATTTATTTAAAAGAAATCATAAGCCATTTGCTAAGAAGGCATGGACGGGCGCCCTCATATCCATATTGCTCGGGCGCTCCAATCCACCGTCCAACCTCACTTGAAAAATAAACCTTAACTGTCAATTCGGTGCAACAGATATTTAGTGAAGCACGGCTACGAGTTACTGAGCTTGCAAACAAATTAGAACTATTGGCATTAATTAATGCTCGTCAGAGCAGAAATATAAAATAAAAAGCAAACGTCTGATTAGAAGTCAGACGCCTTAGAGCATGTACAATGCAAACACTTAAAGAGATGCTTATCAATAAAAAACTGATTTTTCTTGCCACATAGGATAGATAAGGTGTTTATTTTGAAACATCAATGCTTAAATAAGCATCGGTGCTTAGTAGGTGTTTATGTGTATAACTATGTCTATTAATAGATAATATAGCATCTAAGCACCCACGGAAGAGATGCTTACATTGGAGGAAGTAACTTTTGTATGGGTGCTTGATGATGTGACTATATTCTCTCTCTTTAAGTATTCATATATAAGCATCTTGTATTGTACATGCTCTTATCCTAGGCCACGGGCGCTGCTGCGTCTGTGATTTCCTCTCAATTTTAACCATTTTAGGCGTAGCTCGTTTTGACTTCAATCTGTAATTTTTAGTTCACTATTTTTTAATTTTATTTTTCTAACTTTTAAATTTTTAGGGTCTTTTTGTTTTTTCTTTTTTCGGTATTCATTTATATTGTTCATGATGGACTAACATGTTTTTTTCTATTTTTAATTTTAAAAATTTAATTATATCAAAAAAATCAGTAGCAATTATAGTACAAAATAAACTATTTGACAAAGAACCAAACACGGATCGACGAAGCTGTTCGTGACCTTCCTGATCGCCTTCGCCGGGTTCCTCTCCCACATCCTCCCTTCCATCGCCGCCGCCGCCGCCCCCCTCGTCGTCGTAGATCTTGTATAGTTAATTCAGTGATGCTTCCTGTGTGGCACTATCGGTGATGCCAACCTCTGTAGCTCTAACCAAAGGGAAACATTGTTTTGAGTGTTTTCTGAGTATTTGTAGGTAAAAATAGGTCTCAACTCTCAACTCCCGAGGGGGGAATAAACTCTTTCCAGAAGCTGCACATTGCTGCTACTCACTCCCATGTTCTAGTTTCTTTCCTCATGGTCATGTTATACAGAATGTTGCTATGAGAAAAAGGCAAGTACATTACATATTTCCAAAAACTAGCAACGCTGTCATTTAGTAGTAACTTCTCTTTTTAAAATATAAACCTCATGAATGAGGAGTTGCATTCACACATTGTACAGATAGAAACCAAAACTTTGTTATGAATCTAGCAAGAACACCCTTACAACACTCGTAACTATTGAATATTGATGGTTTAAGTGGAACAGAACACCCTTCAGGACCGCACATGCTAAGTCATTACAACTTTCTTCCTGACAATTATTGTAGCGGCACATTTACATTGTAGGGGCTTGGCTTCTAAATGTTGTAAAGCTTACGACAATAACTGGACAGCTGCGATTTTAGGGATCTTTTCTCGGAGCTTCTGAGTTAGGGCCACTCGAACAGTCATCACACCAGCGGCTGGGCCTGTAAGCCTGACCTTGACAATAGGTTCCTCGATTGCAACAAACTCAAGCTCACCACCTCCTGTGCCAGCAAGGTATGGCCTAATCTCGTCGAGTACCTAATGCAGGTAATATAGGTGAACAGAAGTTAGCAGTGCTCCAATTTCTATCTCAACATTGTTTTTTATCGAAACTACTAAAACAAGAGACTCAAAAAGATAAAACTTCATGTGCTGAACAAAAGGAAAGAAAGAATATGTATCTTCAGGGCTATTTTTCAAAGAACATCACAATACAAAAATTGATTTGATCTGATCTGTATCACAATGCAAGATATCGGCAACAGAGTGCCTAAATTTGAAGCATGATATAAGCAATGAATATCATGTGGTTATCGGTCCCAACATCCTTCTCAATTGCTTTCTACTGGAAATGAACTTGGGAAGGTCTTAAAAACATAAAATCTAGCATATAAGCATATCAGCAGCCAGAATTTCCTATGAAATAGTAGCATTAATAAATAGCACTTTCTCTATCAGTCAGAGAAGGCTGTGATATTGTTGACAGCAGAAAGGATGTTGCTTCACACAAAGAACAATCAAAAGGGCAAAAAAAGGAAATGATAGATGGTAGTTTATGGGCTGAAGCGCACAACAATTAGCTGCATATGCTATGACTACAAGTATAAGGTACATGATTTGGAGATACGCTAAAGTACCAGTGTTGCAACAAAAGAAATAACCACAATAATGATTATAAAACTATACCGAAAAGATTTACCAAAGGTCCCTAACCTGCTCCTACCTGGCACAAACAGATAGTCAAGAACTGTTGAAAACAATTGGGTAGGATAAATCTTAATATTGCAATACTTTTTTCACAACAAGTTCAAATATGAATAACCAGATTAACACCTCATAAACTGGCAGTGCAAGATGGATAGTGGACAATAACTTCACTAGGTAAGTGCACTAGATTTCAGTTCACAGCTCTAATAAACACAATACATCAGGAAAATCTGAAATTGAGTTTCTTAAAAGTACATTAGCATGGCATTAAAACATTTTTTAAAAGAATCTTATCTTACGCGTTTCATCCAATTAGACCACAACATAAAGCCTGAGTTACTTCGATAAGCTGTAGGCATCAAGTTTAAAAGAATCTTATCTTACGCAAATTCATCCAATTAGACCACAACATAAAGCCTGAGTTACTTCAACAAGCTGTAGGCATCAAGTGATCTTTGTGAATAAATTTATTTAGCCAAAAATAAAAACAATTACCTTTTCAATGTTCTCTTCATTCAACTCAAGCCCAGTCTCCTCATCAGCGATGGGTTCAACTGCAACAATCTCCGGTATTTTATCCATCAAGCGTCGCTCGATGCCCATCTTCATTGTTGTTACTGAAGCTGGGCATGATCCACATGCTCCTTGCAGCTTCAACCTCACCACGTTCCCGTCAATCTCATGCAACATGACATTGCCTCCATCCGCCATGAGGTACGGTCGCACTTCATCCAACACCGCCTCAACATTTTCAGCAGTCAACGGCAGCTCCACTGCTGGGTCTGGGTTGGCAATAGCTTGAACCACTGCCAGAGCAGAACACAAATATAATTTGCATTATTTCAATGCAGTAACATCTTAATTCCCTTAAAAAAAGTAATACAAACAAATATTCTGGAATGCCCCAATATCTAACCTATAGCAACACTAGGAGATGACCCTGCTTGGTCCAAAATGGTCAACCTGGTTGTTAATAAATTGATAATAGGTGTTTATATGTTAGGTTATCACACACTGGAGACCATATGAAACTAAGCTCCCACTATAGTGGTATTATATAGTCCCATTGTACAGCATACAAGAAACAATTCTGCGCAGGGACTAAATGCGAGGTGCACTATGGATGCCTAATTAGTAATTACCAAACACATCACATAATACGGAGGGTTTGCATGTACAATTCATTGCCCCCATGACACCATACGAACACTACAACAGGGATAAGCAAACAAACTCGGTTTACAACAATACAATTTGGGGCTGCAAAATTATTTCTTTGAGCCGATGCGGTCGTTCCAGATTTCTACTACCAAAATTCCATGACATGTCTAAGATAACCTTTTTTGCGAGGAGATATGTCTCAAGATTACTAAGCTCGAGATAGCTCTACCAATCCAGAATTCTCGGTACGGTAAGAAACAGGGAGAGAAGGAGAACAAACCAAGAAAACACTCACCTTGCTGCTGCCGCCGCCGCCTCCGCTGGCGATTGGACGCGGCAACCAGCCTCGGCGCAGATGAATTAGGAACAGCCGCCCTACTGGATGACGCAATCCCCACCTGCAAACCGAATCAAGAACCCATCAGCTCAGTAGAACCAATAAATTGCTCCTAAAGAAAAGAGGGAACAGAGAGGAACAAGGAGAACCCTAACCATAATCTTAAAAGAGGAAGGGGAGGAGGAGGAGGAGGTGGACGGCGATGGGCTCGGCGCCCACGCCACAGCCGCCGTCTGCATCTTCTCTAAAACAAAGAGGCGCTGGGTCTCAGTGGACTCCGGAGACCTTGGGAAGTTGGAATGGAAGATCTCTTCTTTGTGGTTCGGTGAGTGGTGCGCACCTCTCTCTCTCTCTCTCTCTCTCTCTCTCTCTCTCTCTGCGTCTTTTCTTTTCTTTTTTCAGGATATGTAATTTGCTTTGGGAACTTCGTGGTGTTTGGAAGAAAGTTCACAGACGCAAATTGTTATTGTCCGTTCTTTTTAGCTATGATTAATAATTTTTTACTATAGCTGATAAGTTTGATAAATAATATCGACGGGTAAAAGACAAAGTCAAAAACCAACTTAAAAATTGAAAAAAAATTCACAAAACCTTAGGTTTCACGGTCCAAGTTACACAAAATCATAGGTTTTTGGCATGTGACACATAATCCCAGATATTATGGTCTTGAAATTTCACAAAATCTCATCCCTAGCAATTTTGATCTACTCTTACATCTAGTTTTGTAGCTTAAATTGTACAGTTGTCAGCGACATGCCGCCGCTCTTCGTCATTCGCATCGCGTACGCCAGCGCCTCGTGTTCGTCCGACCCGCCCAGGAAGTACATGGCCACCCTCTATAGGAGGCTATTGGCCGCCGTCGCGCACGCCAACCCGAAGGCCAGGCCGTGGTCCACAAGGATGGCCACAAAGCACAGAGCGGTTTGATGGAGTGGATGACGTTGTTGGCCATGTTGTGTGCGTTGTCCGACGACTTGTGGAAGGGCAGCAGGATGAAGTTGGCCTTGCGGCTGTGCGCCAGCGAGCACATGTCATGGTGCATTAAGTTGTACAATGAGGCCGTGATGTACGAGCTCACGGTGACCGCACCGGAGGTGCCCTGCTGCTCAAAGTAGCAGAAGGCGTTAGCAATGTGGTCGGAGGCATAGGGTTGGATGAGTTGCTCCTAGATTCTTGTGGGACTTAAACACAGAGGCAGCGCAGCCGACAAGTTCGGTGAGGTCGAGCATGGTGAGAGAGACGGGGGAGTTGTGCAAGGAGCCAGACGCCTCGAGGAGGTCGAGCAGTGGCGCGGCGTGGTCCTCGCTGTAGAGGTAGGCGAGCATGCGGAGCTCTGCGTTGGGGTGTGCGCCCTCCAACACCCGTTGCTTGGCCGTCATGAACTGCCTCGATAGGTCATAGAGGAGCTTGATCAGCGGCGTCGCGATGGTCGTGATCACCACCATCGACAACGTCAGGACCGAGTAGTGATCAGCAGTCGCCTTCTGCAATGCATCAATCAATGCATACGTGGTGAGAGAGACAATCACAAATTGCTGCACGCATCAATCAATCCATGTCTCCTACCATTATGTCTCCCCAGTTGTGTATGGCCATGATCTCGACGATGCCGTGGATGTTGAACATGAGCGCGAGCATGGTGGCTTCCTGGAATGGCATGGCGAAGAAGAGCCCCACGGCGACGCAGCCCACCATCTTACCGACGATGCAAGAGCATTACGAAGAGCTCTAGCGCGCAGAACTTCTCTGAGTGACCACCCAGCTCCACGAAGTCGGTGATGAGCGAGACGATGAGTGCGATGACGTAGCACTTATATCAGATTTTTGAGGAAAAAAACTATAGATACTTGTCGAGATAAACTAGATATTTATATATACACGAAATAGAGATGAAAATGAAGTTGAAATCTGATATATTTTCATATTTAAATGAATTGTATTTGAAATATAGCCTCACAACTGAAATCCTCCGATGTATTTTGCTTACCGGCCCTCACTGATACGGCCGGTTAACCGGCCAAAATTTTGGCAAAATTGTTTTCACTGCCTCATTGGCGGCCTGCTCGCTGCTCGGTCCCGGTGTGCTGGCGGCACTGCGAAGGGAGTAGCCAAACAATCCGGCGGCCCAGGCCGTGCTGAGGTGCACAATGGCCATTCCCGTGACGGGGCCGACGAGGTTGCCAGTGGTGAAGGTCAGCAAGGCACCGGAGGAGACGCGGAAGAGGATGCCGACGATCGATGCCAGCGTCTGCGAGAGGGAGTAGGTCTAGAAGGGGAGTAAGCGGGGTGAAGATACAGTAGATGCATGAGTGTACAGTTACATCTCTAAAATTTTTACACAAAAATCTAGGACCCCTTAGCACCAAAAATATACACTGCACATATCAGCATATACAAACACATACGTCAGGCGGCCCAAGCGCCATCCCCATCTTCTGAACTTCACTCACTTCCTCCTCTTCCTCAGACCGCATTTGCCATCTGGTCATATACTCAGATATGCCTCTCGGAAAGGGAGCATATAGGTATCACCTGGATATTTTTTTTTCTAATTATCATCTAAATTTATGATCTTTGGATTAGAGATCAAGGGACCCATTGTTTTTAAAGGGGAGAGATTTTTTTCAAATGGGAGGGGGTAGAATTCAAGGGGAGGGAGGAGAATTTATGGCTATTGGATCTCTAATCCAATGGTCCTAAATCTGGATGATAGTTAGGAAGAAAACATCTGGATGACATTTAACAAAACCCCAAAAAAAAGATACTCAGATATGAGATATCTATCGGCAGCCCGTGGCCAGACGCAGTCCTTGGCTCCTTGCCATAGACGCTATTGTGCCCTAGCACGCAGCTGAGCTCGTCGCGTAGGCGGCAGGCCGCGGGCGCAGGCGGCGGTGCAGCGACAGCTCATCGCAACATCGCCATCGTTGTGCACAGTGCGCTCACGGTTCGCGCCCTCCTGACCTCGATTGGTGTTAGGTTGGTTGGTTCGATTGGGACTTGGGTTCATCGACATCGTCTTCCTGGCTTCCTACTCGATCCGAGTCCGACGAGACCCTCTAGGGGCGAGGCCAAGTGGTATTACCCCCCCCCCCCCCCCCCAATTTCTCTGAAATGTTTCCCTTTGTTTAATGTTCAGATTATAGGTTTTGATAATTGATATATGGGAGGTGCTTCAATGTTCTCCTCAAAGTAATTTGCATAACTTTTAAAGCAGAACTGAATGGTGAACGGTGATTATTTACCTCTTCGTGTATTTTGATATTAGTATCATTCTTATTAAAGTGGAAAGTATAAAAGCACTACTAATGATATGTTAATATGTAAGTTGTTTGGAGAATGGAGAATTGGAGTAGATTTGCTTCTATGTCGTCGTGATGAGGCAATGAAAACATCAAATTGGTTGTTACTTCCAGAAAACAGATCACAATGATTTAAGATATGGATTGAATAGGAAGTAGCTCCAATTTAAGTTAGATAGGAAAACATTGTACAAAATATAGCAACCTAGCTCGCTAATCTCCAGCCTAACAAAATAAACAGCTAAACTGTGTAGCTACTGAACAAAAAAAAAAGTATGAACGAAACAAATATTGGTTGCACGTAAAACACTCCAAAATATGCCGTACCAACTTCCTTAATAATCTTATACCTGGATCACAGTACAAGAACAAAAGTTAGCAGACATAAAGAGTTCCAAGCTCATGATCATCTGACAAAAAATGGGGGAGAGTTCATCTGACAAAAAATGGCTAACATATAATTTATTACATTTAAATTTATGTTAAAACAAATGTGCCTTCAATTTGCACCCTCATTGTCAAAATTCTGACTCCGCCACTGGAGGTAAGAGCAGACGAGCAGTGAGATCGTCCGCACGGCGGACTGCGGCTTCTCGGCGGGGGTTCCGCAGCAGGAACGCAGCGAGCACGGCGAACAGCAACGACACCAGGATCATGTTGACGAAGGTGGCATTGCACAGGCCGCCGAAGGTGTGGCAGCGCTCGGCGTTGTTGCTCGCGGAGAGCTCGCTGTCCTCGAGGTCCATCTCACCAGGGGGCCGGGTGTCCCGTTGGCGGCAGTGTCGTCGGCGGAGTGCCCGTCGACCAGGTGATTGCCGGGAGCGGGGGCAAGGGCTGCAGCAATCGGTGGTTTCGGGTTGGAGTGAGGTGATCAGCGGCGAGGGACACGGGGGCGGCTGACAAGAGCAAGCTAGGGTTTCGGAGTAGCGTTTCTTTCCTCCTTTTGTTTTCTCTTTCTCTCTTTCTTTTAGAGATACAATACAGACGCACACAACCCACGTCACGCACACATACACGACTCCTACATACGTTATAACGTAATTGAAGACTTAACAACCTCCGAAGAATAGATACGTACTGTCACTTGAACGAGAAAATCTATTATGCAACGGTGGCATAAACCAGTTTGTGTTACGGGCCAACTGGATGTTGAGACGTGGCAACAAGTATTAAAAAATTATTATTTTTACTGTTTTATACTATAGCAAATCAATAAAAATTATTTTTTACTGTTTTATATTGTAGCAAAACAGTAAAAAATAACTTTTTTATTGATTGCTACAGTACAAAACAGTAAAAATTTATTTTTTGTCTACCACGTGTCAACATCCGGTTGGCCCACGACACAAACTGGTTTGTGCCACCGTTGCACAATAGATTTTCTCCACTTGAACACTCACACGTGTGTCAGGCCAAATCAGTAATTCAGTGATCTCCTTTGTGCATTCCATATTCTTGACATTCAGGAACTGAGCAGCGCTCGGTCGGTGGAGGGTGCGCTCGAAAACTTTTTATCACCGGCTTTGCTATTGTATAGTTGACTGAAATTTTTTATCTCTCAGTTATTCAAAATTACACTCTCAGTCATCTAAATTTGCAGTGTACTAATTTCCTCTTTTCTGAAGTTACACTCTCAGTCACCTAAAGTTGTAATATAAAAAAGTAACTGAAGATAAAAGAAAAAATAGTCGTCTGTACAATAGTCACTCCCTTTTTATCACCTGGGTTTGAACCCGAGTGGCTACCTTTTTTCTTAAGTAAATAGCAGAGCTACTGTCCAAATTTCAAAAAAAAATTGACATTTTAGTATTTATGCTATTTGTTTTTATATTTAGACAATTTAGTCTTAAATTGGCCAAAGAATGATATATTGCGAGAAGATTACGAATTCAAGGTGAAAGAAAAAAAAGAAGGTTCTTTGGCACGCCATGCCGAACTATCTAATATGGCACCGCTTCTGGAAGCAAAATACTAGTACACATCTGTCCCACTCCGATTTTCGTCCCAAAATTCCCGGCCGCCTTTTGCCTCTCTTTTGCTCTCACATGTTGTTCCTGAACTCGCCGATTGGATGGGATCCGTTTGGAGCCCCTCCAAATAGCCCCGACTTCTAGTTTTGGGGTTAGTTTTTTTTTTTTGTGGCTTTTGACTTTAGCTTTTAGTTTTTTAACAGTAACTATCTTTTAAACAGCTTATCAAGATGAGATTAACTAGTTAATTGTAGAAGTTTTGTTAAACATCATCCAGATATTTTCTTCCTAACTATCATCCAAATTTATGACACTCCCCTTTGAAAAAAATCTCTCCTCTTCAAAAACAAAGGCCCCTTGATTTCTAATCCAAAGATCACAAATTTGGATGATAATTAGAAAGAAAACATCCCGATGATGCTTAGACACTTCTAATTGTAGAATATACTGTACCGACTTCATTTATATCGACAAAAGTCGCATGTAAATTTCAATTACTCCGTAATCTCTCACACAAACAGACAAAAGCTACAAATCGTAACCAAAAGCCATAAACCGTAGCCACAAAAGAACAGGCTCTTGATCACGTGCTGCACACTACTCATTGAAAGAGTAAATCACACCGTGGTTTCTTAAAACTTGCACGTACAACTGGCAAGATGCACTATACCTGAGTCGAGTGGTTCTGAAATTCTGACAAGTTAGTACAATGTTCGAAGCCAAAACAAAGATCTATACCAATTGGTCTCCCAGTGGCTGTCTTAACGTAGCATAAAGATGGTAGGATCCTCTTGACGCGCCTCAGATGGATCAACATCACTTCACAGTTCACACAGAGTAATTTCGTGGTTGCCATGAGAGGGGCAAATCACTTCAGGATCATGTTTCTACACAGGCAGGTGCGGGCACTCTTGTTCTGGATCGGCTGAGTTCTAACTGCACTGGTTTAGCTTGGTGAACAATGGGGATTACCGGAGCAACGAAGTCAAATATCATGCTCAATGCAAGAGGGTTCCTCGTCGACGGTAGCCACTGTCAGTTCCTCATCCAACGATGTTGCTGACACCGTCCTTGACAGCGTGCATACCGTGTTTGTCTCATGATCAGTCTCGTAGATGGTTGTGTCGAGGGAGCAAACGGACCTAGATGTGACGGTTCCATTCCGCAAGAAGAGCGGGTTGTTGTGCCTTGTCTTGTCTTTGACCCTCTTGCACCAGCTATGAAGTGACTCCCTGACGCTCTCGGAGACCAGTGACTTCTTGAACTTTGATCCCATCTGCAAATTCAGCAAAGATGCAAGAAACGTGAAGAAGAGGAGAGCCACACCATATCACCTATGTAAGAGCTATCCTCTGACAATCATACAACCTACTAACAATTTTTCGGATGGAACAGTTTTTCTGGATATGGAGTGCAGCAGACAAAGTTGAGTGGTTTATTATGAACTACATAAAGAGGATGTACTATAAAACTTCATAATCGGGTAAGAAAATAACTGCCCAAATGAAGAAGCAATTCATAGTAAGGATATGTTGGCTCTCTAGTTCAAATTTGGTTTGTCATTCAAGAATACCTGGGTGATAATCACATTAAGAGGCAGTGTGCTGTAGCTGCACCAAAACTGAACTAGCAGCCTGCAATGTCCAGGAAAAGTTTTGAGTCCTGGGTCCCAACTAATATATTTGTATTTTAAAAACTTAGTTCATGATGATAGTGCAATTTGTTTAATCCATAATTAGATATTTCTTGTAAATACATGTGATTTTAAAGTAGATTGACATAGAAACTGATGTGAAACATTAATGTGGCAGTTTTCTCAAAACACTATATCAATTGAACATATGGAGATGCCAAGTTCTTCTGCTGTCACAACTCACAACATATTCATTTCTTGAAACTTACCCAGAAACCAAGCGTATAACAATCATGTAATGGTTCTTCATGAAGCAGGATTGTGCACTCAGTTCCCACTGCATAGGATGTATGCAAAATAATAAACAACCAACAAAGTTATAAGGATGGCATGAGAAATTCATCTAATAATCCATAGGAACTTTCATGTGTGAAGTGATGAAACGTTGTGTGGCTCCTTTCTTTCTCTGGCCAAGGAAGTAATTTAATTGATAAGTTTTGCAACCACTTATGTTTTAAGCACTAATAAGCTGTGGTCCAGACCAACAATTCAAAAAGATCCCATGAACCCAGCACCTGTCTTTCATCTCCTTACACTAATGCCTGTTAATCCCAAACAATATATCACCGATCATGAATTAATAAGATGATTCTCACCAGAGACCATAAGAATGTTGCCATCTCAAAAGCATTCTGGAAGCAAGAGTAAGTGTTAGGGTGCAGAAGCAATTGTTCATACAAGCATCACAACATAACATTATCTACAATAGCAAGAGACATCACCTGAAATGAAATGAATTGTATAAGCCACCAGAGGACCCGAGGCTTTCCAAACCAAAAGAGATCATCCCGCAGTTTCAGTTGTGTCCCAACATAGGGGGCAGTTGCCCCAGCAACTTCCAGAGCCAACTGAGCAACAACATGCTGCAGCTCAGTGCCCACTAGTAGGACCAGCTTTCAAAATTTTGAAAACAGGTAATTATGACAAGACATAAGTATCATTTTGAGATCAGTAACAACAATAATAATTAACTGAATCTAGCAATCGGGTTAAGAAATACGGAAATACTTACAATTGCAGGGACAAATGATATCCAGAAATATATATTAAGACCTGCAATTAACGAAAAGAAGCAAACAGTGCCATATGAGGATTAAAGCTGACGAGCAAAACACACACACACACAAAGAGAGAGAGAGGGTTGGGGGGGAGGGAGAGAGATTACCATGAACATTGACAAAAATGCATACTATCGCATATGCCCAAAGCGGCCAACTGCACAACAAACAGAATGTTACCTCGTGCATGAGTACCAGAACAAAGATGGCAACAGATAGTACAGCAGAATGTTGAAAAAAAAACATGTATGCTGATAAATCATAAGATAATTGAAAGCAAATCAGCTGCTGACATAATACTATAATCAAGATCCTAGAAGGATGAATGTTAAGATAGCTTCACGGGACAATCTGTTTTGGCAAGCACAATATGGATATGGCACCAACATGGTGTTCAGCACACATATAAAACAGATGCATTGGATAGACGAATGTACATTCTGTTCAGTGAAAAGAGCAGGAACACCTAATCAAACACATCGCACTAAAGCCTAATGGAAGAGATTTTTCAGAACACAGTACATACTTTGAACTGAAGTTTCCAGAACAGATAGGTTCGTTTGATGCTTAATTGCTTATATCATCAGATGAAAAGCAGATAGTCAGGAGTGCAAATTCTGTTTTACCTGATACCCACGCTTCCATTGTAATCATCTTCCATGCTCCGCACCATGTATTTGTGGAAGTCATACGAATGTGGCAACTTATGATACTGATTAAAAAAACAAAAACTGGATATGTAATCACAATGCAGAAGTGACGATTGAATCAGTTGACAGAAGTCAGAGTACTTACTGTGATAAAGCCCAACCTCAATGCCATATAGTCCGATTTTGTGATAGAGCCCTTAAATTGACGTAGAAAGCACAGCTGCAATGTTTCCAGAGTTTCTAGAGCAAATTAGACATCACCAAAAAATTTCTCATTGATGACATAGGATCTCATATTTCAAGAAGCCATCACAAAAGCAATGTGTAGTTGAGCATGTATGGATACATAGCCTATTAAGTAGTTGACAGAAGTTCAGATACATTAATCATTTGTCCTTTTAGTCCAATAATATTCTTAGACTTTGTTTTCGATAAACACCCAGTACACTCTTAAGGTTAAAGTAGAAATGTCTAAATGAAATGGGCAAATAAGGCGTCAAAGTTTTAACTCATTACCTCCAGCATGCTCATGAGTTAAAATATTGAAATAAGAATCAGTGCAATCTCGACATGCTGCTAGGAGCAATGCAGTGAACTTACCATCCAAATAAGTATTTTATTTTTGCTCCATGGGTGGGATGCATGATGAAAAACAAAGGTAGATTGCCTCCGCATCACCTTTCTCCTAGCTGAGAGAGAGAAACACTTCTCAGGTTGAACAAAACAACAGAATTAATCTAATGTATCAGTACTTCAGTAGTACTACATATGACCCAAAAGCATCCAATTTCACTTGACCTTACCTTGCAACTGCTCACTGGAGAGTGAACATGCATTGGCTTCCCATTTCCTCCAGCTATATATCTGCAACGATGGCAAAAAATACACATTACACACCCAAAGGCAGTGTTGCAATGTTAGATCAAAAAATAGGGAACACCTACCTTAATCATGGACAGAACTACTGTTACAAAACTATATAACACGTGAGTGATACCAAGAATAAACAGAAACCGATGCAGCTGCTCAAGGCCCTCGTATGAAACAAAAGGTTCATGACCCTGCAAGTAGAGAAAACACCAACAAAATCACTAAATGATGTCTTTCCACCGCAAACTTGATTGGGTAGAAGCAAGTTGATTTGTCATTTACCTCACTGCAAGTATGCATTGACTGGCCACCGAATAGGCTGCTTGCAAGAGTTGTCTGGTTTGCAGCGGCGTCCCCTAGTTGCACCAGGTCGTCAAAATCGTTCTCTGAGCAAATGTAGAATCGACTCGTAAAGAGCGAAGACGGCACGCAGATTTCTGATATCCACCTTGCCGTCTGGCTCAGCAGCAACGAGATCACGCCGAGCAGCATCAGTTCTGCAGTTAGCCATGGTTTCTCTTGTTGAGGCACACAGTCAAACACCTTACAGGCAGCAGCAACACAAAGGCTTTTCCATTGAAAATGTTTGTTTCAATTACGAGAAGTAACCGTAAGGGGATTACATATGATGAAACCACAAATCATGAAGATCTATGCATGATCTTGGTAATATGTATGTACAAGTAACAGGCAAACCACACTAAATGGAATGGTGACCCTATTGCCAAGATTTTTTTTTTTTTTTTGAAACTAAGAGCAGCACTGAGAATTACATCGCCCCAAAGAGGAAACACCGCCCCCAAAAGGGAACACCGACACCGAGAAAGAAGCCCTGGACCTGAAACTCCTACCTAAGCGACACCTAGTGTCAAGATTATCAGCTTTAAGAGCAGTGCTTCAATGCTTTCCTCTCTAATAAAAGTAAACATCTATCAATCATTCATCGTACTTTAAAAGTTATGCAAATCACTATTCACTATTGAAGAAAGTATAGAAACATCTTATTCATCATACTTTAAAAATTATGCAACTTACTGTGGAGGAAAGTATAGAAGCACCCACAGCTTAATTAGAATGCAGGCCCATAAGCAGCCATACTCAGTGAAGTGGCAATAGTCAGAGCAAATTGCAACTTATTTTTTGTTTTTTTAAAAAAGGCAAATGGCAAGGTGGCTCACAGAAAAGACATGCTGCTGAAATGATATAAAGAGATGCTAAAAAACAAGAGGAACAAATTAAATGGAAACACTAACAACGATCATGGTTCATGAACAAGCTTGAAGGCAAAAGTATATGCATAAATGACTAAACACACGGTGTTGTATTAGAAATGCACGTATCGGCGTATACGGTTGGATCTGTTGCGAGTTGTCTACTCTAGCCACCACCTTCGCGGATCTTCTCGAGCGCGGCGAGCATGGCCTTCCGCTTCGTCTTCCGCAGCCACTGTGTATTAAGCAAAGGCGAGATCGATCAGCTAATCAAAGCTGTACTAGCTAAGCGAGCTGCGGGGAAGGAGAGAGAAAAAAGGAAAGGCAGGCTAGCGCTTAGCTACTTGCCTTGGCGAAGCGTGAGAGGGCGCGCTCGATGAGGAAGCAGGCGGCGACCATGAGCGTGGTGACCGTCGCCACCGACCACGTCGGCGTCTCCGCCAGCGACCTCCCCGCCTCCACCATCCCTCCGCTCACTGACCCACGGGCCCCGCCTCCAGCAGTGCCGGCCACCACCACCTCGTGCCTGCGCTGCGATCCGGAGCTAGCTTGGCCGATTCCGCCCGGCTCCGGCGCCTACGACGACATTGACAGAGCGAGCTTGGCAGCTTGGATTTGCTTTTGGGATTGCGGAGCAGAGGGAGCAATTAATGCGGATCAAGGGGGGTGGATGCGGTCGGCGCGGGATCGGGGAAGCACTCGTCCACTTGGTATACACCAGCCGCTAATTACAATCGAATTGAATCTCTCTGCTAATCCCAGTATTAGAACATATACAATGCAGATGTTTAGCGAAGTGTTTAGTAAAAATTGTTTTTTTCTTGTTACATAGGATAGATAGATAAAAATATTTGCCATCACTATTATAAAAAAACGAGTTAGTAGTTATACGTCTATCCTCCTCCAACCATTTAATTCCCTTAACTTCTTACCATTCTCCACTTTTCAACCGATCAGAATAACTCTCTTCTATAATATATGATTCTCTATATATTCAATGAGTTTCGTTGCAATACACGGGTACGTAACTAGTAGATTCTTAAGTATATATAATACAGATGTTTAGTGAAGTGTTTAGTAAAATTTGTTCTTTCTTGTTACGTAGGATAGATAGATAAAAATATTTATAGATACTTAGTAGACATCGGTGCTAAGCATATGTTTAACATATACCTATATCTTAATAGATAATAAGACATCTAAATACGATGCTTGCCTTTGAGAAAGTAAATTTTGGCCACGTGTTAGCTAAACTAGAGCTAGTGACAGGGAGGCTGGCACATGGGCTGTGCACTGCTGCTGTGCTGATTAATTATGTTGGCATTATGAGTTGAGCAGGACGCTTAGCGAAAGCGCGTTGGGCCTCTGCCGTGTGGCCGTACATCATCCCGCGAGAAATTTCAACGCTCTCCTTTTTGGTGGTGATCGGTTCGGCTGAAAAGCTCATGGTTTATAGCTGAAAACACTGTAGTTGGCTGAAAAAAGCACTGTAGCTGATAGAGGTTTATTTAGCATAATTAAATTTAAAAAATTTTAAAAATATAAAAAATATGTTAGCCCATTACGTATAATACAAACAAATACGGGAAAAAAAGAACCGGCAAAAAAGCTCAACAAAAAGTCAAAAGTTCAGAAAAAGACGAAACTTATGAATAGTGAAAAATAAGCCAGAAGCCGAAGCCGAGTTGATCAGGGCTTCTTTGATTTTTTTTACTTGCTTTGGTTTATGATTTTTGCCCAGCATTTTTGTGTTATTTATAAGAGATAGTACAGATTTTTTTGCTTGCTTTGGTTTATGGCTTTTGTCTGATATTTTTTTGTTACTTATGAGAGACTATGGAATAACAGAAATTTACGTGCGAGTTTAGTTGATATAAATAAAGTTATTATAGTATATACTACAATCAATTATAGATCTATTTTAAAATAACATTTTATTTGAAAGCTGATGACCGTAGAAAAACTAATAAAACAGTCTTAAAAAGCATAAAAAAAGGCCTTTAGCTGCCGAAAGAACGCTATTAAAGTAACGTGACATGATCATCGATGCACATACAAACACTACTACGTGGTAGGGGTAGAACATGCAGGTACTAACTACATACGTGCGTCTCGCTCGCACGAGTAACTCGCAAGCACCGCAAGTCCGCAAC
Source organism: Dendrocalamus latiflorus (assembly GCA_017311315.1). NCBI lineage: Eukaryota > Viridiplantae > Streptophyta > Magnoliopsida > Poales > Poaceae > Dendrocalamus > Dendrocalamus latiflorus. The sequence goes on along the minus strand of CM029641.1, from coordinate 3,550,169 downwards.
ACTTTTCACGTGCAGTGCAGACCAACACGATGCAGTGGCGGAGGACCCGATAGGGTAAACTGTGACATGGATCAGATCTTGAATTTCACGGCGGCGACCGAATTGGGGGAGCGGCGGGCGCGGCGGCCGGCGAGCGTAGCCGACGGCGGGCGGAACTAGGAAGGCGAGCGGGCGGGACTCAGGAGGTGGACGACCGGCGGGAGACGGGCGATCCGTCCCCACCTTATTTTTTTTTCGTCCTCCGCCACTGACACGATGTATGCAGTGGAACACACGGACAACAACGAACGGACGCTCGCACGGGCGCCAGCCAACGACGACTCGACCGCGCATGCATGCATACCGGTCGATCACCGCCGCCGTGCGGCGCGCGTCGTCCCTCCACGGCCACGGCCACAGGAGCTAGAGGGCCCGGAACGCGCGGGAGAACATCCCCGCCTTCCCCCCCACGCCCCGGGCTGGCCAGGCGCCGCCACAGCGGCCGGAGCGACGGCGTCCTCCGGCTCGACCGGAACGCCGCCGGCTTCGTCTTCTTCCTCCGCCACGGCGACCTAGCTGTCTGCGACGGCATTCTCGAGCGGGTGCCTGGCCGCCTCTCGCGTGCGAGCAGCCGAGAAAAAACGGAGATATGCTCTTCTGGCACGCGCCCTCGATCCATTCCATCGCCCGCACGCTTCTCTTAAACTCGATCCGCGCGGCGCGTAGGGATGGAGTTGCGTGTGCACTGGGCGACGCGTGTGCGCGCACGTGTGGACGAGTCAGTGGCTTAGAGTTTGAGATAGGTACATCCGTGGTACACCGTACACGTGCCAAATGCTGGCTTCTTGACTGCATGTGCTGATGTACCTGTGTGATGTGTACGTGACCACGCTGTAGTTGTGTGACATGTGCGCATGTGGATACATACAAAGTATAGTATGACCGCAGCCACTTTTTTTTTAATTTAACATCAAACAACCGTTTTATAAATATAGCCTTATCAGTAAGTACCTGCTAAGCGGAGCTACAGTATCTCGGTAGGAACATGTCGAGCCCCCACATAGCGGCAGCACAGACAACGCACGATTAGTATTAAAGCTCATATTTGGCGCTAATTAAATATGATTAACACTAATAAATATGACTTTGCTAACTGTATGTGGTTGGCTGGTATCCTGTTGAGCTACTGTAGTTCTGTAGGTGCCTGTCGGGCTCTCCTAACTCGGATGGTAACTGCTGAGCTCGGTAGGTCCAATGGGGGAGTTGGATTTGTAAAACAGGTATTCGGCGGCAATTTTGAAAAAAAAAATATATGGTTGCAGAGCTATTTGTGTGAACAGTTCTAGACTACCACTTCCGCTCAAACTCTAGATTCCATTGCATCAGCCCTACAGGCTACAGCTCCGCTTTCTTGCCTCCTCGTAGTTACCCTCAACTACAATAACACGCTGCCAAAAGTTTGATTTGAGTTGAAAGTTTATTAATTTGTGGTGAAAGTTTTCGAACAATTCTAAATTTTGGTTGAAAGAGGAAATTTTGTTGAATGTTTTTTTGTTTGGAAATCATGGAGAATTCTTTTCAAAAATTAGAGAGTGCGAGGAACAACATCCTTTGCTTAGGTTGGCAGCGGATGACCACCGAATAGCAAATCCATAAACCAAAACACATGTACCCGCAAGCAACATGTAGCGACCCAGATTTGACAATCCAAATCTCTTTGTGTATTCTGAACTAGTTCCTAAATCAGTAGTTAGCTTACACAATACAACATTGGCAAATATTATATCCATACATATGCATAAGAAAAAGAAGTACTTAATATTACATATGCACTCATAAATAAATCTTATGATCAAGTTTTACATAACAGGCCGACAGGCCAAATAAGATTTTTCATAACAAAGCAGCGGAAAGTAAGTAAACCAAAAGAGACTCAATGATCTGTTGTAGGCAATTAATTAGGGCTAAACCTAGTCATGGCCTTCATCTTTCATATCATAGCCGAAGGTATGGATGTATCCATACACCAAGTCATTGATTCCGTCATCTAAAACCACATATTAAGTAACAATAAGTACAAAAGTATTCAGCAAGTCCATGTAGCAGAATGCAAGTGTGTGTATATACACACATGCAAGGCTCAACCAAGAGAAGATCTTATATTTCTTTTAGCATAAAATCAGTTTGTCAAATATACTATTTTAGCTAGTTTTCAAACCTATGCCTTAGCAATTTTTACATTAAAGCAAATATCTATTTTTTTTAGTCAAGTTCATCATAAGAGCGAAATCTCTGCGCTTTCATTTTTATTTCCACATTAGGTTATCGCAACCCTTACCGAGTACCATTAATTTATGAAAACTATGCATGTGTGACATTTCTACACATTTACCCATATTTGGGGCACAACTATTGAATAGATTTTCAACACTCTGTAGAAGTTGTAAAGCTTTACTCATAAGATATCATTAACTCATAATATCAGCCTCTACACACTCCCGTAGGCGTGCGACAGAGAAGATCATAATAAGGCTTTTGCAATGCTCAACTTTGATGTTTCTTCCCACTCCAGGGTGAAATCCGTTAATACTAGTGACAGTAACTGTTCCCTTTCCGAGTTACGCCTCAGCCCAAGAACATTCCCATCCTAGGCTATATTTTCAATGAGGGACCCATTGTTAGGGAATCTGCGGCCCTTCACATTTATAAAATACATAAAGGTAGTGACTGTTATGGGTCACTCCCAACAATCACAAGAAAAATCCACCAACCAACATAATGCACAAGATTCATACTGAAGCTAAGCAAATTAGTGAGTCAGGTGCATCTCATAACTAGACTTACAGTTGCACAATTAGTGTGCAGAAAAGTGAAGCACAAGATTTGGGTCTTAATCGATCCAAGCGAGATCAACCACAAACCCCAAACTCGTGCATTCCCTACACAAATATTAAAGAAATGACACGTACAATCCCTATATAGCCAATCTAAAAATGACACGTGCAATCTCTCATAGCCAATCCAAAAATGACACGTGCAATTCCTGCACGACCAAACAATATGTGCAATCCCTGCATCGGTCTCCTACCAACCACTAGCTTGAGTCTCCACCATTTTAGAAAAATATTTTCCTATTTTCTGTTGTAACCTATGTTACCATCCCAATATCATATTTTCAAAATCAATTGGCAGTGTTGTATTTCATTTCACCACTAAAGCATTTATAAGCACAGCCGTCATCTTGTAAGCTTAAACCAATGGTGTTGTTATTATCATTGTAGGTATTCTAGGGTGACATGACAAGGAATATCAACAGTCAAGAAAGGGGAATATTAGGTACCAAATACATGGTATAACTAGGTAATCAATCTTTAACATATCATGTAAGTAAATAATCATAATAAGCATGCATTGTATTTGAAAGCAAAATATTCACATTTGAAAACTATGTTCAATATGATCAATTATGAGAACTAGCCTGGGTCAAATGTGGCTAGGATGGGATCTCATTCGTCAATGACAGGAGCGTCCAAAGCATCTAAATCTATACATGTGTAATTATCCACATTAAACATAACATTCAAGTAAAATTAAATTGAACTCCAAATTTTATGATCTTCATACTGATAGAAAGGTTTTAAATTAGATAAATTTAGAACAAAAATCATTTGATTGGATTTAAAATGAAGAAGCTATGGCATTTCAAAGTTTGAACCAAGATGAAATTCTAGAAATTTGAAAACTTCTAATAGGTAAGGTCGGCTGGGATTTTCTTTTTCAGATATTTTCTTAAGAAAACATCCAGTGGTTGATAGATGGGGTCCAGTGGGTTTTAATTTCTTTTCCAATTATTTTTATTCAAAAAATTCGGAGAAGCTGACAGGTGGGGTCACGGTTTATATGGACTCGGTCCACGTGGTTGTCTACAGAGAGCCTTGTATACAGTTGGACCCACATGTCAGAGATAGTAGTTCATGCACTGAGTTTACGTGATGGTTTCAAGGGTGCAAGGTCCACACATCAGTGACCAATGGATTCAAACTGGAGTTAATTATGATTTCTAACCTTGCAGGGCCCACATGTCATACTAATATTAATTACCTACTTAATAGTTAACTTAATCATTGAGTTAATTAACTATCTGACAAATGGGGCTCCCTGGTTAGTGAGACTGAATAGAGTCATAGAGGAGTTCACAATGGAGCCCCTTAGCGAGCTTACCATCGGTGAGAGAGGGGTCGGCATGCTCGACTAAGTGCCAAAATGAAACAGGCGATCCAAGACCTAGCTATTGGTGGTGAAGGCACTTGGTAAGGTGTATCACAGTGGCAACTGATGACAAGTGGCAGCACAATGGAAACAGCACAGAGCCATGCTTAGATCAAAGCCAAGTGCGAGAAAGGTTCAAAGAGTTGCCTAAAGGGGTTTGGCATGGCTCGGGGACCTAGGGTCCTTGAAGCCAGGTCAGCAGTGAGCAATGTGGCGGTGACATGGCCGGCAATGGCAAACTTCAACTTTTCTATCCTAGCTCTTCAAAGTGAGGGTGGTTTCATGATCTACGAGCTAAGGTGAAGCTAACAGAGCAATGCTCTTAAGTTTTCATGCGGCGTGTTGTGCTGTCCATGCTGGCCAACGATGGCGAGGAAGGGGCGAATGTGGCTAGGGCGTTGTAGCCGATTCTAGGGTCCATTGGCTAGCCTATAAGTGTGGATTTGAATTTAATTGCAAGGGAGCAGAAGGGCTTACCGAGATTTTAGGCGAAGCACGAGAATGGCAGAGGTGAGAAGCTTGGTCAACGTTGGAGAAGACGAACATGTCCCGATGGCTTTGGGGCACAACAAGGCAAACAAACGGGCACATTAGCACGGGGAAGTCAAGATGAACAAGAATGACATGATAGCTATGGCTGAAGCTCACCCGAGCGAGGGAAATGGGCAATGAGGTTAGCAGCAGCGCAGCGCACGACGGTGAGGGCATCGGTTTTAGGCTTCCCGAGGGCAAATGGGCACGAATAGGTGAGCATACGATAGAGGAGGATGAGACGAACTCAAAGTGCATGATGGCTTGCCCTTGAACTTGAGGAAGAAGGGAAATTCTTCCTCTCTGAGGGCGATGGGGGCACAGGAATTTAGGGGAAGCAACGAGTGAGTGAGCGCAAGGGTTTTGACAAGCAAGGAACAGCTTAAATAGGGACGAGCCAGGAGTTAAGGCACGGGTGCCATGGCTTGGCTTCGAGAGCACGGGAGAGCGGGCGAGAGAGGGCTAGCTAGAGATATGACTAGGTCGCGGCGCGCAAAGCTTGAGAGGCAAAGCTCTTCAATGCACCATTGCAAACAAACAGAGCTCGACGCGAGCGAGATAGAAGAGAGGAGGAAGATGCACAGGGCCAGCTGATGAGTGGGATCGGGGCCACATGAACGAAAGCGAGATGGTAGGCTGGCCTGCGAGCACGAGTGAGTGAGCGCGCGAGTGTGGGCCGGCTTGGTTGGGCCAGGGTAAGGGAGACTGGGTTGGTGCTACGTGCGGGCCAGTGGGGAAGAAAAGGGAAGATGGGATGGGCCGGCTGGTTGGATTCGGCCCAAAGCGAAGGAGGGAAAGATTAATGATTTAAACTTTAATTCTAGTTTTTTAATTGAGTTTGGATTTGTAATTTGAATTTCAAGAGGTATTTGCACACAAATTTTTAGAAAAAAATTTCTTAGCATCCAATTGACTTTCACAAATTTTGAATTCATATTTTTTGGCCAGGAAAATTATTTTAAAAATCTTAAACTCGAACAAGGCTTTAGAAAATTTTAAAATGCACAAATTTTTTTAAAAAAATCCATAAAATTTATGCATGTTTTATTGTGAAGCCAAAATTAGGCCTGTACACAAAGGAACCAAAAAAAAACAAATCCTAGCAGGTTGAGACGTCAACTAACACGCACGCATGGCGAAGCGCACGTCCGTCACAACATGACCTCGGCATTTGTCGGCAGCCGTCGGAAGAAGCTCATTGGCGCCGACGGCGCCTTCCTCTTCAGCCGCGGGTGCCGCATCACAAACAAGCCGACCGCGGCCACCACAGCCCGGAACGGCACCGTGTGGAAGACAACCATGAGCACTGCCACCACCACGAGCGCGATCACAGTCGCACGGCAGTCCCTCCACGCAAGCAGCGCGTGCACGCGCTCGCCCAGCCCGGCGACGTGCTCGATGAGCACCTGCACTCTCGTCGCCACGTCCCGCAGCCGTCTGTACCGCCACTCGACGATCTCCGGCGGGGTCCCCGACGCCGGCCCCTCGTCGAACTCCTCCTGGAACTGGTCCGGGGGCACCCCGTCGGTGTGGTGCTCCATCTGCGCCGGCCGCGCCGGCCGCCACCGGTAGTTCCAGACGCCGACGGCGAACAGGTAGAGGAAGAACGTCGGCAGGATCACGCGGGGCTGCCACGTCATCGTCAGGAACAAGAAGATGACGAGGACGGTTGTAGCCGGGTTGTCCCAGTCCCGGACGCCGCGGAACCAGCGCGCGAACTCGTCGGCGGGCGCGAGCACGGCGCGGAGGCGCGCGCACGCGGCGAGGCTCTTGCGCATGCTGTAGGCCTTGTGCTCCGGCACGGCGGGGTTAGGGTGCGCAGATGGGTCCCGCAGGACGTAGCGCACGGCCTCGGGGCGGAGCGGCGGCTCGGCGCGAGCCAGCCGGGAGGCGACGATGTCCACGGCGTGCCGCCGGAGCGCCTGGACGAGGAGCGGCGGGATCGGCTTCGCGAAGTGCTCGTTAGGCAGCGTCGGCCGGATGTACAGATACATCATGCTGGCCCACGCCGTGTGCGTGAACCGCACGGCGAGGTGGAGCTCGCCGCACCGGATGAGCCCGGCGGGCCCCACCAGGAACAGCGAGTACGGGTGCTCGTACATGCGGCCTGAGGTGAGCGTCGAGACGCGGATGCGGACTTTGCCGAGCGGCGCGTCGGCCGCGCCCCGCCGCGAGCTCTCCCCGGCGCCGGCGAGCTGGTTGTTGTCGATGACAGCGACGGTGAGCACGGTGCAGGGGTCGAACACGTCGAACGTGAACTGCTCTTGCCAGCTCGGCGATGCGGTGTCGAGGAGCGTGCGTGTTCGAATCCACTTGTGGCCGTACTTGGCGACGCAGTACGGGTCGACGGTACGGCGCCCGCCGTTCCGAGTCTTCGTCTTCGACGGGAGGCCGGTTGCTCGCAAGATGCCAAGCTCGAGGATGCCGATGGGCGGCGACCGGAGCGGCCTCGCCGACGGTTGGAAGTCGCTGCTGTACGCCGCCAGTTCGTCGAGAACATGGTACGCAGCATCGTAGTAGACGCGCAGCTGTATCTTGCTACTGAACTCATGACGCCGGCCTCCGTCTCTGTCACCGTCGCCGTTGGAATGCGGCCGCTCGAGGTCGAACCATAATGGCGCCGGCGGCTTGAGCTTTTTCTTGTCAAGGTGCTGCGTCTTGATGGTGTCCTTGGGGAGGACGAGCCGGCCGAGCACCTCGTGCCGCTCCGGCGAGACGTTGTCCATGACGGTGATCACCAGCGGCTCTTCGAACGGCCATGCGGCGACGAGGAAGAAGTCCTGGTCCCACTTCGGGCTCAGCGACCGCTCCGGCGACGTCCGGGTCTCCCACCTCTGCGCGCCGAGCTCCACCCTCACGAAGGCGTCGGGCTGGGACCGGCTCCGGTCAGGGTGGACCAGGTCTTGCGCCGTGATGACGTGGCACCGGAGGTAGCACAGCCGCGGCGCATAGTAGCTCCTGGTCTGCGTGGCTAGCACGGCGCTCGGGGTGAGGCCGTGCGCGCCGGCATGCAATGCGCCGGCGAAGGCCTCGTCTCCTTGGGTGCCCTTCCAGGCGGCGAGCATGATCTCTCCGTCAATCTGTTGGCCCGATGCGCCCCTCAATCTATACCACCGAGGAGCCAGAGGGCCACCAGGAGGAGCCCGGCTTGGAACCTCGATGATGTTCAAGTCAACTTTGCCAACAAAATTATCTTGAACAACGAGGTTCCTGTCCCATACAATTACCTCCAGACTATTTGTCTGGAGGTGCTCGTTGGAGAAGACGAACACTTGGTTCCACTTTAGGTTATGGTTTTTCTCTAGGTGCCGAGTCACTCCGGTATAGTTTCCCACCCGGACCTCGACGTAAGAGTCGAGGCCTAGGGTGAGGTCCATACCAGAGAGGCCCCGGGCACACACTACATTGACATACAAGAAATCCATCTGATTGGCAATGAGGTAGGCTGCTGACTTGGCATTGTCGACGATGGCAGCCGCTGCCTTCTTGGGCCCTTTCGGGTCACCGGCCGACTGTGGCATGAGAGGCGGCGGCGGCGGCGGCGGCGGCGGCCAGATTACCGATCCGGCACTGGACTGCGTTGGCATGGAGTGGTATACTTGCACCGGAGGTTTCTTCTTGCTATTCTTTCTCATTGCGGGAGCTGATGACTGCGTGCTCGCGCCGCCAACTATGGTCTCGGGTCCGGCCGCCGAGGCTGTGTCGTCGAAGGTTGTAGCATACGTGGTGGAGTAGGCAGCATTGGCCACCGGCGCGTTCGCCGCCGCGGCAGAGGAGATCGACGACGTGTGTGGGACCATATAAAGGCGGAGCACGACCTCGCCGCTAGCAGGGGCGAAAAAGCTGGGCTTGTCGAGCGGGCAGCGCAGGAGGACGGCCTCCTCGCGTGACGGCGCGACCGCCGCGCCGAACAGGCGGACGCGGCCGAGGCAGCTCTTACCGCCAGATGGACGCCGGTGGTAGACCGCCACGTCGATGGCACGGTCAGAGAGGCCGCCGCCGACGCCGCCGTGGACCGCGTCGACGAACACGACCGTCTCGTTCCATGTCGGGCTGAGCTCGCCAGGCTTCACGCCCGTTGCTTGGCGCTGGCCGCCAAAGTCCACCTGCACGAACGGGCACACACCGCCGCGGCGGCGCCTCGCTGGCAGGTCGTGCGCGCCGACGACCTCGACCGCCAACTTCATGGCGTGCAAGCAGCTGCTCCGGGCAAAGCGTTTGCTGATTAAGCTTTCTGCGTGTCAAGTTTGCATGGGGCATGCATGGAAATGAAATAGCATTGTTCCACGCCCAACCCAATATCATGTTGCAACTTTGGGTTCATAATGTTCTGACCTGATTGGGGATTACGTCCTTTAATTTCCAAATGCAAATTGATCATATGATTGTACTGTACTGCCTAATATATGGCTGCGATGGCGAGAGTGAGACAGGGATAGCATAGTGTATTGCCATGTTGATACGTTTGGACTTGGACAAGGCAAAGTGGATACTAGAATAGGAAGACTAGAAAAAATAAAATTGAACCAAGAAACCCAATTGATGACAAGAAAGGCAACTGGGATTGTAAACAAATACCTGTCATCTACTCATCTTAATGCTCCGTTTCTTGACTGGGTCGATTTGTGCTGGATGATGAGGACCTAACGTCCAATTATGCAGTTTCTCAAGTCAAAAACTAATTCACCAACAGCCATCGGTCTTGCTCGTGTGTGGGGTGAACTGGTAATCATCCTTCTGTGATGGCTCGCGACGCAATGGTGACATCTCTTAAAGAGTCTTATGTTTGCTTTAGAATCCCAAGCACAACTACCGTGTTTGCTAATCTCATTTTCTCTGACTCAACCAGTCGAGTCTGTCAGTCTAAATTTTTTTGCATAGATTATATTTCTGCCGTTACTATTTATAAACTAAAACCAAATGTCTATATGAACGGGGTCTAAACACCCTCGAAACCATAGGCAGGGGCGCAAACCGGGTGAGGATGCTGCAAGTAATGCACAAACCCTGAAAAGATGACTACGACAGTTAACACGAATCCTTGACCGAGATATGTACATATGTTGTGGTCTTCCAAAGAAATGATATCTTTGCTGATAGGGTTGCCGACAGTTAACTCCAGTAAAGCTATAGGATGCTTCAAATTCTTTTTTTTTTTCAGAGGATACAAATATGTGGACGATGCTTCATCAAAAATCGGTTGATTTAAAAGAATCGGGCAGGATAGACTTGAAGTTCTATGCTTCTCTCAGACAGATAGTTCCTGTGAGCTAGTTCTTCCACACAGCGGCGGCTACATCTTTTTTCCCCCAAAAAAAGTGCTAACAAAAGTTTTTTCAACCCTACCAGCAGATCTTTCAATTTCTTAGATTGGATGCGTTTATCTCAGCCAAAGCCCAAAGGTATCTAACAAGTAGTTATGATATAGATATTGGGTAGGTTCTTTTGGACTTATTGCTTATCACTTAAATATTTGAATTCTGACTTCACGAGAGACAGTATACAGAGGGAAATAATCGCATACGATTTTGACCGATACAGCTAAACTTATACACTTTTTACAATAATTTTCTATTGTCCCCACTTTGAAAAAATACCGTTTAAAAGCTAGTTACTGTAGATAGTACAAGTATAAACCAACTGTAAACCCAAAAGAACCCAACCATAACTCCATACATGTTCAGCTTTTTAGCTTCTAAAATTTGTCTTTTTTTTGTCTTTTTTTCCCCTTTTCCTTTACATTATCTTAAATGATTTTATGCTGTTTTCCTATTTTCTGAATTTTTTACTATTTTTAATTATTTTTGACTTACAAAAAGCTAACAACCAATACAGTGCTTCTTACAGCCATAATACCCGTAAAAAGGCCAAAAGCCACCCCTTGTAAGCCCTTTGGAGCAGGCAATATATAGTCACGCTCCGACGAGCTTATACTTCTGCCTTCTAACTTCTTAATTTCATCTCTTTTTTTTTGGATTTTTTTGCCTTTTCTTTTGTTCCCTTCATTCCTTGGCATTGTCTATAATGATATAACTTTCTTTTTTCAATTTTAAATTTAATTATGCAGAACAAACTATCAGCTGTTACAATATATAAAAAAAAACAAGGCTTATAGCAAGCCATAAGCCTGGACTTATAAACCCTTTGGAGCATCACCTAAGATGAGCACACTAATACCCCAAATTGCAATTTTAAAGCCATACTAACTGTACGTCGCCATAACCAGACTGACATTACATGGATTGTCTGACAAAAAAAATGACCTCATAGTCACTGCAGACGCAGCGAACTCAAATAAGGCAGACTTTAGTATTGGCAGTTATCAAACAATTCTGAAAGAATGCAAGCTCAAACGAAAAAACTAAAGCAAGCATATTGCATTGATGTGTGCTTCAACAGTACTTGTGAGGGCGAAACATACAGACTCCATCCATTCAGGCTATATATGTAACTTGAATGTATTAGTTTGCTTATACTACATGGTGATGTTGCAATTCATAAGAAGGGTAAATCTAGTCCACTGGAATCCAATATTCATTAATGATATCCTACTACTGACCAAAAGAGGCCACCGCAAAAAGAGAACCTAAATGTACTTCCCAGCACTGAGACAACTTCCTGAACTAATATAGGTATACATTTATGAGGGCAGTTCCATGAAGGAAACAGATAGGCCAAAAAAACATAAAAGAAAAAAGTAAACAAGGGGAGAGCGACCTCCTGTGTAGTTTCCAAAAGCTAATCAGAATCTTATAAGCATTACTCCACATTGGACCTGAAGACCACATGATTTGCTAACAGCCTCTACCAGCAATGGAGTAGCAATTTAGTCGCATTTGATGTTTCTGTAGATTCTCCGCACAAAGAGAGTAGATCCCAGATAGCCAACAGCACCTAAACAACCACAAAAGGATTGTCAAAACGAATATAATGTTAAGTTGTTAACTTGAAATGGAATAACCATAGGTAAGTTCGAAAGCTCACCACAAAGTATCCCTAGCCCAAGACAGAACATCAAAGTGTAGCCAAAGTAGAAGCTCGTCTGGAAAAAGCCTGACATCTTTGTCTTCACATGATAATAGTATATGGAGTACAGATATACATACAGGGCAGTAGATGCAGCAGAGAAGAATGACGTCCATTGCCAATGATAGTTCTCAGCATTCAACAAGAAATAAGTGCCCACAATAGTGACACATATGGTGACTATTACAAGGATGACAAATACCAGCAACATGAAACCGTAGACATAATACACCTGAAAAGGCCAAAAGATATGGTGTCACTATTCTGTCAAATTAAAAGAAAGGTACTTCAAATAAAAATGCATAGATAAATTTATTTTACCTTGTAATTCCAGAATGAAGTGAACACAAAGTACATCTCAATGAAGATGCTGCCGAAGGGGAGAAGCCCACCCATCAATGAGATAACAGAAGGTGTAAGGTACCATTTCTTCTCAGGAATAGGACGTGGAATCGTCTTCACACGGCATGGGTTGTTGGGAGCACCACTCCAGTTTCTACCAACTACAGTTCCCAATAGCACCAATGGGAAAGAGATGAAAGCCCAAAGGACAAATATAACAACCATTGTGCCAAATGGTATAGCCGCTAATGAACGGTAGAAGATAGCAATGGTGTTCAACACTAATCCAATTGAAAAGCATAAGAACGGGAAAAGGGATGCAGTAAGGATCATAGCCTTTATCCAGTTTTTGCCTGCCATTGAATCAAGGAATGCACAGTCAACTTGAGATAAAGAACAGTAGAACACGGAAACTGGCAATTCTCAAACTCAAAAATCTATTCAGAATAGCAGAATAACATGGGGAAGTTCAACAAAGAAAATACTCCAAAGAACATAAAAACTTGTGCAGAACCATACCACCATTCCTTGAGTAGAGGCCACCACTAACATATCCGGAAATGAAAGATGTAAGAGCATAGCACACGATAAATGTTGTGATGATAGCTCCTCGTCTGACAAATAAAGTAGAGTATTTTAGTTTTTTTTGGGGGGTGGGGGGCAAACTCATACTTAGCTGAACAAACATTATCGTTGATCCAGAAATGAAAGATGTAAAGTGTGTAAGCACAGATAAAGTTTGTGATGATTGCTCCTTCTCTGACAGAGTATAATAATTTAGTTAGGGGAGAAAAGCTAATGGAAATCATACTAGCTGACCAAACATCATTATTGATCTCCCAGAACAGTTTTAGATGTTAAGTTGCTTCGTATGATGACGAAAAGGTACACTTTTGTATGTTATCAATTTTTCATGTTCTCTAAGTCTGAACAATGAAATGAGTTCTTTTTTTCCTGACCTTCAGGGTTACTCACTTCAGCACACCATGCCTTGTGGCAGATGGAGTTGTGCATTTCAGTAATAAGACAACTGCTCCACAAGTCAATAGAAGGGCTTTAACAAAGGTAGTTATTGGATAATGCAAAACCAACCATTTTATCCAGATATATACTACCTTGGCCATAAATCAAACTACATAATGAGGACACTGACCTACCAAAAATACAAATTTACAGTGTGTATTCTACCATATCATTTTGTCCAAAAAAAATCTCCAGCTTCATGTGAATGCAAAACAGGAGACATTGTAAAGGTTCAGCCATTCATGATCTTCAGCTCCTTATAGGAATGTGTATGTATTAATGTTTGAGATGAACATATTCATGGCACCAAAACTACTTTCAACTATATGCCTACTACATTGCACATGCAATGCAGAAAAACAGAGACAAAGAAAGCTGCTCTTGAGCTTACCCAACATATAACATGCCGACAATGGCCAATACAATCACAAGCAAAATAAGAGCCGCCAACTGAGTGCCAATACCAACAAGAGCAGAAAGAAACATCAAGCTGCATGGAGGACGAAATACATCTCCATGGACAAGCTTCCATCCAGATTCCTCACTAACATCTCTCTCCTGATAAAGGAAAACCATAGCTTAAGACCACAATCAAGTGGCAATAGATGAAAATCATGCCAAACAATTTGCTACGAATATTCAAAGAATTTCTCCAGTTAAAAAAAAACTTGTCGGTGTGGGAAGTGTATGGTCAAACTTGATGTTTGACTAATTCTTTCTTTCTGAATATTAGATTACTCACATGGAAATGATGAGTAAATGCATCGTTATAATACCATCATAATGTTATATATTTGTAACTTTTACAAATATGATACAATAAGACTAAGGTCTTGTTTAAAAGGGTTGTGGCTTTTGACTGAAATAGCACTGTATCAATTGCTAGCTTTTTTCAAGGTATTCAATTAAATGAAAATGAATAAAAATAGAAAACATGAAAAACACCGTTACATCTCCACTGATAATGCAAAGGAAAAAGGGGGGGAAAAAGGAAAAAGAAAAAAACCGCGTTAAGAAGCTAATGCGTTCCAAACAGCTTCTGGTTTTTGGCTTCTAAAGCCAGAAGCTGTTTGGAACTGGGCCTAATGGTCAAACTTCCATCTGGAGCATGAAAATAAAAAAAGATGATTCTTTTCTTTTTTTACCCAAGGGAATACATAAGTAAACAGAAGTACTCAGATTCAGAACTTACAAGCGACTCCAGATCATCATCTTCACGAGCATACTTTGCATAATCATTTCTCAGGGTCCTCATTAATATCATTGATACTAAACCGGTCAAGAAAATAACCATCATGAAAGAATTGAAGATGGAGAACCAATGAATCTGAACATGGAAAATTGCAACACAAGTTAGTGGTCTTGTGATTCCTTCAGACAGAAAGCAAAGTCTACCTCTTTTTGTCAGAATCAACATGGAGCCAAGAAAATATAACAAGGCCAAAAAAATGTCGTTAAAAAAGTTATAGGTTGCCTCTGGCGCGAACAAGAATTACCTGGTGTTCGAAGAACGGGTAGTCCAAGTAAACTTCAAAACGCCGTGCAAATGCCACATTTGTTGGCACCCACTTCACTGCATATGTCATGTCCACTTTTTTACCAGCTTCAAGAAGCTTAGGTGACTCTTGAGTGAGATTGACATGAATTATCTATAAGGGAAATTTAATTAGCTAATATATATAGCTTTTAATTAATTTTTCAGGTTATAAATAAGTGCAACACGTACCCTGTTACCGTTGTATTTAACAACAATGTTCTTGTGTGTGTAAAGATAGTGCTTGTTTTCATTGTTTTTGTCAGTCTCCCCAACAAAACCTGCTCAGAGGACAATTCACCCTATCATCAAAAAGAAGTAGAGGGTAGAAAGTATTTAAGCAAAAGAAATGCTATTTAAGTTTAGAATTACCTACCCCACAATGGCAGATCATCTAGGTGATTTGACCACAGCAAGCAAAGGAGAGAAAGTTGCATACAAAGAATGTCAGAAACAAGAAATAGCATCCAAAACAAGAAAATCATGTGCAGCAACATAGAACTAAATACGGATCATCATACCTATGAAAAGCTCAAACCAATATGAGCTTTCAATGGCATCAGTAAATTGCTGAACCTGTTTAGCATCAAGTTCAATTGTGCAAATGGGGCCCTTCTCCACGTTTTCTAAAACAAAAGAAAATTTTAAATGAACAGTCAGTCAGATAAACCACTTAGTACAAAAGAACACACATTGATGCATGTTCCAATCAAAAGTAAATAAATGCAAGGAGGGTGTGAAAACAAGATCAACGTACTTAAGAACTTTATATCAATGTGACTATCAATCAGCTCATTTCCACCTAGGACTTCTCCGAGACCACCCCATTTATGTACAGGGTTTTCAGACGGTAGACAAAATGGGAGGCTGTAATAGTTGTAAGTTTCTTGCGGGTTATTGTAAGGGCCAACCTTGTTTACCCAGAGCTTGACCGGTTCTTCAGCTTTGTACTGCACATAAGAAAAACAAGAAGTGTTCTCAGTATGATTGCAAATCAGTATGAATTAACTTTTAGATTAGACAGCAACAAAGAAGTTGACAAATAAGAAAGCATCAATTTTTCCGAATCTACGCACTGTGGTATAAAGTGCAACTATGTAAGCTATAGAGAAGAACAAGGATTATGGCCAGTTAATGATAGTGTTACGAAGCCATGACAAGTCAATAGAGAAGCTCTAAAATTTCTTAAGGGCCTAGTTTATTGTGAAGGCCACTCACCTGTTCACCAAGAAGAAGGCTCTGTCTATTTCAGATTTCCATGTGCTACAGAGTCACACAGTTATGGGGCATATTTGCCATATCTAATAGAAATATTGCCATTATGATTATAAAAGAATGCTACCAAGCAATTAATTTATCCAAAGTTAATATGCTAACAGTGCATTTAAAGAGACACCACAATGCCAAATGGAGCCTTATTCAATGGCATAAAAGTTTCTCAAACTACTTAGATGCATGAGAATACTTTACCAAAATTATTTATTTCACACGGATTTTCCAGGATCACCTCACTTTATGTTTAGCTTTGACCGTATAAACTTAAGGTAAATATAACACAATTCATGATCCACTAAAATTATGCGAGACTGGCATTTTAACAAGCTTAATCTAGGACAGGGGAATTCCACGCATATATACATTTTTTTACCTTACTATTATTACTAATCACATGTTTCCAGCTGAGGGCATTAAACCCCAGAGTTATAGAAGTACCAGGCAGGGCAGCAGTTACCATAATAGAAGCAAATGCAAGTAATTATTACGGAGGAAGTAGATACAATTGCACTCAGCACAAGACAAATCAATTTCCAAAATCAAACTAATACTGCCAAATGTTAAAAATCAGACTACTACCGCCAATACATCATTGCAACTACCTGTCTCAGTGCTAAATACAACCCCCAATCGGTCCCTACTAGTAAGATGGTGTGAAGTGTAAGACAACCAATAATAAAGAATAGGCACACTATTTTGTTTTTCAAACTCTCGATTCACGTGCCACAACATCATGTTCAACTAGTTTGCTCCCAAACATTAGGAGGCCCGAAATAGAATGATAAGAATATTCACCGACCAACACCCAAGATAACTGCCACATCAGAGCATAATATATCAACTCTATGTCCACAGTGTTGTAGGGGTGGCCCAACCCCCCGTGACTGGGCCGTGCAACTAGTCCAACATGTAATAGGCCCAATAGTATAGAGGAATATACCAGTGTAAATATACCAATGTACCCTCATCCTTTGTAAATACTAAGGGGTAGAATGGGGATTTCCCATTCCACCCCACTCATATATATAAACCCCAGGAGGGGAAAGGGGGGGGGACATCCTCTCATTATCACTACCTCTCCAGATCTAGCTCTCTTCCTCTTCTACCGATCCCTCTCTCTTCCTGTTTAGCCCGTAGCTACAACACAGCAATATACAAGTGTCGCACCATGTCCCAAACAATGGCATGCGCCATATCTCAGAATTTGAATGCGCCACCAAGAAAGAATCAGAATGTAAGCTAGGAAAGTCTTCTATCTATCCTCAATCTTATTCAACGCCTAGCATGATACAGATTCACTTAGCAACAATACAATTAAAGCCGTTTCTCTGTCCAAATGCAGAACTAATTCGAAATTTTATACCACCGAAAACTTTTTTTGTCAGAATGCGGCTCTGTTAATGTTTTTTTTTCTGCACTCTCGCAGCAAACGAGATCAAGTAGTCTCCCAAAGCAGCTCAATTTCTCAAACAGCCCTCAAACCATCCTCTCGGCCATAACCTCCAAATTTCTAAGCGACCAACCCTTCGCATCGCAGAGCTACGGATCAAGCCGCCACCTCGAACTAAGCATGCGGCTCCCAGCACCAGCCCAGAACAACGCGGTCCCGGAACCGCGACGTAGCCACGTCCAAACCGCGCGCCGCGCCCAGATCCGGCGCGGGCCTCGACGGATCCAGCCGAGGGGCGTACGGGAGGTTCGGATCTAGAGTTAGGGAGGAAGGGCTGCGGCGCGCACCTTGTGGTCGGTCTCGGAGGCGGATGCGACGGGCGGCCGCGCGACGGCGAGGAGGAGGAGGAGGAGGAGGACGCGGCGGAGCATCTCGTCGGCGGCTGTGAGATCTGGGTGGTTGGGTAGTTGCCCTCACGACCCTGCGGGTTGGTCTCGTCTCAGTCTCGCCCGACCACGAGCCGCCTCCTCATACCAGAGTTCTGCGGTTTTGCGGGGAGGTGCGTGGGAATGCGGTTCCGGTCAGAACCGATAGTGTGAGACGGTGATACCACGATGCGTTTATGGCACAAAACTTGGAAAAAAATTATTCAAAGGTCAAACGCTTTGAACATGGCACAGCCATTTTCTCTTTATGATTTCTGAGATTATATTGAGATCCTTATAATTTATTTTAAAAATGAATCAATCTCTCTAACTATATAATTTCCAATAATGAGTTAGGGTGGTGAGGCGGTGGTGTCACCACCAATCATATGGGTCCGACGGTGGGCGAAGGATATGTGATACGGCGATATAGTCAACAGGAGATGATAATGATAGCATATCTGGAGACAATGAAGTGTGTGATAGTATAGCAGATGAGGTGGCGGTGGATGGAAGGGATTATAAGGTTGGGGCACATTTGAAGACGTTGTTGGTATCGGAGCGAGTGGATATTCTCACTGGCATCCAAAATCCGAGGTGGGTTCACTTGAGAGGATCACTTGATCTGGTATCGGTTGTTCAGGTTGATATTCAAACGGTTCCTCGCCGACTATAACTTTGCCAGTGAGGACACACGTGGCAAAGTTAACCACGTCAGTTCCTCGCTGGACTCCACAACGCGCGCTATAATTCCCCATATGCATAGGAGGGACGAAGCCCTAGCACGGGATGGTAGGAAAGGGGAAGTAGATTACCTCCAGAACCCTAGAGTACAAAGGCCGTCATTAGCTACAAGGAGGAGTAGGAGAGAAGCTCACGAGCAATTGAGATGGCAAGCAATGGGAGCTCACGATCATCCCGGTCGATTATTTTGACTAGGTGATGTTACCTATCTTTGACCAGGTTAATCAAATCAAAGACATAAACGATAAGAGGATAAACACTCAAAATTCCTCCTCATACATTTGTTCAACATTTTCGTAGACAACTCAATTATTTTATGCTGATAATAAGAATCAGGAACGTTTCATCACTAGAAAGCTCCTTCTAGTGGGCAGGACCACATGCAGGGAGGAGGGACTTCGACTAGTGGTGTACCCTTATCTGATTAGTTAAACAAATTAGATGCGGTAGAAGTGGTCAAACAAATATAAAAGAAGCTCCACTGGATATACGATAATAAAGATTTGAACAATCTGAAAACTTTATTGAAAGAGTAGAAATGTTACGCATAAAATCTACGCAATTGGTGGATGTTCCAAGAGTTTGAGAGTATCTGGTCATCTTCCATAGCAAGTCGTACTGAGCTTGGTCATATGACTTCGATCACGGTGTAAGGACCTTCCCACTTAAGGGGTAGTTTGTTCTGATTAGACTAAGATTGAATTTTTTTTAATACCAAGTCACCTACAGCAAGGTGCGAGGTTGGACCATATAATCAAAGTACTTACGCATGGCTTATTGGTACACTTCTGATCAGATTAAGGCTTGATTCTTTTTCTCTTTGAGCAGGTTGATGTCATCCACTCGAAGTTGCTCTTGGTTGGAGTCGCTAAAGTTATCAACTCTTGTCAACCGGATCTTTAGTTCCGATGGAAACATGGCTTCAGCCCCAAAAACTAGGAAAAATGAAGTCTCTTCTATAGTTGTGTTGTGAGTCCTATTCGGGGTCATATTGACCCTTACCATCTGGGGAAACTGGTTCCTCCTATTGGCATACTGTTGTTGGGGATAAGGATCCCTCCTCAGCCTTTCTGGTGGTGCAGTCTCTGAGATCTCGGGATGGATCTCTAGAGATATCCTCACCGTCAGAGGACAGCATCATCTGCTCAAAGTCGTAGCAGGCGTCCATGTCAATATCCGCGTAGTCGGCCAAGTCAAACCAGTTCTCCTTGTTCCACTTACCTACCATAAGGACATCAGAAGAAAGAGAACTTACCAATGAGGAAATTACCAGAGTCTTGAAGAATCATTCTCACAGAGGCACTAATTGTTGATGTTTTAATATCGATCTTACGTACAATTTGTTTGGATTTAGGAAAACTCTAGAAGACCCACTGTATGAACATATAGAGTAGAGATACAAAAATTTTATACAGGTTCGGGCCTTCTCATAGGAGAATAATAACCATACATCCTGTGTGGCTATTGCTCAGAGAAATTGATTACAACTGAGAGTAATGTGAAGTGCCTAGCACTATCTCCTAATCCAATGTGATCCGTCCCATTTCTCCGTGGTGTTAACCTTTATATAGTTGACGAAGTGATGGCCGTTGTCCTGCACCAAAAGATGTCTCAACGTTTCAGGAGATAACTGTCTGGCAGAAGTTATTGTCAGAGAGACATGGTAGCCCGTTCGTCGTGCAACGATTGTTGTCAGAAAGAGATCGTGTGTGGTTATTAGGAATAAGCGCATATTCTAACCGTCTTGTCAGATAGACCTACCATGCAGTAAGTAATCGTAGATAGGGCAGTTGAAGATTGAGTAGTCGTATGAAAGCTCTACGACCACCAGGTGGTCGTAGAAAGACTTACGACTACGTAGTCATGGAATAACTTATGACTATGTGGTCGTAAAAAGACTTATGACTGTGTGATGGTTGTAGAAGGGCTTATGACCATGTGGTCGTAGAAAGACTTACAACTACGTGGTTGTAGAAAGATTTACGACTATATGGTCATAGAAAAACTTACGACTACTCTATGATATCTCTCTCCTATTGATAAGAGGTATACTCGGAGAACATAATGGCGTAATAATTAGAGGATTATTATATCCTCATCAACAAGGTTTTAGAAAACTCAAAGTTACAGGTTTTCATATTTTGACATTCCATTTGAGCTTCAAAAGCAACCTAAAAATCTGGTTAAAAGAGTTCCAATAAATCTGATAAAATGTTTCATCATAGACCAACTATAGAGGATCAAATGTTATAATAATAACTTATGAACGTATCTTATGATATAAAAATCACAAATCATCATGAAACCATGCAAAACTCTGAATTTTTAGCATGTTGACTGAAGTGAGAGAAAGCCATAGCTCTTTTAAACCACGTTGAAATGCTTGCAATTTTGGTAGAAAAACTTTGGACTCCTATGGAATTTTTTTAGCAAAAGTTTTTGAAAAAGGAATCTTCATTCAAAAGATATACCAAATTAAGCTTTGTGTGCAAGAAAAGGAATTATTTTTCCTCAACGCTTCAAAATGTGATCCAATTTGAATTTCAATGAGTTTTTCACTTTCTTAGCTTTGTATGGGTTATAAATACTATTTTAAGGCAAGATACACACAAAAATATGGCTTAAATAGCTAAACTCACTATATGCAAGAATACGCCATATTAGGTTGAAGCTAGTTTCTCCGTGAACATCAAATGAATATGCTTTTCAATGGTTGGTCTTTTATAAAAGGTTTGAAATAGATAAGTGATTGAAATGACCAACCCTATGAGTTTGGTATTGAAAACTTTTTTAAAACTCACTGTATTTTGATTTAGAGAAATATATCTTTTTATTCAAAAAGAAGATCATATAAGAACCTTTGATGCTAAATTTGCTATTTTATTTGTACAATAGAAAAATTTTCTCTAAAAACATTGTAAAACATTTAATATACATATTTAAGTAATTTTATCTAGCTTTTCATAAATTTGGATCTTTTAAACAAAATTTTTGACTTTCGACCAGACACACTCCTTAAAAAGGCTAAACTTGCATATCATTGAGAATTTCACTTCAAAAATATCAAATAAAGCAAACAAGGATGAAAAACATGCATTGACAAGATCCATAAAATTATTTTGGGCAATTAGGTAAAATAGTTTTTCCAACATTAATACTTTACCCCTTTTTAAGTAAGTCTAAAATATTTAATAAGTTTTTACAAAAAAAATCCTCCTTACATAAAGGTTCTCTTAACATTTCTTTCTTCTTCTTTGGCACACAAATTATTCTTTTCCATCTTAAAATCTTCTCATTTATTATCTCTCCCTCTTAAGCTTATGCAAGCTCCAATTGCATTTCTCGTTTTCTCTCCCCTTTGTCATCAAGCACCAAAAATATTGACATCAAAAATGTATTTTTTTCTCTATAATATGTACTTTTACCCGTTTGGTTATACTGATACACCACTTTGAAATTGATATCACTTATGTTGATATTTGATACTACTTGTGGAAATAATTGATTTTATTTGTAGAAACTTGATATCACTTGTAGGGGATATCACTTATTTTCCACTTGTAAGAGATACTATTTGAAGAAAAAAGATGATATCACTTGTAAAGACAAAGATGTATCTCATGTCGAGGTCAGGATGATCAAAAGTGGTACCACTTTTAGAGACAATACCATTTTTATAATAAAAGCATCATGTTATGATCAAAATGATATATGGAGTCAAGAAAGTACGTGGGGGTAGCTAGCAAGGATAATAAGGATCAACTTGAGTTTGAAAAGCAAAGAAAATACTTAAGAAAATTGGAAATCAACAATTTAAACAAACCAAGCAAGTCTCTCTAAGTTTGGTAAGATAGCGACAAAGATAAGATCAGACCGCTAGGCACTGCTCATACCACTGAGGAGATGCAATCATACTGAGTTGACAAATTATGCTTCCATTTATCAAAACAAGCTTATTTTCAATATTTTTTCAAGATTGACAAAAATGAGCATGTGATGGTGTTTTTAGCATCCATTTGCATGTATGAGTTTGAAACATCCTTACAAGCTAATATATGTTAATAATTTTGGCTCAATTTGGCAAAACTTACTTAAGTGCTAGATTATAACCACTTAGGTCAACTCAAGATTTTTAATAAGTTTGAAAACCAAATATCTTTTTATTAGTTGGTGTTTTGTAAAAGTTTTGAATACTAATAATATTTGGAATAGCCAACTTTAGGTTTTTGGTATTGAACACTTTTTCAAATTCCTTTTAAAATTAATTTTGGCCAATTTTTAGTTTAAAGCCAAACAAGATACTAGAGTGCTAGTTTTGAGTTGGAAACATAATTTTACTTCAAATAAGTTTTCTAAATACAAAACCTTTGAAATATATTGCTATAAAATTTTTTAATTAGTTTTTCAAAGATATACTAATAATTTCAAAATTTTGACTTTTGGCTAAATAGGTCAATTTTGAAAATTAATACTACCACTTAATCAATTTGGGCACGTTTTGGATGTAATATACATGATTATGATTTAACACCCCCCCTTAATGTGCCACAACTATCTTGCTGATCATTACAATAATAAGATTTTAGAGCAAGAGCAAGAACACCATTTTTTAAAAAATTCATGTAATCAACCAACAGAGGGCAAAGCGCTAGATACTTCAATGTAAGTACTTGTTACTAATATAGCATTGGTTCTTGATATGAAATGATCATCCTTAGTCTTGACTCCAAATTGCACATGGTGGAATCCATCTCTTCAAGAGCGAGCCAAACCTCCAATGTCTCTCCAAGTACCTATTTATCATTTAAGCATTTTGTGACACCCAACTCGGTTAGGTCCATGAATGTTAGTCATAATAGATTTAGGCACTCAAATGGCCATAGCAATAGTCTTAGATGAAGTAGCACATCTAGCAATCACCCTACCATCTCTAGGCTTGCTAAGCAAATAATGATTATTGTAGATAATAGGCTTTGGAGTTTTACCTATGTATACTCTTTACTATTGTATCTCTTTTCATGGCAATTGTAGTAAGTTAGGCTTTTGCTTCCCCTTCTTGTCTTCGTATCTTTCTCATTGTTGGTATGCCTCTTTCTTGATGATCATTACTTGTCATTCACTTGATTTGGGCACATCGAGGCAAAGTAACTCTTCTCATTACAACTAAAGCACTTGACATTCTTTGTGTGTCTTATATTGTACCTTGTCTTGCTAGTTTCCTTCTTATTGGAGACAAATCCAATTCCTCTCTTGTCATTTAAGCTCCATTGCTTGCTCAAGATATAATCAAGACATGCTTTCCTTTTATAGCACTTCTCCAAGTCATTGCTCATCTTGGTAATTTGGACCTTAAACTCTTTGTTTTCTTTTACAAAGTTAGTCTCAACATGCATAGAGGAAATAAAAGCATCTAATTAAAAGAATCTAGTTAGAGAAGATGTTGATGCACATCTTTTCACTCTTTTAAGCTAGTGTGAGCCGCTCCTCTCAATTGTGTATGTGTTGCACCTTGCAAGCAAGGGAGAGAAGTCTTTAGTTGCATGTGTTGCATTTAGAGGTAGAATTCGTATCCACTTGAGCTTGTGCATTCGTTGCACGTTGTGAGAGTTAAGCAAGGGGCTTAACTTATTACTCTTGGAGGTTACCGACTCCTAAATGACGTTGAAGGTGTTATGTCTGATGATCTTCTCAAAGAAGGTCGTGAGAAGCCCCAGATTGTTGTGAAGGTTAGAGTTCACCTACCCAGAGAGGGAAAGAGATACAACTAGTGGATTTGATATATTTTGCTTAATTTGTGGAGCCAGTTCAATTCATTTGAGCTTACCTCAACATGGACCAGAGGAGACTAGTAAGTCTTCGAACACCACTATAAAACTTCGTGTGTAAATTGTAGTTTGTTCTCTTGTGCTAAATCTACATTCAACCAATTTATATCCATGTAATTAAATTAATTGTTTATCACTCTAGAATTACAAACCTTTGATATAAACTTAGCGTGTTGATGCACTTAGGTAAACCTAGTTGATTTATACCTTATTTGTGCAAAACTGAATTGATTTATGCTTTTGTATTATAAACTTAGTTTTAGCCTAAGAAAATTTAAAAATGCTTACTCATCCCCTTTAGCCGGCCTACTCGACCTTATAATGATCTAGACTTGATTATGTAAGTGTGGACCTTTTTTAGGATGTGGGACATATTTCACCATACCACCTCTCATATTTGGTTCTGTTCTCTTGGATCCTCACCATAACTTTCATTTTAATTGCTTCTAGTATGCTTATGATTGGAAGATATCTAGCCCCTACTATCAAGTTAGTAAAAGACTCACACATGTTATTATCAACATTATCACAGTTAGATCCTAACCTGAACCAGTCTCTACTTGAGTGATGTGGGGTTAGTCTTCATTATAGCTTAGGCACCTTCATGAGCCTTTTGAGGTAGCTTTGCTTTGTGATAGTTAAAAAGCATATGACATGGTGCCTTGGCACATCTCCAAAAGTTCTTCTACCAATCTTTGTCCTTGTAGGTCTTCCTTCAGTTGGCATAGATGTGCCTGGCATACATTCTATTCTCAATTTTTGGAGCCAATAAACCACTGCATTTAGGATGCCCTGCATTAATCATAAATGAATTAAAACATGACATGCACTACAATCAAGTCGTAAATAAGTGCATATATTATTACCATATGTTGGTATGAGATTATTACCCAACAATTATTATCTCCAATGCCAATGTCTTTGAATAACAATGAGCAAAACTAGTCCCAAAAGTCATTATTCTCTTTCTCAAGAACAACCCAAGCAAGTGGATACATCAGGTTGTTAGCATCCCTTTCTAGTACACATAGTAGTTCACCACTGGTAGCTCTTTTGAAGAAGCAACCATCCAGTCCTACAACTTTCCTTCAAACTGCTAGGAAGTCTCTCTTGCATCCCTCCAAGTAGACATAAAATATCTTCAAAATTGGTTCTTGAAAGTCATGGTCTCGATTCACTATCACCATCTTGTCAGGGTTGCTCCTCAATAATTCAAGTTGATAATCAAACACCTTGGAGTACTCATCCTTTATTGCATCAAGCTTTTTTTTTTGGCATCGCAATTGATTTGGCCCTCTTGCATTTGGATATGCTCACATCTGTAAATATTTCCTCTTGTATAATAGCATTCAAGCACTCTATGCATGTGTGCACACCTGTCATAGTGCTAATCTGCTAATTGTCTGTCCTTTTATTAGTGGACAAGAGGATGACCTAGGGACACTTAGGCTATGTGCACTTTGCTCTCACTCACAAACCTAATCACCCTCCTTCTGTGAACCCATACTTGATTATAGCTATTTTAAATTGTTTCTTGCCTCTAAACCTCATACCCCAAAGAGAATGAAGGGAACCTAGCCTTACTATCATACCTGCGATACAAGGATTTCTTTCTAATTAGCTAACCATCACTGTCAAAAATTTCTTCCTAATTAACTGTCGGACCTCGGGTTAGCAAACCCAGATCCTCTGTGATTTCACTGCACTATTCCTTGGATCAGTAGATAGTGCTCACAGATATATTACTGTATATCAAAAACATATCATGCGGAAGCGTAAATAATACAGTAATACTTACTCATGGGCTGGTTAAGCTGAAAACGATAAAATGCAGCAGCGAAAACTTCACACAGGTGGGACCCGCAGGACTTGCCCACAGGCAGCCAACTGGGGTTCGCGACCTAGTCCATGGCCTCTTCGTCTTCCAGCTCTGTCGACCCCTTTTTAGTGTCACAGGGTTTGGCATTCCTGTTCTCTCTGACTGAGTGATGGTAGTTAAGCAAGAATGAGTACGATGATACTCAGCAAGCCACCACACAGGATGCAGTAATAATAGATGCAAGGCTGTCAAAGGAGGCTCGAGTTTCTTTTATTTGCTTGATGCGACGTTTGCAATAATCATAATTAAAATTCCTATGACTTGGCATTTTATAAACATGCTTTAAAGAGTTTGAAATTGTGCAATAAATATAGCGGTGTCACAGGATGCAGTAATAATAGATGCAAGGCTGTCAAAGGAGGCTCGAGTTTCTTTTATTTGCTTGATGCGACGTTTGCAATAATCATAATTAAAATTCCTATGACTTGGCATTTTATAAACATGCTTTAAAGAGTTTGAAATTGTGCAATAAATATAGCGGTGTCGGTTCCATCCATCGATTACATGGTTCCATCCACCTATGTTAGCTTTTGATCATTATGCCACTTCCATCTTATTTACCACGCTGGAGTACGTCCCTCCAGGAAAAATTCTAAATCAGAGTACCTCCCTCTGATAAGTTTTTTTGTCCCACCCACAAAGGTTTTTGAAATAGAACTAACTCGAGGAGAATCCCATGTCTGCCCTTGACCGTGGGCACGACTATTCGAATAATTTTGACTCTGCAGAGTTTGTACACTTTCACCACAAGAGACGATCCGCTCGTTGCCCCACATGATTCCTTA
Organism: Dendrocalamus latiflorus; assembly: GCA_017311315.1. Classification (NCBI taxonomy): domain Eukaryota; kingdom Viridiplantae; phylum Streptophyta; class Magnoliopsida; order Poales; family Poaceae; genus Dendrocalamus; species Dendrocalamus latiflorus. The sequence continues at coordinate 3,523,142 of CM029641.1, read as the reverse complement.
GTCATGCGGTTGAGTGGATCATCACAATAACTGTTCAAAATATCGAGCCCCTTTTGTCATCTCACTTTATGGGCTGCTCCCACTTGCGGTGGGTCCCATACTTTGCACGGGATGTAACCACGGAAACTAGCGCATTCGGACTGCAACTCTCCGCAACGCTAGCACGGCTGGAAACTTCACCCTACACTCGGTGTCCCTTTAGGCCTTCTCTTGCCCTTGTAGCATCCTCCTTTCCCCTACCGGTGAGATGAGTTCCGGGGGTTCGATAGATTTACTTAGCCAAGTTGCACTTTGCAGCTTGTGGTTGTACTGTTTTACACGGAGAAGTCATCACAGGATTAAGTCATTAATACGTCCGGGCGGTTCAGTCCACAAACCACATATTCTCGTGCTACTTCCGCACCAACCACTCTTACCACCCGCCCAGACAGATATAGCAGGTTTTAATTTGAGGGTTTTGAGAGGCATAAAATAAGTAGTCACAAAGTATTCAGCCACGTACATCCCGTGACTGCCCCAAAACAAGTTCTTATGTTTTTAAATATTGATGATCAGGGCAACTAGCGCCCTAGACTTTGACAAGACTAGCATGGCATTTAATAAGACTTATAGCTAGTAAAGTTATCAATAATATCTATGGTGACAAGGATCAGGTGATTCAAGTTCCAAAGGATGGCATAATAAATTTAATACATCAATAAGTGGGCATGTAGCTACCTTAAGCTTTGACATATATTTGCATAACAAATTAGGCATGCAAGTTGATAGGTTAAAAGAACATAGTTTTGCATAAAATGTAGGATCAATATGATCAAAGTGATGACTTGCCTTGCTTGGTGTACCATGGCCTTGATTGACCTAAGTCAAAGCCTGCTCAGTCAGTGTTTATAATTTGCTGATCTTCGCTTTTACCCAAGTTTTGATCCTGTTCGAATTCGTCGCCTCGTCGAGTCTTCCGATTCTAATACGCGGCAAAGAAAAGAAAGACCAAATAAATCCAAACACTTTAAATGCCCAATTTAATTTAAATTACACATTCATTATGATTTGAGAATAGAATGATGATTCAGATTAGTGGACTATAAACACAACGGTAGCTGGATTTGAGTAAGAGAACGGTTTATTGGAATAGCTTTACCGTGAGGGAAAATTTTAGGAATACGAGGGATCAAAAGTGAGGAAGTATCTTATCGGAGATAGTAAAGAGGAATAGAACTTTGTGATTTTAGAAGGCAGGGATTTTACACGAGATGAGTATGATTTTAAACACTCATCCTATATTTGATATTTTATGTGAAAGTATTTGTCTAAGATTGCAACTGCCTACTTAATGACTCAGTATTTTTTAATAACTAAATCCAAGTATGGAGTTAATCATTTAACCAATTATTCTTACGGACAAGGTTGGTTATTTTATTACCTAACTAGTCTATTATTCACAGTCTGCCTTTTATTGATTGAATCATGAATTAACAAGGACCTTCTTGATACAGTGATTTCTTTTTTTTTTTGCTTATTCTCGATCATTAGATTTCAATCCTAAGATAATGATTGGGGATTTGGATGTGAGGCAAGGATTATTTTATGCACTAATAAGAGGGATGACATGATTTTAGAGATGAGCATCTCATGGTCATTATTTTATGCGGCAAAATCTGATTAAATTGACTTACTTAGTCTGTATAGATAGATTTAGATCGACGGATAGGAGATGGTAGCTAAACCATTCGAGATAATATTGAAGTTATTATCCGAGTCTTTAGAGTAAAGCTTAAAAGCATTTAATTTATATTTTTAAGACTTCATACATGCATCTTTGGTTATTTAGGAGTAACTTCTATTACCTTCGATTCGTAAAAGATGGCCTCTTTTAATTAGCTTCACATACTTGATTTTTAACATCAATACCCCTTGGATCTATGTCGATTATATGCCATCAGGAAAATAGATTTCATATATTCTTGCTGTAGTTACACATGAAGATTATGATAATAATCTCAATTGGCACAATATGAACCACCATTAAGTTTTTAATTTAAATGTATGAATCTTTCTCATTATGAAATTATAAGAAATTTTCTTAGTCTTATTCTTAGTCACCATGTGTCTTTACATGCAATTAATCAAACTTAAATTTGTAATTTCATTTCATAACCCGTGTAGTTTAATCACACCATCAAATTTTTATTCCATTTTCATTCACAATTTCATATTCTAATATTGCTCCTTGCAGTAATTTGAGAGGAGGAAGGTGATACCCCTTAGCTAGATGCTAATCTGCAGTAGGGCCCACATGTCATAACAGAGACACAGAGAGAAGGCACTGTATTCGGCTAATCTGACAGAGAGGGAGTAGAAGCAGAGGAAACAGGGGAGGCGCTCAGCCAGGGGGAAGGGGTGGTGGCGCCGGTGAAGGGCTGCCGGGGAGGCGGCGGAGACCGGTAAAAGGGGTTGCCCCGGCGTCAACGAAGCTCGTGGAGGCGGCAGCTTCGGCCGAGGTGGCGCCAAGGCGGTTGGCGGCGGCGTTAGGCAGCCGGTGACGAGGGGGAAAGGGGCGCCGGTGGCAGGATGGGAGAGGGAGGGGGAAAAGGTGCGCGTGAGCAAGAGAAGGACACGAGGAGCTTACCCAGGGGGTCAGCGAAGCCGGAGGGAGGCCGAGGTGGAGCGGCGGCGCGCACGGGCGACGGTACAGCCGGGTCGCCGTGGCGGGGATGCTTGGGCGGCGGAGGGAGTCGGCCGGCGGTGGGGAAGGCCTCGGGTGGCGGAGGTGCTGCTCCCACCGCGCCGAATCGACTCGAGATTGACCGAGGAAGAAGCGGAGGCGGCCGGCGCAAGCTCGGGGGTAGCTTGAACTCAAATGGGGGGAAAGGAGGAGGAGTGGGAAGGAGGGAAACTCAGCTCTTTATAGGCGGGGGAGGGGAGCAGTGCCGGCATGGGCGGCGCGTCCGGCGGCATGGCGAGGCCTACGGCCGGCATGGCTGCGAGGAGTACTTCAGCATGGGGCGCACGCACTGATGTGACGGGAAAACCAGGGGCGGCGGGCGAATCCGGGGGCAAAGCTAGGCGATACCGGGGCGGAGCTGGCACGGGCTGGCAGCTCGGTTCGGCGGGAGAGACGTAGCCGAGGGCGGTGCGAGCGGCGCGCCGGAAGAACAGGGAGGCGGCGGATACGAAGAAACAGGAAGGGGGAGGAAGAAAGAAACGTGGGGGAGGAGAAGGCGCCGGGTGGGCTGAGGCAGGACGGGCGGGCCGGAGGCCAGAAAAAGAAAAAGAGGCCGGGTGGGCTGGAGAAACAAAGAAAAGGTAGCGGGCCGGGGAGAAGAAAGAGAGGATGGGCCGGCCCAGAAGGATTTTGGTGATTTTAGAATTCCCAAATTTTGGACTCCAGATTTGGTTTTGTGGGTATATGTTGGATTTGAGAGCTTGGTCTAAAATTTTGAATTCAACAGTTATATTTTTAAATTGGCGCATTTCAGATAAATAAATCTTAATTTGCCGAATTTGAATTTTCAATAATGCAGATTGGATGGGAAAGATTTTATATTATTTCCAATTTCCATTCTTGGCTTCGAGTTTCCAGATTTTAATTTAAATTTGAAATTAAGACTTCCAAGGAGATTTTGGATCTTCTCAATTTTAAACTTTAATTTCTAGATCTTGATTCCAAGGTTTGGATTTTTATTAATCGGGCTTTTTGGCAACGAAACCAAACTAAGAAATTCGAATAATGCCAACGTTTTTGAGAAACACGGAAGAAACGATTAAAAGATTTTATTTTTTTTTAAATTACACTAGCTCCCTTTTTGGGATGTTACATCAACTGATCATCATTGTCTTCCTTAAAGAATTCTTTATCATCACTATTGTCATAGTATATAGCATCATCCTTTTTGACATCCATGGGTAGTTCAAATCTTATACTAGACTATCTTGTAGGTGCTTCATAGATGATATTGTCTAGTTCTATAGCTTGCCCTGCCTTAAATTGCCTTTTGAACTCTCTGCATTTCTTTTTTTATTGTTTTCGCTTCCTCATCTTCACCTGATGACGCCTCATCACCTGGCATATAATTAGAGTCTTCACTTGACTCTCCAACAATTGATTCTGTTGCGTTCATCTGTACAACAAGAGCCATGTCTAACTGTTTCTTGCAAGTGCTGATGGAGCTTGACCCATAGACTTTTCTAAATGAGGCTATTTCATTCTGTCTTTCCTTGAGAGATAATGAGATAACACAGACATCCTTTGCCCTTGCCACAAGAGAGGTCAGGACATGTACCAACTCATTGCTGACTACACCCAATAACTCCTGTTCCTCATCATCATCTTCTCTTTCACTCAATGCTTCCATCTCCTCCTCAAAATCACTGCCTTCCTCCTCATTCTTGTTGCTGTCATCATCTGACTCACCAGCAACTACATCAAACTCCACATATATGTCAACAACACCTCCATCGGTGGTACAGTTAGACATGTACTGACAAACCTTGGTCATTGTTGGATACTTAATTTATTTCCCTAAGAGAAGAAAGGTACTAATGATGAGCTAGTTGCATGCATGTACTTATCGGCAAATGACAAAGCTAAATTACAATTTGATTGATGCTGAGCTAGCTACCAACTTACAACTATTGATGTCGGCAATACGAGTGAGCATTGAAGTTTATAGGTACATGAGCTTGGTTGTAAAGATGTATCTAGGATGTAAAAATGCAATGCTTAATAAACTGTCTTAGGTCAGATTGTACAAGGTCAATTTAGATTTGTATTAGTCTATAAAATGGCAGCAAGCTCCAGGATGCATGTAAGAGAGTATGGGCCTGTTTGGCAACGACTGCGGCTTATGGCTTTTGGCTGAAATTTTTGAATTTTGGTTGTTTCCGGTACAGATTACAGAGAGAGTGTAACATCCCAAAATTTGGCTTTCTGGAAAAATTTAAATTCAAATTAATTATTTAGTAATTGGATTTTACTTGGCTTTTATTTGATTTTCTGGGTTTTATTTCAAAATTTAAAGAAAGTAAATGCATTTTAAATATTTTATTAAAGCCAAAAAGAGAAAATTATATTTTTCCTAGCCTCTTCTAAATTTTTAAATTTTATTTGAGAATTTTCTAAAATTTAAAATCAATTTTCAAAGTTAAAAAGTATTTTATAAATTATTAAAATACAAATCAGAAATTAAAAATATTTTTAATAAGTCTAAAATGCTTCCAGGAATATTTTATGATTTTTCTGGAATTTTTAGACATTAAATATTAATTTTCCAAGCTTTTATAAAGTTTCTAGTAATTGCTGAAATTTATTCCGAAAATAAAAATCAAATTAAATCCTAGCCCGCCACGTGTCGCTCTCAGATTAAATCCACCTCTCTCCACGTTTTAATCCTAGCCATCCACCACAACTTACCCCTTCATAAAATCCAAAGCCTCTCATACACTCACTTGCCACGTGTCACGAATCCAACGGCCCGTACCCCTTCAGTAACTCTCACTCTCTATGACACATGGGACCCATATGTCATATCCTTCTTCAACCTCACCTTCTTCCTCCTTCCACCCTCTCTCTCCACCTCCATTAAACCGAAAATAAAGCTTTGATTGCAGCCGTTTTTGTCGCTTTAAATCCCGATTAAAAAGTGGAAACAGATGCTCAATCAATCCCCTCCATTCATCCGGCCGTTTCCCCTCTTTTATTTCCTTTAATCGCGGTTTGCATTAACTCCGGCGAGGCTCCAAAAATCCGGCCACCCCTCCTCCCCTTGCCTATAAATACCGCCCTCCCCTCGGCCTCCCTCACCCCGCCTCCCACCGCCCCTCTCCTCCTCTTTTCGGCCGCCTCCCATCGCCTCTTCGCCGCCCCCAACCGGCCTCACCGCCGCCGCCTCCTAGCGCCGCCGCCGGCCGCCCCGAGCCTCCCCGCCGCCGCCGGTGAGTGCGCCGCCGCCCCTCCTCACCCCGCCGCCGCTCGCCGCCCCCGCCTCCGGCCGTTGGCCGCCGGCCGTGCGCCTCCCGTGCCGCCCATGCGCACCGCCCGCGTGGCCGGCCTCGCCCGCGTGGTCGCCCGTGTGGCCGGCCTCGCCCGCGTGGTCGCCCGCGTGGCCGGCCTCGCCCGCGTGGTCGCCCGCGTGGCCTCCACCTCGCGCCCGCATGGCGCCATGTGGCCGGTGCGCCACGTCGGCGAACCTCGTGGTCCGTGGATCCGGTCCACGGTAGATCGGACCCACCGGTCATTCAAATATGTTTTCCCGCTCAGAAAATTCGAAAATTGATGACGTCATAAATGGCATTTTCCAGTGCAAAAATAATTCCCGAAAGTCAGCCTTTTCCTTTTTCCCTCCTGTTAATCTTCTGAAAGCCATAACTTCTTCATTTTAACTCCGATTTGAGCCGTTCAAATTTCTAAATTTTTATAAAATCATAAACTATCCAAATATGGACTCTTTTTAAATTTTTGAATTTTATTTAAATTTTGTTTTATTTTATTTGTTTTGTTTGTCTGTCTTTTCGCGCATAGATTCCGCCGTCGCCGAGGAATTCGTCGAGTCGCAGCAAGAAGACCCAAACAGCACTCAAGAAGGCAAGTCTCCTTTGATCATCTTGAACCTATGATTTTGAAATGTTTTAATTATTTTAAATTATGTGCATTGCTATTTATATAAAATATTAGTTCAAATCTTAAGGGTTAGTTAAACCAACCTTGTTATACCCTCCATTGAAATTGAATGCCATGTACCTTTGTCACCCTAGAATTTCATTTTTCTCAATAATGAGATTATTATTGAATCTTTGTGAATAGTGGAATGGTAGTAATGCTTAGTCTCGCTATTTAATATTTTTGAAATCTTGAAAATGGGAAATTATGATTTATTGTAATAATCTTGTGTTTGCAAATTTAGTGGTAATTGGAGTTACCACTGTTCTTTTAAAATAAACTAAAATATGGAAATTGGTTTAGATTAGGGTGGATGGTTGGTTTGGATTGGTGCAGGAAGCACGAGATCTTGTAATGTGTATGTTCCACCCTAGTCAATTAAGGACCGACGCTTGTGTTTGTCCAAACTGAGCATTAACCGTACAACCACAAGTCTATATGGGTACGACCTAGCTGACTAACTTACGATAGTCTAGTTTAGGTGCCACCAGTGGAAAGTGGGTGCCAGGGATGGACTGGTTATCCACAGTGAGGGACAGGGATTTACTGTACTCATATGGCGCAAGAGGGGGCTTCGGTTCGGGCAGTTAGCCTACCTGCGGTGAAACCTCAGCGGGTGGTATCTAGCTAGATTAGAGTAAGGTAAAAGCTTTGTGATATTTTATCTGGGTCTCATGCCAAAGGAAGCGTGTTGACTTTTAGGATAATTTATCTCTTGTGGGTAAAGTTATACAACCTCTGCAGAGTGTAAAACTATTCGAATAGCCGTGCCCACGGTCAAGGGCGGGCAAGGAATGCATTCACATGGTAGATTTCTGGTTTTGTTTTAAAATCAAAAGTTTTGTATTCCGAGAGTGGAGGGAACTCTCGGAAGGGTATCCTGGCGGTTGGAGCCAGAGAGGGTGGATGTAACCCGCAGTATTAAACTTGTTCAAGTTGTTTAAGCTAGTGTTGGTAGATGGAACCTTCACTATAGAATTATTGATAGTTTCTGTTAAAACATTTACTTTATTAACTTGATGCCTTCGAAAATAATTAGTAGTAATTGAATTTTAAAATGTTGCTTTGTGCAAAAGAACCATATAGCCTTCCTTTGTTAAGCCTTGCATCTATGCATTTTTCCCAAGACTTGCGGAGTACTTTATGTACTCACATGCTACACTTAAAATAAACCTCAGAAGAACATGAAGCTCAAGAAGGTGATTACGACTACTGCTTCGCTTGTGGCTGTGATGGATTCTTCCCGGAGGACTAGGTCGCGCTTCCCCAGTCAACTGCCTGTGGCATATTGATGGGTCTACTTTGAGTTTACTTTGCTTCCGCTGTGTTTTGATTGTGCAAGGTCTTTAAACCTCCAATGTAATAATGAGACCTGGTGGTCAGTACTCTTTATAATTGTAATAAATACGTTGTTGGTCATGAATCATTTTTGTTTAACTGTGTGCACTAGCTTTGATCTGGGACTAGTGCAGAAATACACAGAGGGTCCGGGTTTGGAAATCCGGGGTCCCGACAGAGAGATACTCAGTTGTGATTTTGGCTGGTACAGATGTTGGGCTTTTAACGTGTACATCGTTTAACTTGTAGACCCCGTCTTGAGAAAATACTCTGTTTGAAAGTTAGGTACTGTAGCAAAAGCCAAAAGCCGTCAGCTTTGGAGGAAAAGAACAGGCCCTATGTTAGGTACATGAGCTTGGTTGTAAAGATGTATCTGTGATGTAAAAATGCAATGGTTAGTAAGTTGTCTTAGGTCAGATTGTACAAGGCCAGTTTAGATTTGTATTAGTCTATAAAATGGGTAGGAAGCTCTAGGATGCATGTAAGAGAGTATGTATGTGAGTTCAATGTAACACAAAATTTTAGTAGCAACGCTCCTCTGTTCTATATTCCTTCTTCTGTCCTTGCTTCTTTGAGTGTTCCAATTTCTAACAACTGGTATCAGAGCCCTAGGTTTGAGTTGGACGTGGCGGAGTAGTGCGATGTGTTCCTGTTATTTGTTAAAGCCGACGTTATGGCTTCGAATTCGGACACCGGGATGGCGCAGTCGATGATTCCTGTATTCTCATGAGAGAATTCGATATGTAGAACATCAAGATGCGGGCGCTACTACTTTCGTAAGGGTTGTGAGATATTATAGAGAACAACTACAAAAAGTATGCCGATGAAGATGTTCTTACATCAGAGTAGAAAAAAACTCTGGTGGAGAACCAAATGACGGATGCCAAGACTTTGTTTCTGATTCAACAAGGAGTTTCAAAAAGTTTGTTTCTGCGGATTATTGATGCCAAGAAGTCAAAGGAATCTTGGGACAAGTTAAAGCAAGAGTTTCAAGGTTCCGCAAAAGTTTTAGCTGTAATGCTATAAACTTTCTAAAGGCAATTTCAAAATCTATAGATGAAGGAGTCCGAGAAGTTAAAGAATTACTTCTATAGGGCCATTGAGGTGGTGAATCAGATGCACACCTACGATGAAGAGATTATTGATCAAAAGATTGTTGAGAAAATTTAATTAGTTTAGTAGAAAAGTTTGAGTATATTGTTACTGCAACAACCACAAAATTTATTAGAATCTCATAAAAAGAGGAAGTTGCAACATGCAGGGAGCTTAGTTGAAAGTGCCTTCTAGTCAAGGCTGAGTTTCAAATCCCAATATTCAAGAAATAGTGAAAATTATCAAAGAAGTGGTGATCGAAGGCAAGATATGCACGAGCAGTTGATCCAAAATAAAAGAGAAAAAGGTATCGCTAGTTCTAATTTCTGGTGGTGATATTTGCAAAAAAAATCCACCACACTACATATAGGTTCTGGAAGAAAATGACTTGCAATAAATACAAAAGGCAAGATTACATTGACAAATTTTGTAGATCCTAAGATGATAAGCGGGCAAATTTTTTAGAAGAGAAAGAAAATGTAGAAGAGTGTCTTTATTCTTACTAGACCGTGCAAGAAGAGAAACAAGATACTTGGATTGTTGATAGTAGTTGCACAAACCATATGACAACAAATCAGGAAATATTTCAAGATGTGGACTTGTCGCATCAGACAAAGATATGCATGGGCAATGGTTATTTAGCCCAAGCTAAAGGGAAGAGTAGTATTCCTGTCCATATGGAAATTCATCAGAAGTTTGTTCGTAATGTGTTGTTAGTACTTGATTTGAAGCAGAATTTGGTAAGTGTTGGGAACTGCTAGAACATGGGTATGCAGTTTATTTTGAAGATTTTTCTTGCAAGATAATTGACCAAAAAATAGAAATCGCCTTGTTACAAAGGCATATATGGATAAGAACGCGAATTTTCCGTTGAAGATGAGTTATCCAACTCAATTGGGTTTATGAGGCAAGGTTACTGATAATTACAGAATACCAACTACTGTTATATTATTAGCCCAATCAAATGTTGTAGTGATTAAGGAACAGGAGCAAGGTGACACTCCTAGACAGTGTAAATCAAGTTCAGGTTCATACTCAAATTCCATGTTAAGCTTGAGTTCTAGCCTAAGTGCTTGCGAGCAATTAACTATGCTAAAGTTAGCTCAAAGATGTGTTATGATCATGATGGAGATTTAGTGGGTGTTTGGGACTGCTCTACAAACTCTGCTCCACGAATTCTACCATGGAGCAGCTCCACAAAAAACTTAGAGTTTGTGGAGCACCCCTTTAGGTGCTCTCACAACTCCACCTTTTTTTCCTCGAACAGAGTGCGTGGAGCTGAACCTGTTTGGCTAAAAAACATAGAGCGGAGCTGAAAAACGTGGAGTGGAGCAGTCCCAAACACCCCCTTAGAAGTCAATTAATTTATCGATAGCTGAAGAAATCATGAAGCATAGAAATTGTGTTAACAAATATAGGAAAAGAGACTTATATTATAGAGAATAAAAAGGTTTGGAGGCCCATAAACAAATTAGAGTCAAGGATTGCAGACAAGAGATAATACAAAGTAATACCATGTGCATATTCTCTCAATGAGAAGAACGGAAGAAGATTTGCAGCTGAAATGGTTAGCGATAAAATTTCAACTAGAAGATATTTCCACAAAACATATGTTTCGTAAAGTTTATTGAAAAAAGGAGATTATTCAAGGAAATAAATTAAAGGAGGAGTTTGTTGGATACTTAATTTATTTCCTTGAGAGAAGAAAGTTACTAACGATGAGCTAGCTACATGCATGTACTTATTGCCAGATGACAAAGCCAAATTACAATTTGATTGATGCTGAGCTAGCTACTGTCTTACAATTGTTGATGTCGGCAATAACAGTGAGCACTTGAAGTTTCTAGGTACATGAGTTTGGCTGTAAAGATGTATATGTGCTGTAAAAATGCAATGCTTAGTAAGCTGTTTTAGATCGATTTAGATTAGAATTAGTCTATAAAATGGGCAATAAGCTTTAGGATGCATGTAAGAGAGTATGTATGTGAGTTCAATGTAATACAAAATTTTAGTAGCAAAACTCCTCTACTATATATTCCTTCTTCTTTCTTTGTTTCTTTGAGTGTTCCAATCTCCATCAGTCATGTGCCAGAACCCTTAGTCTATTCACCAAATCTTTTCTAGGAAATAGCCAATGAAGCAACATCCTATCCAATACTTCACAGTGCTCACCTAAGTGTCCAACTATCTCAGGCAAAGAAACCTTCTCGCGCTTAATGTATGACATTTTTTCCGAACCATCGAGGTAATGCAACATCTTACCATCATTGAAGAACTTCTCAGCATAGTTAAATCTTATAGTTAACTTGTCCAAAGCATCCATTACTCAAATGTACCACATCCCTACTTGCAAGTTACATGAAAATGAGTCACCTTTACTAACATACAGTACTAGATTAACCAAGGTCGCGATCTACTGTTAAATTAAACATTCTAAAGAACCTAAAAAAACTCAATACACTGACAAACAACTTAAAGAAATCATTTAAACAAATCCATTCCCTAGCTTCGTACTACTTAAAAAACAATACATGCTATCTAGATCCAAGAAAGACGAATATTAAATGAGCCACCTCTGCACAGACACATCAAGAACAACACATGAGCGCCTGCCTTTGTCAGCATTAATTCGGCCTTCTCCTTCAACTCCCCATGTGTTGCGCGGTGAGAATCAGCTCCTGCGTTGCCATCCACCAGCAGATGTAGTTGTCGCGAGCTAGGGATTTCACCAGGTAGTCGTCGATTTAGGGGAGGATTGCAAAAGAATGGAGAAAGTGAGAGCGTTTCCGTGTGAGTGAGAGAGGGTTTGGACTTCCGTGAGGAGCTGATGTGGTCAACTTAGCTAGCGAGGACACACGTGGCAACCAGGTCATCCTAAAACCAGGGTAGGTTCGCTCGAGGGGGTCATGTGACCCGGTGTCGGTAGTTCAGGGTTAATATTCAAACAGTTTTACAGTTTAAATTGTTTTTTGGACTAACCCAATAATTCAGGATTGTAATATGGTCTTATTTCTTAAAACAATAATGCATGGTTGCGTATCCTACTTTGCTCCATGGGATGTCTCGTGGAGACAAAAAAACCCAAATACCAAACAGTTTGAATGCCGTTCAATTCAAGTCTTATGACTTATGACATAAATATTTGAATTATGGCTATTCGTGAGAGGTAGTTTATAGAGGAAAATAGTCGTATATGATTTTAATCGATACAGCTGAACTCAGTACACTACAATCCTTCTATATATACAGTTTAAAAGTAAATTACTGTAGCATAAACCAGAAATTAAAAGTGGAAAAGAATCCAACCCTGGAAGACTTGCTGACGATTTTGATGATTGTAGCGCTGGATTACGGGAAAAAACCAACTTTTTTTCCTGCTAAGGTAAACGCCACTGATCTCCCTAGTAGGCCCCACGTACCAGTTTCACAGCGCAAAAGTGCCTTCGCGTCATGCGTGCTCTGTTCGCGCTAACCAGCACACGCCTGACTCCCCCATCCCAACCCGAAACCAAACCCCCGCAAAAAATTTTGCTCCCATTTGAAAATCTCCAGGCCGCGGGACTCGCCGCCGCCCCCCGCCGCCGCCGCCGCGAGGGAGATCCGATCGCCGTCTCGTCGCCGCCGGGGCTGGGACGAGGAGCCGGCGCCGCAAGCGGTGAGCGCGCCTCGAACACGTCACCCGGTCCAGTGAGCCGCTTACACATGCTCTGGTGTTTCCATTCCTTCTAGGGTTTGTCCGCGCGGCCTGCCCCTAAGGTGATCAGCGGGATTCCCGTGAGGAAAGCTTGTCGGTTTGGGGTTTCGGCTGTGGAACTGGCGCAGCAATTCATGGGGTTGGGGAGATTGCGAGGTATGATGCATGTAGTTTTTTTTGGGTAGTTTCGTGTGTCTGGTTTTGTCGTTTGCATTCTGTGGTGCAGGAATTAGTGGAATTCGCGTAGTTGCAATTTGATTCGCAGTATGCGTGCGCATGTGCACACATGTACATGGTTCTGCTTCGAGTTGCTGGTTATTGGATTTTGCATTTAGGAATACAACGCCAAAAGGAAAGTTCATGGACAGTGGATCAGTTTCGGCGTTGTTGCGAGGGATGTGGATCGGCTGTAGCCGTTCAGTGAGCGCGAGCAGCAATGGCTATTCAGTTTTATGAAAGATCAATGGTTGAGATTGTGAGTGGTCGTGTCGTCATGAATGACATATTGGCTTTCGGTTTCTTGTGAGAATTTGTGAATTTCAGGTTCGAGCATGATTTTAGCCGCCTGATTTTGCGATCAGATGGCCCTCTTAGGGACTGCATGTTGGCCTCAACCATGGAAGGCTGTACTTGGGCCACACTCTGTTCTTAAAAGTATTTATATGTTGCCATTTACTTCTCTGCTGGCTTGTGCATTTGGTCACCGATCCAAATGTCAATGTTGATCTAACGCATAGTCTTTTGTCGGTACTTTCTAGGATAAGCTAGCTAGCCAATCTGGTAAAGATGATGTCTTACCCTGTAAATGTTAGTCTACACTAGGTATTTTGTCCTGTCACTCATTGGCATGGGGAAGGCTGAATCTGAAGCTAGGATACCGTTCTGTGGGTCTACAGAATGACACATAGCCAAATTTAAGTACTGTGTACAACAGGAAGACATTTGTTAAGTGGATACTGTTATCTCCTACTTGAATAACTGGAGAAAGAATACATAGGTTTATTTTAAGAGCCACAAGAAATTATGTTTTTAAAGCCTGTGCATGAAGACTTGGTGATAGCTCTTTTCTCATACAAATATTTGTGTGACTCAGGTACAACATTCATTTCTGATGTAACCCAACCAAAGAGAATCCTCAAATATTCTCATTTCAATGATTTGAAGATGAATTGCTAAAGAATTGTTAAGGCTCAATCTTCACAGAAGCAGTGCAAGAGTATTAGATGTTTCCACAGAACTCGTCAAGCGTAAACTTGGTGACATAATGGCCAGTTGCCCCTGCAAAACTCAAGTTTGGTTAACCTGTTTGAAGAATTCAGCCAGTTGCAACACCATTAAGCGTAAACTTGTTTGAAGAAACTTCAGTTTCGGTAAAATGCCCTGTTGCCCAGTTGTACAATGGAAAATGTCATTTCATATTTTCAGTAGGCCGGTCGGCATATACCCTATGCAGAATTCAGCTGTTTGAAGAATGCAGGTGCATCTGCATCGATGATCACATGCTTTAAGTTGGCACACAATCATCTTTCTGCAACAAAAGGCCCATATGATATATTTTGACTCTCCCTTAGATCCACAAAGTGTATTTTTAGTTGACCCAACTCATGAATTCTAATACATCTTTTAGTTGACCCAACTCATGAATTCTAATATATCAAGAGCTTTTGGCATGTTCAGAATGACTTTCTAGTGTTTATGTTCTTCAATACAACACTCTCTAAATGATTAGTGATTGTTAGGCTGAAAATGGATCTTTCTAGTTTCCATTTTTTATGCTACATATAGTTCGAACCATGTTGACAATATATTTTCCTTGCAACTGTGCAGGGGTGGACATCAGCATAGCTTGAAGTTGGAAGAGTCAACGTGATGTTGCAATCACAAACACAGTATACATGGACAAGCACTGCTGGTCAGAACAAAGGCATCTGTATGATCCAACAGTGATTGTTAAAGGCATTTTTGGTTAAGGTATGTTGTCAATCATGATGTATGGATCTGTGTATATATTTTAACATAGCACAAAATTAATTCCGTACCAATTTAGATCCTCTGCTGTTTTTTCAGCAACTAGGATGCCCTGATATGCGATACGGGTACGGCGATATGACGATATGAAAATTTTTAAAAACAAGGATACGTCGATATGGCAAGTGTGTGTGTGTGTGTATATATATATATATATATATATATATATATATATATATATATATATATATATATATATATATATATATATATATATATATATATATATATATATATATATATATATATATATATATATATATATATATATATGAAAACCGAAAAGTTTAAGTGACATACCACTTGGCAGTTGGCAAATACCCACTTGGACAACTCTTGATCCTGGTTACAAGACTTCTTTTAATCCACGCTTTGACCTAGGCAAACAAAACTGCAAAAGTATGACCTCATATTAGTTGAATCCTCTATCGCTAACATTGTACATGATAAATCTTAGCAAAAAAAAAGCATTAGTGAAATATTGAACAACTAAATAACGGATCATGGAGAATTAGCCAAATAGGTAATATTCTTTGCAACATAACATAACATAGGTTGATAGTTGATAGTTAATAGAAGATATGAATACATTCTTTTAAAATAATTCAGCACAAAATGTCAAAATGTAAAGATCTCACATTGAAATTTTATATGATAGCATTGTCATATACTCATGGTACAAATAACTAAACTAGCTCACAAGTGATCATTGATCCTGGAGTCCACTCCTGCCACTTGCCAATTTGCCATTAGCACCTGGAGCCATTTACTCGGTAAAGCTCATTACCTATGGGGGACCGGGGGTTATTACCTGAGCTGAAGCGCCGACTGCTCAGCCGCTGGCGAGACAAGTAGCGACGGGCGACTGCGCGAGCGGCGGGCGCCGACGCGAGCCAAGCGAAGGATCTCCACGAGCTGTCGAGCTGGCGACGACGAGGGCGTGGAGGACCTGAGCTGGAGGTTGGCAAGCCAAGGGCGACGGCGCGGGTGCTACCGGCGGGAGAGGCGAATGACCTAGAGGCGCTGCTGGTGGGAGAGGCGATGAAACTCCAGGCGCTGCCGGCGGCGACGGCGCGGCGGATCTCCACACGCTGGCGGCGGCGATGGCGCGGCGGATCTCCACGCGCTGGCGGCGGCGACGGCGCGACGGATCTCCCCGAGCTGGCGACGGCGACAGCGCGGCGGATCCCCCCGAGCTGGCGACGGCGCGACGGAGCTCGATGCGCTGCCGGCAAGAGAGGCGGCAAACCTCCAGGTGCTGCCGACGGGAGAGGCGGCGGTATTAAGGAGTGAGTGACAGTGGTGGGACCGCGGCGGCAGCTCTTCTCTGCTCTGGGGACAGTGGGGCTGGGGTTTGGGACCGTGTGACCGGATGTAGGTCATATGGTGGGGCTTTGGGCTGCCTCTCTATTGGGCCTTTGGGCTGACTTGTCTATTGGGCTAAGATTTAATTGGGCTAACGTATCACTACCGTATCGCAACGTATCGGCACCGTATCGGAGTATTTTTTTCTTTTTTTTTCGGCCGAAATTTGCCGATACTCTGTCGATACCATATCGCCGCGTATCGGATACGTATTGGACACGGGTACGGCAGTTCAACGGAGTATCAGTGCTTCTTAGCTCAGCAAACCCCATTAAATTTTCTGGTGGCATTGAAGTTTCAATCTTGTATATTTGAATGGTTTATTTACAATCATTCTCAGCTCTGGTATCTGTGACTCCGGTGGATTAGAAATCATTCTTGTTTACATAGTCCTTGGAAACATCTTTCATCCAGAATTATTTCAGCACATCTAAATGTTCTATTTTTTTAGTCCACTTCGTCCTACTTGTTTTATGGAACTCAAGAGCACGCCATCCATGTAACAAGCTCGCGTCGGCCCAAAATTAACTGACCTGATTGTGTTATTAATAAGAAAATGTAAACAGACAAACCAAGAAAGAAACAAAAGAAGAAGAAGAAGAAGCAAAAACATCTTTGAGATCTGTAAACTCGAAAATGATAATATCTTTTCCTCATTGTTTGTCTTCCTTGAAAATTAGGGCATGGTTTTATCGCCTAATTGAATCTTGACTAGTATGGGCAATGAATTTAAGTCGTGGTTTAAATGGTGGTCTGGAATTCAGGCCCAAGGCTGCCTTGTTAATACTTCCTTCCTTGTAAATGCTTAAGCATGATTTTTTCGCATGTCAATGTGCTTTGCGTGAATTGGTCAGCCCATTCAGCAGTTTTTGTTTTCAAACATTGCCCAAGTGCTCCAAGTGTTCAACCATATGCTACAAAATGTTTTACCTTGTGTCATGAATATGGGAATAGAAATAATAACCTGTGCTCTAAGATGTATCATCTCTTGTCTGTTCTTAGATGACTTCTTCAGATAGCATTGCATATCCTGAAATCTGTTAAGTTCTTGCTTCAGCTGTGCTGTCTTTCTCTTCATCGAACATTTGGGACATATTGTCCTTATATGGTATCGTTTTTTCTACAGCTGATTGCTTTTGCTTTATGCATTTAAACTCAAGCATATCTAACTAAGCTTCGGTCAAAATAAACATTTATTTATTAGACACTCTAACAAGCAACTCCTTTAAATAACTCAACGAAAAGGCCTAACTTGAACCTTTATGTAGTCTTGTGCATAATGTCACACAAGTGTAGGTACCTCACAGGTTCAAGTCATGTTGTTACGTACATGCTGTAGATATTTACAACGTTCTTGCGCTATCATGAGAGGAACATTAATCACTATATTAAGTTATTAACTAATTGCTATTGCTTGAAAGTGGAACAACAGAAATGTAACAACTAAGATTTTTTTTTATTATCCGCTGGAAATGGGAGTTAGACATGGACAGTGGTACAATTAATTATCAACAAAATGTTCCAGTCATGATGTCAGTCCACAAAATATGGAAAATTATCTCTTGTATCCGCATGTTAGGTAGCCCCGGTGATGCAATGACAAAGATCCATAGAAGCTTCCAATCCATTGAGCCTACCATATCTTCATGCTAGAGTGGCCTGGTGGGTGCACTGGCGGTTATAATATCTTTTTACTCCTTTCTCTTGTTAGGTGCCAGTTGTGATGCAATGACAAAGATCTTAAGTATTTTTGCACCTGACCTACCTCGTTCTAGAAGGGGTTATTGCACTCTTCATCATTATTGTTACAGATAGATCATATATACCATCTTTCAGTTGCTCAAACTGTGGTGTTAGGTAAAGCTATACTGGGCTTTGCATCATATCCGCATGCCTCCACAATATCCCACCTACTTTAGTTTTTTTTTTGCAGGGTCCTTCTCGTAGGTAGAACCTTCACTAGACCTAACTCATCCTATGTAGTATGAATGTCAAAACATCTTTGCTCCTTTTCTTCTCTTTTGCTTTGGAAAGCAGATTTATCCAAAAGTTTATGTGACTTTCACAGGAAAAAAGCAGCTGAGCACTTATCTGCCCACTCATGCCATGTGTGCTGCATGTCGGAAACGATTGAGAGCAATTTACATGCAGTCAAACCTATTGGGCATTTCGCATTGTTGATAGGGGGAATCTCACCAATTGTTCTAGTGCTCCATAATGGAGTACCTATGCCATGTCTTTGAGTGCAGCCATGAATAAAGTAGTATTCTAATTTTAAGAAGAAAAATACCACTATACCATGTATATATGTGTCTAATGTACTGTTCTGTTATTTCCAGATTCTGCTACTTCCTGCAGTATGTGCTCTTTGAGTTGGGACTACGACTAGCTCAACAGTTGTGAAGAAGTTATTTATGTTGAAGTATATGTGAATTATCCGTCTTTTCTCATCAAATTAGGGTTTTGGACGAACTGGTTGGTGCATGTAACTCAATATAGGCCTGTTCTTTTTCAGTATTTGGCTTCTTCTTTTGACTTTTCTACAGTAACTAGCTTTTAAATGAAGTATCTTTTCAAGATGGAGGCTACTAGTTAATTGTAGTATATACTATACCAACTTCATTTATATCGGCAAAAATCGCACGTGAGTTTCTGTTACTTTGTAATCTCTCGCACGAACAGTCTAAAAGCCACAAGCCACAGCCAAAAGACATAAGTCTCAACAAAAAAGAATAAGCCTTTAGTAGCAGAGCCAAGAGGTTTTAAGTTTAAGACCCGATTGACGCAATTAAAAAATAATAACTGCTGCATATTTCTATTCCATATCTTAGGTCTAAGAAACCTATACGTGATGGGTAGTGCCTAAGACGTGGAATAGAAGTTGACTACAATTATTTTTTTAATTACACTAATCGAGTTTTGAACTCAAGATCTTTTGACTCTAATATCATATTAAGTTATATGAACCAATCGGTTCGTCCAAAAGCCTTAGCTGATGAGAAAATGTAGGCAATATACTTCAACAACTCATAGTATTCGTTGAGCTGGGGATTTGGAACACTGAAACTAAGAGGTATAAGTCTTACTTGCTGCTGTACTTTGTATACATAACATATACTATTTGCATCATTTAGCACTTCCAAGATGGAGCATCGGTGTCACACATCTTTATCTTAGATACTACAAAAGCAAAAGGCGTAACACTAAGATCAATTGCAACGGATCCATGGTTTGTAGGATTCTGGTGGCATGGCATCGAGACAAGGACCCATGTAGGCAGATTAGGGTTAATCTTAGCATAAGTTTCTAACAACTATATATGCATTTCTACCACTTCGCTGTTGCATTATTCAATAGATTCGTTAAGTGCACACAGTTCTTTCTTGATGTGATTTGTAGAAAGATAGTGCACAAGAGTTTGTGATATCTCAGCCTTAGCATTTCTGTTGGACCTTCCTTGATCTGCAGGCTACTATGACCTGTTGTATGCGCGTCTTGCAGTCGCTGTGATTGCTTTTTCAAGAAGACATCAAAATTCAAGGAGTGGTAATCAATGGCTTGATTGAAGAACTATGACTAGCTACAACTTCGACGAGCACCCTCAGAAGCTCCTGTAAGGCACTGTTTTCTCAAACAATTACCCTAAGGTACCTCAAAAAAGAGTTGATGCAGACTGGACGTGGGTGCTTGGAGTCTTGGAGTGATCTTAACGTATGGCTTGCATATGGTTTTTGCAGGTTATGTATGTGTGCTTGCATGTGGCTGGACTGCCTATCCATACTCCGACAACGCACCATGTCTCCTAGATAACCAGGTCTGTACACACTCCAGTACTCCACAATAAACCCACTTAGATACATGGGCAAGGGGACAAGATCTTAAGGGGATGAGCACCATGAGCATGTGAATGTGATGTTGGAATGGTTAGGCAGAAGGATAAGATCACTTTTATTCTCTTAACAAAAGATCAGCACACTCACCACCAGTCATCACTCACCAGCGAGCACGTGATGTGGGTGACAAGATTTCAGACAGGTGCATCAAAGTTCACCTGCCTCGATCGTGACCGTTCGTTAGACGATGGGTGGGCCAGAGTGACCCGGACCCAGATCACCCAGCCCAATACAAGAAAAGAGCTGCATACTGGAGCTGCTATGTTGGACCGAAGTTAATCGAGAAGCTGTCGATTTTTTTGTGCCGGCTTGGCCTAGGAAATAGCCGGCTGTTATGATTTTCACCTTTTCTTAGTGTGCAGGAGCAGCAGCTCTTCCTTTCTGAAAAAAAAAATTAGGCGATCCGGCACCATAGACCACCTTGTCGCATCCATTGCCATTGAGCTGGTAGATCACTGACAGGGATAGTCTGCAGCGGACGCTGCATCCACTGACCATTCGTGTGGAAGTCACTGGTGGTGGGGAGGGGTCACTTGGGCTTCTAGAAGGTGAGCCCCCACAAAAAGCTAACACTTTCCCCGAAAGCCATTGAAAGTTCACCGGAGCCAGTCGAAAATGACGGCTGAAAAGGAAGGCGAGAGATCAGAGACGGGAGCCATGGGCAATTGGGGGTGACACAAAGAAGGCACTGGCTGCTGTGCCGCTGTCTTTTGGGGGTGACGTCATGTGGTCTACCAACCACCGACTACCACCGCCCAGTGTATCCCCAAAACCTTAGCCCTTGTTCCGTTCCTCCTCTCCCTGTCCGTCCATTGCTACCATTGTCACCTTCTCTTCTCCCAAGGCGCCGGTGGTCTTTTACATTCTGAAGATTCGTGTTTCTTGCGAACGCGGACTAGCATCAGTTTGAGTGGTCGACAAGGTGAGTGCAAAATTCAATAGGAAGCTTCAGAGCTTGAGAATGAGCCCATGATCGGTGACTCACTGATCCTTGTAGTCTAATAGACGATTCAATCGTCATGGATACCTCCCGTATGCTCGCTGTTAAATTCGCCTCTGTCCGGGAGGAACCTAATGAATAATCATCAGCTGAGAATATGGATGCGGGCCTCACAATTGTTTGAACCATTGGTGGGCGGTGGCACAAGGGAAAAGTGGGGAATACTTGGGTGGAGTTGTTTTGTCATCTGCGGTACTTTTGGGTTCGTTGAGGGGTAAGAATAGATTTGCCCCACCATGCATTCGAGTGGTCAAATCAAAATAAATCTCTAGCAACCGCAGATACTTTGGACGTTTGGTTTTGTTCCCATTTACATTTACCCCCTTTATAGTTTGTTAGAAAGATTTGCATGAGACCCCCACCCTGTAAAATAATCCATCATATAGCCAGTAGATTACAAGTCACTGTAAGCATTGGGTGGAAGGTTCATGTCATTTACATGGTTGTTCTTTCTAGCAAGGAAAACCCAACTGCTGTCTTTCCAGCAAGAGAAATTGTGTCCAGAAGACCGCAAGTCCTCACTGCTTCTCATTGTGGAAAATTTGTAACCGCTGTCTATTTACAGGGTGCAAGTTTTCACAGACATATCTCAACAAACGTATCTCCAATATTCTGAGCATTCTTAATTATTGCCGTATGTTGCTGCTGGGCTCGCTCTCTGTGGGCCATAAGCGCATGCGATTAGACTAGACAAACCTATTCTTTCCACAGACGTTCTTTCGTTAAGCAAACGTTTAGCTTTCTCATTTTTCAAATGAACAGCCCTTTCTTGCAGGAAAAGGCCCCGACTAAGCATCCCTATTTTGAATTGATTTCATTAGACATTATTTTCTTTCTCATGTGATTGAACTTCCACGGAGAAAAATCATTGAGGTCTCAAGTAGGAATAATTTTCCTAAGGAACGACAAGAAAAAAGAGAGGGGTTGGTCCATTCCTATGAGTGCAGGTGTCACATGCATGCTTTACATAGACCTGATGAGATGTGTGTACTGTTGATACTGACTTATGCATAATTTTATTTAGTTCTGGATGAAGACTTATTTCTGTAATTACTTGTTTCAACTTATTTCTTTTGTCATCTCACATCTGCGTAGAGGGTCTTACATCTGGAAGAAAATGAGGTATGCATCTGACAACCCCAGCTTATTTATAGACTACATACGTGGCTTTCATTAGATCTAGCTAGTGATCTGGATGACAAGCTACAGGGAGCCTTCTTAATATTCAGAACATAAGTGGCATGCAGTAAGTGCTCTACTCTTCTGACCTATCTTTAATTACGACAGACTAATGCTAGTATAGAAGTTTCCTAGTTGCTCTTATTTTGTCACCTTTTGAATGCAAGAATTCAGAGGTGGTGAATCCTACAAAAGGTGGATAGCATGACATATGACAACCAAGAATTAACGACATTTTTTACCTGGTACTTAGCTTTCGTTTCAAGATAAGTGAAGCGTTGTGGAATACATAAAGAAAAACTGATGGTCAGCAATTCAATTACAACTTGGCATTTTAATCTCGAGGCGGCATTGGTAATTAAGTAATGACACTAACCTTCCTTTTGTCCCAAAACATGAGGCTTAATAATAAAATCTTCCACTTTTATGACTATATCATGATTGATTAGAACAATACAATCACATTTCAACTTTTTTCCTAACACGAATAACAACATTATGGCTTGCTCTCCCACAGAAAAGGAGCTATATATACCATCCTTGTGTAGCAAATTTTGTAAAAGAAAGTGCTTATATATAGAGGAAAAATATGTTCTACTCCTTAGTGCAGTTACTTCCATCCATTATATACCCACATAAACAAACTTAATGTATTTCTTTTATCATCTTAGGTATACTCATATAACAATTCTAAGATACTTTAATGGTAACCACATCAAAAAATTGCATGGGTGCATATAATTTTTGGCATATTTTGTTAATATCTTCATATTCATATATATAAAAAGGAGTATGATAAAAAAAACTGTACATACCATCTTAAAAAGTATACATACTACCTAGATATATATGCACACACTTCTCTGAACGAAATTTTAATATGTAGTCTCTAAATGGATTTCTGAATTTCATGAAAATTCCACCGGAAGAACTTCCTATTGGAATCACACCTTCCCTATATCAAATATATTGGACTTCTAATTCTCTGACTATTAAGACCTTAATCACCCCTGAGCTTCTGACTGTTGTCAAGTGTTAACTTCATATTAAATAGGCTACGAATGTGTAGAAAGCTCATCCCAGTACCGTTGGTGTAAACGGCTGACTTTTGGATACAAGTGTAAGGACAGTACTATAAATGTTAGGTTGAGGTTCTATTTAAAAGTGTCGTGGCTTTTAACTATACTTTTAGTTGATTACGAGAAAGATTGAAGGAGTAAAGGATACTTACGTTGAGAAGCCACTTATATCAAAGCAGCTGCTGTAATGACTCTTATAAACAGCTTATAAAAACCATATTGAGAAGTCACTATTTAAAAATCGATTTCTAAAAATCAAAAGTTAGGAGTTGTTTGAACAGTCCTAAAGTGACTTCCAGATATTCATATTGCCAAAGGAATAATGCCCATGTGACTTTGGAATATGTAAGCTTTTGTCTCGCTATGGAGTCAGTAGGAACAAATAGGTGTGAAACAAGAGAGATCAGACAGACCAGTGGTCTTCCTGTGCTTAAACCTCTGAAGATCACCCTTCCTCGGCCCCACTCTGCTTCAAAACCTGAAGCTAAGGAGCTAGCTTAGATAACTATAGTACTGATCCATGATTAAACTACTAATTAGCCTACCAACCACCACCATCCACGCCAGACACAGCACACGCCAAACTCCGACCATTGCCATTTTAACTAACCAAAGTGAGTTTCTTTCGACGATAGTTTATGATTTTTAATCTTAAGATAGGTGATTGAACGAATGGAATATTGGTAGACTAATAAACTATTTTAAAAAGGTTATTTTAATAAATCACTTTTAAAAAATATAAAGAAAATCGTTATATTTACTTGTTTTAAAAAAAATCTTAAATCATAAGTTATAATAAAAAACACGGCTAAAGGCTCCTCGATCCGGGCCCCTACTCCATGGCACTTTATCCCCTTCATTAACACCTCTGTCATCGCTTCTACCTACCCAACCTAAAAAGGGGCATCTCACATGCCTCCCCACTCCCTCTGCTCCCCTCTCTCTACAAGACAAACCCTTTCTTCAAAAAGAAAAAGAATAGAAAAACCTGCTCCCCTTCTTTCTCACTGGGTGGTCTTGTGCTTGCAAACATCCAAGAACCTAACTTCCCATAACCACCAGCACCACCACAACACCCTTCACTTTCAATCTTTCATCAGTATGTATCATCACCCGGGCTCCTCATCTCTCATATATATTCGGCCAACCAAGATCATCTATAACTATAATGCCATGAAAACAAGCTGCAAAGGCAAGATGAGAGAAAGCATGCATATGGAAATCCATGAGTGATGGGCATGCTTAGATCTAATGGAAAATGATGAGCTACCTATGGTACTATACGTTAAAAGAAACTAGAGGTTTAACACATTAAGAGACAAGAAAGAAGATGTAGCTAGCACAGGTCATGAACTGTGTCTCCCAGATGATGAGGCGTGATCACTTTGTGCGAGGCTGCAAATGAGAAAAAAAGAAGAGCACATTTCCTGGTGACCGTATTACAAAGATCTAAGCATGTGTGGCTTTTAGTTAAGTACTTAATTAAAAGTATATATCCCCCTCCCTCTCCGTATGTTACTATTGGGCTCCTTCTAGTGGTGTAATGAATCTAAACACCTGCGTGCTGGCCTGCATGGAGGACGCCGCGCCGCCGCAGCTGCACCCCTCGCCGGCCTGGAACCCGAGGTGGTTTAAGCACAAGCACACCGTCGCATTGTTGGTTGCCGGTGTCGCTGCCGCTTCCTGTTTCAGCGCTGGCTCGTCTGGCTCCTGCGGCGGCTGGTATGGCGCTAGGCTGATGGACAGGTTGAGGTCGATGCCGAGGTGCCGTGGCGGCGGTGGCGTGGTGGACCCGGGCTCGTCGTCGCTACTGTGGCTGCAGGCCTCGGGCGAGTTGGAGAGAACCGCGAAGTGGTCCTGCCGCTGCTGGTGGCCTGGAGCAGCTGCGAAGTGCCGTTGCGTCTGGAGCTGCTGCTGCTGCTGCCGCGCCGGCGTGGTAGCGGCGGCGGCGGCATTGAGCGGGCGGTGCGTCTGCGGGTCGATGCCGCGGGCGAGGAGCTTGCGCTTGATGTGCGTGTTCCAGTAGTTCTTGATCTCGTTGTCCGTCCTCCCCGGCAGCCTGCCGGCGATCAGCGACCATCTATAGATACGCGTAGCAGGACAACATATGGTAAGAATAACATCACCCTTGATTTCTTGGTGACATACACCATCTGATCTTTACTAAGGCTTACTTGTTTCCAAGCAGCTCGTGGAGCTTGATGATGAGCTCGTCCTCCTCCTCGGTGAAGTTGCCGCGCTTCAGGTCCGGCCTCAAATAGTTGATCCACCGCAGCCGGCAGCTCTTCCCGCACCGCAGCAGCCCTACGTAAGCACACGAACGGCACATCGATTAATCACTCGCCGCCGTCGCCGCCATAGCCGCAAGTGTAAGACCTCCATCTTCTTACCTGCCGCTTTGGGCAGCGATCTCCAGCATCCTTCGCCATGGGCCTTGATGTAGGCGATGAGCCGCTGGTCCTCCTCCTTGGTCCAGGCGCCCTTGTTGGTGTGCGCCTTCTCGCAGCACGGGGACCTCCCCATGCCAGCAGCAGACGGAGCCGCACAAAGCGTACGCCTTTCGATGTGCAGGGGGGACAGACACCACAGACAGACACGTTGCCGTTGCCGTCGCTGCAGAGCCGAGCCTTGCGAGGAAGAAAGATCGACGGAGCTGGTGTCTTGTGAGCAGGGAGGAGGGAGGAGGCGGGCGGGTGGCTGGCTTTATACGAGGAGGGCAGGGGAGGAGGGTGGAGGAGGGGGGCCCTATTGACCCGGATCCCTCTGGGCCGCTTTGACCTAGTTGGTGTGGTGAGGGAGATGCCGGGGGAGGGGTCTGGTGGGGCGAGTGGTTGCGAAGCCCTAGGGGGCTGGGATTTGGTTTGGTGGGTAGGTATACTTCTACTCGAGTGCCGCTTGCCCTGTTCCCTTTCTTTCTTTCTTTCTTTCTTGTTGTTCCTTATTTTTTTTTCTTCTATTTTTCGGTTTGTTTTGGGAGGGTGCTTGTTAGGTGTACTCGCTGGGTGAACCCAAGGGTGGGTTTGTGAGTAGGTGCAGCCTGGTGGCTCCGCTCATTTTAGCTTTAGATTCTGACTTATTTTTCACTATTTATAAATTTTTTTTTGAATTTTTGGCTTTTTGAGTTTTTTTGCTGGTTCTTTTTTCCCGTATTCGTTTGCGTTGTCCGTAATGAGCTAACATATTTTTTCTATTTTTAATTTTTTTAAAATTTAATTAGCTAAATAAGCCACCTTCAACTACAGTAAAATTTCAGCCGTTACAGTGCAATTTCAGTTATAAACCATAGCTTTTCAGCCCAACCGAGCAAGGCCCCAGATTGTGCCTCTTTGGTGGCGTTATTTCCGATTGTGCTCTCATTTCTGGGTAAAGATTAGTTAAACATTGATGTTCATTAGTATTTTGGTCTCACTCTAAATGGTTTTAGCTTCTGACTTCTTAATTTCGTCTTTTTAGGACTTTTTTGTTTTTCAATCGCTATAGTATAATAAAATCTAGAAGTCATGACTTATAAGCCACGTTAAGGAGGGCCTTTGTTCTAATACGATTGACCCTGTGTGATATAATTGTATTATTTTTAAATAATGTTTACTGCAAATATCTTGTAATATTTGAGTTTCTCGTGCAAATACCTTGTCATCTTGATTGTATATCTTGCAGAATCCCGGTCAACTCAAGACTAATTAATTTTGGCGTCAAGATATGTAGAAAATAAATACATAGGATTATAGCTTTGTAAAAAATGAGAAAATGGACTAATTAAACACATTTATGGAAACCACAATCGTGTGTTGAAAGTGAGAAATCGTTGGTAGCACACAAACTCTTTCCCCATTTTTAGTGCATTTGGTTTTACGTTCTTATTGTCAAACTTAGTGGACATGCCATGCCTCACAAGATCTCCTTAGAGTTGATGGGAGAAAAGACAAAACAAAACCGACCATGGTTGAAGCGAGGAAAGTGAGGAACATTAGAAGTTGTACTCTAGAGTGGCATCTATGGTAATGGCCGAAAAGGCAATTGAGTTGTTAGTATAGATCAAAGCGTAGCTGTTAGGATGATGGTGCACATCAGGCACGTAAATCGATCTTTTGTTGCGAGGTTGTGTTCTTTTAGTTCGTCTGCCGCCATCTACGCCTTGCAGATATAAGGCCTCGTTCATTTCGATTTTAGCTTTTAACTTCTGCCTTATGTTTCACTATTTTCTAAATTTCATCTTTTTCTAACTTTCTAGCTTTTTTTGCTAGTTTTTCCGTATTTATTTGCGTTATTCGTAATAGGTTAACCTATGTTTTTTGCATTTTTATTTTTAAAAAATTAGTTATATTAAATAAATTACCGTCAGCTACAGTGTAATTTCAGTTATAAACCAGTTTATTTCAACCCAACTGAGCGACATCTAAGGCAGTTTATAATTATGCACATGCTAAGCGTTTTTCTACACAAGTTTCATTTCTTTGTCTTGAAGTCGCGTTTTTCTATTATTATTGATCATTTCTAACTTAATATAACATGCCTTGGATTGGACTGAGTACGAATGAGATTTTCAGGGAGAGCTTTTCTTTGTTCGAGCCAGGAGGGAACACGAGCCCCCCGGTTCCAGTTATTTGAATAGCTGTTGCTTCATGAAAGGAAAAGGCTGCGTTGGAAACAAACTTCCATGGCTCCACCCCCCACTTCCATGTTAGTAGATTTTTTTGGGGCACACATCAGTAGCACATGGTGATGCTTAATGGGTATCGAAAGTGTGTATTCCCTGATCTGACTCGGGGCACATTGCTTCTTGTTTATTTTTCTATATCCCCTATTATTATTATTATTATTATTATTTCTTGACTTACCCACCGACATTTTTCTAACACCCGAAGCTAGCTCGCTTTTAGCTTATTTAAGTCAGAAGCCAATTAGAATGTATCAACTTCTAATGTTGGCTTTTTTTTTTGTTTTTTTAATTCTTTTGCATTGTCTGTAACGACATAACGATTTTTTCTAATTTTCTTTCAATTTAATGACTCAGAAAAAGCTGAAAACTATTACGGTGTAATTTCAATTAAAAGCTAATAGTCAAAGTTATAAACTAAAAACTTAAGTTTTTTAGAGCGGCCCCCAAATAGATTCTAGAAACCCAGCATGTCTTTATGTGTGTGATTAGCCCTGGGCGTTCGGTATTACCGAACCGATCGGTTCGGTTCCTCGGTACCCATACAAATTCGGTTCCTACGAATCTCGGTACCGTTCGGTTCCTGAAAAAACTCGGTACCGAAGAAATTCGGTATCGGTTCTTTCGGTTCGGTTCCGGTATTTACCGAAATTACCGAACAGGGTACATCAGCATATAACATCAAGTTCAATAGCCAATTTTGACATAAATGTAACATGATTTCATATAGAATAAGTGCCAAATCATACAGAGAAAAAGCCACAAATACATAATATTTCGGTAGTTCGGTATTTCGGTAAACCGAGGCACCGAACCGAATTTCCTCGGTAAATTCGGTTCCTAAGAACCTGGAACCGAATATGGAACCGAAATTTTCGGTTTCGGTACTTTCGGTTCGGTTCTCGGTAAATTCGGTTCGGTATTCGGTTTTCGGTTTTTTGTGCCCACCCCTATGTGTGATTGTGCATGAAAGGAAGCAAAGAAAGGAAAAGAAGCAAGAAAGGGGACGAATCTTGAACATTTTGGTGAACTACCCTTCCCGCGCTCGCATTCCCCCTCCCCCCTCTTGATACGGAGCAAGTTGAGCTCTTGTTTAATCCACTACTTTACTCCTGGCTTGTTGGTGTACATGTTGCCGGTATAGGGAGATTCCTGCGTACAAGCTTGCGTCAGAAGTCGCGCTCTCGGACTTGGCTAGTTGGCTGGGTTACTTTGCGCTGGTCTATGGGTTTTGATTTTTACTATATTAACTAATTTTTAAATGATATATCTTTTTAAGAAGTCTATAAATCGATTGTAATAGACACTATAACGATTTTAGGTATACCGGTTAAAATCATATACGACTGTCTCTCTTTTCATACTCTCTCGTGAATAACCAGAATTTAAAAGTTATAGGCCAAACTTACAAGTCACAGCTTAAAAGAACCCACCCTCACCATGTAAGTTCTTCGCGTGGTTGCTGTTGCAAAATCGGCTGTGGACGGCAAAGAGCAGCCTGAGAGAGGGGTTCCGATTGCATGCAGTTGAAACCAATGAACTGGGCAATCAGCCCAGCGATCTTGGGCTCTGCTTAAAAGGGCTTATTTTGAGTGCCTTATGGCTGAAAGGCACTGTAGTTGACTAAAAAAATATTGTAGCTGACAGTGGCTTATTTGGCGTAATTAAAATTAAAAAATTTAAAAATAGAAAAAACAGATAGCTCGTCACGGATAATACAAATGAATACGAGAAAAAAGAACCGACAAAAAAAGCAAAAACACCAAAAAAAGATAAAATTGTTGAATAGTGAAAAATAAATCAGAAGTTTAAGCCAAAATGAGCGAAAGCCTTGGATTGGTGGTCAATCTGTATCCGGTCCATGGAGGCAAGCAAGAAGAAAAGGGTCAAGACGCTGGCCATAATGGTCTGCTGGTACATATGGTTAGAGAGGAATAATCGAATTTTCACGAATGAATTCTCCCCAGCGCAAAAACTGGGAGCCGGCGCTTTGCATGTGCAAAAGATCTCCTTTTTTTTCAGTAGTCACGTGGTCAGGCCTAGACAGCAATAGGGTGGTTTTTTTAGGCTATATCTTTTGATTTTTGGTTTAAAATTTTGAATTCTGACTGTTCATAAGAGAAAGCACAAAGAAAAACACTATCGTGTGATTTTAGCCGATATAGATAAATTCGATACATGACCTACTATAGATAAATTTAATATAGTGTCTACTACGATCGACTTATAAACCATACTTTGAAAAGATATACTATTTGAAAGCTAATTCCTGCATCATAAGGCAAAAGTCACAAACAACAAGTCTAAAAGAACCCAGCCTACAGTCTTCCTCTCCCCCGTGTAATCTACTTTTGCTTTATTTTTTTTTTCCCTACGTGCTTTAAGCTAGCAGTCGCTGGAACTTTCAAAAAGAAAAAAAAAGGCGTTACACCATGGAATGCATTACCAGGTTAGTCGAGCATACTCATGTTTGGTTCGAAGTTCAGGTTGCACGAGCTGTGGTCTTAAGTGGAATCTGGCAAAATTCAAAGATGACTTATAGTTTTTGGGCTAAGATTGATAGTCTTTGTCTGTATTTTTTGAGACGATAGCGTACAACAAAGACGTCAATGTGACAGCGCACATAATTTTAAACTCAGAAAATCATTTAAAAAACCCGCTTTACAAAATCGGCTCGTTTATTTTAACTTTTAGATAAGTTAGAAGCGAAAAAGAAAATAAGACCAATGACAACTTTCGCTTTCCACGCCGAGCGTTGTTTTTCCATCCTACGTGCAGCTCGTGATATTGGGGCTTTGGTAAGTCTTCTGCGTGCCTATTTTTCTTCTCTATTTTACTTTGAACGATAAGATGGCGATGGGAGAACTGCTAATTTTGTGTAACCTTCTATTTCAGATCTCACTGCAAATATTCGATGTCTGATGAGGAAGGTTGGACTGCTTCCATGATCCTCCTGGGATCGTGACTACACAAAAAGTGTACCTAAGTATCCCTTGTTGCTCTTCTTCCAACAAAAGAGTTTTTTTTAATACTTTATTCCCAAGGATGTATCCTTAAGAAGAAAAAATTGATCATATACCCTCTATTTAGATGGAAATTGAGGATTTACCCTCCTGCCCCACGTGTCAGTAACTTATGATGACCCCACGTGTCATTGAGATGTAGAGGGTAAATTCTCAATTTTCCAACTTAAGAATTGTAAACTCATGGGGTTGGGTAGTGGCATTGATTACAGTGCTAAAGAATAAGGCTGAAGGCGTCTGTTTTTTTAATTTTAGTTTTTAGTTTTTTAGCTTTAGTTTTTTATATTATTTATAAAGATATAATTATGTTTTTTATTTTTTTAATTAAATGTTTTATATAAAAATAACCGTTACTAAAGTGTAATTTTAATAGAAAAAACAACTGAAAGTCGACAGCCGAATCCGGAGTAAGCAGCCCCTAAGTCGTGATACTCCCATCCATACAACCATTCCCTTTGTGTCAGGAAACTTCGATCACTGATGCATTTTATTACTATATCTTAGTGTAAAATTAAAAAATAGTAGTTAAAGTCGTATATCTAAAACCGTGAAAAATCAAAAACATCAACTAAAAAAGAACGGAGGAGCAGCAGTAATCTCCTGATCGATTTGCTTCTGTTAATAACTGCAGATATTCCTAAGTTTTCTGTCATTTTTCTCTTGCAGCATATATATGGCCCCGTTTGGCATAGCTCTAACTCCGAGATCTACGATGGATCTGTAGTTTATTGACTAAGTTAAAGTGATTTAAATATTTTTATTTAATATATAATATAAATGAAATGAGTCATGTAAATGCACTTAATATGCCTGCAACTCTAGATCCAGGATTTTCTAGAGCTACAGATGATCAGCTTTAGAAAATCTACAGATTTTCTAGAGCTAGAGCTCTACCAAATGGGCCATAGCATGTGAACAGAGGAGAGGAGGATCTACCGAGAAGAAGAGGGAAATGGGAGATTCTTGGCCTTGGCCTTACATGTGGAGCATGGATTGGGAGGTGGGTAGCTAGGAATTGATTGGTGAGAAATAACTCCAAGAAGTTAGGTTAGTTTTTCCTCCTTGTTGGATGGGGATGAGAGCAGGTACAATAAGCCTTAGTCAGCAGGCTATAGCAAATATAATATCAACAAAATCTTATGTGGCAGAGAGAGAAAGGAAGAGAGAGAATGAAGCTGGCTACTAAATTACAGTTAGCTATAGCACGTAAAAATATGCATTTCACTCTCTTACACGTGGGGCCAAATAGTTATTGTAATAGCTATCTTATTGTATGAACTATTTTTTTGAAGGCTATAGATGAAATGGACAAGTATTATAGCCATTAGTTGACTATACTATTGTACTTGCTCTGAGTGGCCAGTACCCAGAGTACAGATGACTCGTATCCTTGTCAAGGCCAGGCACCTTGAATGCATCCATCACCTACCACTTACCACCCATACATGACATGCAACCCACACACTGGAGTGGGAGGCAGGGCCTACCTCCTTAGTAATGGCACATTGGCACCCTGAACTGTGTACAAAAATGGTACTGTAGAAAATTTTCCCCTTTAAAGCTCTGCTCCATTGATTGAAAAATAGTGGTTTATGACTAAAATTATACTGTAACTGACTGAAATTACACTATGGTGGAAGGTGATTTATTTGGAGTAATTAAATTTAAAAAATAGAAAAATAGAGAAAAAATATGTTAGCTCATCACGAACAACGTAAACAAATACGAAAAAAATCGGTAAAAAAGCTTTAAAAAATTAAAAGTTCAGAAAAAAGCCGAAAGGTATGAATATTAAAAAATAAGCTCGAAGCTCAAGTCAAAATAAATGGGACGTAAATTTGGCCAACAAATTTGTTTATGTAAATCTAGTCTTTTCATAGATTTACCTAGTTTGATAGATCACCTGCCGAGCCGTCCTCTCGCCTGGCATGTCACATGCGCACACAGTCAATCATCCATTAATTAGCAATGCTATTAGCGATCACTAATTAAGACGCACAGCAGACCTACCGCTACCGAGCTCCTTGACTTGATAGACATCTGCCGAGTTAGTTCTACAGAGAGCTAAATCTATAAAGAAAATGACGTTCTGATCAACTTTGAGAAGATCTGTGAACACTGCGATCTGCATGAACGGTTCTGACACCCGTCGTCCTCTGCAGCATGGACCCCGTCCTCATGCACTACAATGTCAATGTTAGCATGTAGCCAGTGGCAGTAGCTGCTGTGGTACGGCTACCAGCAAGTCCTGGGAAAATAAGGGGACGTGTCCTTTGGCTCCCTGGTTCACGCCTGGACTGGAGTTGGCCCCTCTTGTGAATCAACGGTCGGAGGCTGCACGGTCGATAAAGGTTTGTTCATTTTAGCTTTAGCTTCTGATTTGGAGTTGGCCCTTCTTGTGCATCAACAGCTGGAGGTTGCACGGTCGATAAAAATATAGGTACTTGTTCTTTTCATCAAAACTTTGATCTCAACCGTTGGTTATCCAAGTAGACGGTTTTTCCTTGTGTAGCACCGAGAACAGTGACTAGAGGAGGTAGATACGAACTAACACTATCAAACACCTTTTGATAATCTTTTTTCCAAGTGAAACTAAAGATGTTTACTCTAATAGCTATGTAAAACTATAGAGATGATAGACTAAGCACCCACAAAGAAAAACTATAAGAAAAACCAAGTATCCATTGAGCCAACTGCGCATCTAAAGACCAAGCAACCATATCGAGTATAAGCTCCACACATTTGACTCACGTTGGTTAAAGTAATGCATCATGTAACACACCACACAATACCGTCGCCCATACCGTGCACACACTCAGCTATAGTCATACATGGATCCCAATCTTGGAACCAAATCTCAATTCAAAATGCATAATTTCATGACCAATTCACCAAATACCGGTATAACCGCAATTACATGACTAAACCGCTAGCGTCGATCTGACTGCTTAAAAGCAACTATAGCAGCTGGTAGTGTAATGGCCGGTCTAATGGCTCCAACTAGGGCCATTCCTAGGAGAAAAGGAAAGAAAGAGAAGCAGCAGCAACTGTAGCAGCTGGTAGCGTAAGTAAAGGTGGCGTTAAGCCCGATGTGAATATCTTGGCTTCTAAAAATAGCTTCTCTAATTCACTTTTAAAAGTGGTTGCTTTAAGTCACTTTCAAAAGTAATCGGCTGGCATCTGTTGTCTTCTCCACATCCACGTCTTTCAAAAACTATTTTTCAAATTTTATTTTAGTAGCTACTTTTCCTAATTATTATTTATTTTATTTCAGCTATAAGCCAAGACCCACCGGCTTCATTGATTAACACACCCTGAAGGAGCTGCCTGCTCAGCTACTACACTTGGCCATATCCAACGAGAGGTAGGTAGCGTATGCTTCAATAAATCGGCTCACCGGCTCCCTGTACTGCCTTGCTGCTGTTACACCAATTCTCTCTCTCTCTCTCCTTTATATTCTGCTCAACTAGGCACGGAAGCATTGAGGAGGGAGAATGGCAGCAGAGACGGAACAATGCTAGCGAGCTACGGCGCACGGTCTCTAGGCTTATAAACCTAGGATTCTGTCTTTTTTTTTACACTGTAGCGATTGAAAATATGATTATGTCTTTCTTTACACTATAACAATTGAAAATATATTATAACTAGAGAATTGATAGGAGTTAGACGTCTGATCGGTATCAAACACAGGCCCACATATCGACGCGCCCAAAAATCGGCCCATTCAGCGTTTCGTTAACTCGCTCGCTCTCATCTCACCACCTCTCACTCTTCTCGTTCCTCATTCTTTCCCCCTCTCTGTCTCTTCCTCTCTCTTGACAACGCTCGATCTCTCACGATGGTAGTTGATCCCATGTACGACAACGACCACAAGTCCAGCCACCACATCTCCGGTGCCGACGCCGCCAGATCTGGCAGCCGCCGTCGACTTCCTCTCTGAGCACAGCTCCACCAAATGCGACCATCCTTGAGTGCGGCACCGCCAGATCTGGTCGCTACCGTCAACTTCCTCTTCGGCTGTCCTCAGGCGCACGGGGAGCCTCTGGCCAAGCGTAGCCATGAAGTGTGTGGTGATGATCCCCCGAGCTCGCCGCGTCCGGCGTTGGCGCTCTCTTCGTGACCATGAATCAGGTCAGTGCCTCATCGAGCCAGTGTGCCAACCATACGGCTAATATGCAATATTTTTTTATTTTTATGTATGCAACAATCAACAACAACTAGTGCAACATTGCGACTTTTATCAAACATTTTTGTTGCAAACATAGCTGAAATTGTTGCATTCATGGGCACAAAATATTGCAAGCGACCGTACGGAGCTAGCATCCGGATCAGAAGTCCAGGCACTAGCATCTCCCATTTAAAAAATAAAAAAACAAAAAAGTTATATCATCACCGATGGACATACAATGGGACAAAGAGAAAATAAAAAATGCAAAAAACTTTAAAAGAAGAGATGAAATAAAAAAAACTAGTAGTCGGAAGTGAAATCCGAAACGAGTACCACGTGAGGATGTCCGAAGAGACAGGGGGGGGGGGGGGGGAAAGGCCACGGTCACACTTGAGGCAAAGCTACGTACATGTATTTCACGCCGAACTGATTTTCAGGACACCGACCAACACAGCCCTGAATGCTCTCGACGGCGATCCGTAATTGTTGCTTTCCAACCTGAAGGTTCAGCAGTTCAGGCTAAGCTGGCCAATTCAGCATTATAATAAGCAACAGTACTACTGAGCGGTTGGTACACTACTTTTCAAAAGCAGTGTCCCGAAAGGTTTTCCCAGCTGACAGAGCTCTCCCGGCCATTTCTTTTCAGACATGCCACAAGACCACACCAGGGGAAAATGTCAGCATTAGGTGGTGACCTGTGAGTCAAGAGATGGACTAGCTGTAGAAACCATCAGAAAAGGTAGGAGATCAACATGGAGTATTAAGGTAATTAACCAGGTGATGCAACCAACACATCCTTTCTTGATGTACTGTCGCCATTACGCATGGCCAAACACAAGGAACAGTGGAGAGAGAGAGATGGTACGGAAGCTTCTCTTTTCTTTGGATGACGATGCTAAGCATTTGATACTGTTGGGAGGCGTACGGTACGACTCGTCGACGCTTGTTTTTGTCAAACAGAAGCTTTGAAACTAATCCAAGGAGCTCAAGTGTCGTCCGTGGATGTGAAGGAGAAAAGGCGAGAGAGAATGACAGTTCTGACTTAACACATCAAATCGGATCGAGTCGAATCCGGCCGTGAGGAAACGTTTCTTCGTGTTTCGTTGGTACAGATCTTGTCAGGATTTCAAGTTTGGTTCCTCCGTTCCCGAATCGACAGTGCCTCGCCTGTCACTGTCTTTGTTTTCGGGAGTGCACCGTATTTGTCTTCGTCTTTGGTGGCTTTTTTTTACGTGGTTTATGATTTTTGAATTTTGATTGTTTATGAAAAAGATTATTAAGAGGAAGATAATTATATGTAATTTTGGTCGATACAACTAAAGTCAGTATAGTGACTACTATAATTAACTAGTAGACTCCATCGTAAAAAACACACCGTTCGAAAGCAAATTACTGTAGCAAGGTACAAGAGTCAAAAAGCATAAGACCTGTTCATATTGACTTTTGATGATGACTTTTGACTGTAGTTGATGAATAGTAGTGACTGATAGAAGCGGTTAATGAATAATAGTGGCTGATGAATAATAGTGTATTATGTAAGAAATACGGTGCAACAAAAGACACTACAATATTTAAATCGTTATGCGGCTTACGAAATTGTGATATAATAAAATACAAAGTATGTTACCATATGTGAAAACAAAAGGTAGTTACTCTTATAGAAGTTTAGCGTTTTTATTGGCTTCTATTTCTGTGAATAGAAGTCAATATGAACAGATCTATGCTCATTCGAAGCAGCCTTTGTGTTGGTCTTTGCTTTGTATTTTTACCGTGATGTAATTTGGATTTGAATCATGCTCAAGTCTCCGCTGCTGTAGACTTTGTGTTAGAATTTTAAGCTTATAATGGATTTTTGTCGGATAGGAGTTCTAAACTTAACTTATGGAATATTTTTTTGGATGTGATTGTATTAGGCCATGCAGATGGTTGTAAATAAAGTGATAATGAATAATTGACGTTTGGATTTTGCGTTTGTGAAAGTTTCAATCGATCACAGTCGAATGTTTCAAGTTCGAATAGTTTTTGTTTTGTCCGAGTGGTTTTGGTCGCCCCGAGTGCTTTGCTTGAGTTCGAGTGGCTTTGGTTTCGTCCGAGTGGTTTTGCTTTGCTCCGAGTGGTTTGCTTGAGTTCAAGTGGTTTTGGTTTCTTCTGAGTGGTTTTGCTTTGCTCTGAGTACTTTCGGTCTACTCTGAGTACTTTCGGACATGTCTGAGTGACATCAGGAGATTGGATGACGTTCAAGTGCCATTGGAGTATCGGACGGTGTCCAAGTAACATCAGAGGTTCGGATAAGTCTGAGTAACACCAGAGTATCGGACGGTATTCGAGTGGAACCGGAGCATCTGACAACTTTCAAATAGCGATATAGGATCGGACGGTGTTCAAGTGCCACCAGATGATCGGATGGCTTTCGAGTGGCACAGATGCATCGAACGGCGTTCGAGTACCACCAAAAGATCGGGCGGGCTTCGAGCGACGTGATCAAAGATTCAGAGCGTGGACCGGTCAAAGCTACAGTGTTTTTCTATTGTCATAACTATAGTACTCGATAGTCGTAAATATTACTAGTCAGTACTCGGTAGTCGTAGATTTTTCAGGTCGATAGTCAAAGGCTTTGCGGTCGATGGTTGTAGACTTCACAGTCTTGTTGTCATAGTCGTAGTCTTCACAGTCTTGTCATCGCAGTCGTAGACCTTGCAGACCGTTGTCATTGTCTCGGGTTTAGTCGAACGCTTTGTGATCGATTGTCGTAGGCTTCGCGGTCGGTACTTGTAGACTATACTGTCGGTTCAAGTGTTTCATTCTTGTGAACTTCGAGTATATCGAGTACTCGTGTTGGGTCAATGGTTAGCTGGTCGGCGCGTCTTCAAGTATATCAAGTACTCGTGCTTTTTTTAGACGTGGTTTATGATTTTTAAATTCTAATTATTTATAAAAAAATATTAAGAGAAAGACAATCACATGTAATTTTAGCCAATACAGCTAAAATCAGTACAGTGACTACTATAATTGACTAGTGGATCTCGTCGTAAAAAACACACCATTTGAAAACAAGTTACTGTAACAAGGAACAAAAGTCCAAAAGCATAGAGCCTGTTCATATTGGCTTTTAATGATGACTTTTGGCTGCAGTTGATGAATAGTAGTGACTGATAGAAGTGGGTGATGAATAATAGTGGCTGATGAATAGTAGTGCATTATGTAAGAAATACGGTGCAACAAAAAACACTACAATGTTTAGATCGTTATGCGGCTTACGAAATTGTGATATAATAAAATACAAAGTACGTTACAATATGTAATAAGATCGAATGTGGATGATATAATA
Organism: Dendrocalamus latiflorus; assembly: GCA_017311315.1. Taxonomy (NCBI): domain Eukaryota; kingdom Viridiplantae; phylum Streptophyta; class Magnoliopsida; order Poales; family Poaceae; genus Dendrocalamus; species Dendrocalamus latiflorus. Next base: position 3,484,643 of record CM029641.1, on the reverse strand, counting down.
AGATCGAAGGTGGATGATGCGTGGAGGCGTGGAGACGGTTACAGTCGGTGACAAGGAGGACCGGGACTAGGAGGGGGTAATCTGATGTCCAGACGATTGAGATGTCACGCGAGGTGATCGGGCTCATGCTAGAGCACGTGATGATGCGTAGAGAAGCTACAGGAGGTGCGGTCCTAGAGGCTTCAACATGAGAGTTGGTGATGCGTGATGGAGATGCAGGAGGTGCGTCCTGGAGACTTCATCACGTGGTGAGATTGGAGACGTTATAGGAGTCTGTAACGAGAAGCTACAGGAGGTGCGGTCCTAGAGGCTTCAACACGAGAGTTGGTGATGCGTGATGGAGATGCAGGAGGTGCGTCCTGGAGACTTCATCACGTGGTGAGATTGGAGACGTTATAGGAGTCTGTAACGAGAAGCTACAGGAGGTGCGGTCCTAGAGGCTTCAACACGAGAGTTGGTGATGCGTGATGGAGATGCAGGAGGTGCGTCCTGGAGACTTCATCACGTGGTGAGATTGGAGACGTTATAGGAGTCTGTAACGAGAAGCTTTAGAGATATAGCAAAACCTGTGTTAAGAAGGGTTTCGGGTCCCTCGATTTGAGGAAGAGATGGAGTTGTGTATTCGTGTTTGAGGCATACATGGTTTAGACATTAGCCTATAAAAACAGGAAGAGGTTAAAGGCTAACATGTGGGTTTTTAGAGAGCTTTCATCGAGAGAGCTTTTAGGGGTGCCTTGAGAGCACTTTGTAACCACATCTATGATACAGAAATAATAGATCAGATCTATTCTAAGAAAAGTTTGCTGGCATCGGCGACGTGTTTTCTAAGTATCATTTTTCTTCTGTCTCCGGCGTATACTTGTTCGAGCGGTTGAAGTTTTCAAGCAGAGGGAGATTACGACTACGTGCGTCAACGGTCGTAGCGAGTGGTCATAGTGAGCGATCGTAGTGAGTGATTGAAGGGAGCGGTCGGATGATCGATGCGTTCATCGAGCACATATGAGCAAACCAGCATCTTGAGGTTGTAATCTATGTCCTGTAATTTAGATTATTTTTTACCTTTAGTTTTGGTTTTAGATACTAAAAAATAGAGACAACCATTTATTCTCTCTGATTATATCATACGATCTTACAGTTTGGTTGTGTGCATAACTCATCCTTGCATGAGGTGGTGCAGATGGATGAGCTCGTGCGCAGGAGATGATGGTGCTATCTTACATCTACAAAATTTCCACAGTAGCTCTGAGACACACTAAAGTATATGTAAAGTTTGGATAAAACTCCACCAGCAGTGAAATTGGAGCAATATATATTTGCTAAAACTAGTGGTAACCACTCCATCGTCAGAAATTTTGCCTAGGAGAGATTTCAAATGCTGCTTTACCGGAATGATTGATCGAGCCTAATTACCATCTGGAACACAGGAATTTTCTAGCATTCTTGCTAGAATTACCCTTTTGGTCATGTTTTTTTTACTTTTTAATGATTTTTTATTTCTCTTAATAATTACTATTTATTAGATCAATAAATTATAGTCTAAAAGAATCGATCCAATATCTGTGAAAGTCCTCTGTCGTACTGGCCCATATCACTTTCTTCTTTGAGTTTTTACCAGCCTACGTTTGTGTACATCATGGTGCAAGAGTTGCCATCCACCCAGAGCCGGGCACAATCAGGTACTCGTTGATTGGTAGGAACTAGAAATTAGTCTAGAGATTGCAACTGGGTTCTGAAACCGATTCGATCGTACCAATTGAATCGTACGGTTTGGAGGCGAGCGACTCTTGATTTTTTTTTTCTTCATGCTCGCTTGTTTTGTACGACATAAAAGGCTAAGGACATGTTCCTACCGGCTCAACGCATGTGCATGGTTTCTAGCTGAAGAAGTAGAAAACGGTATAAATATATGATATTTTTATTTCTATCACTCTAAATATAAGATTGCCCTGATCAACTCGGCTTCTGGCTTATTTTTCACTATTCATAAGTTTCGTCTTTTTCTGAACTTTTAGCCTTTTGTTGAGCTTTTTTGCCGGTTCTTTTTTTTCCCGTATTTGTTTGTATTATACGTAATGGGCTAACATATTTTTTATATTTTTAAATTTTTTTAAATTTAATTATGCTAAATAAGCCTCTGCCAGCTACAGTGTTTTCAGTCATAAGCCATGAGCTTTTCAGCCGAACCGATCACCACCATAGACGTATCACATATCTTATTTCTTATGCTTCTGTCTTATACATAATCTTTTTCTCACTTTCCTTACCGTTCGTGCTTTTTTTTTTGTAAAGAACTTTCTTTCCATTGCTACTATCTATTTTTAACCTACAGTTAACATGGGTAGACACTGTATACGTTGTTGAAACGACAGGCCATTTGACATCACAGTTAGGTTTTGGTCCCAAATTAAACAACGCAACCGTAGCAAACACCAACCTCGATCAATCAAGGTAGGGATGGAATGGATATGATGGATGGCACTTATGTAGGACGCATTAACGGGGGTGTCGGATCGAGTACGTGACGGCTCAACTCACCACAAATATGCTTGAGATACATGTACGTATTAGATACCTATATACCACCTTTTTTTTGCGATGTACTACCCTTCTAGTTGTGAATGTATATGTCGTCCTAAAATATATGCAGTTAAGCATTTTTAGTTTTGATTATCAATGTAAGAGGTATATTTAGGCTGGCCAGATGAAATCAGTGCTACTAGAGTCACTGAGGAAGATATTTTCATAAGTAATTAATAAGTAGCATATTATGATAGTAAACTAGTAATTAGCAGTCAAAGTGTTACTTTAGATACCCTATAAATGTTGTGGCAAGTGTCTGGGTATGAGTCCGAAGACCGAGGGTAGTGCACTCGTTCTTATCTAACCACCGGTATGGCTATTCCCTGATAAGGTAGAGAGATTGTGAGGCCTGATTTTAGAATAGAAGAGAGACTAGAGACTTGTTTGATTGTTTATTACTTAATTATGAATGGTGCGGCTCCTCTTTTTATATAGATAAGGTTAGCATATAATAATATGGAAACTAACACAATCCAATGCAATTAATCAACTAAGATTATATCCATACTGTCTAAATATAAATATATGCATCTAACTATTTCTAATATAAAGATATGCATCTAACTATTCTTAATATGAAGATATGCATATAACTATTTCAAATATAAAGATACACATAATATTCTATCCCTAAATAGATAGCACCACTACAGTGTCGTACGTGTACTAGTCACGTGCGCCACAGTGCCCACGATACTGTTCATGCTCCTGCTACCGAGCCTCACCAAGATCATAGATCATAACATTACACCTCTCGTGGTGAGACAGCTTGTCCTCGAGCTATTAGTTGACAACCATGATTGAAATCCTTCGTAACCCCATGTTGACGAGTGGCCATGACGCCGACAAAACGTCATATGAAAGAGAGTCTACAACACTCCAACGAATAGCAGCGAGGATTAAGGCCCCTTGGTGTGACTTGTCGTTGTAGGAGGCGCCGATGTTATGGACAAGCTGAGTGGGGCATCAATGATTCTTCCTGTTGGTGCGGGGAAGAACGCAATGTTGTTGTGGTCCTAACACCTACCATGCTCCACATCTACAAAGGCACGACATTGGCTGGACACGTGAAGAGGACCGTTGCTAGATAGCTGCAACCTTTCTCTTCAGTGAAGGCAACAGAGGTACATCCAAAGACAGCATTGCCTGCTGAAGAGGTGTTGGTGAAGATAGTGGGAGTGGCATGGTTGGTGGTTCTGGTTCTAGAGGTGATGAAAGTGGCAGCACAACTATGTTAGTAACAACAGGCGTCACCTTCTTCTACTCCTCCATCTTGGCATAGCTTCTCTCCACCAAAACACCAAGCATCTTTTCAAGCATCTCAACCATGCGCTCTGATACCAAATATTGTGGCAAGTGTATGGGTACAAGTCCGAGGACCAAGAGTAGAACACTCACCCTCATCTAACTGCCAGCAAAGCTCTTACTGGTGAGGTAGAGAGGCTCTGAGGCCTGATTCATTGCTTAATTATGAATGGTGCAACTCGCCAACTCCTCTCTTTATATAGATGAGATTAGCACCTAATAATATAAAAACTAACATGATCTAGTGCAACTAATCAACTAAATATTACATCCATGCTATCTAAATATATGCAACCAATCAACTAAAGACTACATCTATACTATCTAAATATGAAGATATGTGTCTAAATATTTCTAATATAAAGATAAGCATGTAACTATTTCTAATATGAAGATGCATATAAGATTCTATCTCTAAACAGATAGCACTGCGAGAGTGTCATACGTGTACTGTTCACGCACGCCACAGTATCCATGATACTATTCACATATCTGCTACTTTGCCTTGTCAGGATCATAGACCATAACATTAAATTTCAAAACAGGAGCATACATGGACAACCTAGAAAGCGAAGTGTCTGAAAAATCTGGTACTCGTACCGTCGTACGTGTACACCACAGTATCCTTTCACCGAATAATCAATGACCACACACACAACAACAACAACAACAACAATGTAGATTTGAAGAAGAAGTTAGATGCATATATACCTGAAAACAATTCCAACTGAAATGGACAAGGAGTAGTTTTCATGTGAAATTAGAGGACACATGACCGGAGCCCAACACTGATGGGTCACCTAATACTGCACAATCCAATCTACCAACATTAAGCTTGATGTGCTTTTCTGATGCTTTTGTTTTTGTTCTGGGGCACTTTTCCAACTCCAGGGTAGTCCTATTGGATTGCTGGGTTCTAGAAGGCCTTGCTTACCAACCTACCTACCTCACTCAACTTATTTGGCACCAGAACAAACTTGCATGCTGTTGGCTAGTAGACTAGCACTACTAATGTACTACTACCAAGATCATAGAATAGATTAGGGTAAAGAACTAAAGATTGTGGGCATCATCCATTTGGAGACCTGTGGTGCTAGATCTCTTTATTAGTTGGGGGAGTAGACTAGAGGTACTGATGTACTACTACACTATTAGCATCATAGAATAGATTAGGGCAAAGATAGTGGGCATCATACATTTGGCGACCTGGTGGTGCTAGATCCCTTTATTAGTTGGGAGTTTGCACCTAATTTGTAAGCATGCATGTTCTTGATTACTAGTACCGGCTGTGATCCTTTTGGCTTCAGCTTTTAGTTTCCGGTTTATTTTTCACTATTTATAAATTTCGTCTTTTTCTGAACTTTTGGCTTTTTGTTGAGCTTTTTTGCCGGTTCTTTTTTTCCGTATTTGTTTGTATTATATGTAATGGGCTAACATATTTTTTATATTTTTAATTTTTTTAAATTTAATTATGCTAAATAAGCCTCTGTCAGCTACAGTGTTTTTTCAGCCAGCTACAGTGCTTTTCAGCCATAAACCACAAAAAAAACACAAATGAGCACCACCTTAAGTTCGCATGTGCCATAAATGGTTTTATTTTAATATATGGGTGAAATTAGAATGCTTTAGCTAGTAGTATGCACTTTGAAACGTATTCATGACGCGTTTAGCTTCTAGAGAGTTTCTAGTGAAAGTTAAGACAAATCAAATAGCAACAGGCCAGCACCGGATTTGGCGTACGTCCATTAATTTGCCGAAACGCACTAGTAACTCTGTCCTTGGATGTGTTTGTTTTACAAAAAAAAAAGTATGCTTGGAGTGAAGAATTAACAGAATCATGCATGAATAATTGTAATGTAAAAGCTACATGTCCGGTTCATGGCTGAAAAGCTGTGGTTTATGGCTAAAATTTTACTGTAACTGAAGGTGATTTATTTGACATAATTAAATTTAAAAATTTTAAAAATAGAAAAAAATATGCTAGCTCATCACGGACAACACAAACAAATACATAAAAAAAGGAACCAGCAAAAAAAGCTCAAAAAAGCAAAAAGTTCAGAAAAAGACGAAATTTATGAATAGTGAAAATAAACCAGAAGCTGAAGCCGAAACGAGTGGAGTCTAAGTATTTGTTGGTTCTGGTTTACATAAATGAGCAATAAATATTTCACCATATCCTTTTTTCAGGGAAAGTATTTCACCATATCTTAAGGCTTAAGGCTTCCAAGAAATTACAACTGGTTAAGCATTAGCTAGAGCACCGAAGTACACGTCGTCCATGTGTAGTCTCTAAACATCACAGAAAATTTTAATTGCTGACATGAAAACACACATGCACATTGATCTGTTCAACCTTAAAAAAACGAATTAAAAACAACGCCGGCGGTGTCTGTTCCTTGCAGCCATTGCGTTGCTTTACGTATTATTGGTAAACCGGGAAGAACTTTCTTCATGATACGCCATCAAAAATTTTCTTTTCCTCATTTATATTATTTTTGCCATCAGAATCTCTGTGTTCATACTACATCACTCAATTACTCATACCGATATATATTAGTTCTGCATGTTTATCTAAAGGTCTACATATGAATGTGTGTGCAAGGGACTAATTAAAGGAGTACTTTTTTTAATTAAGTTAATGTATTTGATCAGCAGGCTGCCGTGACATATGCAACTACGGATAATCGCATAAATTTTGATGATGCAATGATGTGGACAGTTTGTCATGTAGTATTAAGCTGCATGCTAGTAAGCAAATACACTTTTTACTTTTCAGAGATGGTAACTAAGTTCACACACTGCTCATCAGATTACATTATGTACAAAATGCGTCAAAAGAGAGATTATAATGTGTGTGCCATCGAGTGCATAAATTAATATATAATCCTTCCCTTGAGAGCGAGATGTTCTCCAGAATGCGCGTCCAGAATTAATGTCAATCTTAACCACCACATCGTACACGTTATGATCGACAGAGAATTGACAGGTTTGGAATAATCATAGCGCTACTATTTCCTGCTTAGAGAAAGCAACCAGGCACCAATGAAGCACACAACCCAAACAATCTACTGACCAAATGAGTACTGTTGCGCTAGTACTACCTTGAAACCATGATTCCATCCATGCAAAATCAGCTGGCTCAGCATCACTATTCACTGCAGTGCAGCTAATCTTTACTGCATTACTACGCTATCACGGGACTATCAAGGGTCCAACAAGTGTCTGTACACAGCCAAACCCTTATACATCAAACATTATTTACAGATCTGAAACTATAGTTATACAAGCGGTATAATTATGTACGAAACAATACGTAACAGTAAACCATACTTGTACCAAACTCCCCGCCTCCTGATCTTCCAGGGTTCCTGTAAATACCCCAAAAAGTGGTCTTACCAGCAGGCAACAGGCACAGCACACCAGGGTTCATCATCTGAATATCCTGCGGCCTGCTATCATGTACCGCCATGTACCGCAAGTTCGAACCTTTTGGCAGAAGAGCTTCGTCAGTTGTAGACTGCTAGATGATGACGTTGCCACCGCACAGTTAGCCATGGTCCCATCCAGATGATCTTGGTACCACAGCTAGATAAACATTCTGAATGGCTGTTCACTAACATAAGCTCCCTCAGAATCCAAGATCAAACGACAGAGGTGGCAAGCTCACATCAGATGCTGACTTTGTTTCAGCTGGTTTCTGTGTGGATTGTGCTGTCTTGAGTCTCCACTGCTCGGTCGCTTGTGCTTCAATCGCATCAAGATCAAGGTTCTCAAAGAAAGCATCATCCCAATATATTGACTCCAGTAGCAAGGTGCGAGGAAGGCTGTGGTGCTGGTCCCAGTACAAGGTTTATAATAGGGATTGAGGTTGAGGCAGCTTGCTGGAAGCTTAGCTTTCTCTTTCTGCAGTCTAGTTTAGTGGATGATTCGCACTGGACTGTATTTGCTTCACTCCATTCCTTTATTGAGCTGGCTCTCTCCAGGGAGCTTTGCTGGTGCCCTAGAGGACTTGGGTCAATGGTACGATGTGTTCGAGGAATCCCTTGTGGAGTTTCGATAGAATGGTGCAAATTCTCTGATGAACAGCTTGCACTTCCAGCTCTAGAAGCATAATTGTCTGAAACATCTTGATATCGTGAGGCAGAATTACGGGGGACTAAGTAAGCAGTGACCGCCTGCAAAAACATCAAATGGAAATTGAATTTCGTAGTTTCTTCAATTTTTTCAAGAACAGAAACATGAACACGATTATGGAATTTTTATGCTGAGAACTAAGCTATTGGTGAACAGGAAGAAAAGGGGAATGCTAACTGCCGATTTATCCGGCTCTCAGTTTCTAACATGACTGATGACAAACAAGCTTCCTACAGAGAAGAAAAATACTGCCATAATAGATGACAGCTTCTCATGATTTATCCCATGTACAAAATTGGCAGTAAAATCTTAAACTGGACTCACCACCTCAGAACTTTGAATGTGAATTATGTGGACATAACATAATGGTTCTAGGTATCTGCATTATGTACCGAGTACATTAACAAATGAATCTAACACATGTGTCCAATTGTACAGCCATTCAGTTGTGAAGCAAAACTGTAATTTCGAACCATGCTGCTGATTTACAGCCATTCAGTTGTAAAACAACACTGTAGTTTGGAACTGTAACTGCTGTGCCCGGTTGTGCTTGTTGATGGCAGAAAGAATGAGAAAACAGAATGCTCTCAAAACAAACAATTTACGCAGCAAACATCATTAAACACCAGAGGAAAGAGTTGCCTGATCATCTTGTAATACACCTGTAGAAAGCCATCATGTCACCAGTATTTTCACCACCTTGTTCACTTTGGGTAAATCGACCAGTAGGAATTGTCTGATCATCAATAAAGCTATTTTCATATTTATCATCACTCCGACCATCATCCTCATCCGCTGAAATATCAGCATCTTCAGAAACCCTAAAGCAATAATGTCAGATAGTTATAATTGATAAAATATCAATATTCTACTAGAGTAATCTAAAACACTTACATTTATAAGCTACAATAATAGCAAATAGAATCAGCATTAGTTTGTTTGCTAATATCAAGTTTCCTACAAAGGTTTTTAGTAAACTTACTCGACTTCCTCATCAATATACGTATCCAAACACCTCTTGGCCTTCCCTTTGTTTCCTAGATTAGGAACCAAAGAAGTCCATCAAGATACAAAGATTTCATAAAGATATGAGGGTTGTGATGACAACAAAGGGTTAATAAGCAACGTGCTCATAAAAGATTGAATTCATAACAAGATTAAAGACAGAATTGCAAAACTAAAGGGATTAAAGAAAAGGGGCTCAACTCACCAATAGCAAAACTAAAGGGTTTGGCATACTTTTAGTTGCAAGAGCCAAGGATCGAAAAACCAGAATCGGGGCAAATCCCGACCGCCGGGCGGTACCGGTAACCGGTTGGTTACCGGAAAAACCGGTGGAATGAAGACTGAAAAATATTTAATGAAGTATTTAATGAAGTTGAGTAATGGAAATATTAAATGAAAAATATTTAATGAAGTATGAAGACCTCAAGTTCTACATAAAAATTGCACATTACTATCTTGAGTCTTGACCATGTGGTGAAGCCCTCTCGTCGTAGTGTCGTGTTACATCTCATATAATAAAAACACAAGTTAATAGTAATGAATGCTAACTTGAGTAGTATACTAAACGGTGAAAACACTAATTGAGAATCAATTCGTAACAATACATTGTTGAGAAACGCGAAGGTTGTGCAATATACTCATTGTTATCAGTGAGAACTTGTCTTTTTTGTCCCAAAAACTCTTCAAGAAAACAAATATCGTTTCAAACCTTGTGGCGTTTGGACGAACTATCTCTCCTCCAATTTGTTGTCGCATTTCATTATGCAGGCGATTATGGTTGTATAGGAACCGACAAATCCTCTTGGTCGCCATGAGCCTCGTTGAACTGGCCGATGTCCTTCAACATGAGGTTCACAGTATGCGCTGCACAGGGCTGCCAGACTAGAGTTGGATATTCTTCAATTACCAGTTGACATGCTTCTTGTATTTTGCACCATTATCAGTCACAATCTGTATAACATGTTTAACTCTAATTAGTTCGACAACTTTACGGATCTCGCGATACAAAAAGTCCGCATTTTGTACGTCACCGGTCGCATTCACTGACTTATGAAAAAACATTCTTCCATTACAGTACAACACGAAGTTAATTATACTCATCTGTGTAGGTCCTGTCCAGGAATCACACATGATGAATACTCCATATATGCTCCAATCTTCTTTGAACTCCTGTACATACTCCTTTATCTCCAGTTCATTAGCATCATGGTATGGCCCATCAATTTCATGCCCTCTAGGTGACGCAACACCTTCACCAAGTTCTTGTGTAACCATGATGGTAGCACGAAAATAAGGACACTCTGCCTTATTTCCAGGAATATCATTACTAAGGAACCACTTAGCCCAAACTTTTCCAAGTTTTGACTTTGCTTCTTTCTTAAGAGTTGTGTCAATGCGGGGTTGGACGGGTGCCCAACTGCGCAAAATATCAGAATCAACTCTTATAGACTTCGACCTGCCAAACATCCTCGAAAGAGCATTATTTCCTGTACCCCTTCCTATGGCACTTCCACTACCTCCACCATGTTCAAATGTCGCACCCCGGGCTCTTGCCCTCTGCTCGAGCTGGTGCAACTCCAACGACTCTCGGCGAGCCCATTCCATCTGCTTTTCCTCATCATCATCAAAGACATCTTCACGCGATGGACCACGCGCTACAGGCTCTGAAGCAACTTGCTCCATTCTCAGGCGCTCATCTCTAATAGATTTCTTCTTGGTCTTCGTTTCTTCTATACTTGCTAGCATGAGCCTTCTCGCTTCCGCGGGAACCCCACTGCAAGGAATAACATCCCCGTGCTTCCCAGCAAGATGTTTTTTCAGGCGTGTCACACCTCCGCCTGACTTCGTAAGCTTACAATATCTGCACTTCCAACCAGCACCTCCTAGTCTCTCTCCATGGTCTCAAACATTGATACTTTTACCAGCCATCAACTACAATATCATGCAGCAACAAAAACATGTATCAGTAAGGCACAAATCTAAATTTTTCGTGCATAAGGCACAAAAAAAGTTCGTAAGGTACAACTACTGCATGCTGACTTATTTCCATTTGTTTTAGGAAATAAAGTTCCAAAGCCAATGTAAGCATGAAAACATAGTGCAGTATTATGGCATCGACACTGTAAGTTCCCCATTGTAATCTGAGCTAATTAAATATACTTTTTGGCAGTGGCACGAAATAGTTTCAGAAGCCTCTCATCACAAAAATCAAGACGTCTCAGAATGGCTGCTGCTACTTCGTTGCTCCTGCTGCTGGCTGCTGCTGCTTGGCTGTTGTTGCTGCTTTCTCCTCTCCCTCCTGCTTTCCTGCTGCTCTCAGAATCTCAATTATGTGATGCACTGCTGCAGGCTGCTACCTTTTCTCCCCCCCCCACATGCAGAGAACAACTCCCTTCATATGCAACAAGCAAAAGGACTACTTTACCATGCCCCATGGGCCCTACATGTTCCTAACCAGATGCTTAAGCATTCAATGTATCTGCAATGCCCCCTATTACCCATTCAAACTTCTACAAATTCAAAATTTTGAATTTTGAATTTCGGCCGGTTATTTTCATCCCGGTCACAGCCGGGTTTTCCGGTCGGGAAACCGAACCCTGGCAAGAGCACATTGTCCTCCAACAAATCCATCATATCTGTCATCCATAGACATGGAGGAAACTATTTTGATCTTGTCACCGTATTTGCAGAGTCCTTAGGTGCTTGCTAGACTGACCCTGATGTATCCCATACCGACTTAAGCTGCCAATCATCACACAAACTATCACACAGTAGATTTGTTGTAGGAGTATGAGCAGCAGGACTACACATTTTCGCATTTGAAGGACACATTGACTCTTATGTTTTTGCTTGAGTCTGATCTAAGACATTTGCTCTTGATGAGCCATCAAGTTCAGTGATCCCAGTAAGAAACCACCCTTTTTTCTCAAAGCTCAACGGTCTGTTTTGACATGCTAGCCCATTGGCCTGAGCTCCCTGACAGTGTGACTTTGAAGAAACAACCTTAGGCAAAAAACCAATATTGGCAGCACCAGGGTCGGTTTCCCGGCGGTTACCGGCCGGTAACCGCCGGTTACCGGAAAACCTGGCTATGACCGGGATAAAATAACCGGCCGAAAATCAAAATTCAAAAATTTGAATTTGTAGATGTTTGAATGGGTTCCAGGGGCCATTGTAGATATATTGGATGCTTAAGCATCTAGTTAGGAACATGCAGGGCCCATGGGGCATGGTAAAGTAGTCATTTTGCTTGTTGCATGTGAAGAGAGTTGTTCTCTGCATGTGGGGGGGGGGGGGAAGGTAGCAGCCTGCAGCAGTGCATCACATAATTGAGATTCTGAGAGCAGCAGGAAAGCAGGAGGGAGAGGAGAAAGCAGCAACAGCAGCAGCAGCCAGCAGCAGGAGCAGCGAAGTAGCAGCAGCCATTCTGAGACGTCTTGATTTTTGTGATGAGAGGCTTCTGAAACTATTTCGTGCCACTGCCAAAAAGAAGATTTACTTAGTTGAGATTACAATGGGAAACTTACAGTGTTAGTGCCATAATACTGCACTATGTTTTCATGCTTACATTGGCTTAGGAACTTTATTTCCTGAAACAAATGGAAATAAGTCATCATGCAGTAGTTGTACCTTACGAACTTTATTTTGTGCCTTATGCACGAAAAATTTAGATTTGTACCTTACTGATACATGTTTTTGTTGCTGCATGATATTGTAGTTGATGACTGGTAAAAGTATCAATATTTGGGACCATGGAGACTAGAAGGTGCTGGTTGGAAGTGCAAATATTGTAAGCTTACGAAGTCAGGCGGAGGTGTGACACGCCTGAAAGAACATCTTGCTGGGAAGCACGGGGATGTTATTCTTTGCAGTGGGGTTCCCGCGGAAGCGAGAAGGCTCATGCTAGCAAGTATAGAAGAAACGAAGACCAAGAAGAAATGTATTAGAGATGAGCGCCTGAGAATGGAGCAAGTTGCTTCAGAGTCTGTAGCGCGTAGTCCATCACGTGAAGATGTCTTTTATTATGATGAGGAAAAGCAGATGGAATGGGCTCGCCGAGAGTCGTTGGAGTTGCACCAGCTCGAGCAGAGGGCAAGAGCCCGGGGTGCGACATTTGAACATGGTGGAGGTAGTGGAAGTGTCATAGGAAGGGGTACAGGAAATAATGCTCTTTCGAGGATGTTTGGCAGGTCGAAGTCTATAAGAGTTGATTCTGATATTTTGCGCAGTTGGGCACCCGTCCAACCCCGCATTAACACAACTCTTAAGAAAGAAGCAAAGTCAAAACTTGAAAAAGTTTGGGCTAAGTGGTTCCTTAGTAATGACATTCCTGGAAATAAGGCAGAGTGTCCTTATTTTCGTGCTACCATCATGGTTACACAAGAACTTGGTGAAGGTGTTGCGTCACCTAGAGGGCATGAAATTGATGGGCCATACCATGATACTAATGAACTGGAGATAAAGGAGTATGTACAGGAGTTCAAAGAAGATTGGAGCATATATGGAGTATCCATCATGTGTGATTCCTGGACAGGACCTACACAGATGAGTATAATTAACTTCGTGTTGTACTGCAATGGAAGAATATTTTTTCATAAGTCAGTGAATGCGACCGTGACGTACAAAATGCGGGCTTTTTGTATCGTGAGATCCGTAAAGTTGTCGAAGAAATTGGAGTTAAACATGTTATACAGATTGTGACTGATAATGGTGCAAACTACAAGAAACATGTCAACTGGTAATTGAAGAATATCCAACTCTAGTCTGGCAGCCCTGTGCAGCGCATACTGTGAACCTCATGTTGAAGAACATCGGCCAGTTCAACGAGGTTGCTGCAGTTGTCAAGACGACCAAGAGGATTTGTCGGTTCCTATACAACCACAATCACTTGCATAATGAAATGCGACAACAAATTGGAGGAGAGATAGTTCGTCCAAACGCCACAAGGTTTGAAACGACATTTGTTTTCTTGAAGAGTTTTTGGGTCAGAAAAGACAAGTTCTAATTGATAACAATGAGTACATTGCACAACCTTCGCGTTTCTAAACAATGTATTGGTACGAATTGATCCTCCATTAGTGTTTTCACCGTTTAGTATATTACTCAAGTTAGCATTCATTACTATTAACTTGTGTTTTTATTATTTGAGATGTAACACGACACTACGACGAGAGGGTTTCACCACATGGTCAAGACTCAATATAGTAAGGTGTAATTTTTATGTACAACTTGAAGTCTTCATACTTCATTAAATACTTTTCATTTAATATTTCCATTACTCAACTTCATTAAATACTTCATTAAATATTTTTCCATCTTCATACTTCATTCCATCGGTTTATCCGGTTTTTTCCAGTAACCGACCGGTTATCGGTCCCCTCCCGCCCCGCCCAAAATTTTCATTTGACAAAATTTAACCGGTTTTTAACCGGGATATCCGGTAATCGGCTGGTAACCGGCCGGTTACCGGTACCGCCCGGCGGCCGAGATTTGCCCCGGTTCCGGTTTTTCGATCCTTGGGCAGCACTGTGTTTCTAATTGTTGGTGGCTAACTTCATGGATTGGAGATTCAGGAACAATTCCTTTTTCAATATAATGTGTTAGACTGGGACTAAGCTCCATATCGTCCTGACTTCACCATCTAAAACATTGACATGTCCAAGAGGTACTAGGCTCATGAACTACACCTGCACAGAAACCATATTTGTCTGGAATCTTAAGGAAGAACGATCACGAAGCGCATACCTCGATGTCTGAGAGGAGTCATCAGTGCAGTGATTAGTAGTACTAGCTAGAGGAGCAAAAGTCAAACGAATAGGAAGCTCAGAATTAGATGAAACTCTAGGACGACGACTATAATGGAAAGGAAAAGTATCTGAGGGTGGAGTTGGTAAGGGAGGAACCGGTGAAGGTGACTCTAGTGATAGAGATGATGGCAAATCAGAAACTGACTCATCTGGAGAGAAGATAGGTGGAAGAGAAATAAACAAGGTAGACTCTAAAGAAGTTGAGGATGATGGTTGAGTGGAAGAAGAATAGAATAAAGGTCGATCCTCAGCAAAGCTGACATCTCGAGAAAACTGAATACGACGAGCGGAGGGATCATAGCAATGATAGTCCTTGTGCTCAAGACTGTATCCAAGAAAAACACATTCAATAGACCGAGCAGTCAATTTGGTACGCTCACGAGGTGCTAGGAGAACGTAGCAGGTACAACAAAAAATATGAAGATGGTCATACTTGGGAGGAGAATCAAACAAAAAATCACCAGAGCACTTGCCATGAAGACGAGAGAAAGGCTGAAGATTAATTAGATAGTGAGCTGTTGAAACAGTTTCACCCCAGAAATGAGCAGGAACAAAAGAGGAAATCATAAGAGTACGGGTTGTTTTAATAATATGACGATGCTTACGCTCAGCAACACCATTCTAAGCGTAGGCACCTGGACATGAAAACCGAAGAAGAGTACCTTCAGAAGAGAGAAATGAAAGGCTGTGAATAGATACTCCCCTCCTGAGTCAGAGCGAAAAACACGAATAGCACTAGAAAACTGTGTATGAACCATGTGAGCAAAAGCCTAACATACAGAAATCAATTGAGAACAATGCTTCATGAAATAGACTCAAGTATGTCGAGAGTAATCACCAACAAATATAACATAGTGTTTGTGGCCACCCTTCAAAACAAAGGGTGAAGGGCCCCATACATCAAAGTACACTAAATCAAAAGGATGACTTGAACAAACAGTGCTGAAAGGATATGAAAGTTGTATCTGTTTGTCTAGCTTGCAATCTTTACAATGGAAACCAGCATCTACAGTAACACGACTCAAAACACCTTGCTGAGCTAAAGTGGGCAAGTGAGAACCACATGATGACCTAAGCGATTATGCCACTAGAGGACATTAAAGTAGCAGCAGCAGAAGTGATAGACGACGCGGAAGCTGGAAAGTGTAAGGTGTCAAGAACATAGAGGCCCATAGATTCTCAACAGTGACTCATCAAAACCAATGAAATCATTCATATCAGCCAGCTGACCAACAGACATAAGATTCATATATAGCTATGGATGTGGCAAAAGAACCCTGATGTGTAATAGAACAAGATGTACCATCAGCTGTCTGAACGGATGGACTATCCTTCACTGGCTGGCAGGACACGAGCTGAGAGCAATCAAAGGTCACATGAAAAGAAGCCACTGAATCAAGTACCCAAGGCTGAACAACACCAGAAGCAAACTAGGAAGCAGTTAAAACTAAGACACTCTTCACTGAAGGTTCTGACTTAAGGACTGCAGCAGTGGAGGGCCTCCTAGTAGATCCACAACGATGTTGCAAAGGAAACCTCTTACGGTACTCAGCCAACATGTCAAGGTGAAGTGCAAAGCAGCGATCATATGTATTGTTATGAATATTGTGTGTATTGATATGAGACCTAAAGGACAATATATATAGAGAGTACAAGAGAGATATAAGGAAACAAATAAGAGTCCTATTCTATTTCTAATACCTTATCTCTAATACCCTTAACACCCCCCCCACAAATGCAAGGCGTATGCAATAGCATTGCATTTGAAAAAAGGGTTAATACTAAAACAAGAAAAATCCGACATCCGAGTCGTGATAAAGTTGTCGTTGCATGCAGTTGTTGAATAAACTGTCAAATCAAGCCGAAGAGGAATATATAGAAGCATGACGGCACAGATCGAAGCCTGAGACGGCGGCGGCGCAGTGCACAAAAAAACGCAACGGAGGCGCGGTGCAGAAAAAGCGCGGCGGCCTTAAAAACTCGGGGCGGCGGCTCAAAGAGAAGCGGCGGCATCATAAAGACTTCTATGATCTGCAGCGGCTCAAGGAAAAGAGCAGCGGTTGCTGCCATGCAAAAGAAACTTCCTACACTTCTATGACTGACAATGAATTTGTGGACTCGCACAGCTTGAGCGAACGAAAAATGAAAAACTACGGATTTGGATGGACACAATGAAAGACTCAAAAGAAAAAAAAACTCAAAGACTCACTCAAAACTGTTCGGCCCAGTTTGAAATCCGGACAACCCAGCTAGCCCAAGTGACGGCGGCAGTGTTGCCCTAAGCCAACTCTCTATCCCTTCCTGTCGTTCCCGATGGCGCCGCTCCTCACTTTTCTCCATCTCTCCCGTCGCCCCCTCGCTTCCTCCGTCTCTCCCTCGCCTCGCCTCCACTCCTCGCGACCTCGCCTCCACTCGCGACCTCGGCGGTGACCAGAGAGGCCGCGCCGCGCGGCGAGAGACACGGCGGAGGAGGCGTCGCGGCGACCGTCCTGGCAAAAGAGGCGGGCGGCTGCGGCGGTCCAAGAAGAGGAGGTTGGAGGCAGCCGCGGCAGGAGGGCGCCGGATCCGGCGGCGGGGAGCCCGGATCCGGTGCGGGTGATCCGGGAGAAGGCACTGGCGGCGGAGCGACGGCGCCGAGGCGACTTCGGGCGGCGGAGACTACCGGAAGTCTGCGGAGAGAGCCAGATGTCGCGGCGGCTTTGGACAAGAGGCGAGCGGCGCGGCGAAAGAGCCCGGCGACCAGAGCCAGATCTGACGGCGGTCCTGCGACAGCCCGGCGACGATCCGGTGGATGGCGGGCGGATCTGGGCGGCGGCGGTCAGATCCGGGAGGAAGCCCAGCATTGGGCGTGTACGGGCGCAGACGCTGGCGGCGACGGCCGGGCGGGCTTGATGACGGCCGCATGCGAGACAGCCGGCGGCCGGAAGAGGTGACGGCGGCCGGAGACGAGGGCAGCAGATGCGGAAGATTGATGAGGTTAGGGTTTTAACCTAAGCTCTGATACCATGTTATGAATATTGTGTATTGATATGAGACCTAAAGGGCAATATATATAGAGAATACAAGAGAGATATAAGGAAACAAATAAGAGTCCTATTCTATCTCTAATACCTTATCTCTAATACCCTTAACATGTATGTCCAGACTTCTTGTAATAGGAACAAACTATATCTCCTAAGGAAGACCCTCGGTGCTGAGAGGCAAGAACACTAATGTGAATCGTCAGTGCATTAGGTGTGGCAAGAGAGCGAAGACATCTCCTCAGCAATCAGACGAGCCAGAGAATCATCCAAGGTAGTAAGAGTTGAGCAGCCAAGTAATTGGATGCGACTGTACTCAAAACTTTTGCCTAAGGCTCATCACAAACTGAAACATGAAGGTCTGATACTCATGTTTTTCTTTAGCCGCACAAGACTCACATCCAGAGTGACTCTTTGGAGTCAGAGACAAGCTGACTGGTGATGCAAGTGAAGACTCCATAATACTCCTCTATGGACATGTCCTGCTGCTGAAGATTATGCAAACTTTGCAGCAAGAAGAAACGAAGTGCTCCACTAGGCTGAAGATATTGTTGCTCAAGATACTTCCATATCTCTGGCTGAATGGTGATGCTCAAGGCTCATCTGAAGTGAAGAAACAACAATCAGAACCAAAGCTCCCATCACCTTAGCATCAGCCCTTTTCCAAGTCTTCTTGGTGGCATCATCAACCCTTGAATCAAGAGGAGCATCGTTCAGGTGATCCTCAAGACCAACTGCCCTCACAACTGTCATGGCCAAGAAGGCCCAGTCCCTATAGTTGGGACCATCTAGCTTGATGTCAGTGGCCAAGAGGGGGCCATCCAACACCATGGTAGTAGAAGACAGCTGGGAGGATGACCCTCTGCTCAATGGAGATGAGAGGTCGATGGCTACTGGAAGACCCGGCGATGCAGCACAAACAGAGGAGAGGCCGGGGCCGGCAGCAACGCCTGCTCCTCTCCTGGTGACGATTGGTTGAGACGAAGAAGGTGACGACGGCCGGGGTAAAGGAGCCACACGGCACGAAGCAAGCAATGCAGGACACAATAGATCAAGATGTGGACATATAACATTCAGAAGGATACCATTGACTTTATCTGTATCACTGCTAACAGGAACCTGCACTGAAACAAGTAACTTTCACATAACAGAAAAATCAGTGTATTACCAATTTACCACAGTTTAGGCACACTTCTAAAAGTTCAACCGTACGCATGTGAACATATCGGCTAACTTCAGGATCATTTTCATCGCAGTGAACCAACTCTGAAATGTGTAAATTGCTGATAACACCTTGGATATCTGGATGCTTTGCTGAATGACATCGCAGGATAAGACTGTAAAACTAGAAAGTGTCTTCATTTTTACACAAGTAATTCTATTTTAATGTACAGAGAATTACATCCTGGTGTAGCAAAGCTAAAATCCTTAACAGCACACGAGCTGCCACCAACTGTCAACATAGTAGAAATAAAGATTGAACAAGCAGAAGTGAAAAGCACTCATACAACTAATTTACCGATGTCATCATCAACTAAATGAGTTTGATAATGGAGGAAACCCACGATGACACACACACACACACACACAGAGGTGTATTGTAAAGTGCAGATAAAACAAGATGAATAAAATGCTTGACCATAAAACATGCCTCGCGAACAGCAACACAGTAAGAATGATTTCCCCAAGCTCGATGAGCTTCATCTATGACTAAGCAAACTAGCAGTTTCACCATGCGTATACCTGTTAAAAGGAAACCTCATAATGTCAGATCAGAGAAGAACTGAAGAAATAATAACAGCAAAGTCAGCGTGGACAAGAAAGTATGCAACAGAAACTTGACAAACAGCTAAAGGGCCTACTGTAGATAATCTAGTTCTGAAAAGGTCAACCCAAACATAAATTGGGGCAATAATAATAAATGAAAAGGTCGCAGAGAATGAATAGAACTGGTGTGGAATGAGAAAGTAAAGTATCTAGTTATGAGTTATGACATGGTTTCCTGAACCAAGGTAAGCTTTGGTATTTGAACCTATTTTTGATGCTATGTGTGGACATTTGTATACATTCATTATGCACAAAATACTACTTTCTTTGGTGCCCAACTCCATTTCGATGGAGGCTCTAATGCAACCGCCAAGGTTGACACGGCGCTCCGGCAAGTTACGGCGAGACCGAAGCGCCAGACACCTAGTCGACTAGGCGTCCGCCATGGTGATAGTTAGACGATAGTAATAAATATAAGTAATACCTTGTATGACCGAAAAATAAATAATCATGCAACATAATAGCACAAATTATCTAAATAACCATGCAACAGAGCTTAGGAGGTCTAAATCAGAAGAAATCAATTGAGGGATGGATCCAAATCAGAAGAAATCCATTTAGTGAGGGGTTTATTCGTAATTTTCAAGAACGTCGAGGACTAAATCACAAAAGACCAAAACAATTCCCAACTCCATCTAACCCTAGCCACCGGCATTTGCACGCCCGAGCCTGTCATTTGCTTTCTTCCTTTGCCTCTCGGCCCTCTCCTCCAACCCCAAATCCTCTCCACCACCGGCCACCGATGAGGCCGGGCTGGCTTGCCAGCGCGCCACCTCATCACCACCGGCCACCGCTTCTCCCTCTGCACCACCTCATCCCTCCACCACCAGCAGCGGGAGAAGCAGCAGATCGGCGTCGGCAAAGAGAGGAGGCAGTAGCTCGGGGAAGGTGGCAGGAGAAGCAGCAAATCGGCGCTGGCAGAGGGAGGAGGCAGCAGCTCGAGGAAGGCGACAGGAGAAGTGGCAGATCGGTGCTGGCGGAGGGAGGATCAGGAGGTAGCAACTCGGGGAAGGCAGCGGGAGGAGGCAGCAGCTCGCGCCGGCGGCAGAAGGAGGCTGGAGATCGGCAAAAGGAGGCTGTAGATCGAGGCGAGAGGAGGCAGCTGCTCGACGCCGGTGGTGGCGCTCGGGTGTCAGGTTAGATTTACGGCCTTTGAAGCCCCCATCCCCCCCCCCCCCAACACACACGCCCCTTAGGCGGCCGCCACAACAACCTTGGCGTCGTCCAGCACCACCTAAACTCCTCACAGGCTAGGCGATCGTCCACAGCGTCCCCCTCCAGCCGCCAAGACACCTTGGCGTCGCCTTGATAACCTTGGCAACTGCATGTCTGCATTTTCATTATACCAAAAAACAAATCGTGTTATTCCTTTCAAAAGTAAGTCCATGTTTGGTTTTTTATTCTAAATCAACAAATGAGTCTTCAAATGACAAAGTGTAATAACAAAGAGACACAACAAAAGATTAATAAAGAATACCAGAAACATTTGAGAGAAAATCACCAGATTGTATATCATTCTCAAGAATTTGTGGAGTGACAAAAACACTCTTTTACATTTCCAAAAACTTGATCGCTTCGAAGGGCTTAGATCCCCTTACATATCAATCGTCCACTTCTGCAAAACAAGTAAATCTCATTAATTCCCAGCACTGGTAGAGGAAAATGTGCTAATCTTTAATTAACACCAAACAAGCATGAATATCTACATCATAAATTTTAATACCTGTGCTATACCCACTGTATTATGACAGGCCTCAATTTGCTGAGTAACAAGAGGGCACAAAGGTGCAGTAAATACTATTTTACCTAACTTTTCAAATTCATCAGATAAGAAGAGCAATTTGTCAGCAAGTTCCTTCTGTAAAAGTTCAACATGAAATACAAACATAGGAGAGGTAAATGGTTCCAGTTTGGTTAACAAAAATTACGTTCAGGATACCATCTAAATTAGTTATACATCACTACCGCTGCAATAAAAGTTTTGCCAAGTCCAGTCGGCAGAGCCACTAGTGTATTGGTAAACAAAGCCTTTTGGACAATATATCCCCGGTATTCTCGGGCTTCTATATCAGCTGCAATATGTGAACAAAAGCCAAACAAATTACAAAGCTCACATTTGCAACTTGGATTAGATAAGTAATTATCTAGCAAAAGTGTAAGCCCTTGAAATACTTATAAAGCAAACTATAACTAGAACAAAACAGAATCTTCGATAGAAGTTTCAGAAGCTATTTTCTGATTTGCTTAATGTGATCGTTTCATCACTTGTATCTGAGAAATGGAACTTTGCACATCCATGTTGGAGCCCGGGAATTTCCATATGGAGCTAGGTGGCTATCCAACTGCTAAAAAAGTCAAGGATTTCCCAGTATAGATAAATAACCCAAGGTCTAGGTTGGCAAATAAAATTTTTGCGCATCAGCAATTCACATTTCATGCACCATCTAGTAGGACACATATATCTGATCCAGGTTATACTAGAATAATGCTATGATGATAATTCATAAAGCCAAAAAAAGGTTGTTTCTTGAAAGGAAATTAACGTATGTACCTTGTTTGCCAGCTGCATAAGCAAAGCAGTAGAATCAAGCAACGAAACAACTTTGACATACACCGATACTTATGTTTGTTTGTTTTGTGGATCTAAATCTCAAAAATGAAATGAGGTGCTCGGTGTTTAAGATGTGTCTTCACCAATCTTGGGTTGGTGTTTGTATTCTCTTCTTCTACTAATGAATTGAGGCAAAGGTCTCTCGAGAAAAACCCAAGGCACCCTACAGGTCTCTCAATTAGTTCAGTAGAAGATCATCCCAACCATGACAACTACCAAAATGACATTTTTAGGTACATTGGTAAACATATTGCAAGAATGTGTGTCACAAAAACGCTCACAAGCCCACCGGCTATGCTAAAACAAGAATATATCCACAGCAAGAAGCAAGTTACTAGCGAAATGCAGGTAGAAATCCATAGCACTCACTTGGATAGATCCACATCTGCACCGCCTCGTGCTCGAGGGCCACGGCACAGGGCTCCTCCACGACCTCCTCCTGGTCCGCCTTCCACAAGCACCCCCCATCGGCGCGGACCCCGGGGCGCCCCCCGCCACCACGCCACCTCAGCCGCCGCGACCGCCGGCGCAGGTGGCGCCCTCTCCTTCGCCAGCTACCTCCTGGTGAAGGAGTCGACGAAGCAGTCGAGCGTCGACTGCCGCGCGCCGCCCGCCGATGGCCTGTGAAATGGAGCCGCCGTGGCCGAGGGATTGGGGCCCGGCGCCGTCGCCTCGGACTCGGACGGCGGCGCCGACGTCGAAACGGTGGCCTTAGTAGCCGCGGCGGCGGAGGCCGACGCGAGGGCACAGGCGTTGTCGATCTCGCGCACGGCCGCCTCCCAGTCGAAGCCCTGCGGTTAGGGTTTGGAAACGGTAAAGTGCGAGAGGAGAGGATGCGCGAGGAGGATAAGGGGATAGAGGGCGCTTACGTCGTCGTCGTCGTAGTCGACGGCGATGGGGGAAGAATGAGGCGGCGGTGGTGCGGCCATTGGGCGGCGCTTCGAGAAGGTTCGCGAGGGTCGGGGAGGGTTTGGGGATTGGGATTTGGGAGCGAGGTAGGCTGGGATTTGGGGGGAGCGGGTAGACGGAGAAGTTCCGGGGAGGAGAGCGGAAGAGGCCGAGCAAATGATGGGCCGTGACGAGAGCAAAAAAGCCCGGTTCTATCTGGGCCGGCTGGGATGGGCACTAGACCGGTCTAACTAGGCCGGGTCTTTGACCAGGTTTGGGTGGTTTTGCGAAATGGCCCCTGACGTTGCGGTTATTACATGAACTTGTATCATGCTCTCCTTTTATTTTCCTTTAAGACTTCAGCCTTTGTCTTTGGTTTGCAATTTGCAAATTGCAAGTGACGGCCATAGATTACTACTCCAAATATATACGTTTTGTTTGATGTAAATTAAGAACTTGGGAGTGCGATACACATGGCTTGTACGCGGTAAAGTTCTTCCTTTGGAAAGGACGCCTAGTTATAAACGAGCCCGTCCGTGTCATTTTGAAATAGCATGACTCGGTTTAATGTACTAGCTAAGCAAATGCTTGGTAACTTCAAAACTATGAGTTACCTAGGACACGCGTTTAGATCTACCATCTAGCTAACGACACCTTAATGTTTCATATAATATTAATTTTAGAAAAAATTGGGTTGGTACCATAAAAAAATCTGCAGTTTAAGAAAATACCATCGCATTCTCTAGGTTCAGTTTAATACCACCACTCCTCCGCTCCGTTCCGTGAAATACGACTCCCGTCACCTCTCTGTTATTTCCTAGGTGTAACTTCTTTACCTCTCTTCCTCGAATGAGGCTTCCTTGTCCCACGGCTGTGTTCCCATCCGTGTCCCCTCAATCAAACGACTGAGAAACGGCCACGTGGCAAAAATGAACAGCACATATGATTTTTCTTCTCACTCTTGTGATCTTGTTTTGATGTTTTTTATTACTGTTCATAAGTTTTATTTATATCTTTCAAAATAGTAATTAATTATATTTCAATATAATTAATTACTATTTTAAAAGATATAAATAAGACTTATTAACAGTAATAAAAAACATCAAAACAATATCACAAGAGTGAGAAGAAAAATTATGTGAGCTGTTATGTTTGCCATGTGGTCGTTTCCCAGTCGTTTGATTGAGGGGATACGGATGGAAACACAGTCGCGGGAACAGAGAAGCCCCATTCCTCTTCCTCACCCCCTTCTGTTCTCATTTCTCATATGTAAGTCTAGCCGAAACTCAAACCCTAGTACCCCATGGTATGTGCGGAGTCGTTGACTGGGCAATCGGGGCAAGATTTGAGATCTCCCTCTTGTGCTATGCTGATGATGTGGGCTGCAGGTGGTCGGTGACCACTCCTACAGTGATCGCAACCCTGGTCGAGCCTAGTACAAGTGCCCAAATAATGAGAAGTAAGTGATTTGTATGTTATTATTGATGATTGGCAAGAGCATACTAAATGCTGAAAGAAACACTGACCAAGCATATCGGCTGATTCGTGCATGAAAACAAGATCATAGTACAGATCTAAGCATGACAACAAAATTAGATGTGTAGTTGAAACACTGAACAATGGGATCTGGAAAATCAATTTTTATCCGTTTCAGAAGTGCATCCCAACATATCAGTGTATATGCCAAGTGAAATCAGCAATTCATAATAGATATAGGTTCACAAATCACAGCATAATTCATAATATTCCTCATTATGAGGTCCAAAAAGAAACAACTGACTTATACAAGTGTGAACTTTGCAAACTAAGCATGACACAAAACATAACACATGATACATAATATGTTCTTGTCCATAAGCTTTCTCCTTTTAATTTGTGAGGAAGATGCATGTGCAGCAGCCCTTGCTTCAACTATCCTTTATGCAGCAGACCTCCTTGGTGTGGTTCTTCTTTCTGGAGTTGATGCTTCAGTTGCATCGTCCTTGTTATAACTCCAGGGCTACTTCAAATGCTTGGTGGACTACTATCTTGAAACTCAAGAAAGAAAATACTTGAAACTCACATGCATACCAAGAAGAATGAGAAGGAAAAAAACAAATGAAGTTAGATTACCTTTTTTGTTCTCTTAGGAGGTGCATCTTCAGAAGGATTATCTACTAGTGTTAAAGTACAACCCTTTCTGTGTGCCCCCATTGAAAGCACCTATTCAGTGACGAAGCCAGGATTAAAATTGAGGGGGGGCTGAAGTATTTGTTGGATTAAACTAAGTTGACAGAAATATAGTCTTATACTCTTATAGAATTTCAAATTCATACAAAAATTATACAGTTGGAGTTTTGGAGACAAACAACGAAAAACAGATAAATACAAAGTACGTACCTCGACAATAGAAAGCGCATACCCAATAGTATATAATTATTATGCTATGAGTACGCAGTAGAAATAAATCACTTGTGTATGAAACATATGAAAATTAGTTATATAATAGAAAATTATGAATAATAATGAAAATTTAGTTCATATGAATTATGAAACATACCACAAATAAGCTAATTTGAACCACGAGACAAATTTGAATCACGGGGCAAATGCATTCTACGCGACTTCATGTCTTGGAAACGGTTTATGATTTTATCATCATCAATAGTTTTAAAGATCTCCCGCTCAGTGTAGCACACCATCGGTTGGACAAGAACCACTTGAATTACTTGCGAAATAGTTGCACAAAGTTCGTTTCTCCATTATAGCAAAATCTATAAGACTATAAATAAATTATTAGTCTACAATCTAAACTCTAAAATGCTAAACTGATATAAAAAAGTATAGGAAAATTACCTGAAGCAGTTAAGCCGTCGGCTCGGCTGCCCTATCCTCAGTTCTTTGTTGAGTGTTGAGTCTGTTCGATTGTTCACACTGGATGACTGGAGTACTGGCCGACAGGAAAATGAAATCAACACAACACGGCAGGCTGATAGTTGGCAGCAGCGCCTCCACTCGCCACCACTCCACCGGTCCACCCCCTTTACTTCAGTCCGCCCGCACCCTGCACTGCCCGACTGCCCGCAGATTGTTCGCCCACACCGCAGGCCGCACCGCAGGCACCCCTTTTATTTGCCCACACCGCAGGCTGCACAGGCGCACAGCCACAGGTCCTCAACGCCTCCTCAGCTCCTCTCTCTCTCGCTTCTTCGTTCCTCCTCGCTCGCCGCCTCGCGGTCCTCGCCTCGCTCCCGGCTCCTCGCCTTGGCAGACGGTAGCTCGGCTCCTCCGCTCCTCCCCGCTCGACGCCTCGCGACCCTCGCCTCGCTCCCGGGTCCCGGATCCTCGGCAGACGGTAGCTCGGCTCCTCCGTTCCTCCTCGCTCGCCGCCTCGCTCCCGGGCTCCCGGCTCCTCCACTCCTCCTCGCCTCGTTGACTTGCTTGGAGTCGCCGCGGCACCGCCAGATCTGGGAAGGGAACTGGGAAGTGAATATGTGCTAGTCCTCTGGGCCTGCCACCGCCGCCGCCTGGGAATAGTGAATCTGTGTTTTCGTGGGCTGCTGGGCCTCTTTATGGGAAATGGGCTGCTTTTTATTGTTTGTTGCTTGTTGCCTTGTTGGGCTTAAAGCCTCTGTGAGACTGTGATTGTTGGCTGTTGCCGACTCGCCGCTCGCCGGGAGGGGGCCGCCGGGGGGAGGTGAGGCTTGAGCCTTACTAAGCCTCCCCTGGCTTCGCCCCTGCACCTATTGCACTAATAACTCTTTTTGCCGTTAGGCTTATCCCTTGGTTGATCCTTTTATTCTTTAGCCTTCGTGCAGACCTAGTTAGCTTAGGAGAAAGCATAAAGAAACCCTTGTCAACAACAGGCCACTGTGACTTATCACTAATTGGATCAATGTCAAACTCATTTGCATCTTTCAACCTGTCCACTAAGTAGTATTCATGCACAGATTGTTCCAGCTCCAATCTCTTTGAATATAGGAGAGCTATGGCATGAGTGCATGGTTTTCTAGAAAGCTTCCATTGCCCACCAGTACACTCCTTTTTCACTAGATTGATAGCATATATCCAAGTCTTTTGGAACCTGTCCAGCCCAGACACCTTAGCTTTCATGTGTCCACTTGGAGAAAAAGTGTACTTGCACCCTCTACTTTTCATGTTTAGCTCAAGGATGACACTAGGCAGTATGTTGCCTTGTAGTTTATTGGCTACCCTCTCTCCTTGCTGATAATCTTTCCATTATCATCTGTCACGCTCTATCCATGAGATCGAGCACTAGAAAATCCGTAATGTCTTTTATCCAATTTTAGAAGTTTCAGCAATGTTACTATTTATGTAGTTGACTTTTGCAGCGTGTTGCGAATTTACCTCTTGCCCACAAATTTTTGTGCTCCTTTAAAAGATATTCAAATCCGGCTAGGCATTTCTTAGTGATTATGTCCGAAATTGCTGGTGCTTTTGAGGAGTATATGCCCAGGCTACAGGCCACATATACTTCAATACATCACCCTTGAACTTTCTTTTGAAATTGTTGAGTAGATGTCTAAAGCATTCTCTATGCTTTGCACCAATAAATACTTTGTGTGCAGCTACTTCAAGCCCTTATATGCATCTGTGTGTATAGCTAATCCATGGGGGGTACTAATAGTTCTATTAAGATTCACTGTGAACCATTCCCAACTATCTAAAGTTATATTGTCAAATAATGCATAGGCAACAAGATACATCCAGTTATACCCATCTATTCCTATGGCTGTAGCAAATTGTCTATTGCACTTCCCTATAAGATGGGTTGAGTCAACCCCTAAGTAGGGCCTACATCCTAGCAAAAAAACCATCTATGCATGCTCTGAGGGCCACAAACATCCTTTCGAAGTATACTTTATCACCAACCCTCTTGTAGTCTATCTCAACAATATTACTTGGATTCACCTTCTCCAACTCTGCCTTAAATCTCCACAACATTTCGAAGCTTTCCTCCCAGGTGTTGTGCATCTCAACGAGTGCATCCTTCCTCCCTTCCTAGACCTTGTTGTATGACAAAGTCACATTTTAGTCATCTTGAAGTCTCTATTTTAGCTTCTTTGAACCAAATAATGGGTCCTTCCTCAATAATTCCTTGCTTTTATCCGCTATCCATGCTTTATTGGCCATGGCTCCCCTCGTCTTACTCGTTATTGCGCACTTATGATTAGACACCATAGTTATCACCTACACATGATAAAGAAAGCAGAAGCAACTAGAAATAACATGAAATGGATAGTTGTAAAGCATGAAGCAATCATAAAACATAATTCTATTACACAGAGGCATATACTATGAATGTAGGGCTACCATGAATCTTTTTTTGCATATATTCTCCATGGACAATTCATGGCACTGCATTTGGCTCTGCATCTTTTTGTGTCATTGTGTGTTATGTTCATCTCAAACTCCCCCTTCTATTGTATGCTACCGCAAAATGAGCTTAAACGCATGCCTATTTTGAAATGTGTCTACTACCTTAATTTGAGGACCATTTCTATCATACATTGTCTGTAGTGCAAAGCAAGCATACATTGTGGCATTATCATATGGAATTGAGAGGGGATCATGGTCTGATATATCAGCATTGCCATTTTGATTTGCTTCCACATCATGGTGCGGAGCCTGTTGCTCTAGGACCTCTTGTTGTGGTCTTGCCTCATCTGTGAAAGTACCTCCACTCCTCATTCATCCAAATAGGCTCATCCTCATCGGGGTCTTTGTCAAGCTGCTTTTGCAGCCAAGATGTTGCATTTTGTACCAAAGGATGTTCTAGAGGTGGTTGTAAATAGGTGTTCTCATTCACTGCCAAACTCTCATTTTGGTGGCTCTCATACACCACTTGACTCTCATTTGCTACTACACTATCATGTGGAAAGTGGCTCTTATTCATTACTTGACTCTCATTTGATACTAGTTACTACACTGTTATGTGAAAAAGTGGCTCTCATTCATTACCAGACTCTCATTCACTATTGCATTATCATGTGAAAAGTGGCTCTCATTTGAGATGATTGAGTAACACTTCCCAATTGACATAAATAGCTTCACTTCCTTCTGCTCACTATTCTTAATGAAAGCCTCCATCAGAAGTGCATCACTTGCCACTCTAATCAAGTTATTCTCCCTCCCAACATACCAAAATGTCATCTCCTCATTACTGGCCCAAGAGTAGTGCGGTTCCACATACCTCGTCAAATCCACAAGCGATATCTCATCAAATCCCACATCCCATCTGAAAGTTCTTCCTTTCTTGTACTCTTTTCTTCCATCCTTGCATGTGAATTGCAAGCAAAGGTCTACATTATATTTTTCTCTTT
Source organism: Dendrocalamus latiflorus (assembly GCA_017311315.1). Lineage (NCBI taxonomy): Eukaryota > Viridiplantae > Streptophyta > Magnoliopsida > Poales > Poaceae > Dendrocalamus > Dendrocalamus latiflorus. Next base: position 3,455,143 of record CM029641.1, on the reverse strand, counting down.
GAATCCTCCCTGTAACAGTTAAAATACACAATTTGACATTGTTAAAAAGTGAGACTCAAATGCATCTTTGGGTTGTTACTACTGTCACATTCCACTTTCTCGAGGGTTGTATTGCTCTTACATTCATCCCTAATCCATCTATACCCAAATCCATTCAAACTCATATGCATACAACAAAAAATGAAATTGAAATTAGATTAAAAATGATTCTTTGCTTAGTCATTAGCAACTTCACAAAGACACATGCTTCCTTAACCCTCCACTTACATGCTCTACATTGCGCAAGAAAACTATGGTTAAGTTTGTTGCTACAAATCCCAAACAAAACACCAAATTTGTGGATGGAGGTAGGAGATCTAACTTGCAGGGACTCTGGCATGTTGCTCTTCCATGGAGATTCGCGTCTTGCAAGCCATAAATGCATGTTGCTGCCTGAGGAGGGTAAACGAGAGGAGCAAGACAAGGGAGGGAGGTAGTGTGCGAACAGGGCCAAATAGGGGAGGGAGTTAGCCTTATCCCATCCATTTTGTACAGGAGCTAACGATAAAGCTAGGAGAGGTGACAGGAGTGGTATTTCGCGGAACGGAACGAAGGGGCAGTGGTATTAAACTGAACCTGAAGAATGCGATGGTATTTTCCTAAACTGCATCTTTTCTATGGTACCAACCCAATTTTTCCTTAATTTTACAATAGGAATTTATTGAGTTTTTTCTTAATGCATAGTGTAGCCTGAGATATATATAGTGTAGTTTAGAGCAGGAAGATGTATGTGGATATGCGAGGACAAAGAGGGTTAGGGGTGGGAGGGCGCTTAATTACATTGTCATCCTCGGCGATAATTGTTGGAGGATGAGGTGGTTGTGGTATCACCATTAGGCAGCACATTAAGAATATTGGAAAAGGTGTTCCATAATTGGGAGGAGGGAGAGGGTGTAGGATTTGGGGCTGGAGATGGGAAGTTTCAGAAAGGGAGGAGTTCAAAAACGAAACTTGGTTGTACATAGGTTCTATTTATATTGGCTTCTGCTCCTGTCTTCTATTTGAAAAAAAGCTAAAAGCCAATATAAACACCTGACTTCTCGAAGCGGCTTCTCCACTCCTCTCATTACCGTCTCGCTCCAGAAATAAGGTAGAGAGTCACGGGTGCATCACGCACTTTACTCCTCTCACTCTCGCCATGTGTATGCATCTCTCCCTCACTTTCTCCACTGCTCGTGTTCTCCTTAAAGTTACCTTTTTCAGCCACTATTATTTATTTTTAGCCAAAAGTCATAAGGCGTGTTCTTTTCGGCTGCGGCTTATGGCTTTTGGCTGAAATTTTTGAATTTTAACTATTTGCGACAGAGATTACGGAGAGGGAGATACCCGCTTGCGATTTTTGTTGATACAGATGTTAGGCTTTTAACATGTACTACAATTAACTTGTAGATCCCGTCTTGAGAAAATACTCCATTTAAAAGTTAGGTACTATAGCAAAAGCCAAAAAGACGCTAGCTTCGGAGGAAAAAAATAGGCCCATAAGCATAAGCCAATACGGATGCCTCTAGTTCGGCTCAAAATGGAATTAATTAGCCCAGCCCAACATCCTAGCGTGGTTCGACTAGCAATGGTGGACCTAAGAATCTCATGATGGGTATTTAAAGTTACCCATCTAGCTCTCTCCTATAAAGATTTTAAATTTGCAAACTTCATCATTTTTAAGGCTCAAAAATCTACAAAATCAAATATATATCAAAGATCAAATTAGCAAAAGTCAGATTAGCAAATTGCGTGCCGCATTGAGTTCCTTGCATGAACGTACTGACCCATACCATCTTCTGTAGCACAGGCCATTAAGCAAATTTGTACATCAATATCATCTTTATTCTCATTATCTTCTAAAGCTTCTTCTCGTATAAATTTGAGAACAATTAAATAGCAACTATTAGGTAGTATATTATTCTCATATAAATTAAAACCAAATTCAACTAGGAGCGAGTTCACCTATTAGTTAATATTTTTAACTCGTGCTCGCGTAATCGGACCAATCGGAATATCCTCATCATCACCTTAATATAAGTAAAAGAAGAGGCATATAGCGAGAGCGGTCGCTCGTTGGAGGGCCATTCGGTGGGTGGCGAGTTGGCTTTGTCGTCGGTGGCAGTCGTGCCGCTCGTGTGGCATCGACGACAATGCTAGCGTGTGAGCTCGGTTTTGCTGACCGTGGCCACAGTGTTCATGCGCAGGCTATTTCATCAGAGCTGAAGAAGAGAAGAGGCGTCTGCACGAATCTAGGAGTATACCCTAAGATCAAAAATTCGACTGATTTGCCAAAAGTTTTCATTCGACTATAGCATTTTCAATGTTTTTTATTTCCACCATCAAATATCCCTCAGAATACTAAGGCCCTGCTCCAAACGGTTTTAGCTTCTAGCTTTGTTTTTGGCTTTGAGCTTATTTAAGTCAGAAGCCACTTGGAACACATCAACTTCTAATTTCAGCTTATTTTGTTTTTTTTCCTTTCCTTTTTTCTCCTTATTCATTTGCATTATCTGTGACGATTTTTTTTTTCAATTTTGGGTTGTGACTTATGGCTTATGATTTTTGAAATCTGACTGTTCGCGAGAGATAGTACAAAGAGAAAAACAGTCGCATGCAATTTTGGCTGGTATAGCTGAACTCGAGACATTGTCTACTACAATCGACTTGTAGACCCCATCTTAAAAAGACACGCAGTTTAAAAGCTAGTTACTGTAGCAAAAAGTGATAAACCTAAGTCGGGCCAAACCCACCTAGGTCCTTGTCGGGGTTTGGGAGTTTTTCCTAAACAGTCCCTAACAGTTGTGGTAATTGAAATAAGGGTTTTTGTCAATTTGACTCTTCTCTGGCTACAGGTACAAGGTTATTCGGTTTATTTATTTCCAGGGAGGCAATTACCCTAGTCTTTGTTTTTGTTTTGAAAGTTGCAAGAGACGGGACACATTAGCCTTAGCCATTTAGCCATATCTTACGTTTAATTGATTTCACATGTAAGGAAAGGGCAATACACGGCCTGTACACTGCACACAGTGGCAGACCCCAGGATTTGAATCCAGGGTATGCCTAACTAAAAAATTATTATCCAATATTGATATAATCTAATACAAAAATTCGGTAAACGGTTCGGTAAAAAACATAATATATCTAAAAGATCTCATAATACCTTAAATTCAACAAATAAGTTCAAAATTTGCATAACTGATAATATAAATTGTTCAAATGTAATATAAGGTCTTACATAAATAGAAGATTCCAACACTAGTTTAAGGCTTTTGCTTTCCGCTTCTTCATGGCCATGAAAGTGTGAACTATGTCATCCTCGCTGACATTGGAGAAGATATCACGCTCAATAAAAGTGACCAAACAATCATTCAATAACTAATCACCCATTCTATTTCTCATCTTATTCTTCACTAGACACATTGCAGAGAATACTCTTTCAACAGTTGCTGTTGCCACCGGTAAGATCAATACCAATTTGAGGAGCAAGTACACCAAATCATAAAGATCATGCTTCTTTGTTTCAACAAGCTTAATAGAGAGCTCACCAAGATTGTTCAGGCCTTTGAATCTATCATCCTCTCTCATATCATCAATATATGTATCAAGTTGGAGTTCAAGTTTCATGAGATCAGAGCTTGCAATGTCTTTGGGATAAAAACTTGCAAGTCTAAGTATTTTTTGTATTTTTTGTGCATCAAAAGAGGCAAATGAATCGGAGGGGTTGAATGCCGACATACAAAGAAGCAACTCCATACTAACATCATCAAACCGATTCTCAAGCTCTTGATGAACTCTATCAATGACACCAATATATACCTCTCTTCTATAGTGGTCATCAATTGTTTGTTCAGGGTAAAAACGATGAGATCTTCCATGAGGTTCATATTTAGCATCCATTGCAGGAACATCAATAGAATATTTGATGCAAAATGATGTAACCTTTCCTAAGAAACCTTCCCACCCATTAGACCTCATCTGTTGCATTCTTTTCTTTGCCAAACCCACAAGTGTCATCGCATTAACAATATCTTGGTCTCTCTTTTGCAAAGAATTAGACAACTCATTTGTGTAACCAAGAATGACAAGCATCAAGTGTGCATTGAAAATAAACTCAAATGACTCAAATGTAAGAACCATAGCATGTATGTTAGGCCAATCATCCTTTTGGGTGGGATCATTTCCAAGAGTTATGAGTACTTCCAAAGGTGGTTCTTCTTCATTTTGAGTTGGCCCTTCATCCACAACTGGATCTGCAGGTGGTGTTATTACATCTTCACCTGACCCTTCAGTCACCACTACAATTGGAGAATTATCATCTACAGATGAACCTTTTTCAATTGGAGAATTATCATCTACAATAGGATCAGACGGCTGTTCATCTAAAGCTGAAATTGGTGGTGGTGGAGCGCAAGATACATTCTTTTTTGCTTCATGTTTCTGAAAAAGCAATGCAATACTTCCGTTCTTCTTCTTCTTCCTCTCAATTCAGTGCTACTGTGTGTTATAGATCTAAAAAAACAAATGATCATATTAACCATTTAGCATATAAAATATTTAGTCTAATAGTACAAATAAGTAGAAACATCTTATAAAGTTATATACCACAAATTATCAAATTCACAATCAGCAGAGCAGGCACAGTTCAACCGGCCACTCGGTGACTCGGCCAGAGCCCAGAGCCTCTCTTCCGTTCGGCGGCCGTTCCGGTCTTCGGTCTTCCCAGACGGAGGCCGAGGCGGTCAGGCGGAGAGGCGGAGGCCGAGGCGCCGAGGCGGAGGTGGAGGCGGAGGCGCCGAGGCGGAGCCGGTGCTGCGCCGCCCTCGCGCCCTGGCAGAGGCGGAGACCGAGGCGCAGGCCGAGGCGGAGGCGCCGAGGCACCGAGGCGGACGTGGACTGGCGGAGGCGGAGGCGGAGGCGGATGGGCGCCGGCGGAGCGGAGGCGGATGGGGCGATGCCGCGATGGGCGCCTGGCGGAGGCGGAGACCGAGGCGCAGGCCGAGGCGGAGAGGCGAAGGCGGAGGCGCCGAGGCGGAGGTGGAGGCGTTGAGGCACCGAGGCGGAGGCGGATGGGGCGATGGGCGCCGAGGCGGAGGCGGATGGGCGCCGCCGAGCTGGCGGAGCGGAGGCGGATGGGGCGATGGGCGCCGGCGGAGCGGAGCCGTGGGGCGTGGGGTTAGGGCACCGGGCAGTAGCACGGCTGAAAGATCAAGCTCCGTTTAAGTTGGTTTTGGTGTTAATGACAAATGCCATTATGAGATTTTGATATAAATGACAAAATACTTTTATAATGTTTTGGTGATAATGATAAATGCATATATGAGACTAATATGCTTGTTTAAGTTTATTTATATTTAATCTCATTTGGATGGAAAGGTGAAATCAAAGAGGTATGCATTCGAAATCACTCTCTCATATAATAATGCATCCCTTAGATCCAAAATATAGATTGAACTCCTAAATTAGTCCAAAATGAATATGTGCATATGTCCTCATTATATAGACTTGTATGCACACATTTAGGAGGAGCTATCTCTATGTTTTGGAGTTTCATTAGTATTGATCCATGTTTCCTTTTATACATACATTGGGATCAAACTAGGATCATGCATTCATTAAAAAATCTGTTTTAAAAGCCAAATCTGTGCTCTGTCTGGAAGAGCGGTAGTACCGCTGATTTCAACGTCGGAACTACCGTAGAGCGGAAGTTCCGTGCCCAGAATCGGTACTACCGGCGACCGGAAGCTCCGGATAGCGAGCGGAGCCTTTTTTCCAGAGAGCACCCTCTGGATGCATTTGAGTTTTCACGGGATCGGAAGTACCGGCGATTTGCACGTCGGAACTACCACAGGTTGCGGTAGTACCGCAGTATAAGAGCGGTACTTCCGGAGTCCGGAAGCTCCGGAGGTAGAGCGGAACCTTTTTTCCAGAGAGCGCCAAGTTTGGTTCCGGCTCAAGCGGAACTACCGCGCCGACTTTGCGGAACTACCGCAGAGCGGTAGTACCGGAAGTTACAACGGCGGTAGTACCGCACTTTGAATTAAAATGATTTCATATTCAATTTATTATCTCATTATTTGTTGAGATTGTCACCAATTACCAAAAGGGAAAGATTGAGAATCTAGTCCCTCTATTATGAGTTAATGGTGAGTTTTGGTAATTGATGACATTTGTTTTGTGGACTAACATTTTTCATGAGTTGGATGAATAGGTTAGATTCCACAAATGATGATGACTTGGGATGACTTCATGGGTTGAAGATCATCAAGTCAAGATCAAGAAGAAGTTAGCTTCATGAGTTGAAGGCTATCAAAGAAGAAGAACATGTGTCATGAGTTGATGCATGATCATGTGTTGATCAAGTCAAGGAAGACCATCATGTGTTGATGGAGTTGATGAGAAGGATGCATCATGAGTTGATGCATATCGAGATGATGGCCCAAGGCAAAGGTATGACTAGCTAGGGCTAAGGATGTGTTCCTAGTCTTTTACCGGTCTCGGTGTTTGGTTGAAAGACCGGATTGCTAGTATAGGTTGTCGTACTATTAAGAGGGGTCATGTCTAGTAGTTTGAGTCTCATCATGTGTTGATAGCTCAACCTCACTTGCTCTAGCTCATCTTGGCATGAGGCTTGCATTTGCGAATGTATTTTGCAAATGGTTGAAGCCCATGTGGCAAATCCTTGTAACATGTGACTATACTTTGCAAATGTGTTTTGCAAAAGGTTGAAGTCCATGTACCTACCCCTTGTGACATGATCTAAGTTTGCAAATGTGTTTTGCAAAAGTTGGAGATCATGTATTATCCCTTGTCATGGTCTAAAATCGTTTAGTGCTATTCCCTTTGGACATAGACCATGAGAGTGACTCTTTTGGATCTCTTTTAATTTTTGCATTGATATAATGTGTTTGAGATCATTCAAATAGATGGGTTGTGTAGCCCTTTGAATAAGCTTTCCATAGAGTCCAAGATCACTCAATTCCGACATCGGAGTCAAAAGTTATGACCATTTTTCTGAGTGCTGTCTGTGCTGAAGCGGAAGTACCGCGCCGACTTCCCGGTACTACCGCAGAACGGTAGTACCGCATTTTATAACTGCGGTAGTACCGCAAATGGCTGACTTCTAGCCGTTATGGTGGGGAGCGGTAGTACCGGTCCTGTAGCAGCGGTAGTACCGCAGAATCCTGTTTTTGACTCCAACGGCTAGTTTTGAGGTGTGGGCTATAAATACTCCATTGTGGCCGGTTGGGGTAAGGCACTAGGGACTCCATTTCACTCTTTTGAGCTAGTGTGAGGCTCTCCACTCAATTGTGCATGTGTTGCACCTTGTGAGAGAGGAGAGGTGATCTAGAGTGCATGTGTTGCATCTAGAGGAGGACTTTGTGTCCGGATTGAGCTTGTGCATTCGTTGCATGTGGTGAGTGTCAAGTGAGAGACTTGACTTGTTACTCTTGGAGTTTGCCGACTCCTAGACGGCGTGGGAGGCGTCGTGCCCGGTGATCTTCTCAAAGAAGCTTGTGAGAAGACCCGGCGTGTGTGAAGGTTGGAGCTCACCTACCCGGAGCGGGGAAGAGCTACCACTAGTGGATTTGAGGTGGAAGGCTTAATTCGTGGAGCCGGTCCAATTCGTTTGGGCTAACCTCAACGTGGACTAGGGGAGACCGGCAAGTCTCCGAACACCACGGTAAAAAGAGAACGTGTCATTTGTAGTTTGCTTTCTTATGCTCTTTTTACATTCAAGCAATTTACTTACTTAGCATTATTTTGATTGCTTGTAAATCTAGAATTGCAAACATTGACCTAGGCTAGAATTGTTGGTGCACTTAGGCGAATTAATTTGACTTAGGCACTATTTGTACTAAACCAACTTGAATTTAGCTTCCGCATTGTATACTTGGTTTAGACAAATAGAAAGGTTCTTTAATTGTTAATATTAATTTGAAGAAAATTTTTAGACCGCCTATTCACCCCCCCTCTAGTCGGCCTCCTTGATCTTACAACGGCCGCATCCGCATGGGAGTTTTTAGGCTGCACTGTTGCAGGGGGTTAGGGCACCGGGCTGCACGGGAATTTTGGGCTCATGGGCTGCACTGTTGCAGGGTAGCCCTGGGTCTATATGAACTACCTGCTGGGCCCGCCCCTGACTGCACATGTTAAAGCTCATTTTTAGAGGAAATAAAACGTGTACTGCCTAACTTTGTCGTTTGAAACAACATGACTCGATCAGTGTGTAGTGTAGTGGTTGAGCAATGGTCTCTAGCTTAGCCAAATTAAAACTATATTTGAACTGCTCTACGTAGTAACGCAATGCAATGCAGGTATTGAATGATACACGGTGGCAGGGGCACGTATAGATCATCTCAGAAACAGCATGTATGCATCACCAGTTCAGCACAGCTCGCACATGTCAAAGCCATCAAACAGTAGGTGACTTGCTCGGAAACCATGTGGGAACACAATCATCGAGTTTAAAGTAAGATTCCTCCTTTTTCCAAGCACAACTAGTTTTGCCGATCTGTCAATTAATTGTTGATTGCTAATTAGGTAATGCGCTAATTGTAAGGTCTCCGTTTTTTTATAACAGAAACGTCATTACCTTTCTTAATAGATCAGAAGTTCAATTACGAACAGAAAAAGTATCATGCCAACCCATGAACATTTAAAAATAGTTAATTTGATTAAAATAAAATTTAACAGTTAATTTTAACAATTTTAAGGACCTGTTCTTTTCCTCTAAAGCTGGCAGCTTTTGGCTTTTACTACAGTACCTAACTTTCAAACGTAGTATTTTCTCAAGACGGGGTCTACAAGTTAAACGATGTACACGTTAAAAGTCCAGCATCTGTACCAGCCAAAATCGCAAGTGAGTATCTCTCTTTCCGTAATATATACCGTAAACAACCAAAATTTAAAAATTTCAGCCAAAAGCCATAAGCAGTAGTCGCAGCCAAACATACCCTATATTTGAACTGATCTACGTAGTAACACAATGCAATGCAGGTATTGAATGATAAAAGCCCAACATATGTACAATACCTAACTTTTAAACGGAGTATTTTCTCAAGACGGGGTGTACAAGTTAAACATCTACATGTTAAAAGCCCAACATATGTACCAGCCAAAATCACAAGTGAGTATCTGTCTCTCCATAATCTGTACCGTAAACAGTCAAAATTCAAAAAATTCAGTCAAAAACCACAAGCCGCAGCAAAAAAGAATAGGCCCAAAGATCATCTCAGAGACAGCATGTATGCATCATCAGTTCAGCACAGCTCGCACATGTCAAAGCCATGAAATAGTAGGTGAATTGCTCGGAAACCATGTGGAAACACAATCATCGAGTTTAATGTAAGATTCCACCTTTTTCCAAGAACAACCAGTTTTGCCGATCTGTCAATTTGCTAATTAGCTAATGCACTAATGATAATTAGGTGGTTGATGCAGGACCTGTTTGTTTGTTAGTTAATGCACTAGTGATAGTTAGATGGAATAACTAGCGAGGAATCTGCGTGTTGATCTAGCGGCGAACTTTTTTATCACCCTAGGGACATGTGCAGGCTCTAGTAGCAGAACTCTCCGGTCTCCACTGTGATTAGAACGAACGCAGATTGGCTGCAGTCCTTGACCACAACAAACCTACGGCATGTGATGTGGGCGCTTGGGTCAAAAATGGATTGCTCAGATCAAACGAGGGGGATAGTGGATGATTTTTTTAACACCTCCAACATATGTTTTTTTGGGAATGACTAGCCATTGGTTAGGTTTTTTCTTGACCAAATCAGTCCATTTTTTAGACTAGTAGATCCACACTCCTCCCCTAAACTGCTTTAAAAGCCTAGAATAGTACAACATCCACCAAGACCAACCCTACGGGCTTGGCCACCAAGCACAACTCCCACCACACCCTGCTGCCACAAGTGCGCCGCCTCCTGCTACCTCACCAGCACCGACGAGGACCACAGGGAGCTCCCCTGTGCCTCTCTACGATGCCTCTCCTCTCCTCATGCTCCCTCACACCTTCTTCTCCACCTCCGATATCCTCTCCCACGCCTTCTACTCTTCCTTACCATCACCTTCAGTGCATCACCTTAATATAAGTAAAAGAAGGGGACATATAGTGGGAGCAGCCGCTCGTTCGAGGGGGCATTCAGCGAGTGGCAAGTTGGCTTTGTCGGCGGCACCGACGGCAATGCTAGTGCGTGCGCTCAGCTTTGCCGCCCGTGGCCACAGTGTTCATGCACGGGCTATTTCGCCAAAGTTGAAGAAGAAGAGAGGCAGCTGTACGAATTTTACACAGCTGCTAAAATTAGAAGCTTAAACTCTTTGGAGCGGACCCTAAAACTCTATTTGAAAAGCGAGAATTTGTTATATTTCATGCTATTTAATTTTGCTGGCCTGAACAACCCGAAAACATTTTAAAAAGGCCAGGAGAGCCCGTGTCCGGTCCACTCAAATAGCATCATCGTGTCAACCATGCTCTGATACCAAGATGATATGAGGTGTCCGATCTTCACGACATAGGATCGATGATAATAATTTGGATCCGTGCAACCTGACGAACCGATGATGTTAACCACTGTTAAAACAGCAACCCACAACAAAAGAATTCGTCCAACCACACGCTCATGATCCCGTCTACTCGACCACACAAGTAGACGTGTCGTCGCTCCTGCAAATCACAAGGAATCACAAGAACAACGAGATTGAGAACGCCCAATTCCACTCTATATTGCAGTATATGCCAAACCCTAGGAAGAATAAGCGTACAGCTCTCTTAAAATAATAGATTGATTTATGTGATTTGTCGTTACAAAAGGGGGACCATGGTATTTAACTCATGCACCCACAGATCAATAGCTCATAGGCCTAATGTCGACTTGCATCCTGTTCAGCCAAGATATCTAAGACACAATCCTATACGGACTCAAAACCAAAACCAGCAATGCTAAAACAAAAGCACGTGGTCCAAACACATAGCCTAATCAAGGTGCTTAATCTCATAGCTTTGGCCAGACTTGATGCACGGTTGTAGGATTTTAAGCCGCGTGAGTTGGGCTTTTGTTCTTGCTATGCTCACCAATCGAAGAAAACCACCAACTCCTTGCGTGTCGCCTTGAGATCAATACCATCTTTATTCCCAGTATCTTCTAAGGCTTCTTCTCGTATAAATCTGAGAACAATTAAATAGCAACTATTAGGTAGTATATTATTCTCATATAAATTAAAACCAAATTCAACTAGGAACGAGTTCACCTGTTGGTTAATATTTTTAGCTCGTGCTCACGTAATCGGACCAATCGGAATGTCCTCATCATCATCCCCCTCTTGAGAAGGAGTCGTCCTCGACTCTGATTCTTCTGGTCCAAAAAATGATAACATATCAGCAACATTGAATGTAGAACTTACAGCATAGTCACCACCCAGAAGCTCAATTTTATATGCATTATCATTGATCTTCTCAAGTACTTTGAATGGACTATCTTCCCGAGGCATTAACTTGGACTGACGTTTATCTAGAAAGTGTTATTTGCGTAGATGCACCCAAACCAAATCACCTGGTTCAAATAACATCTTCTTTTTTGACTTGTTCACCTTCTCAGCATAGTAATGTGCCTTCTTTTCAATTTCTTCTTTAGTCTTGACATGAATTTTCTTCACATATTCAGCACGTTTGGATGCCTCCATATTAACTTGTTCATGTAGTGAAAGTGGCAGCAAATCAAATGGCGTGATTGGTTTAAAACCATACACCACCTCGAATGGGTACAATTGAGTAGAAGAATGTACCGCCCTATTGTATGCAAACTCCATATGCGTTAAACAATCTTCCCACCCTTTGAGATTCTTATTGATCATCGTTCGTAGCAGCATTGAAAGTGTTCTATTCACCACCTCCGTTTGTCCATCCGTTTGTGGGTGACAAGTTGTTGAGAATAACAACTTTGTTCTGAGTTTGGCCCGCAAGTCTTCCAAAAATAGCTCATTGATATCGCGGTCTGACACAATTGTCCTTGGCATGCCATACAATCTTATAATCTCCCTGAAAAATAAGTCAGCTACATGCGACGCATCGTCGCGTTTGTGACAGGGAATAAAATATGCCATTTTAGATAATCTATACACAATTACAAAAATTGAATCCCTCCCCCTCTTAGTCCTAGGAAATCCTAAAACAAACTCCATACTAATATCCTCCTAAGGTGCACTAGGACAGGAAGTAGAGTATATAAACCATGTGGATTAAGTTTAGATTTCGCTTTCTGGCATGTCACACATCGTTGTACAAACCTTTTGACATCATGCCTCATCTTAGGCCAATAAAAGTGATAATTCAACATCATGAAGGTCTTTTCTCTCCCAAAGTGTCCCATTAATACTCCTACATGAGATTCCTACAATAAAAGCAAACGCACGGACGAATCTGGAAATACACAATTTGTTAGCACAAAATAAGAATCCATCATGAATATGGAACTTATCCCATCCTCTCTTATCTTTACATTTAGAATATGGTTCTGAAAATTCATGGTCAGAAGCATATAAATCTTTCAAGCCCTCTAATCCGGGTACCTTTACTTCCAATTGATTTAAAAGTACATTCTTTCTAGATAAAGCATCAGGTACCACATTCTCTTTTCCTTTTTTGTACTTAACAACATATGGGAAAGTTTCAATGAATTCTACCCACTTAGCATGTCTACAATTCAGTTTAGTTTGTCTTTTCAAATATTTCAAAGCTTCATGACTAGAGTGAATAACAAATTCTTTAGGCTAAAGATAATGTTGCCAAGTTTCAAGTACACGCACCAAAGCATACAACTCTTTATCATACACAAGATAGTTTAGTTGAGTACCTCCTAGTTTCTCACTAAAGTATGCTACGGGTTTTCCTTGTTGCATTAAAACGCCACCAATACCTATCCCACTAGTATCACATTCAATTTCAAAAGTCTTAGTGAAATCAGGCAATGCAAGCAATGGTGCTTCAATTAATCGTTTCTTTGGTTCTTGAAAAGCGTTTTCCTATGATGTACCTTATTCAAATATAACACCCTTTTTAGTTAACTCATTTAATGGGTAGCAATGGTGCTGAAATTTTTAACAAAACGACGATAAATGCTAGTAAGACCATGAAAACTTCTAACTTAACTAACATTCACAGGTATAGGCCAATTCTTAATTGCTTTAGTTTTAGATTCATCTACTGCAATGCCTTATCCAAAAACAACATAACCTAAGAACATAACTTTATTGGTGCAAAAAGTGAATTTATCTAAATTAGCATATAATTTCTCACTTCTAATATGAACAATGTGTTCATCCATCGTTCTGCTATAAATCAATATATCATCAAAATATACCACAATAAATTTGCTAATGGATGCTCTTAAAATATGATTCATGAATCGCATGAATGTACTAGGCGCATTAGGTAAATCAAACGACATTACTAACCACTCATACAATCCAAATTTTGTTTTAAAAGCAGTCTTCCATTCATCACCAAGTTTCATCCTAATTTGATGGTATCCACTTCTCAAATCAATTTTAGTGAATATAACAACACCACCAAGTTCATCTAGTATATCATCTAACCTAGGAATATGATAATGATATCTAACAGTGATGTTGGTAATAGCACGACAATCGACACACATTCTCCGTGTACCATCTTTCTTAGGAACAAGAATTACAGAGACAGCGCAAGGACTAAGACTTTCGCGTACATACCCTTTCTCAAGTAGCTCTTGCACTTGGCGCTGAATTTCTTTGGTTTCCTCCGGATTGATGCGGTATGGTGGACGGTTTGGAAGTGATGCCCGGATACTAGATCAATTTGATGTTCTATTCCGCACAATGGTGAAAGTCCCGCTGGAATCTCCTCTGGAAACACGTCTTTAAAGGCTTGCAAAAGAGAGAAAATACCACTAGGAAGAGAGGTTAAATCGTCAGTTGAAAGCAAAACAGTTGCATCTTTGTACACAAGCACAAAGTGCATCTTTGATGGGTCATTGTTCACATCTCTCAAATCTGATTTGTGGCTAACATAACCAGCCCTCTCTCACTCTTACTTTTTCCTCTCATATTTGGTTTGTGGCTCTCACTTACCGATGTGTGGAAGTCTCTCTTTTCTTTTTTTACCCTCATTTTCAGCAAATTTCTTTTACTGAAATTCAGCATGTATTTGACTAGAAGTCATTGGATTAAGCTCATTTATCTTTCTCTTCTACTTAAAAGCTTATCTATTGGAACGGCCATCATATTGCACACTTCTATCATATTACCATGGCCTTCCTAACAGCAAATGACACACTGTTATAGGCACCACATCACACTTAACAGTGTCCTCATAATCACCAATCTTGAAAGTAACATGCACCACAACCTGAACCTTTACATATCTACATTCTCTAAACCATTGCACATGATATGGACATGGATGTTTCAGCATCTTTAAACCAAGCGTCTCACATAATTCAACACTAACCAAGTTATGACAACTACCACCATCAATAATAAGTTTGGTTACCTTGTTGTTTACCTTGGCTTGGGTTTGAAACAAGTTGAATTGCTGTGGATGTGCATCTCCTTCTTGTGCAAGCATGTTTAAATTTTTAGTGACAACTAATGCCTCTCCTGTTTCATAATTCAACACATCAACCTCTTCATTGTCATCCAATACATCCTCATATCTCTCTTTTTTTATGACTAAGCTCAACCTCATATTCACTTGCGGGTTCATATTCTCCATCTTCCGTCACAAGTATAACTCGGTTGTTGGGAGACTCTCTAGAAATATGTGCACGCCCAAAAATTTGAAGCATTGGATTTCTCTACTCTTTGTGGTGGCCTCAATCGAGGATGTAGGGGATGGAGTAGCCTTCTTCTTACTTGGTGTAGGTGCTGATTTTACAATTGAGGAAGAGCGAGCATTAGTATTTAAATTAGTATTAGCTGAAAGTGTACCTCATCCCAAATTGAAACGTGTGTAAGATCGAGAAGGCCGACTAGAGGGGGGTGAATAGGCGGTTTAAAATTTTTCTTCTAATTTAGGTTAACAACTGTGACTTATCAAATTGTCTAAAGCAAGTTAAGCAATGTAGCAACTAACTCAAGTTAAAATGGCTCAAGTGATCACTAGCACAATATGAATTATCCAAAGAACAAGAACAATTCTAGTCTAGGACAAAGTATGCTACTCTAATCACACAAGCAATCAAATGATTCTAATGAAATAAATTATTTGAATGTAAATGAAGCACAAGAGAGCAAACCACAAATGACACGATCACTTTTTACCATGGTGATCGGAGACTTGCCGGTCTCCCCTAGTCCACGTTGAGGTAAGCCCGAACGAATCGGACCGACTCCACGAATTGAGCCTAATCACCTCGATCACTAGTGGTAGCCCTTTCCCTCTCCGGGTAGGCGAGCTCCAAGCCTTCACAATCTTGTCGGGCTTTCTCACAACCTTCTTGAGAAGATCACCGAACCCTCCGCCAAGCCGTCTAGGTGCCGGCAAACACCAAGAGAATGAATCACAGCGGGTTTGATCACACTCAAGTGCCAAATGGATCAATCTACGGATGCAATGCACTTGAATTCACTCAACTATCTCAATTGAATGCACTAGAGATGAAATGAGGTGTGAGAGATTGCTCTATACTCAAGGATGCTCAGTAATGGTTCAACAACATGTCCTTGTGCTGGTGGAGTCGAATTTATACCCCCACAAAACTCAAATAGCCGTTGCAATTAAAAATCAAAATTCAGGGAAATCGAAACTACCGCAGAGGGTTCAGAACGGCTATGTCAGAAAGTCAGAAGTAACTGTTGGACAATGAGTGCGGTACTTCCGCCGTTGTAAGTGCAGTACTTTCGGAATCTCGGAAGTTCCAATTTGACCCCGGAACTTCCGATCTCAGAGAGTTGAAGTTTTGAAAAGGTTACTCTCTGGAAAAAAAAGCTCCGCTTTCATTTGCCGGAACTACCGGCCTTGCGGTAGTTTCGCCGTTCAACGTGCGGTACTTCTATTTTCCGAGAGGCTAAGTTCAATTCTGGTCGCTCTCTGGAAAAAATGTTCTGCTCGGGAGCCCGGTACTTCCGGCCGATCGGAAGTTCCGCGAGTTTAACTCCAGTACTTCCGGCCGATCGGAAGTTCCGCTCTTTGAACGCCGGTACTTCCGAAATTTCTGACAATGCACAGTTTTATTTCAGGTTTATTTCTAAGTGCATGCATGATCCTAAATTGATCCATAGGGCACATAAGCATATGATCAAGCATTAACCAAGATTCCTCTTAATAGTACGGCATCTAACCTATAATCCGGTCTTCCAACCGTTCTTCAAAGACCGGTAAAATTAAAAGAGCCCTAAACTATATACCTTGTTGTATTGGAACTCTTTGAATCTTGTGACATCTTTTTGTGAGCCTCTTTCTTTGCCTTTGAGAGTAATCCTTTCAACACTTAGCACACAAATTAGTCCTATGATCACATAATATCATTAATTACCAAAACCGATATTTTTAGGGGCCTAGATGCTTTCAACGTGCTTTGGTGGCATTAGAGGATGATGATGGGACTTTCAAATTGAAGGATGCCGTCCTTGGTACTGGTTTTATATCTTATAATAACTACTTCTCCGCCTTGATCGCTTGATGCACCAAATCAACAACAGTATTGTAGTGCTGATATTGCACAATGCGTTTAATGTTTTTATTTAGCCCAAACAGAAAACGTACAAGTGTTTGCTTTTCATCTTCGTACACATGTTCCGTAATCATAGCTTGCTCCATATCCTTGTAGTATTCCTCCACCGAGCGACCTCTCTGTCTCAAATTCTGTAGTTTATCAAAAAGATCACGTTTATAAGTGTTAGGAACAAAGCGTGCTCTCAGCTCTTGCTTCATTTCAGCCCACGATGCAATTGGTGGTTCCCCCATTATCTTCTCTTTGGTTCAATTATTGCTCCCAGCAAATCAATGCATACCCATCAAACTCAAGTGATACTATGTGTAGCTTCTTCTCCTCTGAAAAATTGTGCATCCGGAAGTTCTTATTTACCTTGAACTCCCATGTGAGATAGACATTTGGATCAGAAGCACCTTCAAATTTAGGAATAGTGAATTTGAGTTTCCCAAATTTCTCCTCCACACGTGGGTCATCATGATGACGGCCATGGCGTTGGTAGTTATCGTTGCGGTGCAGCCAAAAGTCGTCGTTGAAGTCCTCAATGTGGGTGGCACCGTCGCGCCCACGGCCACACCTACGACCGCGACCTCTCTATTGGCCATGGTCAGTACCCAAAATACCCCCCACGCCCAGGAAAAGATGGTCGAACCGCGTTGGCAGCGGCTCGATCTGCTTGAGCTTCTCTAGCGAACCGTGCAGCCCTCTCCTCATCGATCTCATCAAGCTCAACACCTCCTTCATGGACGCCAACTGGCCCCGTTTTTTTTGAAGCTCCTCTAGTATCTCCTTCCTCAAGATACTCATGTTGTTATTCAACTAAGTGTTGAAATCATTCGTGAGCTTCTCAAGGTTCGCCTGGGTCACACATGCTTGTTCTCTTTCTTTCCCTACCATGATTAGTGCAAACAACAAGACAAACTATGTACGTGGATGTGGAAAGTTTTATTTGTGGAATTCACTCAACCTCACCTTCTCTTACCGACCGAATTTCTTATGCGTCCTTGATGGAATTGAAGAGCTGCATGCACTTTGGTGACGGTAGACAACACAAAGTGGTAGATTAAGCGAATTCAATTGCACAAGCACTGTTATAACAATGGCTTATATGTGGATCTTGAAGGAAAAATATCAACCTATGCAATCTGAAGTTCTTGATATTGTTAAGTAATAGTCCAAGCTAGAATACTTTGTCTAATTGCTGATCCAAAAGATTTAAGTGAAGTGTATGAACGCACACGCAAAGATCAATGTGACTCAATGCAAACAACAGAATGAGCTAATTGAAAGAATCTAAAACTAATGATTAAATAGCTCGTTTTGCACCAAGTACTAGGAGAGACGCTAGTCAATTGCAAGGATAAGAATAGAGGGCACAAGATTGCTCAAGAATCGTTCTCACCTTTTTTTTTCTCTCTCTCTTTTTGCTCGCCTCTTTTTTTTGCTATCCTGCCACTGACCCAAATCTCTTCAAATCACGTTTTTGAGTCTATTGAGGTATATGGGTCACAAACTTTTTGGGGAAGGTAGGGGTATAAAGATAATTAAAAGATACTCTCTCTCTTTCTCTCTAAACTCTAAATTTTTTTGATCGGCCGAGTGGGTGATGCACAAGCCAATAATGTTCAGTTGAAACTTACTAATTCCAGAGTAGCCCCGATGCAATATCAATGACTAGTCTCAAGTATTCAAAGGATTTAAGTGAAGCTCGATATGTATGCTGTTCGGTTATTGCGCAAGGCAATCAAGGAAGTAATTCCGAACATAACTCTTCTCTTGTATTTCGAAAAGAACTTCCCAAGCAGAACTCAGAAAGAAACTCTCAAAAAGGAGTCTCAGATATGAAGCTCCAAGAGTTGGATTCGGACTCTACTTCCCCTAATGGAATTAGGATCGGACACCAGCGATTGTTTTCAAGTTTCATGTGGACACAAGATCAGGTTATGTGAAGGAACATGACGATCAGCACCTAAACAAAATTCCAATGGACAAAATTTTAACAAAACTCACGAAAAATAACAGATGCAAAAATTAGGGTTTAGATTTTTTAGCTTTTTTATGTATAGGAAAAAAATAAATCTAACTACGAGTAAATTGATCGTACCGTGTCAACCGTGCTTTGATACCAAGATGATACGGGGTGCCCAATCTTCACGACGTAGGATCAATGACAATAACTTGGATCCGTGCAACCTGACGAACCAATGGCGCCAACCATTGTTAGAATAGTAACTTGCGATAAAAGAATTCGCCTAACCACATGCTCGTGATCCCATCTACCCGACCACATAAGTAGACGTTTCGTCGCTCCTGCAAATCACAAGGAATCATAAGAACAATAGGGTTGAGAATGCCCAATTCCCATCTATGTTGTAGTATATGCCAAACCCTGGGAAGAACAAGCGTATAACTCTCTGAAAATAATAGATTGATTTCTGTGATCTGTCGTTACAAAAGGGGGACCATGGTATTTAACTCACGCACCCACAGATCAATGGCTCACAGGCCTAATGCCAACTTGCATCATGTTCGGCCAAGATATCCAAAACACAATCCTATACGGACTCAAAACCGAAACCAGCAATGCTAAAACAAAAGCACGTGGTCCAAACACATAGCCTAATCAAGGTGCTTAATCTCATAGCTTCGGCTAGACTTGATGCACGATTGTGGGTTTTAAGCCACATGAGTTGGGCTTTTGTTCTTGCTGTGCTCACCAACCGAAGAAAGCCACCAACTCCTTGCGTGTTGCCTTGAGTTTCTTGCATGCACGTGCTTACCCATACCATCTTCTGTAGCACAGGCCATTATACAAATTTGTACCTCAATATCATCTTTATTCTCATTATCTTCTCAAGCTTCTTCTCGTATAAATCTGAGAACAATTAAATAGCAACTATTATGTAGTATATTATTTTCATATAAATTAAAACCAAATTCAACTAGGAGCGAGTTTACCTGTTGGTTAATATTTTCAGCCCATGCTCGCGTAATCGGACCAATCGGAATGTCCTCATCATCACCTTGCGAGAGCGGTCACTCATTGGAGGGGCCATTCGGCGGGTGGCGAGTTGGCTTTGTCATCGGTGGCAGTGGTGCTGCTCATGTGGCATCGACGGCAATGCTAGCGTGTGTGCTCGGTTTTGCTGACCATGGCCACAGCGTTCATGCACGGGCTATTTCATTAGAGCTGAAGAAGAGAAGAGGTGTCTGCACGAATCTAGGAGTATTCCCTAAGATTAAAAATTCGACTGATTTGCCAAAAGTTTTCATTCTACTATAGCGTTTTCAATGTTTTTTATTTCCACCATCAAATATCCCTCAGAATACTAAGGCCCTGCTCCAAACGGTTTTAGCTTCTGGCTTTGTTTTTGGCTTTGAGTTTATTTAAGTCGGTAGCCACTTGTAACACGTCAACTTCTAATTTCAACTTATTTTGATTTTTTTTTGCCTTTCCTTTTTTTCTCCTTATTCATTTGCATTATCTGTGAGGATATAACAGTTTTTTTTTCAATTTTGGGTTGTGGCTTATGGCTTATGATTTTTGAAATCTAACTGTTCGCGAGAGATAGTACGAAAAGAAAAACAGGTGGTTGATGCAGGACCTGTTTGTTTGTTAGTTAATGCACTAATGATAGTTAGATGGAATAACTAGCGAGGAATCTGCGTGTTGATCTAGCGGCCAACTTTTTATCACCCTAGGGACATATGCAGGCTTTAGTAGTACAACTCTCTACTGTGATTAGAACGAATGCAGATTGGCTGCAGTCCTTGACGACTACAAACCTACGGCATGTGATGTGGGCGCTTGGATCAAAAATGGATTGCTCAGATCAAACGAGGGGAATAGTGGATGATTTTTTTTTGGTCACCTCCAACGTATGTTTTTTGGGAATGATTACCCATTGTGGTTAGGTGTTTTTTTGTTTTACCAAATCAATCGATTTTTTAACCGTTAGATCCACACTCCCCCAAACTGCTTTAGAAGCCCACAACAGTACAACATCCACCAAGGCCTACCCTATGAGCGTCACGACCAAACGCAACTCCTGCCACCCCTGCTGCCACAAGAGTGCTGCCTAGTACTTCCTCACCGGCGCCGACGAGGACCACAAGGAGCTCCCTTGTGCCTATCTGTGATGCCTCTTCTCTTTCCCACGCTACCTCGCACCATAGCTCCTCCTCCCACTCATCTTCTTCTCCACCTCCGACGCCCTCTTTAGTCAAAGCCATAAGTTTAAACTCTTTAAAGCGGATCTAAGACTCTGTTTGGAAAGCGCAGATTTTTCATATTTCATGCTATTTAATTTTGGCGCCCCGAACAACCCGAAACCGTTTTAAAAAGGGCAGGAGAGCCAGTCGTCGCTTCCCCCACCGCAGTCGCAGCACACCTTTGCTTCTCTTCGATCTCCCGGCATAAGCCACGCTCTCTAATCCCCGCACCCGCTTCGCCATGGCGGCGCCTCCCTCCCAGGCCATTCCTCTGCCTGCGCCGGCGGGTTTCGACCCTCTCGACCCCGACGCCGATCCGCCGCGCTGGGCGCTCACGCAGGACCAGGTGCGGGACTGCAACGAGGCGCTCAAGGTGTTCGAAGAGAAGCTCAGGGACGATGCCGAGATTTACAGAGAGTTCGGAACCCTTCCGGTACAAACTTCCACTCCATCTCCTTCGTTGTGATAGCTCGGCTCGGCACTAGATTATCTTTCGGCTACCATCATCATCATCATCTTCTTCTTCTTCTTCTTCTTCTTCTTCTTCTTCTTCTTCTTCTTCTTCTTCTTCTTTTCTGTTCTTTTCTTTTTAGAATCACGTCCGTGATGAAAATTGAAACTCAACGTCTTTTCGGCCCGGCAACTATTCATTCAATGTCCAGTATGTAAAACATACTCGGTAATTTTATAAAGCTGCTATGGAAGTATTTCATGTTTCATGATAAAATTTTCAGGACAGAAAGGAAGTGAACAAGAAAACAGAAAAGTTCACTGTTGCTCGCGATTATCTGGAAAGAAACCGCCACGACGATGTCTTGCCATGTGAGCATTATGAACTTGTGTGACCTCCAAGTGGAACTATTAATCTGAAATAACTTGGAATCTTTTCTTTAGTTGATGAAAACAGGGTACGACTGCAGTCACCACCAGGCGACGACTACATCAGTGCAAGCCTTATAGAGGTAAAAATGGCATATTACCTCGTATTTACTTTTATCTATGTTTTCCCCTTGTTTCTAATCCTAATTGTGCTTGTGCCATATAAAATATGCAGACTGATGGCGGAGATCAGACAAAATTCATTTGCGCTCAATGTCCAATAAAAAATACATTCCAACATTTCTGGCAGATGGTCTATGAAAGTTGCTCTCCTGTGATTGTTATGGTCGCCCCATTTGACAATGATATGGTGCTAATGTTGAACACTCCTGAGTTTTCATTGAGTTGAGCTAATATTCGGTTGCTCTTTAGGCCAGTCTCAGTGGAGGTTTCATGTCCCAGTTTCCAACACATCCATATTTTGGAAACAGTGCAGAAGAGTTTCATTCCCATGAAACTCTCTCTACTCCCATGAAACTTTTATCATCTCTCTCTTCATCAATACAGTGCCATGTCAGCGTATTTAATGCCCATAAAACTCCATAAAACCCCCACTGAGACTGACCTTATACCTCCATTATTTTTGGCTCTACCACAGCCTTGTTACTCCACATGTTCACCTATGTCCTACGAGTGTTGGGCTATTTTATTATCACTTGCATGCAGATATATTACGCCACAAGTTTTGGGCCTTTTTGTCTTTTCCTCCTTCCTGAACACATAGATGATTACATTGACTGTTGCGCAGATATATCTTTCAACTTGCTAAAAAAAAATCAAATATTGTAGAATATTGGAATTTGTGATCGCCTGTCAAAGTGCAGCATGGGAAGTAGTGTAACCTGATTTGGTGGGCTTGCAATTTACCTTTGCCTGGCTATTTCACGACTTTTGATGTTTGAAGTTTATGTCAAAAACAAAATAAGGAATAAGACTGTTTGCAATTTGGGTGTTGATAAATATCATCTAAATGTTTTCTTCCTAACTATCATCTAGATTTATGACAATTGAATTAGAGATCCAACGGCCATGATTTCCCCCCCCCCCCGGCCTCCAAAAAAAACTCTCCTCTCCAAAAAAAAAGGGGCCGTTGGATGATAGGAAGAAAATATTCGGATGATGAGTAGACACACTCTTGCAATTTTAAGCAAATTGTGGTCCAAATGATTCAGTAGTATAGCAGAGTGATTACTTCATTGGGTATATTTGCAGTCCCCATTGATGTTTTTGATTCACCATTTATGATTTTGAGATATACATTTACCGGATGATACATATTCCTAATGGCATGCTTGTAGACTTGTTAGGAGGAAGATCTGCTGGGTTTTTTTTAATCTTGTTGATACAATTTGAAGTTTCAACTATTTCCATTGATTAAAGCCTATTAAATAATTTAAATAAATGGCAGTGTCATTATTATCTTCCATTGAACGAGGGAACAGGAGATCACGGAAATTTTGACATTAATATCACGAAGACAAGACAAGATGGTCAGTTAGTGTTGCGTGACGTGGAAATACGATGGAATGAGGTAAAGATATATGATGAATTTTTTTCGGTTTATGGTTTATGTCTTATGGTTTTTTCTGAACAAATAAATGAGACGGCTTCCCTGTCACCTTTTTGAAGCGGTCTATTGGGATAGCATTTTCGAAGCGGCTTATCGGTATTCGATTCGTTCACATAAGCGCTCACGCTAAGGCCAAAAATATCAGCTATAACCTAAAAAAACCTACCCATATAATGGCTGCTGTGCACTGCTTACTTTCTTTTTCTAGTTGATGGGTGTAGCAGCAAGTGGCTATTCCATTCCATGTTTTGCATCATATTCATATAGCATAAATATCAAGATGAAGAGTTGTTCTTGTTCATAGAGGCGTAGATGTTAGTTAGGATCTCTTAATAGCTATGTTGCATGGATACGGACATGTGTGTCCGACACGACATGACATGGACATAGGGATTCGCCATTTCCCTAAAAACAGCTATATATATTAATAAAAATAATATGGCATATGTATATAAATACAAGAGAATGAAGTATTGAAGTGTAAGTTGCAAATGTAAGCATTTAATCATGGAAAATTGCAATATGTACCTTATGCTCTTGGGTTAGGATGAATGAATGATGCACTGAACACCTTATGCTAAGCATGGTTGTATGACATGCAAACCCACATGGCCATATCCCCATCCAAACCCACATGGCCATGTCCCCATCTAAACCCACATGGACGCATGGCCATGTCCCTATCCCTAACATATTCCTCCCCCTCCCCATTATTTCTTCCCTTTGAAGCCTTCCCTTTTTCTGCACTTCACTTCTTTCCTCAGCCCTCATCTTTTTTGTACCATTCTCCCAGTCCAGATTTTTTCCTTCATCCATAGCCTCTCCTTCCTCGCTGAAACTGTACCTCTTTCATTTTTAGGAGATGGATCCAATTGATCTAAACACCAAGCCATTGTGGAAGCATGTTGATATTCTAGAAATATTTACAGGTGGTGTTGGGAATGTGTGATTCAGATGCAAGTATTGCGCTCGAGAATACTGTGGAAGCTACTACAAAGTTAAAATACACTTGCTTAAAATATTGAGTGCCGGGATCAAAATATGCCCAAAGCTAACAATAACTATCGATGAGGCTAGAGAAGAAAACTAGGAGTCTCTTCACTCTCTTGTTGTTTTTATGTCGTATTTGTGCAACATAGTCTATCATGCATTCATGCTCTTCATTTAGTCTTATCATGCTTTTCATTTAGTCTTGCTGGTTGCTGGTTATGTTGTAATATTGGTAATGTTTACCCTACGAACTAATATTTAATGTTTGTCTTGTGAATTTATCAACTATCTTTCTCAAACTTTTCTTTAAGTTCTTCTCAAAATCAGACATGAACACAAAAGCACATTACTCTAGGTTCTCCCAATCCCCAAATGCCACAAGGCAATATGGAAAATTCGCTCGGCTGTGTGCCATTCCTTGCGTGCCATTCCACTTGGTCTAATACCGCATGGCTGCACGGGAGAGCCTCCAGGCACAAAGAAAAACCACTACAATCGGCGTAGAGAGGGAGAGGGACGGAGTCGAGGCACGGGAAGTTGCCGGCGTAGAGAGAGAGGGAGGGAGAGGGATGTAGTCGAGGCAATTTGCTGGCGGCGGTGAGTGGTCACGGGAAGGAGTTGGGGCTGCCCGCCGGGATCTGCAGTCGGGGCCGCCCACCGCCGGGATCTAGAGTCGTTAGTGAAGGTTTCAGTTTAGTTGTTTGGGGTCAGTGCAGCACAATATGTCCTATTATCAATGTTAGAAGACCTCTTCCGACCAGTATTTAATGTAGCCATGCTGAGCGAGATGTCAAGTCAACCGTGTCATACATGTTAACTGCACCATTTATCAATACTAGTCGAAGGCACACATGATGTTGCAAGTTACAGTGCAAAATAATTCCAATTTTTTTTAAAAAAGTTCCCTGATTGAATGTACTTTATTGGAAAAACAGCAACCCAATTAATAGATATAGCTAATTCCTAATGTGAAAAGAGGAGAGAATGGAGGTCTGTAAACTTGCAATCTTACTTCCTTCCGTTTCACTAATATTTTCGGTTCTTTGATTGTTTCCCTACTTTTTGTACTTTTCTCTCCATGTTTACTTTCTTCTCTTTCTCCTTAACATAATTGTACAAGAACAGTTGCATTGTTATGCTGAAGAAATCTATAATGGAAGTATCTACCAACTGATAATTCTTCATGTTTCAGTCAGATAGAGTACACACTGTTCTCCACATTCAGTACCCTAAATGGCCGGACAAAGGGGTGCCAGAAGACAGTACTGCTGTACGACAAATTCTAAAAAGATTATATTACATTCCAA
The DNA here is from genome assembly GCA_017311315.1 of Dendrocalamus latiflorus. NCBI lineage: Eukaryota > Viridiplantae > Streptophyta > Magnoliopsida > Poales > Poaceae > Dendrocalamus > Dendrocalamus latiflorus. The sequence goes on along the minus strand of CM029641.1, from coordinate 3,429,476 downwards.
GGGAGCATCCAATAATTGTACATTGCAGGTTTGATTGAAATTGATGGCATGCTTCCTTGTTCACCCTTTCCCGTACTCAAACTCATCACTATTTATTGCGTCCTCTTTCTGCAGTGCAGGCGTTGGAAGAACTGGTACATGTATCACCGTACTGAATACAATAGAGAGGATTTTACTTGGTGAAAAGGCTGCTTGGAATCTTATTGAAACTGTCAGAAAATTTAGATCCCAGCGAGTTGGAATGGTTGAAAAAAAGGTATGTTTGTTTTTTCTTTGTTTTTATCCCTAGCTCAGTTTACAATATATACTCTTAACTTGAGAAAAGTATCAGTAGATTGGAGTTACGACTTGCTCACCAAAAGCCTTTAGAATTGCTTTCTCAGTGCTCACAAAAAGGATGACTAGCTAGTACTTATTTGCTAAATTAGATTCTGTGAATAATGCATGGATGGTGATAACTACACTGAACTTGATAGCTAAACCTTTTACATGCAACGTTTCGCTATTGATGTACAGATGCCTCATGTACTAGATAGATATTCTTTTTTGCTTGGTAATGGGAATATCAAGCTAGCAGGAAGCAATTGCTGAATTCAGGGTGTTGATTGGGAAGTCCTGAATTCTGAATAATAAAGGTGTTTTAGTCAAATAATGCCATCCGCTGATTGAATGCCTAACAGTGATACAAATAGATTAGCTACGAACACTACCATCAAGCTGTCCTAATGGCAGCTTCTTCTGCCTTGCAGGAACAATACAAGTTTTGCCATCGTGCAATTGTGGATGAACTGAAAGATCTGGTATCAAACTGAAGATACTGAATTGTTATCGAGGTAAGTTTCCTGCACAAACAAGTATGAAATATCACTGTGTCGGTCATACTGTACAGTCGCCTGTGTACAAGATCGTAGTCACAAACATATACTTGCTTGCATCAGTAGTATAAAGACCTCACATTTCTTCTCATTTCATGTTGCTTCCTTGTAGGCAAAGTAATGTCAGTCGTATGCGATGGCCTGGTGTATCTCCGTCTGTTGTCCCTCCACAGTTCTTTGAGGTGCAGCAGACATAGAGATTCGAATGTACCAACTATTGTACCTGGTTTTGTATCCACTTGTATTTTTTTCTCTGTAAACCCATGTATGAGCTTATATGGTTGTGAACTTTCCCTCTTGTGAATGGTTATGAACCTTCCCTGATTTGTCGTTTCGATCATAGCTTGTTGTTCTAGCTATGAGCTGAGCATTGAGGGGGAGTTTTTTTTTCTTTCACCCAAGCTTTGAGTTGTAATAGTGGGAAGCTTTGAAAGCTGTAAACTTGATTCAATTCGTGCAGCAAGTGTCCATCTTGATTTTGAAGCAAATTTGCGCCTCCCTTGTTGCTATCTTGGGTCCTTTTTGTTTTTTATCATGCGAATATGATTTGCTTGTGTCTCTTTATTTTATTTTATTTTTGCTTTGATTTGGAGGCGCAAGGGAGTGTAACAATGACAGGATAGCAAAGGCATGCCTTAATCCACCTTCCTGAACTAGAAAATTTCAGAGGTTTAGAATTTCAGGTTGTTCGATGCCTATCAGTGTCACTTTCCCTGTCAAGTAGGTGGTGCCTATCCACCTGCAGTAGATGCATGATGTCTATGGTCCTTGCTTTGCAGTAGTGATACGTTGCCTTCTCTGCTTCTGGAGTGTACATGCTTTGTGCAGTGTGCGCACACTACAGTTCTGATTCCAAAATATTCAATCTATATGATACAATGAGAAATAGCCACAAAACATAAACACATACATTGTTTCTGATTTCCAGCTGAGATACAAGGAGCAACGAGAAATAGCCACAAAACTCTGTGTGCGTGTTTACATTGACTACGGCTGATGGCTTTTGACTAAAAGTAAATAATAGTGGCTGAAAGAAGTGACTTTTAGACAGAGCACGTGGGCAGTGGAAAAAGTGGAGGAGAGATACGTGCGCAAGACTGGAGCAAAAGGAGTGGGTGCGTGATGCGCCGGTCACCTTCTGACTTATCTCTTTAGCGAGACAGGATTGAGAGGAGAGTGGAAGCCGCTTCGAGAAGTTGGGTATTTATATTAGTTTCTAGTTTCTCCAAGCAGAAATAAGAAGTAGAAGTCAATATAAATAGATCCAAAAACAAGAGAATTTTCATAAACACCTGCAGTATATCCTGCTTACCGTAGTTTAGAGGGAATTTTCATAAATATTCAAGTTCGATTCAATGACCGGTAAAGCCCCATCTTTACAAATGAACGCAAATATGCATGTCTAGATATAATACCAGATATAGCACATTTCAGCTAAGACCGTGTTTAGCACTGATACATCGGGTAAAACCGACCTTTAGAGCAAGTTTAATAAGGCTGACTGTGCTAGCTACAAGGGAATCCATGTCAGCATAGTCCTATGTGGAGGGGAGAGAAAAGGAGAGAGAGAGCCAAGCCGACTCCCATGCAAGAGTCAGACTATAGCACAGGAAAAGATGCATTATCCATGCATGTACCCATAGAACTAATTGTTATACCTATGCATGTATTAAATTAGAGAAAATTGATAAAATGCCACTCCTTTGGAGTGGCTTCGATAAAATGTCATCCTCTACATGGCAATTGTTAAAATACCACCCAATATATGATTAACTCTATGATTTGCCCTTTTAGGGGATTTAGCCATTTATTTTTTGTTTTTTATTTTTTTCCACCAAAATTGTATACAAAATTACCCTAATACCCTTCACACAGATGCTGCCGGTGACGCCGATGTCCGTCTCGTCGCTGGACCTGTCCGTCGGCGGGATGGGAGGGCCGGAGCTCGGTGGCCCGTCGCTGGATCTCGACCTCCTCAGCGGGGGTTCGTCGGGGATGCCGTTCCAACTGCCGGGGCCCGTGTCGGATATGGAGCGCCCCATGATGGCCGACATGGCCACGCGGGCCATGGACGAGCTGATCCGGCTCGCGTAGGCCGGCGACCACGTCTGGGTCAAGAGCCCCGGCGGCGACGGGCGGGAGACGCTCAACGTCGACACCTACGACAGCATCTTCTCCAAGCCCAGCAACTCGTTCCGCGGTCCCGACATCAACGTCGAGGGATCCCGGGACTCGGGGCTCGTATTCATAAGTGCCGTCGCCCTCGTCGACGTGTTCATGGACTCGGTGAGCCATCCTCGCTTCTAAGCATTCAATTGATTGCTCCCGTCCATGACGTGCATGCCGTGCTGATTGATTGCTGTCGCAGAGCAAGTGGATGGAGTTCTTCCCTAGCATCGTGTCCAAGGCTCGCACAACTGATGTCCTTGTGAATAGCATGACTGGGAGGAGCGAGTCTCTGATTCTGGTAATGCCATCGAATCAATCGAGCAAATACTTCTTGTTTGCATTTTGGTTGCTTTTACGTGAGATCCTTACTAGAAACTACGAGCAATCTAATGGTGTCGTTGTGCAGATGTACGAGGAGATGCACATCATGTCGCCGATCGTCCCGACGCGCGAGTTCAGCCGGCGGCGCCCCGGGCGTGCGGCGGCAAATCCCCGTATTTTGAGAAGGGTATTAGGGTAATTTTGTATACAATTTTGGTGGGAAAAAAATAAAAAACAAAAAATAAATGACTAAATCCCCCTAAAAGGGCAAATCATAGAGTTAATCATATATTGGGTGGTATTTTAACAATTGCCATGTAGAAGATGGCATTTTATCGAAGCCACTCCAAAGGAGTGGCATTTTATCAATTTTCTCATTAAATTATCAATACCCATGTATGTATTAAATGATTGAGAGCTCTTGTGGAGACAACTTATAGCCAGCTTATTGTATGAGTTGACTGCATCATTATCTTTTGATGACATGAAAATGTATTGGAGGTAGCAGCTATCTGTACTATTAAACTTGCTCTTACAAACGAAGAAAACCCATCCCTTATCCATGCCAGCTCGGATGGGCAAAAGCTCAGCACAGCTCAATCGTCGAGGTTCGCCCAATGGTTCTGTCCCGCGTGTTTGACCCCCTCCTGCCAGCTTACCTCATCCTCTATTTTTCTTAATGACTCCAGCTTTTGTTTTTGTTTTGCAAATATAAAACGTGTCAGCCTACACGGTCTTTGTTTTGTCGTTTTAAATTGGAATGGCTCCATCCATCTAATGTAGTGGTTGAGCAAATATTTGGTCAACCTAAAACAACCAACCAACCACATATGACGCGGTTAGTTTTACCGGGTAGCTAGCTAGCTGCACCTCCAAGTTTCTTGTAATATTTGGGGGAGTTTGGTCTGTAATTCTATATGATTATTGATTGATTGATCTTCTCATAGTCATTATGGATCCTCGTCGCATTTGCCTTGAAGAGAACAATACGCGCATGAATGTTTCACCGCTTTAGTTTCTGAGAAGCCTTCACATGTTCTAGGGCTTGTTCTTTAGCGGCTTTTAGCTTTTGCTACAGTACCTAACTTTTAAACAGAGTATTTTATTAAGCTATGGTTTACAAATTAATTATAGTACATGTTAAAAGCCCAACATCTGTATCAACCAAAATCACAAGCGAGTAGCTCTTTCTCTGAAATCTCTGTCGTAAACAGTTAAAATTCAAAAATTTCAACCAAAAAGTCATAAGCCGCAATCATATCAAACAGGCCCCAAGTCTACTTTAAAATTCACCAGAAGCTTTTCTTGTAACTACTGCCGCACTATAACATACCTAAAATTTTTGGATGAATAGAAGACTAAAATTTTGGATGAATAGAAGTCTTTTTTCCAAAGGAATTATTAAAGACAACAGCAAATGTAAGAGCTAGCAGTATCTGAGTGTTTCAATTTCTCCCTCACATCTTCCTCCCCTCTCCTACCTAGCCTCTAGTCTCTGCCAAGTGCGCTCACCCATAGGCCCAGCCGCCCGGCCCCTCGTTGCCGGCGGCCCAGACCACCACGTGTCCACGTCCATCATTTCCTTCTCCTAAAATATTTCAAGAAGACAAAGAAGAAACAAGATATTTATTGAAAAACTATCGGCCATAGTTCAAAAATATCGGATGTATCTCCTGCCATATTAAAAGAACATGCCATTTGTCCAGGTTTGGGTGGTTTGCCAAATGGTTTTGTTCCGTGTGTTTGACCCTCTCCTGCCAGGTTACTTCGTACTCTATTTTCTTTATGACTTCAGCATTTGTTTTTTGTTTTGCAAATTGCAAGAGACGGCCATAGATTACTGTAACTTTGTATGTCTGATTTCATGCAAACAACGGGGGGATACTCAGCTCGTACGCGCGAAACTTCTTTCTTTTAAAGTAAGTGTAACTATAAAACGAGCCAGTCTTCGAAAAATATAAAATGTGTCAGTCTACACGGTCTTGTTTTGCCATTTTAAATTGGAATGGCTCGATCTATCTGATGTAGTGGTTGAACAAATGTTAGGTCAACATAAAACTATCAACTACATAGTGTGTGTCATCCCTATATTATAAACCGGGGAAATCCGACCTCTCCCACGCCACGTCACCGCTTTTTCAAAACGGCTCCTGAGATTTTCAAAATAGTATAAAGGTCCTCGGTTTTATAAAAAAGTCCCTGCCACATTATCAAATTCGCAAAAGGCCCTCTACTTTCACAAAATTACATATGGATCCTTAAATTTTTCAGGGAGCCCTCTTTTGCTTGATAAAGTCCTGCGGTTTTCACGAAATTACATATGGTTCCTTGTGTTTTTTGCAGACAAGACCTCCGATTTTTCTCAAAATACGTACGAGCCCTTGATTTTCTTCACAAAATTGCGTATGGACCCTTAAATTTTTGGGGAGCCCTCCTTTTGCTTGATAAAGTCCCATGATTTTTGTGAAATTACATACGGGTCCATATTTTTTAGATAAGATCTTCGGTTTTTATAGAAATTCGTACGAGTCCTTGATTTTCCTAGAAAACCCTCCCCACGAATATATATTACACGGCTAATTTTATTGGGTAGCTAGATGCACCTCGAAGCTTCTTGTAATGTTTGGAAGCAGTTTGGACTATAATTCTATATGATCACTGCTTATTGATTGATTTCTCATAGTTATAATGTACTCTCCTTGCATATCTCGAAGAGAGCAATACGGAGCTATTCACATATTTGACACAGTAGCTATCTCTTTTTTTTTTCATATTTGACCTTCAAACACCTATTTTTGCAAAACTAATTTCGTCTCTAAGCTCGAAAGGCATGACACGCGACACCTATCACCTACCACACCTAGAGAGCTCGGTAGGAGCGGGGGCATGCGACAGCACAGGCTAGCGTGGGGGGCGAGGGTGCATGCACGACAGCAAGCGGGCCCAGGCGCTGTCGAGCTCCAACTACTCGGCAACTACCTACCAAGCCGCGGCTAGGGTGGGGGGAGGGGGCTCGGGGGCTGTAGCGCTCGGTTGCAGCAGCAACTCGACAGCATCATACGATCAATTTAGTTTTTTTAATAAGGTGAATATCTATGCAAACTGGTTAAAAACCCGTGATTTGATACACATTAAGAAATCTTATTATGCAGTCACTGTTTTGTTCATGTGTGTATAGAAATTTGTTAGAAAGGTGGAAAGAAGGTTTGGAGGGGTAGATAAATCACCATCACCAACTTCTATGTTACGTAATAGAGATACATTATTGCAAGTAATCACTATTGTTGTGGTTATGGATCAAATAGTAAACAATGGGGCCACGGGGAGGCCACAAAGGGGCTTCCTGAAGCCTTAGAAACCGTGGAGATGATGTATAGAATGTGTATGCATTACATAGCTTTATCTCTGAAAAAATGAGTCTCCCCTCTTATGGCACTCTGAAGCACATATTTATAGCCATGAGGAAATTACTTACACAAGCACCCTATCTGGATCTACAATTATAGGGGCAATCACGTCTTTTCCCCTACGATAGCCCTTTTGGGCCAGCCACGTGGTCATATTATTGTTGAGTCTCTTAGTGCAATGGATTGACTTGGCCAAGGTGGGGGGCTACTCCTCCAACAATAGTCTCTCATCGTTAAAGGGTCTCGATTTCTGTGTGCCGAGGCCATTTTAGTTGTTACTTGGCCCCCTCCATCTCTTCGACCCATCGAATTGTCGCCTCTTTGAATTCCCTTCTGATTCTCGCCGATAGCATTGGCGTGCGTGACACTGGAGACCAGGGCATATGTGGTGACGGTTTCTCTTTAGGTCATGCAACATGGGCCATTGCACCAGTTACAACGTCATGCATGTCAATTCGATTCTCACACCCGCTATGCCGGCATTAAATGGCATTGTTGCATTCTGTACTTAATTGCCATGGTAACTCCATTTCTGCCTTTGCGCTTCCTCTCTCACCTGCCTATCACTGCTTGCGATCTTTCTCATCGGCGTCACTTGTTCTTCGTGGAAGTTTCACCGTTCACCTTCTCCCCGCCCTGCGTTTGCTTGTTGAGATGGGTTGTGGAAGTGACTGTAGCGGCTGTAGTGGCACGTCAGTGCCGTCGAGCAGCCACACCAGTGGAGATGAGCGTCCTGAGGCCACCGCTGGCAAGCACTAGAAGGTGTCAAAGAAAGTAGGCGGTGTGTTCGTGAACACACTCAGCCCACCGCTCACAACATATGAGCTAGTGGAGTCCCTCATGTGCAACAGAAAGCTTTCATCCCGCGAGGTCGTTCGCCTCCCTGGCAGCAATGAGATCGTGCCACGGCCACAGGAGGATGAGACACTAGTGTTTGCCATACCCCTATCTTCGACCCCTCCTGCCTCGGTAGAGCCCAACACCAGCCTAGATGAACTTAATGGGCTTGGTGACCCCGAAGCGGAGGAGAACGGGGTGACAAGACTAACAACAATGATGATGACAATGACAATGGCAACAACAACAATGATAACGATGATGATGTTAATCATCATGTTATCAATCTGCATGATTTGGATGCGAAGGGAGGCGAGGTGCCTTGCGATGTGGGTCGTGAGGTGGACCCGAGTGAGGGCTAGCCCACCGACGGTCTGGGGCACGTGACTCTAGTGCATCCAGAGGCTGTGCTTTGGACCTTTCGCCAGCCATCCTGATGTCTTCGCTGCCCCCTTGACCTCACCGGGCCATCCTATGAAGCGCGCCCAGCTAGAGACCTCCATAACGGCCCCTAGGACAAGGTTTCGTGTTGCGACGAGTGCGTTGGATGAGGATTTTAGCTTCGAGGGTGGCACGTCTCCACCCCTACCGGTCACCACATTAGGCCCTCTAACGATGACGCCTGCTGGAGGGAACCTCGTGTGAGGTGAAGACGACATGTTCATGCCTGGCTCCAGCCAACATGTTCCAGGTTTCAACTCCTCTTTCTATTCCCACGACTTCACGTGGCTGTCCTCACTATGCTCCCACTATCACCCTTATTAGTGGCACCCCTTGTTTGGCGACGGAGCAATAGTCGTCCAACCAAGAGCTCAACTGGGGGCTCGAAGTCATTCTTGGCATGGAGGATGCCTCACGGATTGGCACTGCGGAGACCATGGGTGCGGAGGATGCTTCCTGGATCAGCACAATGGAGGTCGTGGGCGTAGAGTCGAGGTGGCTGTCCCTAGGGGACTTTGTCCCCTAACCGAATGTGTTTCGTACCCTACGCCACATAGCGGAGTGCGTGAACCTAGCACTTGACTGAAGGGCACTCCATTGGTGCGGCACGAAGCTCCTCTTCGGGGTCCTAGAGGCCAGTGAATCAAAGGTATGCCAGCCCCCCTTCATCTCTTCCCCTTCTCCATTTTTTGTTGTTTTTACTCCATCTTAGTATTGCCGTACCTTCTTGTGTCTTGTAGACAGTTGCCGTAGCACAGGCGGTTTAGACGGCAATGCTCTGGGAGGCTTCGAGCTTGCACCAAGCTGAGAAGGATGCCTAGGCAATGCTCGCCGCTGCTTGCAAGGCTAGAGAGGTGGTGGTGGTCCTGGCCGCTGAGCGTGAGGATCGCATCCACTTTCTTGAGACAGAGGGCGCGAACACCCTCATTGTTGCAAAAGTGGCTATCGCTCAAGCCAGTGCTCGTGCCACAGAGGAAAGGTAAAACTTCCTGCAACAACTCGTCGCTTTGAGGAGGAGAGGGGTCGGTTGTAGTTGGAGGTGATAAAGGTCCATTGCCCCCATGATAAGTCCGTAGTGTTGGTGTAGGGAGGCCATGCAGTCATTGGAAGCCACACTGGCAGATCTTGCGGTCAAAAATCCTCCCACAGTCGCATAGGCCAGAGGACCTTGTAAGCAGCATTTGGCACATTCGCAATGTGTTGGCACTCTCTCTATGGGTGGCTTGTGCATATGGAGATCACTGCTCGTAAGTCATGGCACATATACACCTCGGCTTGTTGCATGTCTGAGGGTGTTAACACATGGGCGAGCTGGTGGACCCACGCCTGGACCTCCCCCCTGGAAACACGACAATGACGCACGTGATCCACACGACGAAGCACTCTGTTCGCACGTTCTGTGAACACATCTGGGGATTTCTGGGCGAAGCTTCCGCAAAGGTGTCACTACGATGTGCGCTTCGAGTAGCTACAGAGGTGGGGGATCCATCGGCATGTGTGAGACCATAGGGTGCGGTGTCGAATACCCTTGGGCTTGCCTATTTTTTCATTTTTGTGACTTCCATGAATATGCTTGATGCTTGTATCGGAGTATCCTTTTTGGGAAATATATTTATCCTTCATTGGCTTCGTCTATTTGCTTCACTCGCCACTTTGGTTGCTATGTCTTGTCTAGGCAGGTACTCGATGAAGACTGACCCTCCATCGCAGAACGTCTTCTCTATCGCAGTATTCATCACTGGATCTGGATGGAGGAGTCTATGTGCTTCTGGGCAAATTTTTGGCCTCGACCACATGTCCGTCCAGATGATTATATAAAGATTGGATGCTCTGACGAGGGCGATTGACGCCCTGCGCCTGTTCTATGTAGCAACGTTTACTTACATAAATAGAATATATATTTTTACTTACATAAATAGAATATATATATTTATATTCTGTGTTGCTTGTGAGTGTGCTGCTCTGAATTTGTCATGTTTATTCAGGTTAATTTAATCATGAATTAAATTCATGACTAAATTCATCACCTGTAAATTCAAGATTAAATTAATTCAAATAAATGTGGCAAATTTGGATCACATAAAATTTTCAAAATTTTACACAATAACTATAATTGTGTTGGGAGGTTTCACATAAAATTTTACAATTTTTGGAGTTTATTTGCTATATATACAAACTTATACAAATATCAAAATTGTATAAATGTTTTAGCAATATTCAGAATGGATAAAATTACCCAAAAATTGCATTGTCAAGTACGTGTGTCGGGAGACTGTACATAAATTTTCATATTTTTTTTGAGCTCATTTGTTATATTTTTAAATTCAAACAATCATTAAGTAAAAAATTAGAGGAGGTAATAAGCCAGCTTAATCATCTGCTATCTCCTCATCAGGTGGCATATGATTAAGCCAGCTGATTAGCAGGCTTAATTATCTGTTTTTATTTAATATTTGTTTAAATTTTTAAATATATCAAATACGCTCAAAAAATTACGAAAATTTATGTACAACTTTCTACCAAAATCTACTTAATAGTTTATTTTTTAGGTAATTTTATCCATTGTGAATATTTCTCAAAAATTCATAAAATTTTGATATTTGTATGAGTTTTTATATATATATAGCAAACGAGCTCTAAAAATTACAACATTTTATGTAAAACCTCTTTGACGCAGTTATAGTTATTGTGTAATTTTTGTAGAATTTTATATTTGCAAATTTGCCACATTTATTCAGATAATTTCATGAATTAACATGGCAAATTCGTACTATATAAAATTCACAAAAAATTGCAGAATAACTATGACTGTGTTGGAAAGGTTTACATAAAATTTCGTATTGTTTGGAGCTTATTTGCTCTATATAAAAACTTATAAAATATCAAAATTTTATGAATTTTTGAGCAACATTCGCAACGGATAAAATTATCCAAAAATTACACCGCGAGGTACGTTGCGTCCGAAGGCTGTACATAAATTTTTATAATTTTTTAATCTCATTTGTTATATTTAAAAATTCAAATAATCTCTAAATACAAAAAATTAAGGCAGATAATTAAGCCGGCTTATTCACTGCCGCCCCCTCATCAGACAGCAGGCCCCCTCACTGGGCGGCAAGCGCCTGCCGTCGGCGGCCTTGTCACGTGTCGTCTCGCCGGCATTGCCGCCCGTCCACCAAACGATAGAAGTGATACTTTTACAAATATGATACACACAGCTAGTTTTGTAACTACAGTACCCATCAGTGCTAAATATTGCTTTAACTCCACATCTGCCGGTCAAGTCTCCTCAGAAAATTCCAATTCAACTGCTCCGCCTCGACCAAAATCTTATTTATACCCCCACCGCCGCGGCGACCCCGACGACTCCCCCCGCCTCCGACCTCGCCCCCCTCACCCTCTCCAGCTCGAAGCGCCGCCGCGAGCAGGAACCCGCCGCAACCACGGGGAACTCGCCTTTGCGCCGCGGCGGCGGCGGAGGCGGGCGCCAGCGCCCGGCCTTCTCCGCCCCGCGGCCTGCGCAGGCTGGGCTTCAACATCTGGACCCCGAAGTCGCCCCGCCGCCGCGGGCGCTCACGCGGGACCAGGTGAAGCACTGCAAGAAGGCGCTCAAGGTGTTTGGCAAGAAGCTCAAGCAGCCGGGCGCGATCTCCCAGGAGTACAAGACCCTCCCGGTACAACCCCCCCTCCTCTCTCTCTCCTCCTCTCCTCCCACTTGGGGGTTTCCTGTGATGGTTCATGGTTCAACCAGTGGCGGACCCAGGATTTTACCAAAGGGTATGCCGTACCAAAATTTTCATATGCAATTCGGTAAAACCATTTGCCAATTCGGTAAATAATTGTAAAATTTGCACCGTAATTCGATATACAAGCACTAAATAATATGATAAGTCTTAAATTCAAGGATTAAGTTGGTCAATTCGGTAAATAATATGATAGGTCATTACTAGATTTGAGCATGAAATATTTTGCATTAAATACTCAAGTCTAGCATTAAGAACTGGATGAAAGTGAAATGCAAAATATAGTCATTCTAAAGCTTCAAACATCTACTATAACTATCCTATAACCTAAGATCTTTGGACATATTAAGCTAGGAATGGGGAAGTCAATTGATAATGAGTCATTAGCGGGAAGTGTTCACAATTCATTGGGCTGCTGTCACTCAGTAGCCACATTACCCCTGCTTATCAACATCCAAATTGTAGTACTTCAACTCCTTTCCCATTTATATTCATTTCGAGTTCTTTTAAGTCTAGAGCAATTTACACCATTTTAAGAACCTTCAAGGACCCTAAAATCTACCAGAATTGGCATACAGCAACCAGCCACTTAAAGTCTTAACCAACCTGAGGTCTGATGCACCACGGATGACATGGAAATTGGTGACGATGTGGCCACTGTTGTCCCAGACGAACCCCGACCCGGACCCTTGCGGCACCTCGAGCACGTCCAGCGTGAAGGCATCCTGCCTACACCAAACCGAAGAACGGCTCCAAGCTTTGCATCAGGGCACTCAAACACCAAACATCGCGTCGAAGCCACCGGGAGAGACCGAGGAACGGGGTTCTACTACCTCACGGCAAGGTTGGTGATGTAGACGACGGAGGGCGTGTTCTCCTGGAAGAGGCGCACGGTGGCGAGCTCGTCGGCCTGCAGCTTCCGCGGCGTGGCGACGACGAACGTGGAGGCGGCGCCCGCATCGCCTAGGATGAGCGCGGCGGAGGCGAGGGCAACGATGAGGGATCCGGCGGCGGACGACAGCAGCCGCCCGGCCTCGGCGGGGACTAGGTCGCGGAGACGCCACGGCCACGGCGAAGGGAGGACAAGGGAGCGGGAGGCCGGGGCGGGGGAGGGGCACGCGGGCTTGACGGCGCACGCGAGGTGTCTGAGGAAACGGCGCGGGCGCGGCGGGGGAGACGGGGAGACCAAGCAGGTAGTGGCTGCGGAGGCAGCCGAACCGTCACAGTTCGGCAGGGCCCAGGGTATGCCGTGGCCCACCCGGCATACCCTGTGGGTCCGCCCATGGGTTCAACACTAGGTCCCAAGTAATGTTTACACACGTTCATTTACATAATTACATGCGTTCCAATTTTACAATCATGGGCGAAGACCGAAGTTTGAGTTGTCAAATAATGAACAAGGTGAACTTTGTACAATGGTTAGTGGCTTAGTGCTGTAACACATTGGGAAATCGCGTTAGTGTAGCGTTGCTTCCAAGTGAAGCGTCAGGGTGGGCTGGATATGATTACACCATTCCACTGCCTTTCCAGTGGAATAAAGATGAGTTTTTTCAGTCTCTCTCTCTTGAAACTACATGGCAACATGGGGTCTTGCTTAGCAACCGGTATTGAAGTCCAAGATTTGGACCGGTAAAAACCTTACTTTCAAGAGTTTTTGCCGCTAGCTCCAGAATACTACGTTAAGTCAAACTGGCACTCAGTGAACAAAGCTAGAGCTTCGTGTAATCTGCTCCCCTTGCCTCTTCCCTGAACTGAACCTACCCGTGGCCTTAACTTGTGTTTTCTCATTCACTTACCTGAAATGGACTTAACCTGATACAGCGAAGTAGTTCACTATTTTTTTGCTGTCTAGGCTACCAGATAAAACAAGTATTGCTGGAATTGATTGTTGTTTGATATGGTACTAATCTGTCATCACTAATGTTGCCTTGGGATATGCTCCAAGTCTCTAAACTCCCTTATGGTGATTGGGACAATTTCGTCCAACTTATTGCTAGTGTGACTCTATTCACATCTAAGTTATCCAAACTTATCTGTTTTAGTAACTTCTGACCATTTGACCAAAGGGGCCTACTCTGTATTTCCAAGTCCAAATAGGATCAATTCCATACCGCTATTGAAACTCACAGTTTTTGCCTCTTTTTTATGAGGACAGACCGACAAAGTGACACCTATTAAAGAAAATGTATTCTCAGATGGCATTGTGTCCATAACGAATGCTGTATGAACAACTGGATGAGCTGCTCTTAGCCTCTTACTTGGCGTGCTGTAAGAAGAACAAAAACCCATGGATACGTACTACCTCTGTTCTCTTTTACTTGTCATTTTGGATATGGTCACAGTCTTGAATGCACCCCCTTGACCATTACTTTTTCTAATTATATGTAAGAAAAGTTTTTTTTTCTCGAACTCCGCAGGAGAATACAATGATATAGAAGTACTTTTGATTGCAAATCTACTAGTGTAGTTTTCATGTGATAAATTTAAATATTTTTATGTATATTTGTAATCAAAGTTGTACAAAGTTGACATCAAGTATTGTAAAACGACAAGTAAAAAAAGAATGGAGGGAGTAAAATCTATTACAAGTCCATTCAGATCTATATTCCTGATACCGCACAAGCTGTCCATATTCATTTCAATGCAAGGGAAAGAAATAATTCAGATATATGTATTGGTGATAAAAAGTAGATACTGGACTAGCTATATTTACTCAGTCCAATATACAAAGAGCTTGTGGAGTTGATTTTTTTTCAGTTATTTTCTTTAAAAAAACTACTAAAGGAAGGAATATTTTGTTGTAAAATTTTATAAGTTGTCTGTCATAATTAATACTTCTTTTGAATTAAGTCAAGCAAGTATTGATCAATGTAATTTTTCAGGACATAAGAACAGTCCTCCAGTCGACACAAAAGTTCACTGTTGCTCGGAATCCTGCTAATAGGGAAAGAAACCGCTACCCTGATGTCTTTCCATGTGAGCATTATGAACTTGTATAGGCTGTCGTGTAGCTAGCAAGACCACCATTTGGAATTTTAATTTGATTTAACTTCACTTCTTTCCTTTAGTTGATGAAACCAGGGTTCGACTACAGTCCTCAACAGGCAAGCAGACCTCAAACAATGATTACATCAATGCAAGCTTTATAAAGGTAAAAATGCCATACTTCCTGGTATTCACTTTTTCTATGCTCTTTCCTTTCTTTCTAATCCTAATTGGACGTATGGCATATAAAATGTGCAGACTGACGGCCAATGTCAAACAAAGTTCATTTCCACACAAGGCCCGCTAGTCAAGACATTTGAAGATTTCTGGCAGATGGTCTATGAGAATCGCTGCCCTGTGATTGTTATGGTCACCAAATTTGACAATGTTAAGGTGCTAATGTTGAACACTCCTGAGATTTTCATTGAGTTGAGCTAATATTCAGTTGCTCCTTTCTTCCATCATTTTGACCATACCACAACCTTCGTACTCCACATGTCCACCTATGTCCTACAAGTGTTGGGTTATTTTATTATTACTGCCATGTTCCCACTTATTATTTCACCTCTCCATGGATGAGCCTCTTTTGCTTAGTATGTTTGAAATGGATGCGGCTGTTGCATGTATACTTCCCAGGTTGTCATATGTAATTCAGTTGTTCGGAACATGATAGGAAAGCATGATCTAGCATCTCTATGGACAAGCCTGTACACATACACTTCTCAGGTTGGCCTAGGTAATTTGGAAAATCAAATGGACAGGAAAACAAAACTTGCACCTGTACTTTTGAGCCTGTTACACGTACAGTTCTCAGGTTCAACTATGTAATTCAGAACATAGAATGCAGGTTTATTTTTGTGCTTTTCTCTTTTCCTCCTTCCTGAATACACTCATGATTGCCCTCAGAGAGAGAGAGGGAGAGGGAGAATACTCTTATGATTAGCTAGGTGTTTTTGATCCAACCATTTACCATTTGAGATTGTGACTTTGAGAAATACATTTACCTTATGTTACATAGACATGTGGCCCCTAAAGGCATGCCTGCAGATTTCTTACCATGGATATCTTGTGGGATTCTTAATCGTGTAGATACAATCTGAAGTTTCAACTGTTGTTTGGTAAATGTCTATTAAATAGTATTTACATTTAATATAATGGCAGTGCGATGAGTATCTTCCATTGAGCAAGGGACAAGGAGATTATGGAAAATTCAACATTAAGATAACGAAGACCAAACCAGATGGCCAGTTAGTGTTGCGTGGTGTGAAAGTTCGACAGAATGAGGTAAAAACATATAAAGGCTGTTATATATGTGTTGCTTTCTTGTTCTAGGTAAAGTGTAAGGTAGGCTGTACCAGCAAGGACTATTCTATTCCATGTTTTGCATCATAGGGTATAAATGTCAAGATGAAGAGTTATTTCTTGTTCATAGAGGTATAGACTGAAGTTCTACTTCTGTAGGATCCATTACCAATGGCATAATAATTCCTTTAGAAGCTTGATGTATTTCCCATTTGCAGGAAAGGTCCTCTCATATAGCTCTGTTGAATTATACCTCATGAATGGTATCCTTCATAAGTTATATTATTGCTGGACTGATTTTCTTGTTCAGTTAGGATGCTCATGCTTACACTTTGGTGGTAGTGAAGGTTTCAGTTCAGTTTTTTAGGGCATTGATCTGTGATAGGCTATTGACTATATACTGGCATCACAAAGTGTCCTGTTACCAGTGTGATAAATGAAGACCTCTTCTTACTGTTACTGGTATTCGATGTAGCCTCGCGGAGTGAGATGTCAAGTCAACCATGGCATACATGTTAGCTTACCATTTGTGAATATTTATCTGGCTGCTATAAATGCTGAAGATTCTGCAGCTGGAAACCTTAACTCATTTCCTTTCATGAATTCTTTTTATGTTCCTCTCGTTGTTCCCCTGCTTTTGTACTTTCCCCTCCATTTTTACTTTCCTTTTGTTTTCCTTTAACATGATCGCACAAGAATAGTTGCGTTGCTGTGCTTAAGAATTCTATGATTGAAGTATCTTCCGACTGATAATTCTTCATTTTGCAGTCAGATATAGTGCACAATGTTCTTCACATTGAGTACTCCGAATGGCCTGACCAGGGGGTGCCAAAGGACAGCAGTGCTGTACGACAAATTTTAAAAAGATTACATGGTATTCGAACAGAGCATCCAATAGTTTCACATTGCAGGTTTGATTGAAATTAAAGCAATGCTTCTTTGTGCACCCTTTACCACACTCTAAATATATTGCATTCTCTTTCTGCAGCGCGGGCATTGGAAGAGCTGGTACTTACATCACCATCCATAACACAATAGAGAGGATTTTACTTGGTGAACAGGCTGCTTTGGATCTCGCTGGAACTGTCAAAAAGTTTAGATCCCAGCGACCTGGAATGGTCCAAACAGAGGTACATTTCGTTTTTCTTTACTTCTGTGTCTAGCTCGGTTACAAAATCCTCTCAAGTTGAGAATAGTTTCAGTAGTGGAGTTAGTACTTGCACACCGAAAGTCTTTAAAAAAACACTTGCTCACAGAAGGACGATTATTACTTATTTGCTGAAATAGAGTTAGTGAATGCACGGTTGGTTATCTGCAATTAAAATGTGAAATTTAGCTACACTTTTACCAGCCACGTTACTCCATTTATATACAGGTAGCTCATAGACAAGATAGACAATTTTTGTTTGTAATGACAGTATGCAGCTGGCGGCAAGCGATTGCTCTGCAGGGGTTGGTTGGGATATCGTGATTAATAAGGCATTTAAATTTTGATCAAACAATATTATCCATTGATTGCATAATGGATTTGTTGCAAACGCTACAATCAAGCTATCCCAATGGCATCTTCTTCTGCTTTGCAGGAACAATACAAGTTTTGCTATCATGCAATTGTGGACGAACTGAAAGATATGGTATCAGATTTAAAACACTGAAACATTTTCGAGGTAGGTTCCATGCACAAACATGCGTGAAATATCGCTGGCACTGTCACACTGTGCAACATCCTATCTGCAGGATCTTAGTTACAAACATATACTTACTTGCATTTGTAATCCCAAAATCCTGCACATATTCTCAATTCATGCTGTTTTCCTGCAGGGACAAGTAATGTCAGTCGTACGCAATGCCCCGACGTAACTGACTGTCTGTTGCCCCTTTACTTCCACGATTTTTTAAGCCTAGGTGACAGCATTCATGTACAGCAAGAAGACTGGTGCAGTTTTCAGCAGGAAGCTTCTCTTTCCCTGATCAGAAGTGAATGGTTGGCTCACATTAAGAATCGCGTGTATCCCCAACTGTACCCTGTTGTGTGTTCACTTGTATTGCTTTTCTTCCTGAATTAGAACCTTTATCTTTACTGCTTTAAAAGAAGATGGGAGTTTATGGGCGGTGATACATGCATTCAATCCCCCTCTCCCTCTCAAAACGCGAGGAACCGATTGCCAGTGCTTTTGTCGATGTCTTAAACATACAGTTTGGCAAACATTTGTTCTAAAGTCCAGAATCTTATCAACCCCAGCCACCTTGGGTAGCGAAGTGATGATCGCATGGTTCAATCTACAAACATCCAACCTATTTTTCATGAAACTCATGAAACATGCCTATGAACACCTTTTGTACATTACTTTTGTATGGAGATAGGGTAGTTATCCATATTAATATTTAAAATTATGATTTGGAGTTAAATTTATTGTCATGAAATTTTAATATTAGTTTTTCAATGTTTGAACTAAGTACTACAAATTTACAGCATGGATATCTCTTCTATCAATACATAATCAGGACATCAACTCACTTAAAGGCATTTCAGTCAATACATCTATCAGGATACCCTCTGCACAGTTAGAATCCAGGATGCCAAACAGGTTAGCTACTCAGATCAGCTGCTATTCAGACTAGTCAGCTACTCAGAATCTTCAGCTAGCTACTCAGATCAATTAGCTACTCATAATCTCTAGCTCCCCAAACAGGACCATGCATATGTGACGTTCTTGGCGGCCTTGCAGGGTCTCTAACTCGTCCTGCTTCAGCCATCGGTGGAGGGACTACCTAGGGGCATGCGCAATAAAAGATGTTTTTATATTGGTGCTTAGTACCTATGTAAGAGTCATGCTCTAATGGAGCTAGTTAGCATCAACGCCTACTCAAGTATAGATGCTACAAAATTAGCACCTTATTTACTCTACTTGGTAATAAAAATAGTTTTCTTTTGCTAAGAACACATACATATCCACTGCTATTGAAGGCGGCATGTACTTAAAAATAGCTTGATTGCCACGTCAGGGGGCAGAATATAGCTAAACTTAAGCGTCTTAAGCGTCGATGCTTGCGAAATCCTTAGCACCTCCTATGAGAACTAAACTGTATCATATGAAATTCTTACAGAGATTCTGCACAATTGCGTGGCTAGCACTGCTATAAGTACCACATTATGCTTAATACTTGTTAAGCTTAGTACCATTGTTTCATCGGTCATGGTGTTATATATACACAGAGAGAGAGAGAGACACGTTGAGTTTAAATCCATGAATATTTCAGAGAAATAAACACGCTAGATTTTGGACTCAACCTTGTGATTTTTATAATTAGAATTATATATTTTATACTACTGGTATACACTACTATTATTTTCTAACCTAGCCCCACTAAATTTAGTTTGTTCTTCAATATTTGTACAACACATTCTTTGTAACAAAAGTAGAGGGGAGAAGAATGGGAGGATTGCACCTTGGAATGTGCATGCCTGCCAAACTTTGAGCGCCATTGTGTTCAATTGAATCACTGTCATTGTCTAAAACGGACATCCAAGAAACATAGTAAGATTTAATATCAACCTCTTCATGTATATATTAATATATTATCCTAGTACATGGCATGATGGCGGCCGTGTAATCCGACTCCATGTCGCTGACGTTGCCTCGGCAATATATAGCCGAACGGGCTCAGGTGCAAGGGCCCATACACTTAGCGTCATGCAAGGGTGCCTAGGAGGCCGACACATGTCCCCCAAAATTCAAAATAATTTCGAAAAATTCAAAAAAACTTAAAAATCCGAAAAAATGTAAAAAGTACTTTTCTAAAAAATACTTTTATTAAAAAGTATTTTTTAAGTACTTAAAAATACTTTTTAATAAAAGTAAAAATAAAAAATTAAGTACCTAAAAAAATACTTTTTATACTTAAAAAGTACTTTTTACAATTTTTTGGATTTAAATATTTTTTGAATTTTTTTAAATTTTAGGGAACACGTGTCGACCTCCCGGTCACTCCTGCACGGCGCTAAGTGCAGGAGCCCTGCACCTAGGGATGAAAACGGAACGGAAATATCCCGTACCGAACCGCATCGTTTTCTACATTTGACCCGATCGAATTCGTATTTTCGGACAAATTCGAATTCGGTTTGAAATACGGAATACCAAATTCGAAAACGGAACGGAAACGATTTAGGCGTTTTCCGACCGTTTTCTACTTTTCTACATTTTATTCGGAATATATCGTATTGTAAATTCGGTTCGAAATACGAAATACCAAATTTTTTGTTCAGATTCTAAAATAGTTGGATCAATTGTGAGTGATCTTGAGGTTGAGGCTTTGGCTAATGTTGTGGCTAAACTGAAAATTGAGGTATGTGTATGTTTATTGACTGCTTGCTCTGAAATATGCTATTGCTACATCTAATTTTAATTCACTTTGCAAACTTGTAGAAAAAGGACAAGGAGGGGGATGAGGACTCTGAGGAGGACAATGAGGAAGCAAAAGATATGGAAAGCGATCCTGACCTCATGGATGATACTGATGAACTGTAGATGTTCTGCTAGCTGTTAATTGTTTGTTCTAGACTTGTATTGTATTTGTATTTGTGTCGGCTATTGTGTTAATACTTAAGACCAAGGGTCATGCACTTGTTAATTATTATATGCACTTGAACTTGATCATGCACTTGGTAATTGTTATGTACTTGGTCACTTGTTAATTGTTATGCACTTGGTCCTACAGGTCGGTATTCCGTATTGAATTTTCGTATACCGACCGTGTTCGACATAATTCCGCTCGAATTGGTTCGTTTTCGAAATTCTCGATATTCCGTAAGTTCGCGTTCGTTTTCGTGTCTGGCTTTACCGCTTTCGCTTTCATTTTCGTATTCAAATGTAGAAGTAGAAAACGGTTGAGGAGTTTTCCGACCGTTTCCAACCGTTATCATCCCTACTGCACCTGAGCCCGTTCCATATGTAGCATAGCTTCGTGTATCCTCTATTTTTCTTCTCGCGTGCTGTTTCGTACGAGCCAGAAAAAGTTTCGATTGATTTTTTTTCTTCTCCTTTCTTTACGAATGTATACGAGCCACTACGTGGACACTAAACTAAACAGCCCATTAGTATCTTTAGTACCATGCTGCCTAGGAAGTAGATAGATTAGAACAAGGAGGGGAGGTTATTCTTCTCTTATAAATATAGATTAGGACCCTGTTTTAACTGGCTTTAGCTTTCAGCTGTGGTCTTTGATCAAAATTATACTGTAGTACCAGTTAGCTTTTTCTGAGTTATTCAATTAAAAATAAAAATAAGAAAGAAAAAGAAAAACATCGTTATATCTTCACATACAATGTAAATAAATAAGAGGAAAAAAGAAAAAGAAAAAAAACTAAAAAGCTGAAATAAGAAGACGATGTGTTTCAAGTGATACATTGCCCTTGATATGCGGCCATCTGTCACACTATCGATATCTCATCACAACTGATACACCCATTGATTTTGTGATAAGTTTGTCATTAATGCAGCCTTTTCCTAAAAATCTAATTGTTGGAGTGGCTCCTACCTTGACCCAATCGACCTATTGTGTCAAAAAAGCCCATTATGTATGTTATAGTGGCAAGCAAAATGGCTATACCAGGGAAAAGACATGTTTTCCCTCACTAGTATAACCCTCGAGGAGGCCATTTGTGTAATTAACCTATATATGGCTACAAATATGCCCATTAGGGCACCATGGATGAGAGGTGATTCATTTTTTTAGAGAACATGTTAATCAGTAGCACAAGCATAATAAACATCTTCTGCATCCACTCCCCACTGCTAGTTTTAGGCTCTAAGCAAACCCTTTATGACCTTCCTGTAGCCTTCATTATTCACTGTTTTGTCTATAACCATAACACTAACATTAGATTCACGCTTCACATTTTACTCTCGCCAACATCCAACTCTCAACCTTTAAATGTAACCCCATCCTTTCTCATCTCCCACCATGGCCTTCGCCAACATCCAACTCTCAGCCTTTAAATGTAACCCCATCCTTTCTCATCTCCCACCATGGCCTCCTACCCCACTCTCGCCTTCCAGCTACCTCTCACATAGCTATCTATACCACCATATCACCAGAGCATCCGTAGATCTTGCCTTCCCACATTAGTGTTGCCTCCCTCGCCCCTTGCTATCTCACCAGTGTCTCACCTATTGCTCACCTCTTCCTCACGATCCACAACTACGTTGTTACCATTGTAGTCTCGCCTTTCGCCACCTCCCATCGTTATTGTTCTTGCACCTGTCAGGTGAAGCGAGATCACCGATTGGTAAACACTAGAGGGAGAATCAAAGCACTAATGTCGAAGCAGATTCAACGACCCAAAAGTGTGATTTTGGAAAAAAAAACAGGACTCCTATTTTTAGCAATCTAATATTTATATACCATTACTTAGTCCCGTTCCTTATACGTGTCACTATGATCTACCTCCGAAGTCCTACAACCAACAACAACAAGCAAACCGTCATGTAGCACCGTACAATACACAAAGTCATCAATTAGCACCGCACAATCCATACAATGCACCATGCAAAATGTATGTAACCAAAATAGTGATCCTAAATCTAGGACCAAACAATAAATCCATGTTTACATAAGCAACAACACCCATACTATGACCACATGATTATCCCAACTCAAAACCCAAAATCTAGTTTTTTCTGCGAAAATCGGTAGTACCACTATTAACACGCCGGTACTACTGCGCCCCAAAGCGGTACTTTCGTACCATTGCTCCTCGTATAACACCTCTCTGGAAAAAAACGTACCACAACTCAGAGTGAAACTACCGCTCTCACAACGTCGGTATTACTGCTTTGCGGTACTACCGTATAAACATCTACGGTATTTTCGATTTTCCTGAGTTTCAGAAAATACCCCAAACACAATACGATCTTTGTCATGCACCAGATGCAATGGTTCATCACAACATTATCCTAGACTTTCTCATATGATCCTTCAAAATAGTATAGCAATGATCCTCATATCTACTTTGCCATGCTCCAGATGCACAACAAATGCTTGTTCCAGATGATTTCTCACGAATTCTTGTAGGACGCCAACAGAACTGATGATTGCAAGGTGCTCAAGATTCAGACACTGTACCATGCTCACAAGGAGAAGACTGAAGGCTACATTCTGGACATGGTGCTGGATCTTCATAATCTCGTATGTGGAACCCGGGAAAGGGTCAAGAAGCTTTTGGACAACTACAATAATTCTGATCGATCGGCGAGGAAGGAGGCAACCAATTCGGCTAGCAGCAGCCATGGTGGATCGGCCAGTTGATGACCATGACCGATTAGAATTAGAGAGTCCCTGCATTCTGGTGCAAGGAGAGGAATGTGGCCAGTTATGAGTGGGTGCCGTTTTCAGATGAGTGCTTGTGCTGAAAATGATGAGGCTTCAGCTGAGAATTGAGAAGTAGCAAGAAATCCGAAATGCTTTCTAGCTCTCTGCTGTTTCGGAAGCAGCAACTTTAGCTTATAGTTTATTGGTCTGTTCTTTTTTGGCTGCGGCTTATGACTTTTAGCTGCGGCTTGTAAATTTTGGTTGTTCGTGTGAGATATTACAGAGTAACTAAAATTCACATGCGGCTTTTACCGATATAAATAAAGTCGGTACAGTATGTACTACAATTAACTAGTAGACTTTATCTTGAAAAGACACTCTGTTTAAAAGCTAGTTACTGTAGAAAAGCCAAAAGTTGAAACTAAAAACCACAAAAGAACATGCCCTATAGCTCATTAGACTTTTATTTAATGTGCGTTTTAGGAACGCAGTTTGACATTTGTGCATATGGTTGGAAGAAAAAGAAGAAGAAAATGGGCCGAACATTTACCCCCCAAAAAAAATTTATTACGAAGATCAATGTCATGCTAAAGCAGGAATATCTTTTTTTTTTTTTTGCCAATCCTTCTGATCAGGAAATAGTGGGGCTGACAGAAGCACACTCGGATAAAAGTAGGAGCTAGTGCCTCATTTTTCTTTAACATCAACATGATCTTGATTAGATCTCTGAACATTCTTATGGATTCAGACCATGAATACTGGTTGTGTGCTCTGTCAGATAGTAGTAGTACTATAGCTACTTGCACATATCATCAGCAAGTATTGTTTCCTGAAGAAAGCATTCGTAAGCATCACTTGCCAACTCAACCATGATGAGTAATTGAGTACATGTATCGATTTTGTTTGCCTTTTGCTACTAGATAGTTTGATACCATGCTTGGTAACAACGAAATAACTGGAATATGTCAGTTTCTTCACTCTTTAGGAAAGAACTAGTTTTGAACAAAGAAACACAAAATCAATCATGTTTCAGAATGCAAGAAGGAAACCAAAAGGAAAATGTCATAAACAAGTTTACATTAATTAAAAAATTACATGTCGTGTATCAGGATCAAGCCTGCAGCAACTAAAACTAAACTGAAACAAGTTTCTTCGGTATATCACTTTCACCAAGGGCCACTTATTCCTTGCCAAATTAACCCAAACAAAGCAAAGCCAAACTGAAACAAAAAAGAAGCAAACATCTGAGGAAGTGTGGAGTAGAATAAAATTAAGCCCTTAAATATTTCTCTAGATTGAGCTCATCACCATCGCTCGCTAATGCATGACGTAGACGTTGTACTCGACGATGGCGTCGCCGGTCTTGAGGTCGAGCCAGTGTGTACGGGCCTGGGCGTAACCGCGGGCGAAGCGGAAGGCGCCGGTGCCGCCGACGACGGGCATCTCGCGGACGTCGGCGAGCGGGCAGTTGCGGCCGAGCACGGTGATGACGCTGCCGTTGTACGGGCCGGCGGTGAGCACGAGGTTCATGGCCTGCAGGAAGCCCATCTGGGCCTGGTCGGACGACATGTACAAGCCCTGGGCCCGGCCCACGGGCGCGGACCCGGGCTCGGGCCCCGCGGTCAGCGGGTCGTCCATGACGTTCACCACCCCGAACATGGTCCGCGACGACGCGTCCGGCGGGCCCACCACCCGCACCGCCGTCGGGGACCGGCCGCTCACCGTGTCGTGGAAGTAGAAGTGGAGGTGCGTTGGCGCCGCCTCGGGCCGCCGTCCGTGGGCAGCCGCCCGTGGCCCGTGCTGCAGCTGGGCCTCACTCGCGACCAGAACAAGGAAGAGCACAAGCATCACTACTCCCCTCGCCATTCTTGAGCTTAAGTGTGCGCGCGCGCTGATGTAGACAGTGCAGTGTGAGTGTGACTCCAGTTGTGTTCATTCCAAGTGGAGCTCATGAGCTATTTATAGTGGGACGAGGAGTCTATGATCTGTTTCTATTAGTTTTTACTGCTAATTTTTAGTTTTAATTTATGAATACTAACAGTTTATAAAAAGTTATACAGAGAGAGAAACTTATATGCGATTTTGATCGATATAAATAAAGTCACTATAATATATACTACAATCGATTAGCAGACCCTGTATCGAAAAAATATCCCGTTTAAAATTTAAGTACCGTAGAAAAATAGTTTTTAGAAATCAATATGAATATAGACGTAGTGGAAATAAGCGTCGAGTGGTAGTCCACTAGTCCAGACAAAAAGGCGTCGAGTGGTAGTCCACTAGTCCAGACAAGAAGATAATGCTTTGCTTAAGTCCAGGAAAAGAAGGTAATGCATTGCTTGACCAATTGTGAAAGGTACTAGCTTGGGGAGCAGAGTGCAGAGGAGCAGACGGCAGTGGCGATTCTTGTTTGTGGTTTTGGAGGAAAGTTGTGGCTGGCCGCTGGCTTGTGAGTGGATGATCGCTTGCCGTGGTGGAGAAGATTGCGTGTGACATATCGTCGGATGCATGGGTTTGTTACGAGTTATGATGTGCAACCATCGAAGCTTTTAGGTACTATTGTAAACTGTTGCCGTTTTTAGTTAAAATAACACTGTAGTGGTTGATAATTTTTTAAAGATATTTAATTAAAATTAGAAAAGAAAATTTTAAAATACCGTTATATCTACATAGATAATGTAGAAGAAAACAAAAAATGAAAAAAAATAAAATAAAGCCATATTAAAAGCTAATATGTTCTAAAATTTAAGATATTCAATAAAAAAATAAAAAAATTTAAAATAACGTTATATATACATAGATAATGTAATAGAAAACAAAAAAAATAAAAAAAAGTAATATTAAGAGCTAATACATTCTAAACGGCCTTTAACTCTTAAAAGTCATAGCTGTTTGAAACTCGACCATAACTTGAGGTCAAGCCATCCAACTATATGGAAGCACGTGAATATGGGCAAAATTGGCTCACGTACATTATACTTACTGATCGGGACACATCACAAAATCGATAATTCGTTGCTGGCAGAACGCACTAAACCAACTAAAAGATTATTGTTTGAAATTTAGGATTATTGTTTGAAATTTAGGAAAGCGAAAGGGATGAAAAAGTCATGTTGCCCTTTGAAGCCAACCGAGCATACTAGCCATTGCTCACCCCCCCCCTACCTTTACTTTAATCTGATCTCACTATTCTCGTGTGTAAAATATGTGATTGTGATTGTTTTTCACGATTTGGGTTTTCCATGCAAGTTAAATTCGGGTCTCATTTGTTTTTATTATATTGTTCATCTATTGTGAATCCTTTTAGCAGTCACTGGTCGGCCCTGTTTTTTTTTTCAGCTTTTAGCTTCTTCTTTTGACTTTTTTACAGTAATTAGTTTTTAAACGAAATGTCTTTTTAAGATGGGGTCTAATAGTTAATTGTAGTATATATTGTACTGACTTTATTTATATCAGCAAAAACCACACGTGAGTTTCTATTACTCTGTAACTCTTGCACAAACAGCCTAAAAACCATAAGTCTCAGTAAAAAGAATAGCCTACTTCATCCGATTTCTTTTTATAAGCAGGCATGCACTTTTCTTCGTCTTGTAGCATAATATGTGACGTGCATACCACTTCCTATTTTCAAGTTATTTAAGTAGGAATAGCATGATGATCTTCTCTTCTCTTTCCTTGATTCTATAAACTTTTTTAATATTGTGTCCACTCAAAATACGCCTTACAATTGGGCATAGGATTCGTCATATTTCCTCACAAAGTAGAGATGTGCCCTCTCACCCTCTGAACTATTTGGGAGGTGGTTGAGTTTTTACGACCGATCATATCATCATTCAATATGCAGCAGATACTTGGCACTTCGCACAAGATCAAGTATTGAGAATATTTCGTCGATAGTGATGTAATTTCATGCGGTACACGAGTATCAATAAGAGGTGATCGATCGAGGCTGTAGAGTGAAAGCAAACATATATGTTAAAGAGATAAAAACAAATAAAATTTAGCAATAATAAAAAGTAAATCAGAAACTAAAAACTGAAACCAAAATAATAAAAAGCTAGATCAACGTCAAGCAGATCGATATGACAGCTAGCTAGAGCATGACGCATGCCTTGCGTCATGGCTCTTGCAGCCAAGATAGCATATATGCCTTGCGTTCACGGGGCTTGGCCAGACGGTGCAAAAGATAGCCGAAATACCACATAAAGTATATAGATCCGTACGTGCAAATATGCCTCTAAAGAAGAGAAACCATGGCGTGCGCTCTAGTGAGCATTTCCTTTCAGACATAAAGCGTTACCAATCGGACAGTGAATTTGATGGCATAAATCCCCAAGCACCAGTCAAAAATTGTAACAAAAATCATCTGGCAGATTAAGAGCAAGTATAATAATATAGTCAATTAGTGGTTATAATATTTGTCCATTTTATCTATAACCTTCAAAAAAATAGTTCATACAATAAAGTAGCTATTACAATAACTATTTGGCCCCACGTGTAAGAGAGTGAAATGCATATTTTTACGTGTTATAACTAGCTGTAATTTAGTAGCCAGCTTCCTTCTCTCTCTTCCTTTCTCTCTCTGCCACGTAAGATTTTGTTGATATTATATTTGCTATAGCCTGCTGACTAAGTCTTATTGTACCTGCTCTAATTAAAACGCAAACGCCAGTTCAAGGCATGTTTGGAATTTCGAAATCTTACATAAAATCTTTAGGCTGTGCCCATTTGGGCTAAAAAGCTGTGGCTTATGGCTGAAATTGCACTGTAGCGGATGAAATTTTACTGTAGCTGAAGATGACTTATTTAGTATAATTAAATTTTAAAAAAATAAAAAAAATGTTAGCTCATTACGGACAACACGAACGAATACGAGAAAAAAAAGAACCAGCAAAAAGTTCAAAAAAATACCAAAAGTTCAGAAAAAAATGAAATTTATAAATAGTGAAAAATAAATCTGAAGTCAGAAGCTGACGCTGAAATGAGCGGGATAGTCCCCTCAAAATCTAGAGAACTTCAGCATTCCAAATGGTTGCCTGGGAGGACCTTTCTTTCCTAGAGAAAGCTAGGCGGCAGACACTGCTGTGCAGTGGATCCTGTGCTTGGCTTCCACGCGGGGCAACCGGAGATGAAAAGTGCTGAAAAGCATCGACGCATGCAACCAGCAGCAGAGCAGGTAGCGATCGATGTGCAGAGCTAGACCGACCACGCACTACCTAGTGTCTCAAATCCCAAAAGACTAAAAAAAAAGCAGAAGGCTGCTTGCAGCTGCTGGTACTAGTACTCCCCTCCGTTCAACCTTTAGATATGGCCTTGTCTATAAATATATAATATATTTTATATTTTAATATAAAATTAGTATGATGTTTTCTTTATATCTCTAATAAATATATAATTTTATTTAATATTTTCTATATGTATATATATTAAATATAGTACTTAGAGATAATAATTAAAAGTAATATAATCATTTTTACTATCTCCTCGATCTATTTATCAAGAGAAAATATGTCTTATAAACTTAGACATAGAGGGTACTATATATGCAGTCTAGTAGTCATTTGACGAGTGAACAATAACACCACCCGTCATGATGTCTTACATCCACCTGAGGTCATTGGGCCTTTTCTTTTTAGCTGCTAAAGCTATTTTTCGTCTTTTCTACAGCAACTATTATCTAGCAGTTGAACAGATAAAGAAGCAACGAGATACTGGGAAGGCGGGCACCTGCAAAATCTGCGGAGCAGAGGAAGAAGACTGGTCGCATGCTCTAAACTGAAACTGTCTTGGAACTGCAATATGGGGGCTGGCAATCCAAAGGAAATTGAACGACATGCATGGTTATATATATCGCATTGATTACGACTTACAACCATTAAACACTCCCAACCTTCAAACTTGCGGGAGCGCATTACAACAGTGGAGGTACCATCAAGCAAAGACTGCACCTCCTACGTTAAATAAATACGGAAAAAAAGAACCGGCAAAAAAGCTCAACAAAAAATTAAAAATTCAGAAACGAAATTTATGAATAGTACAAAATAAGCCGGAAGCTAAAAGCTGAATTCTAAACGATCACAGCCTTAAGAAGCTAGTGGCTGGCTTCAAATGCATGCTTTCTTGAATCTTGATCTCCGCACCACTAGTTTTTGGATTAATTTATAGAGTATTCATGTATTCTTCAGAGATAGTATATACGTACGGAATAATAAGATTTGGTAGCATATGACTTTCTTTAATTATAAGGAGAGACGCACGCACACCACACACGCATATGTGGGTGCCTGCCTAGCACACCACTAATCTAGAGTAGAGATCAGAACCCTACAAAGCATACCTATATATTTTAACCACTAAACGTACCTATCGTATACATGCATTCTTTCTGTGTGGGACTTCAACCTAGGGTAAATGTGAGCAAACCCAGCTTTCGTAATAAAAAGGACCCTATACAATGCATTATCCATGGCCTATGGGCCTGTTCGGCCCAATTTCAGGCGTGGCCTCTTGTCAAGGCAGGCCGCAATTATACTACCAGCAAACCAGTTGGGGGTTGATCACGAATTAATACTAAATTATTAATCAATTAATTACTTGACAGTGCATCCCACCAAACCTCCTTCTAGATGATGGTACTTTAACCACGTTTCCTGTTACTTTAATTTCTATAAATCGCTTTTCTATTGTAAATAGCTTTTCTATATTACCTAATTTTTAAGTGAAGTGTCTTTTCAAGATAGAATTTGCTAGTCGATTGTACTATAGCGACTTCATTTATATTGATTAAAATCACATGTCAGTGTCTCTATCTCTATAATCTTTTCTATACGATGTTATTATTTATAAGTCAGAATTAAAAGTCATTTAGCACGGCGATCAACCTTAGCAAATAAATTATTTAATCATCCAAAAGTGACGAGACAGCTAGTTTAATTTGATCTATCCTTGGTCAACCAAGTCAACAAAATCACTGTCATTTCTGCGCGTACTGTAGTGGCATCTTCTCTGCCGTGTCACACTCATGTCTGAATCTTATTTTGCCAGTTAGTCAGTTACCATCTCTTTCAGTTAACAAAGCATGCAAATTCCAGTTGCTATTGATGGGTAAGCATGGCCTCACCAACCGATCGAGGTCCACGCTGCTACATCATTGACGCCATTGCATTGTGCACCGAAGAAGAATCTCCGTTAACTATTATCTAAATTTATGACTTTTAGATTAGAGATCAAGAACCTCTTTATTTTTGAATAGGGAGATTTTTTTAAAGGGGAGGAGGTAAAATTCAAGAGAGAGGGAGAATAATTTATTATCATTAGATATCTAATCTAACGATCATAAATCTAGATAATAGTTAGAAAAAAATATTCGAATGATGTTTAACAAAATCCACATCATTTCTTCTTTCTAGAAAGAAAGCGAGGAAGTGACAAGCTGGTCACTGTACCTACCGGTCCGATTGGAACAGACAAGCAGCCCCATCTGCGAACCGATTCCCATGGACACCAAGACAGCACTGCACCAACCACCCACATAGCCACCCGACCTTAAATACACCGCACTAACCCACTTCCTTCTCCTGCCATTAGCTCAAAGATCGATCAACCATGGCCAAGGCAGCTATGGTGGTGCCAACATTTCTCCCCTCGATCCTCCTGTGCGCGGCGGCGGCGGCGGCGATGACGACGATGATGCTCGTAAACCCTGCCTCCGCGGCCGACCTGACGAAGTTCAAGGTGTACTTCCACGACGTGGTGGCGGGGCCGAACCCGACGGCAGTGCGGGTCGCTCAGGCGCCCTCCACCAACTCCTCCTCCACCTTCTTCGGCGCGGTGGTCGCCATCGACGACCCGCTGACGAGCGGGCCGGCGAGCGGCTCCGAGAAGCTGGGCCGCGCGCAGGGCACGTACACGTTCGCGGACCAGAAGACGTTCGGCCTGCTCATGAACATGAACTTCGTGTTCACGGGCGGAGACTACAACGGCAGCAGCCTGGCCATCTTCGGCCGGAACGAGGTGCTGTCGCAGGTGAGGGAGATGGGCATCGTCGGCGGCACGGGCAAGTTCAGGATGGCGCGCGGGTACGTGGAGGCGCGCACCGTCGACTCCGGCGCCACCTCCGGCGAGACGGTCGTCGAGTACACCGTCTACGTCAAGGCGTAACTAGATCGAGGCAGCCCAGCCCAAGTCGATCTTGCGCGTAATTAATTGCTGTGCACGCATTCTCTTCTGTTCCGTCCAATGAATATTGCTGTTGATTTCTACCTAGCTTCTTTGGCTTCTTTTATGTATTCAGTAATTGTTAACTAGTTGAGCTGATTGAACAAGAGTCGTCGCTGGAATCCATAGTTGCGCGCATACCTAGCCAATACCCACTACTAACAGATGCATGCATGCATGCAGATTGCCTCAACTCGAACAGCATGCATGCATACTAGATTTACTACTTAGAGTTGTACCATCAAATCGGTGTAGGTGACTGCAGCCTAACGGGATTCATTTCAGTAACGCGCCGCATACATGTATGCATCGATGTAATAAGTGAATCAATCAATCAATCAGTCAGTCAGCCAAATCAACATTCCGGGAGAAGAATATGATTTTGTATTTTTTTAAAATAATACTATATTAATTTTCCTAATTAAAAATGTACTATTTATGAATAAATCTTCTATTTTTTCTTTAGTAATTTTGAAATAATAGCTAACAATCAAACAGAGAATTTGAGTTGCATTGATGATTTTTGTTTAAACAAACTATTTCAAGCACGATATAACACTTCATAATAAAGGTACGAATTACATAACGTGTAGAGCTTGGTTAGGTGCATATATTTGCCTCACTAATCTTACGATACAAATGGCAACATGCACGAATCGTTAACTAAAACTACATGTAAGATACATATATGCCTTATGGAATGTAAACGACATAGTGTTTGTAGATCTAATAGGGCTTGTGGGTGAATGTCCCTAAAGAGAAAATGGAACTCCGTAGGGCACCCACATGGAGTGGCAGTCATTAGGGTGGTGTGGATGTGGTTGATTTTCGTGGTAGTGACAGACACAATTGCAACTCAGGTTGGCGCACCAGCAGTACGGGTGATAATCGCTGTCGAGGTGGACTACCTCTTCGTTGTTCCTCACCCTGATCCTCTGCATGCGAAGCTCATCGTTGTTGATCCTCTTGGTCTAAAGCTCCTTGAAAACATCTAAGCCCCTAAAAATGATTTTGTTAATCAATGACGATAATGATTAAAGAGACTAACTTGCTTATTAAGATGATTAAAAGATTTAGTCCTGGCCGGAGTTCGATGAAGTCATCAGAAAGACATGTAAATGTAGATCAAGATAAAGCTCAAGGCAAAGGTAAAATGTAGTCCAATGACCTCTTTATAATCTTTTACCAGTCTCGGTATTTGGTTGAAGAGACCAGATTTGTAGAATAGTGTTGTATTGTAAAGAGAGGTCATGACTAGTAGTTTGAAGTTTAACTTGTGCCATTTGGATCAATACAATGTTTGAGAATGCATTTAAAATTTTATTTGGAACTCTATCTAGATATCCTTTGAAAAACCAGTATGACCGCACGTCCTGAACGGTAGTTGCGTCGCTTGGTATTACCTCCTTTTACATGCCAGTAGCTAATTTTCAGGGAGGTATTATTTTGATTTTTCTTGAAATGGTACTTCTGCATGTGTTGCACAGTAGTACCGTAGAGCGGTATGACTGCATGATTGGCAGTACTACTGGGCTCAATAGTACCAAAATTTACACAGCGGTAGCTATTTTCCAAAGAGGATATTTTGAAGTATTTTCTATCCTCTGAAAATTGGAACTAACGCAACTTAAATGCGATACTACCGTGCGACCGACATTACCGAACCTTGTGAGGGTGGTACTACCAATATTTGAAGTAATGGTTAATTTTTATGCACTTAACTAATCTCAAATAGCCGTTGAACAGTGGGCACGGTAGTACCAGCCACTACATGATGGTAGTGTTGCATTTGCCAATTTTTGGGGATTTCGACCACAACGATCATCCTAGTGGATGGGGCTATAAATACTTCCCCACCAGCAGTAAGTGAGCTCTCTTAGCATTCTTGGATATTCATTCAATACTCTTGAGCTCTTGCTAGACTCTTTCCAGCACATTTACTCCATTGCACATTTTGTGGTTGTTGAGAGCATTCAAGTGTATTGCATCATTTGTTGATCTTTGTGGCACTTGAGAAACCTTCAAGCAAGCATTATGACTTATTACTCTTGGTGTTTATCGGCACCTAGATGGCTTGAAGAAAGATTATGTGGTGATTTCTTTAAAGAAGGTTGTGAAGAGAGCCAGCACCATTTGTAAGTGGTTTGGTGCTCACCATCTTCGAAGTGGAGGAAGAGCAACTCTAATGGACTTAAGGTCTTTAGGCTCAATTTGTGGAGCTAGTCTAATCCGTTTGGTTTTCAACATGTACTAGTGAAGACCGGTAAGTCTTCAATACCACAGGAAAAATATCACTTGTTTCCATTGTGGTTTATCTCTTGTCTTTACTTTACGCATTTGCATTTCTAGCATTTATATTGATTTGAATTGTGTAGATAGAAGTGTATCTAGTATAGTGAAACCTAGAAGGTTTAGGATTTAATTGTGAAAAAAGTTTTTGATCAAGTTCATACTTGCTAAACTTGTTATTTAGCCAAAACAATTTCAAAAACCTTCTACTCGCCCTTATCTAGTCGATTATCTTTGATCCTATAAGTGATATCAAAGCTTGGTCTCTCATTATTAGGCTTTATCGTCTAGAGAGCAAGGATGACTAGTGAGGATATATATCTAGGGAAGGCACCTCCCTTTGGTGACTCAAATTATACTTCTAAAAAATTCACATGACTACTTATTTAAAGGCTATGAGCCCGAGTATATGGAGAATTGTAAGTGTGGGTTTTGTTATGCCTCTTGATCCAACTCACCCCACGGATCTTGAGAAGCCAAACGTTCACTTAAATGCTCAAGCAATGAATGCTCTCTTTGGAGCTTTGAACATGGATAAGTTCAATCAAATGAGCAATTTAGAAATCGCTCATGAGATATGGAATACGCTCTCAAAAATTCATGAGGGCGCATCCATGGTCAAAGAGGCTAGGCCAAATTGCATAGACTCTAGATCAAATATGAAACAACTACAATGTTGTATCATGAAAACATCAATGAGATGTATTATGTACTTAACAACATTGTAAATGAGCTCAAGAACCTAGTTACTTCATTAACCGATATTGATATTGTTCACAAAATGCTTATGGCCCTACCGGAGAGGTATGAGACCTTGGTGATATTATTTCTCAACTCACCTGAGTGACCAAGGATGATGCCAACTGGACTCTTAGGCAACCTCATAACTAATGAGTTGTAAAAGAAGTATAGGGAGGAGTTTTTAGAGCAATCCTCCTTCAAAAGAAAGATTACCACTTTCAAGGCATAAGCGGAATCAAGTGATGATACGGAGGACAACAAAGATGACTCCGAGGAGGAGATGGCTCTCCTTGTGAAGAGAACAAAGAAGTTTATGAGGAGGCTCTCAAACTGGAGTACTAATTTTGATAAGAGGAAGAAAGGACACTCTTGAAACAGCAAGTACTATAATAACATCCGTTTTTTTAGTGCAATGAGAAAGGGCACATCGCCTCTTATTGTTTGAATAAGAAGGATGATAAGGTCAAGTCATCCAAAAAGAAGGATTTCAATGGTAAGAAGAAACTTTTTAAAAAGTTTAAAAAAGATGGCAAGAATGAAGCTCATATTAGAAAGTAGAACTCCGATGAGGAGTATTCTAATTTCGACTCTGACGATGAAGGGCCCTCCAACAAGAGGGGACTTGTTGGATTTGCTATTAAGAGGCACATCACACTATGGCCGGACTGTCCAGCTTCTTCAGCATCACTACCAATGGCATCTTCCTGCGTCACATAAGCTGGAGGGACTCTCTCAAAGACTTGGGCCAGCAAGACTAGTGGCGATCCATACTCCTTCGCCAATCTCACGTATGAGCTTCACAAAGCTCGCCCCTTCAGTTCCACCAACTCCTAGTACGAGCATTACCGTTTCTGGGTAGCAATGCCAAGCAACTTTAGGTCGTGCAACGCATGATCCAGCGAGAATATCTAGTACAACCATGTCATAACAATGTCCCATTGATGTTACTCTGCATTTAAAAGACTGACCATCACACATGAAAAATTATGCAAATTGACTCCCGATGCACCCATATGTGGAACCCCTTTCCTATAGTGTATTTCGAAAACTACTCATCTAGTCATACCTGTTGATCAATTCGATAAATAATCTTATGTTAATGATAACTGCTCATTCGATTAAATAAACGTGAAATAGTTCTAATAATAAATCCGCTACTCACTAATAAACTTGCATAGGTGGGGATTTCCCTAACCTACAACACCCTAAAGAAAGACAATAAATCATATATGTCTTGTAAAAAACTTACCTACCATGCATATTTTATCTACATAGCGCACATAGTGAATAATGGATCCTACTCTCCATGTTTCGAATAGACATAACTAGCAGATCTAATATTCTAAAACTAATCAGTGCTAATTTACGGCTACAAGAAATTAATAGTTCTACAGTAATTCATCCTACACATACTACCCTAAGTAACTACATATCTATAACTCCACTATTTACACATGTACTCACTACCTAATATAACTACACATATAATTATTTTATTTGCTAATCTACCATGGTTTTAAAATGAAATCTACTAAGAAACTGAAAACTCACCTCTAAGATACGGAAATCACTCCTCCTGCTCTCTTCTCCTCCTCTTCCCCTCTCCTCTTCTCTCTTCCCCTCTTCTCATTTCCTCACCTCTTTCTCTGTTTTACCAAATTGTTATGAATTTTGGCCATTTTTTGGCCCTTAAATACACTAGCCTCTATTGCCATTTGAAATGGAGACAAAGGGTACGAGATTCTCTATTGCCATTTCAATTGACAATTGGTTCCTCTGTTGCCAATTGAAATGGTAACAGAGGCCATGACATTGATGTGGCACATTGTCGTCCATTCATTTGATGATAGAGATTTTGTTGCCATTTCAAATGATGACATAAGCTTTGTCCCAAATTCATGGTGATAGAAGTTTATTTTTTTAATTTTTAAATGGTGATATATAAATGGAATATTATTAAAATATATTATTTTAAAAACCATGACCCTCACATACATAGATGCACAGATGGACAATTCGCCTCGCCGAGACACGCACACACATCGTCCATCCCGCACGCACATCCACACGGCACACAACACCACAAGGAAAATCAGGCAAGAGAGTTGAGAGAAGAGGAAAACATATAATTTCTCTTGCCTCCTGCCGTCAATTGTCGACTCCGCGCATTGTCATCAACATGTTACGACTCACGACGCCTGTGTTTGTTGGTGAACAACTTGATCTCGTCTGATGAAAAGAACATCTATCTATAAAAATACGAAATAGATTCTCTATTAAAGAGAGAATTGGCCATTAGATCAAAACAATTTGGATCAGGTTTGCACCAGTACGACAAAACTAGCTACAAGATACATAAGCGCGGTACAGATTCACCATTGACGCGAGAACTAGCTATAGATCAAAGCGATCCTGGTTCAGGTTCTCCCAATGTGACAGAAGTGGTTATGCAATCTACGTGAGCGTGTATAGATTCTCCCAACACAACAAAGTCGACTAAAAAAATAAAAAGAATGATATATAAAGCGTAGCACGGCTTTTTCGGTTGGCAAAGAATCGGCTGCGGCTCCCTACAAATTAAATATTTCTACATGGGAGCAAGATAATTTAATGCTTCAAAACAAACATCATCTAATGCATTATATGCACATTGCCAACCACAAGGCTAAGGCATACGCTCGTATAATCTTCATACATCGACCCCCAGAGTCGAGTGTCGATGAGAGACAAAGGCCACTTTTCATCATCATCCGTCTACGACCGATTAGGGGAGATGAATCCATATTATCATACATCTACAATCCATAAGGTTAGACAAAATTATAGCCTAGTACCGATGAGGCAAGGTTACTAATTACTATCCATCAACATGTCCCAAACGGATAGGATCGGACACTCCGTTGCCGTGCACCGACGAGGCAAAGGCAACACACACGCCCACAT
Organism: Dendrocalamus latiflorus; assembly: GCA_017311315.1. Lineage (NCBI taxonomy): Eukaryota > Viridiplantae > Streptophyta > Magnoliopsida > Poales > Poaceae > Dendrocalamus > Dendrocalamus latiflorus. The sequence goes on along the minus strand of CM029641.1, from coordinate 3,391,895 downwards.
CCAATGAAGCCAGGTATATATATGACTGGGCACCAATAAGATGATAATCATTCTCTTCATGGACATATCCTACTCGTAAATCGGCATGACGATGAAACACACGTGACTGAGCATGTAATTTTGTAAATGCAATACAAAATTAATGGAATATAGTGTTTGTCCTTTTGTTTTCACAAACACCGAGGCGTGGGTCGCCGTGTGCTGTCGAGGTTTGTCTCGTTCGTAGATGTTGCATAACCATTAATGCATGATCGATGCATCTCACCATGTTTTTAAGCATGTATGTGAAGTACTAGCACAACACACACCATCTCAGCATGGGCCAGTTACCTCTGTGGGAAGGGAACGCAATAGCAATTCAATCCAAAGTGTAGGTCTGTTCTTTTCAGCTTCTAAAAGTTATTTTTTTAGCTTTTCTACAGTAACTAACTTTTAAACGAAGTATCTTTTCAAGATAAGGTATACTAGTTAATTGTATTACATACTGTACTGATTTTATTTATATCAACAAAAACCGCACGTGGGTTTCTGTTACTCTATAATCTCTTATACAAACAGTCCAAAAATCACAAGTCATAGTCAAAAGCCATAAGCTTCAGCCATAAAAAATAGGCCCGTAGATTGGCTTAACGATGAAGCACCAAAGCCCAAATCCGCCCCACGATCACCAACCCGCCAGCCCAAAATACTATGGATTGCATATATATAGAATGTTGAAATGAGATACTATAGTGTTTAGATATCAAGCCTTCCTGCTTTTGGATTATTTTTATATATGTGTAAGTGCAATGCTATATAATATATCAGGATGAAAAGTCTTAATCACAGATAAAATTTTTTAATTATAAATAAAAAATCTTAATTATAGATGAAAGTCTCAATCATGATATAAGCCTTTTTTTTTCTACTCCTAAGGTAGTCACTCCCAGCGTATCTACCGTACGTTGAACGACCTTTGGATGCCAACTATTTGATCGGGTTCTTTGGGTGAGGTACCACCACATCACATCTGTAGCAAACACAGCAGCTTACGGAGTAATTTAATTAAATAGCTGATGAAGTGGAGTATTAATGCAACAACAATTTTGGTGGTGATCGGTTCGGCTGAAAAGCTCGTGGTTTATGGCTGAAAACACTGTAGCTAGCTGAAAAAAGCACTGTAGTTGACAGAGACTTATTTAGCATAATTAAATTTTAAAAAATTTAAAAATATAAAAAATATATGAGCCCATTACGTATAATACAAACGAATACGGGAAAAAAAGAACCGGCAAAGAAGCTCAACAAAAAGCCAAAAGTTCAGAAAAAGACGAAACTTATGAATAGTGAAAAATAAGCCAGAAGCTCAAGCCGAATTGATCGGGTTCTCGGATGGTTTGACGGCCCTGCCAACGAACGTAAATCTCTCCAACACATTTGACGTATTCCTATACGGATAGAAGGGATGCATGTTAAGAGCACCCTGCTTGGTTAACTATAGACGTGTACACGCGTATCTTGAAAATGCTACACCGTGGATAAAACGTGCTAAGTACATGCATTTATACTTGGAATGTATATACTTCTTTAAAAGAGGTATTTGACTCTGAGTAGGGAGTATGTTAGCGTACAAGATGGGAGTATGTCAACTTCGAAAGTAGTATGTCATAAGGGAGAACATGTCATCTGAGGGGAGTATACATATGTACAAGAAGAGAGTATACGTCATCTGAGGGAAGTATGTACAGGGAGTATGTATTTATTGAAGACATACTACTTTACTATATGTATATGTACATACTTGTACACATACTTGTTTTCTTTACATATGGATACTCCCTTTTTATATGTGAATGTGTATACTCTTTTTTTGTAAGCGTGCATACTCCTTTGTGTAAGCATGACACCTTTGCATGGGAGTATTTTTATAAGCATGGCAGCTGTGGGGCCTATTCTTATTGGCTGGAGCTTATGCATTTTGGCTGCGGCTTGTGGTTTTTGGGCTGTTTGTGTGAGAGATTACAGAGTAACAGAAACTCATGTGTGATTTTTGCCGATATAAATTTAGTCAGTAAAGTATGTACTACAATTAACTATAGACCTTATCTTGAAAAGATACTCTATTTAAAAGCTAGTTATTATAAAAAACCGAAAAATAGCTTTTAAAAGCTGAAAAGAACAAGACCATAGTGTTTCCGCTTGAGATATTATGCACCTCTCTAAGATTAGCTCGGATTTCTAGGAGGATGCGTGGATCCTAATTTCCGTGATCCTTACAGTAATGAATCAAATTTTCATTGGCCATGCTAGTATATACACTTGAGGGAGTATATTAGTACATTTAGTACATGTTTTTGGGGAGTATGGACATAGTATGTCACGTGTACATACATGTACGTAGGGAGTAGGTACAATTTCACGTGCTTACAGGTGGATAAGTGTGGAGTATCTACCAACTAGATATATTGGTACAAGCATGGCTCTTGTCCATTTTTCAATTCCTCTATCCTTGCAAATTAGCCGACCTAATCACACGAAAGTCCTAAGCTAAATTTACAATATACTATGCTGCTCCTTCAAAACTGATCACCAAATAGTGAGCTGAACCACTACCAGTTGGCATTCACGCCCGTCCATGTGTTGGTTATACCATCAGTGCTCCAGGATGCGTACGTGGCAGATCCGTGGTCGGTAGAATTTGCCAAGTGGTAGAATTTGTTAAAGCATCTAGCATGCATGCCCACTACTATTAAATAAACTATGTTAAATATCTCATCATAAATGATTTATAGAAAATTATATATGCTGTAATTATCACAAACGATTTTACAAGCATAACCATGCACCGTCTGTGATGCTGAACTATCATAGACAGTTCTTTCTAATAACCATCTATGATAATTGCAAACATCACAGACGGTTTTTACTTAGAACTGTATGAGATAGTTTACATATGGTTATTAATACGAATCGTCTGTTATAGTTGCATATCACAGACGACTTATGATTGAAACCGTCTATGATATGTACGAATGAATGGCGCTTTGTCTCTTCAATGCGTGCCTTTCGATTGTTTCGGTTCCCCGATACGTCTCTTCGTCTCACGCGCCGAATGTATTCCTTGTTGTATAAAAATGATCGTCTGCCACCAGAGATTAATTCCCATATCGCTGATGTATCCTGTACGAGCATCTCACTGACCGGCTTTCTTCCTTGTTTTTCTTGTCTTTGAAGCAGAAATAAATGGCTCCCTACTCTTTCTTGTCATCGGCATTGATGGCTAACCTGGCCATCCTGCACGAGCACCTCGTCGGCTATATGCTGGTGGATGCTGCGGAAGGACACTGTGCCAATAATGTTCTCCCTGCTATGTCCGAGGATTTACCAAAGTAGTTGAATGCTACTTTCCACCATCTTAACATCCTCCTCCGCTGCGTCTTCCGGTTGGTCTCCCGCTTCCGGTGAGCTAACCTTGCTATCGACGTGGTCCTTCACAACGATGTTGCACGTCTCTAAAAGGCTTGCCATTGCTTTGAGTGTTTAGTCGAGGTGGCAGGCAGGGAGGAGAGCCTATGGGCTCAATTGGACTTGATTGTTCAGTAGGAGAGTGTTCGAGAGACACTCAAACGAGCACGTCAGTGGGTGGACATATTTCGGGCTTCGTTCGCTGATGATCCCGAATCGTTCGATGCCGACCACGTCGCCTACAAAGTTTTGAACATGGAGATTGCATGCTACCTCCGCCATTAGAAAAAACTTCAAAGCAGTTATAAGTTTCTACTTTTTTTGTTATCTTTTGTAAAAAGCAACTGGTCATGTTATTTGGCCATATGTAAAATTAAATAGTTGAATTTATATTTACTGTCTTTTATATATGTAAACGGTCTTGATATAACGATATGATGACATTACTGACCGGTAAAAAATAATAAAGTAATATATATTTACTCTTGAGTCATTACGGAATTTGTATTTGTATGCATATGAAAATGAATTTAGAACCATATTTATCAGAGATGGTTCTACTTTAGTACCGTCTATGATGTTTATTCGCATACGATTATTAATATTAACAGTCTGCGGTAATTATTGTCACAGACAGTTCATATTAACAACCATCTGTGATATCCTATTATCATAGACGATTCTCATTAATAACCATCAGACATAATTATGTATCATAGATGGTTCATGATTAGACATGTCTGGGATACGCCGCATTATTATCTGGGATACGCCGCGTTATTAAATACCTAGCTAGCGGGGTTCTAATAGATCTGTCTTCATTGTGCTGCATTGAAGGAGGCGATCGGTTTGGGAGAGTTCAGTGAAAGCATACCGCTTGTAGATCTATTTGTTCTTGGTGATTAAAGGTTAGTATTTGCTTCTAATTATATGCTTTGTAATAAAAAGAGATGATAACTAGGTTTAGATCAAGCTTAATTGGTAGTTTGCTCCAATTTAAGAATGCACCACTGCTTCTAGTTTGCTTTGCTTGATATATATTGCTTCATAAATTATATGTAACTAGATACTTAATTTAGGTATTGATAATTTATTATAAGGTACATGATAATTAATTATATGTAAGTATTAGGCTGGCTAGCTATAGTAGCATTAATAATCCTATTTGACATTAATTTGTTACATGGTAGCGTAGATGGACCGAAACTAGATGTATGTTGAGAACTGTGTAAGTGAAGAGTACATTAATGGTGTGCCTGCTTTTAAAAGAGTAGCTAGATAGGATATATTGAAAAAGGAGATGGAATATATGTATCATCCATGCATTGATTATAATAATATGAAGATGTTTACTAACTCAGCGTAAATCGAAACTCACTTGATTCGAAGGGGTTTAAAAAGGGGTATACATGTTGGACCAGTCATGGTGAAGAAAAGATTATACAGGAAGGTAGTTATAATATCATCGAGGGAGACAATGATATGCCAGTTGTGGACTGTGCTTTCGATGAGGATAGGTCGCATGATAATAATTTAGATCAGATGCTACGCGATGCAGTAGGAAACTATAGTGAAAGAGAGAGTTTGGTAAATTTTCGAGGGCTTGATGGAGGACTCGGAGAAACATTTGTTCCCAGGCTACAAGTGTAACATCCCAAAATTTGCTTTTTGGAAAAATTTAATTTCAAATTAATTATTTTAAAGTATTTGAGTTTTATTTGGATTTGCCCTGAATTTCTGTTTTTTTAAAAGCTAGATTTGAAAAGTATTTTAAGAAAAACCTAAAAATGTTGTTAAATAAAAAGATATTTTGAATTTCTATAAAAATCCTAATTCAAATTAATTATTTGGAGTTATTTGGCTTTTATTTGGTTTCCTGGATTTTCTGGAGTTTAAAACCTATTTTTGAAAATAAAAAGTATTTCAAGTATGAAAATTAAATACCAACATTAGTTGGAAGTATTTTTATTAAGTCCAAAATGTCACCAGGAGCTTCTGTGAATTTTCCTGGAATTTTTGGAAGTATTTTCATATTTTTCTGAGGTTTATTGAATTTTCTGGGTTTCTGAAAATCTTAAATCTAAAATCCGAAAATAAAATCCCTCCCCCTCCTCCTCCGGCCGCCAAGTGGACGGCCGGGATCAACCCGCGTCACCACGCCCGGCCCATCCCCGCCACCCACTCCATTCCGCCTTGCCCCCTTCCCCGCTCGACACGTGGCTGGCCCGGATCGCCCGCGTGCGCCGCCCGAGCCCATCCACCCGTCCACCGCCACTTACTCTCCTCGGCCGCCCGATCCGTCCCTTGGCCGCGTGGCATCATCACCGCCGCCCGCGCCTTACCCCTCTCTCCTCTCTCTGCCCGCGGGCCCCGCCAGTCAGCCGCCCCGCCTCTCTCTCTCGCCGACCGCCCGGGCCCGCCTGTCGGGATCGTCTTCCCCGCGCGCCCCTCTTCCCCGCGAGCGCCGCCGCCTCCCGCAACGGGCGCCTGTCCTTCCCGCGCCCCGTCCCCCTTTCCTCCCCCGCAAGACCCGCGCCCTTCCATCCTTGCCCCCCCCGATCTCCTTCCTTATACGGCCGCGCCTTCCTTTTCTCCACGCCCGAATCCCCGCCGCCCCGCGCCATCTCCGGCGGCAAATCCGTGCAGCCCGATCCGCCGTCCGCCCCTATAAATACCCTGCCCGAGCTCCGCCTCTCCTCGCCCATCCTTCCCCACCACTCCTCCCTCTCTCCCGTGCGCTCCACCGCCCCGCGCCGTGCGCACTCGCCTCTGCCGCCGTTTGCGCTCCGGCGAGGAATCGTCGCCGCCCCGAAGCCTCTCGCGCCTCGACGTTGCCTCCTCCGGCTTCCCCGCGTCGCTGCGAAGCCCGTGCACCCCTCGGCCGAGCCTCCTCGCCGCCGGAGCCCCCTCGCCGCCGTGACCCGAACCGAGCCGCCGCATCTTCACGCCGCCGGCCAATTCCGGCCTTCTCCGGTAATCACCGACCTCACCGTCGAGCTCCCCGCCTCCTCCTCTCTCTCCTCGGCCACTCGCCGCCGGCAGCCGAGCCGCCGTTCGCCGGCGAGCTCCCAGGCCCGAGCGCCACTTCGGTCGGCATGCCACGGTGGCGGCAGACGTGGCGCCACGTCGGCGCCACCTCGGCAAACCCCTGCCCCGTCAGCGCCACGCCCACGCCAGTCCCCTCCCGTGCCACCTCAGCCATCCTTCCCCTCCATGGACCCGGTCTATAGACCTCGGGCCCACATGTCAGTCTCCTGCCCGAGAATCCCTCAGGGCTGACGTCGTTGCTGACGTCATAAGCCCGATTTTGCAGTACAAAAATAAATCCGACCGAAAAGAAATTCCTCGCTGACGTCATAATTCGAGATTTTCCTTTAGAAAAATAAATCCAGAAATTCTCATTTTTCCATTTTCTCCCTTTTCAAACTTCCCGAAGCCCGTTCTCCTTCGTTTTAACTCCGTTTGAGCCCATTCAAATTTCTAAATTCATCAAATATTCCAAACTATCCATTTCTTCCATCCTTTCAAATATTTGAAATTTATTTGATATTTCAAATATTTAAATTTCAAATTCCAATGCCTAGTTTAATTTCAAAGCCTCAGTTCCATTCCAAATTTTCTGTGCGCTTTCAAAATTCAAATTTCAAATCTTGCCAAATATCTATAAAATCCATTCTAATTTCCTTGGTCCAAATATTGTCTCAGTAATTTCGTTTCCCAACCGATCTTCCAGATATTCGTTCTCCCTCGTGTGAACTCCGAATTCGTTGATTCTTTCTTCTAAATTCATCTAAAATCATAATCTATCCAACTATGGCCTCTGTTGAATTTTTTGGATTTTATTTGAATTTTTGTTTGTATTTATTTGCTTTGTTGCCTCGTCTTTTCTCGCGTAGATTCCAACGTTGTCAACGAACCCTCTTCACAGCAGCAAGAAGACCCAGAAACCCTGCAAGAAGGCAAGTCTCCTTTGATCATCTTGAACCTATGCTTTTGAAATATTTTAAAATATTTTAAATTATGTGCATTGCTATTTACATAAAATCTCTAGTTCAAATCTTTAGGAATTAGTTATTCCAACCTTGTTATGCCCTTATTTGACTTTGATTGCCATGTACATTGTCACCCTAGAACTCCCTTTGTCTCAATAATGAGATTACTATTAATCTTTGTGAATATTAGAATGGTAGGTTAATGCTTAGTCTTGCTATCTAATAACTTTGGAAAATCTTGAAAATGGGAAATTATGGTTTATTATTTAATCCTTGTGTTTGAAAGTGAAGTGGCAATTGGAGTTGTCACTGTGATTTAAAAATAAAATAAAAATGTGAAAGTTGGTTTAGATTAGGGTGGATGGCTGTTTGGGTTGGTGCAGTAAGCACGAGAACTTGTTAAGTGTATGTTCCACCCTAGTCAATTAAGGACCGACGCTTGTGTTTGTCCAAACTGAGCATTAACCGTACAACCACAAGTCTATATGGGTACGACCTAGCTGACTAACTTATGATAGTCTAGTTTAGGTGCCACCAGTGGAAAGTGGGTGCCAGGGATGGACTGGTTATTCACAGTGAGGGACAGGGATTTACTGTACTCATATGGCGCAAGAGGGGACTTCAGATTGGGCGGATTTAACCCTTCTGCGGTGAAACCTCAGCGGGTGGTGTCTAGCTAGATTAGAGTAAGGTAAAGGCTTTGTGGTATTTTATCTGGGTCTCATGCCAAAGGAAGCGTGTTGACTTTTAGGATAATTTATCTCTTGTGGGAAAAGTTGTACAACCTCTGCAGAGTGTAAAACTATTCGAATAGCCGTGCCCACGGTCAAGGGCGGGCAAGGAATGCATTCACATGGTAGATTTCTGGCTTTGTTTTAAAATCAAAAGTTTTGTATTCCGAGGGTGGAGGGAACTCTCGGAAGGGAATCCTGGCGGATGGAGCCAGAGAGGGTGGATGGAACCCGCAGTTTAAAACTTGACCAGTGGTAATTGGTTAGCTAGTGTTGGTAGTTGGAACCTTCACTAGAAAGTTAATTCTGTTAAAACATTTACTTCATTAATTGTTGCCTTCGAAAATAACTAGTAGTAATTGAGTTTTCAAATATTGCTTTGTGCAAAAGAACCATATGACCCTCCTTTGTTAAGCCTTGCATCTATGCATTTTTCCCAAGACTTGCGGAGTACTTTATGTACTCACATGCTACACTTAAAAATAACATCTCAGAGGAAGTTGAAGCTCAAGAAGGTGACTACGACTACTGCTTCGCGTGTGGCTGTGATGGATTCTTCCCAGAGGACTAGGTCGCGCTTCCCCAGTCAATTGCCTGTGGCGAATTGATGGGTCGTCCTCGAGTTTTATTTGCTTCCGCTTTATTTCTTGTGTGCGAGGTCTTAAACCTCCATTGTAATAATGAGACCCGGTGGTCAGTACTCTTATTTATTGTAATAAATCGTTGATGGTGATGTTTTCCATTCTGTTTGACTGTGTGCACTAGCTTTGATCTGGGACTAGTGCTGTAATACACAGAGGGTCCGGGTTTGATAATCCGGAGGCCCGACAACAAGCCGCAGTATACAAGGTTGTCATCTGTTCTTGAACTGCTAAAATTGAAGGCAAACAATAGTTGGTTCGACAAGAGTTTCACGGTGTTGTTAGGTTTCCTAGTGAACATCCTTTCAGAGGTAAATGTGTTGCCGAGAACCACCTATCAGGCCAAGAAGGTTCTCTGTCTATTGAGAATTGAAGTAGAAATAATACATGCATATCGAAATACTTGTATCCTTTACCGTAAAGAGTATACAAAATTACATGTTTGTCCGGTGTGAAAGCATCCTGATACAAGCGTAATAATGACTCCGATGACGGCGAGGGCATCGAAGTGAAGTAAGGACATCCTACTAAGATGTTGTGGTATTTACCTGTAATTCCCTGTTTGAAGCATTTATTTGCAAACCGAAAGGATGCAAGACTGTTGCGTTGGCACTCAGAGGAGCGTAAGAAATATGGAATGATAAGACGCATTGCTGATTCTACCCAGTTGAGGAACATGAATAGGATGTTTGTAGACTTCGGTACGGAACCGAGGAATATAAGATTTGGGTTGAGTACAGATGGAATGAATCTTTTCGATAACATGAGTAGCGGGCACAACACCTGGCCTGTGAATGTATGGATGTACAACCTTACTCCTTGTCTGTGTATAAAGCGAAAGTACATTTTAATGTCACTACTTATACAAGGGCTGAAGAAACCTAAGAACGATATTGATGTGTACCTAACACCATTGGTGGAAGATCTTATGACACTATAGAGCGAAGGGATACAGATATGGGATATGTGCAAATGAGAGAATTTCACTCTGCACGCTATGTTATTCTATACTATCAAAGATTTTTCTACCCTTAGTAACCTGTTGGGGGTTGAGTACGAAATGAGCTAAAGCTTGTCAACATTGCTTAAATTATATCGAGAGTATGTGGTTGAACAACTCGTGTAAAACTATGTACATGCGTCACTATAGATTCGTTCCAAGGTATCACTCATATTGCAAGATGAAGAAACAATTTGACGGAAAAAAGAGGATGACTCAGCACCAAGACCTTTTAGCAGAAAAGAGGTCTACGATATGGTCAAGGATATCGATATTGTGCTTGGAAAGAGATGTAAGTTGATGACTTGTCAGAAGAACATATGGAAGAAGAGGTCAGTATTTTGTGAGTTGCCTTATTGGGAGCACTGAGAAGTTCGCAATTACATCGATGTCAGAAGAACATTTGTGACAAAACAAAGGATGGTGTCAACGCACAGCGTGACCTGATCGCTATGAACATCAGAACCGAGTTAGCACCGATAGAGACCGATAAATGCCGTATATATTTTCCCCCAGTATGCTACACTTTGTGTAAGTGTATCCTTGAAGATGGTATAGTATATATGGAACCATAAGGGGTTTGCATTGGTAGCACTTGACTTATGCAATAAATATTCAATACGGTCGATATCTTTAATTTCTGTCTGAAGTGAAACGTGCATGAGGAATTTTGACGTAGTTGTTGTGTTTCCTTTCTACGCGGAGAAGTTCCTGTCAATTAGGCGCCTAAAGCAAATGAGACCTTAAACAAACCTCATCGTGATTTTTGGTAGTTTCCATGCATTTTTACTGAGCAACCGCTGCATCTCCAAATTAGTATGTAGCCTCTCATCAACAGTAGTGCAGCACCCAGACCCCACCTGCCATGGCACGATCGAGTTCATCGGTGCCAAAACTATGTGTGTGTATATGTATTACATACGTACCAGCGAGCCCGAAAAGGAAACCTGCAAGAAACCTCTTTGCCTGTGAACTGTGAAGTGAAGCGCGTACGTGTTGGAATGAAGAGCGCATGCATGGATCAACGGAACGGAACAGAACGGAATGGAATGTAGTAAAAATTAATTGAAGTGCAAACACGTGCACGTACTATAACTCCACAGTCTTAATTTGCGTCAGTGCCGATAACTAATCAATCGATGGAAATCCTGCGATTCACTGCATGCGAACCATCATTCCGGTTAGGAAACTCTAGGTCTAGGCCAGAGTCTTGACATATTTGATCACTTCACCATAGACTATAAATAGGGAGCTATATCAGCAAATTATGTACACCCGATGCAATTGAAAGCAATAAAGAAAGACCAAGAGTTCTCTCTACCTCTTTGTGTTCAATCTATTTTTCTGTAATTCTATGATTGATTCGTTCTTGTTCTAAGCAGAGGAATCGATCGGACTGGTCGCCAGCGACGGTTCCTCAACACGTTATCAGCACAACTTCGCTCCGGTGAACGAAGGTAATCATCGAAGTACAGATTGAATTTTCTAGATCGCTTTGAATCTGTATTTTCTTTCGCGTTCTAGATTGAATTTCTATGGTGCAAATCCGCCCTAAGTCGCCGGCACAATGCCGATCGGTAGATTGCAAAAAATGGGTAGATGTTGATTGCATCGTAGATTAAAAAAATTTTGCATGGTTTTGTTTGTTTCTGCAAGATCATTGCACGAGAAAGAAACTGGCATCGTGATTCTCTATTCGGCCATTGCACAAAGAAAAAAAAGGATGGCTGACGGCCCACAGCCAGCCTGCAGCCGCCGGCCGACTGCCGTATGGGTGCCGCTGACCAACCCCTCGGCCCCGGCCCGAAGCCGGCCGCCCACTCGCCGGCCTGCAGCCCAGCACCCGGCCCAAAGCCGTCACACCTCGGCTTCCTCGCTTGCAGCCCGCACGCGGCGGCGCGCCGCCAGCATGCGCGTGCCATCCGGCCACCGGCCCGAAGCCGCCGCCGCTTGCCGTAGCCGGGCCACATCACTACCACCTCCGCTTGCTTCGGCTTGCAACCGGCCCCGCCGTGCACAGCCCCGGCCGCACCATCCGGCCGACGGCCCGTAGCCACTCCGCCTTGGTCTCTCCTCGCGTATGGGCACCAACCGGCCGCCGGCACGCCGCCTTGCGCAGGCTCTCCGCATGACCCAACCGCGCCGGCCCGCATGGCCTCGCCCGCAGTTGCGCGCCGCCACCGGTAAACGCCCGAACCCGTCGCTTGGTCTCCACGCCTCTCCACCGGCTGCCGCCGCCAAGCTAGTCGGCCTGCAGTCGCGCACTGCCGATGCGCCGCCTTCCGACCCGAAGCCGGCCTTCCCCAAGCCGTTGTGCCCGTGTTGCCGACCGCCCTCGCGTGCCTATTCACCAATCGCTTGCCTCCGGATTAGACGGGGTAGGGAAACCCTACCTCCTCCCAATCTTAACCGGCCGGGCAGGCTTTTGGGCCAAATGGGCTGGCGGACGTGGGATAAAACGGGCCGAAGGCCCAGTCGAAAAAAGGGGCCGGTGGGGGGCGCTGGCTATTTTGCGGAAAAGACCCCGTAAATCATAGAAATTACCGAAAAAACCCCTAAAATTTGCATATGAGTCCCGAATTTTGCAAAAGGGGTCTTGGTAGTTCCGAATATTACCGTAGGTCCTCTGTATTATGTATGGGTCCAGAATTTTGCAGAAAACCCGTCGGTAAATCAGAAAATTGCCTGAATTTTTCTTTGAACTGAAAATTTGCATAGAAACCCTCTGGAATTGTAGAATTTGCTAAAATTTCATTATTTTAGCATAAAAGGGCCTCGGGAATTTGAATTTTGCATTATTTTTAGCATTTGAAGCTTATTTATTTATGCCATTATTATTCTCTGTATTTTCTGTGTTTATTTACTATTTTTTGGTTAATTGTAATTGTTTAAATTGCTTTTAATCACTGAAATTAGCAGTACAATTATAGAAAATGTATAGAAAATTATGAAACATTATGAGAATCTTTTGTACCATTTATTTACCCGCAGTAAATTATTCCATGCATGTTTACCTGAAGTAAACTTATTTATTTCGTTTATACACATGTAGATGACTAGCATCACGAACCGGGAGTTCGAGAAGCTGGCCCAGCATGGCCAAAACTATCTGACATAGGCATCCGATGTCGAGATTGTGCTTGGAGCCAAGAAGCTCCGCGCGACTATTGGGTTTGGTGGACTGAATGACGCGCAACCCACACCTGAGGAGAATGACCAGGCACCTCATTTTCTCAGGCACCACCTTTGCCTCACTCTCAAGAATAAGTATATGGTAGAGAAAAGTGCGCTAGCACTCTAGACCGCACTCAAGAAGCAGTTTGAGAGGCTAAAGTACACCATTCTTCCTCAAGCAGAGCAGGAGTGGATCAGACTGAGATTTGCCGACTTCAAGACGGTTGGGGAGTACAATTCTGCCTTGCACATGATTTGTACTAATCTGCAACTCTGTGGCAAGAAGATCACAGATGAGCAGAAGATCGAGAAGACCCTGTCCACCTTTCACCCCAATGCCGTACAATCCGCCCGCAACTATCGTCAAGACGGCTACATGGAGTACACCGAATTGATTGATATGATGCAGGTTGCAGAGGCCCAGGACGAACTTCTCTGCAAGAATTACGTCACTCAGCCACCAGGCAGCTCCGCTGGCAGTGAAGCTAATGCGGGGAGCTACAAGGTGCGAAAGCCCTTGATGAAGAGAAGGGGGAAGAAGGATAAGTCCATTGCCCAGAAAGGCAAGTCAGATGCTCCAAGTGACAAGAAGGCTAAGAAGAGTGGCAAGACCTATGGCCAGCAGAACCAAGGTTGCTACAAGTGTGGGACGTGGGGACATTGGTCGTGGATATGCAAAGAACCGCAACATGTCATTGATACCCACCAAGCTCAGAAGAAGAAGGATGGAAAAGGGCAGCCTGAAGCCCACTTTGCAGCAGTCGAGGGGGAGCAGCCTGAGCAGCTGCCTAACTTGATGGGGGTTGAACCCATCCCAGCAGCAGCACCCCCTTATGACTTAAAGGAAGCCACCGCCATGATCTCTCTTGAAGAGAATACCACTCCTGAGAAGATAGCCGAAGAAGTTGATAATTTTCTAGTTGATTCCGTTTGATGCACAGAATACATTAGACATTAATTGTCATTTATTCTGTGTTAAATGGACAAGTTAGAACTTGCATGGATGGTGCTTTAGGATTTTATTTTCTCATGATGGTTGGATGATTTTGGAATAATACATACATTTATTCAGTTTATGATGGTATGATATGTTCTAATGTTAGCATATTTATTTATGTGTTGAATGCCTTCTAATACATGTTAATTAAATACGTTATATTAGAACACGTGTGACGCCCTATGAAGGAAGTATGCATTGCCGACAGCGGCACAACAAATATCATCTTAAGAGAGACTTAGTATTTCTAGTCGATCCGTAAGAGCACTGGCAGCCTTACGACAATCGCCGGAAGCGATGCATGTATAATCGGTTCTAGAAGAGCCACAATTATACTCCCCATGGGCACAACTTTGGTCATTGAAGAAGCCTTATTGTACCCAAAATCGACTAGAACTTTAGTAAGTTTTAAGGATATTCGCGCCAATGGTTTCCTCGTTGAGACTGAAGAAGAGTACGGTAAGGAATACCTGCTCATCACCAAGCGCGAAGAGAATGGCAAAAGGGTACTAGAAAAATTTCCTTCATTAGAAACTGGGCTATATTATACCAACATTAAGGCGCCTGTAGCGTACACTGTCCTGAAGACGGTATTTAGAAGCTCTGAACTTTTCTGTCTCTAGCATAACAGATTAAGCCACCCAGGTCTTATGACGATAAGAAACATAATAAATAACTCGCATGGGCATAATATTAATGCGAAGAATTTCTCGAATCATGAAGATTTTGTGTGCCCTACATGTGCCACCGGAAAACTAATAACTAGACCATCCACTCTGAAAGTGAAGGATGAAGTCCCTGCATTCCTGGAACGCATTCAGGGAGACATTTGCAGTCCAATTCAGTCCATCTCAGGACCATTTAAGTATTTCATGGTGCTCATTGATGCTTCCTCGAAGTGGTCATATGTGGGTCTGTTGTCCACAAGAAACCACGCCTTTGCAAAATTGATCTCGCAGATCATTCGCATCAGAAATGTGTTCCCTGATCATCACATCAACTCCATCAGAATGGATAACGCTAGAGAATTTACTTCAAAGGCATTTGATGATTACTGCATGGCGATGGGTATTGCAGTTGAGCACTCGGTACAGCATGTCCATACCCAGAATGGTCTGGCAGAGGCTTTAATTAAAAGAATTAAATTTATTGCCCGACCCCTCTTGCATCATTGAAATTTGCCAGCTACATGTTGGGGACACGCAGTCCTTCATGCAGCGAATCTCATCAACCTTAGACATTCGGCCTACAACATCCATTTACCTATGCAACTAACGCAAGGGTCACCACCGAAAATTTCTCATCTTAGGAGGTTTGGATGCAAGGTTTACGTACCGATACCACCTCTACAGCATACTGCAATGGGCCCACTCCGCAAGACTAGGATATACTTTGGTTATGAGACTGCATCCAAAATCAGGTAATTGGAACCCATGTCGGGAGATTTGCATACTGCCCGCTTCGTTGACTGCATTTTTTTATGAGGATAATTTCCCGTCATTAGGGGAGGAAATCAACCCCTTGATGAAAAATATCGGAAATTACGTGGGAAGCTACGGGAATTCATGCACATGACCCGCGCACTAGTGAAACTGAGAAAGAGGCCCAGAAGATCATCAATTTGCAAGCATTAGCAAACCAACTGCCCGATCACTTTAGTGATTTGAAGAGCGTGACTAAGTCGCATGTGCCTGCACCCAATGCACCGGAGAGGGTTGAAATACCAAAGAAAATTAAAGGTATCCCTAATCCCGTCCAGAGGCCTCAGAATAAAAGGATGAGAACTCCGGTTCCTCGAGTCCAAAGTAACCGGGGACGCCCGGCGAAAAAGGATAAGAAGGACTTATCACAGCCGATCATTGAAGTCTCCCAGAATGAAGAGGGGAGCCAGTTGAGACCTGGCATAAGTATGACACCTCCAGAAGAGGGCATACCGGATCTGAATATCCTCGTCGGCATGGATGTGCGTGCACACATCGGAGCCAAAAAACTAAAGGGACTTGCCACCGCAATTGAAAGAAGCGATGCGCAAGGTGAAGCTCCAGAAGAAGCAATCGCTCAAGAAGTAGCAACTCATGAAGAAATAGCTATAAATTATGTGCACACGGGAGAGTCCCTGAATAGGGCAACAGCTAATATCTATATCTAGTTCGCAAAGAAAATTGTCACAATCATCGATCTTGATCCCGAGCCTGCATCGCTCGCTGAATGCAACAAAAGATCAGATTGGGAAGATTGGAAAAAGGCAATAGCAACTGAATTGCTATCTCTGAACAAAAGAGAGGTGTTTGGGCCCGTATACTGCACGCCTCCCCATGTGCACCTCGTAAGGCACAAGTGGGTATTTGTTCGAAATAGGAATGAAAGAAACGAAGTAGTGAAATACAAAGCAAGGTTTGTAGCCCAAGGTTTCACTCAACGTTCTGGAGTTGATTATAAAGAAACCTACTCCCCAATTATGAGTGGAATTACCTTTAGATACTTGATCTCAATGGCAGTGAATTTGAACTTAGAAATGAAATTGATGGATGTTGTGACTGCATACCTTTATGGTAACTTGGATTCGGAGATTTACATGAAAGTCTCAGAAAGAATACTTCTCCCGAACCAAGACAGTGCAAATAGAAATCTGTACAGTGTGAAACTAAAAAAATCACTGTATGGACTGAAACAATCTGGAAGAATGTGGTATACTCGCTTGAGCGGTTTTCTTTGCAAGAAAGGCTACACGAACAATGAAGACTGTCCTTGTGTATTTATACGGCGATCCCAGAATGGATTCTGTATAATCTCTGTGTATGTAGATGATCTGCATATCATCGGGACAACAGAAGACATAAGAGAAGCATGCTCCTACTTGGAGTCAGAATTTGAAATGAAAGATTTGGGCAAGATCAAGTTTTGCTTAGGCATGCAGCTTGAGCATGTCCCTGAAGGAATCTTGGTACATTAGTCGACCTACACCCAGAAGGTGCTTGAAAGGTTTGGCTTTGAGAAGACATTCCCATCGAAAGTACCGATGATCGGGAGGTCTTTACACCAAGAAAAAGATCCTTTCGGACCTAGGGAAGAGGGGGAGGGGACCGGAATTCCCATACTTGAGTGCAGTGGGAGCACTCATGTATTTAGTAAACTGCACTAGACCGGACATTGCATTTGCCGTGAACCTGTTAGCAAGGTACAGTGCAGAGCCCACCAAAAGGCATTGGCAGGGCATAAAGGACATCTTCCGATACCTCTATGGAAGCAAGGACCTTGGATTGTTTTACAGGAAAAATCAAGATCTGAACTTGATTGGCTATGCAGATGCTGGGTATCTGTCAGACCCGCATACTGCTAAGTCACAAACAGGCTATGTATTCCTGTGTGGTGGAACTGCAATTTCATGGAAATCGTCTAAGCAAAGCCTTGTAGCTATTTCGACGAACCACTCAGAAATTATAGCACTGTATGAAGCCGCACGAGAGTGCGCCTGACTCCGCCGAATGGTTCACCACATCCAGCAGTCATGTGGGATGAACATTGTGCAGAACCCCACAATTATCTATGAAGATAATGCCGCTTGCGTTGCACAAGTGCAAACAGGCTATGTGAAGAGTCATCTCACAAAGCATATCAACCCCAAGTTCTTCTATGCTCATGAATTGTAAAAGATTGACGAAAGTAAAGTACTGCATACTAAGTCTTGTGAAAATCTTGCAGATTTGTTCACTAAGTCACTCCCCGTATCTAGCTTTGAAAGGTGCGTGCGAGAGATTGGGATGATGAGACTTAGAGAAGTGCAGAATTCAGGGGGAGAATTCTCTCAAGCCCAATAGTAAATCTTGATCCTGAAGATTAAGTACCCAAATGAGTAAAGTCCTGAAGACTGAATGATGTTGGGTGAATTGTACTCTTTTTCTCTTGACGAGTTTTTCTGAAGTTTCTCGACCAAGGTTTTTAATGAGGTAATTCGTGCATCGCAGCATCACACGCATCATGTACTCTTTCTCTAAATTTTTCCCACTGGGTCTTTATGGAGTTTTGACGAGGCATGAGTATGTTGGGTGAGTGCCCAAGGGGGAGTGTTAGGAACTCTGGACCCAGGCCAGAGTCCTGATATATTTGGGCACCCCACCGTTGACTATAAATAGGGAGCCATACCAGCAAATTATGTACACCCGATGCAATTGAAAGCAATAAAGAAAGACCAGGAGTTCTCTCTACATCTCTATGTTCAATCTATTCTTCTATGATTCAGTGATTGATTCATTTTTGTTCTAAGCAGAGGAATCGATCGGACTGGTCGCCAGTGACGTTCCTCAACAGTTCCAACCTCTTTCATGGAGGGCTTGTTCGGCAACGGGGAAAATGACCCCTTCTTTTCAGTTTTTAATAGCTACATTTCGACTTTTCTTGGGTAATTAGTTTTTAAATAAAACATATTTTAAAACGAGATTTACAAGTTAATTATAATACCCATCGTAATGACTTCATTTATATTAACCAAAACCGTATACGAATTATTTGAATTTTTATAATCTCTCTCACGAACATCTAAAATCATAAGTCACATCCACAAACCATAAGCAAAAGTAAAAAAGAAAAAAGGCCCAACAATCCCTTTGTGGACTTAAACGCCCCCTGCGAGCGCGGGCATTAGCAGCTAACCTAAACACCCCAAGCAAGCCCTGTTTGGTGAGCTGTAGCTTTTGGATTTTTTTGTATTATAAGCCTTTTTTTGGTTTTCTAGTTGAAAACAGCTATAGCTGATGGTTATAGTTTTTTTGTGAGAGGTTGTTTGGTAGTCTGGTTTTTTATTACGCCGGTTAGCTACTTTCACTACTACAGAAAACCGTATTACAGACGCTTCAGAAATGTCATCACAGACGGTTTTGTGAGCCATCTGAATTTATGGGTCAGTGATGATACGAGGTCATCACAGACGGTTTGGTGCAAATATCACAGACAGTTTTTAGTTAAAAACCGTCTGTGATATTCCCTACAACCCCTAAAACTATTTCTATTTATTGGCTAGCCTCGGGAAATGCTAGCTGTTGTAGGGGTGGTCCAACCCTCCGTGACTGGGCCGTGCAACTAGTCCAACATGTAATAGGCCAAATAGTGTAGAGGAACATACCAATGTACCCTCATCCTTTGTAAATGCTAAGGGGTAGAATGGGGATTTCCCATTCTACCCCACTCATATATATAAACCCCCAGGAGGGGCTAAGGAGAGAGGATCTCATTCTGACCAACCACCTCTCCAGATCTAGCTCTCTTCCTCTTCTGCCGATCCCCCTCTCTTCCTGTTTAGCCTGTAGCTACAACACTAGCCATACCCTCTGAAACAAGCAGATCAACATGTACATGTATACATCCAATTCACATCTCAATTCATTTCACAAACATAAAACATCTATTTCGCAAATCAATTAATTGGAATGAAATAAAATATCCATTAACAAATACACAATTACAATCAAAGTCAATCTTATCCCAAACAAATAATCATTGTGCGCTGTGGAACTCTCCATCTGATCTTATGACTTTAGACAACAAAAAGAACGCGCACTCTCCTCGAATTTGTGCAAGGTCCGGCTATTTCAATGCAGTTGTAGAGATGGGCGCAGCCTGTCTATAGGAATATCAATGTGCGTACATATATAACCTGACATGTATGAAATAAATGTGAGAAAATTGACAAACCTTAGAATTGGTGATCTTCGAGGAATCGAGGAGTAGTCTCATATGGTGGCAAACAGAGAATCCACACGTATTATTGCCTGGCGGCTGCTGGTGGCACTGCAAAAAATAGAATGTGTTAATTCAAGAGGCATTACTACCAAGTGTTGTATAGGATTAATTAATGTATACTAGCGAATACCCGAAAATTGCGAACATGTTGCAAGGGCTTGGCCCCTTCTGTCGAGCCACGTGTCTGTGCAACGTACGTGGCGAACGACCTTCGTGATTCAAAAAAGTTAGATTAGTCATTCGGAAGGAAAGAAAGTACAATATAGTTATGTATGTAGAAAATGTACTTACCTATCGAGTAATTGGGCGATAACTGTGTACTCGGATTTATTCTTACTTAGAGAATCAAGGTGTATAGCCTTGTTCTATTTTGGTATAATTACGATTAAAATCCAATGGAACCGCCCATTGTATGGCATAAGAACAAATTCTTTATCGTGGTGAGCCAGCAGTATTGATGTAATATAGCTCTCGACAAAGGATGCATCCTCGCTGATGGTATCAATGGCGACCAAACGTGGGTCCAGGAAACCAATTGTTGATTTGGATGCTCTAGCTTCAGTCAGCATGTATATATATATATATATATATATATATACACAGAAAAGTAATAAATTATATATGACATATATTGGTATTACATGAACGGAGACTGTGAGTGTATAGATTTACAGTGTCCAGCATCGAACGAGTGAGGCGTCGAGAGCGTTGAGCGTGAAAAGATCAAATATACCCTCAAAGGTCACCGCGAAGACAAAATCCTGAACTTCGTGCTGGAAATAATCCCACCTGAATTTGATAGTGATACCTGAGCGTCGTTGTGCCCATGGCTTATTGGACTGTTCCATATACCAAGCGTGTAATCTTTGGCAACCTAATCCTAGGGTTAGGAGGTGCTCTTCCGGGATTATCATCGGCTCGTCTAGCACGAATTTGTGGGCCAATGGCAGGTACGAGATATCATCATCGACCTTCTTTGGTTTGCCCCTGCCC
This sequence comes from Dendrocalamus latiflorus, assembly GCA_017311315.1. Classification (NCBI taxonomy): domain Eukaryota; kingdom Viridiplantae; phylum Streptophyta; class Magnoliopsida; order Poales; family Poaceae; genus Dendrocalamus; species Dendrocalamus latiflorus. Next base: position 3,371,187 of record CM029641.1, on the reverse strand, counting down.
TTGCCACGGCTGTAGGTCGACTTCATGGTAGTCGATTGTAAATGTAGCATCCATGCAAGTTGCTTTGGAGAGAATAGCACCCATGGAGATAGCACTGGTGCAGGTAGTGGTGGTGGAGATAAGTCTTGTGGAGATGGCACCAATGCATGTAGCTCTGGTTCGTACTGCCCTTGTGGTCCCGCCATTAGTGAAGAAGCCTCCAGGGAGATGTCGCTTTTGGGCCACTGGATGAATGTTCCAATGGCTTGCCCTAGAGTCACGATCTCATCGTTGGGGGGCTTCAGTAGCGGGACGACCTTAAAATTGGCATGCACACCATCCACATTAACTTTGCGAAGCTTGGTGCTATAGGTGTACGGTGCACCATGGCCCCGATCGCAGACGGATATGCCTGGCCCCAAGCAACGTACAAGGGAACGGAGGCATATCTCACTTGGAGTCTGCACTTCGTAGGCTCCTACATAACGATATAAAATTAGCTACTCCGATAGGCCTATCAACGGATCGAGCATTCCAGAGATAATAATTATTATCAGGATGTCGTCCACAGGAAATCTGGCCTCGCTTTCCGTCAGATTGGACGCGCAACTACTCGGACGGTTGGGCGGGCTAGCTAGCACAGGAGCGGCGGCGGCCTGCTAATTTTCTGTAAATCTTTGCATCTCATCTCTAACATAATCAGCCAGCTCCTCTCGAAGAGATGCCTTGATCTCCTCTCGTAGCCGTGCTTCACGATCGGCTTTGGTTCTCTTCCTACTCCGATACAATTCGAAGTCATCTTGGAAACCATGTTTCCAAGAAACATAAAGCCCAAGACCTCTCGTACGACCCTGGTGCTCCTTGTTTCCCAGGGCTGTGGAGAGTATATCTTTCTCCCTACTTGCCTGGAATGATCCCTGGGAAGATTCTACACTCAGCGCTTCCTGCAAGAGACCAACATGTCATTTCACTTCCTACAAAGTTGTGAAGTAATTACAAGGTACGTAGTTCGATCGATATCTTACCAGGCGGTGGGACACTTCCTGGTCTGCAGGGTTTTGGAAGGAGATGCCCCCCGATGACGTGGTGGATGACCTCGCTCTAATCCAATTTCGAGTGCGCTCATCCGAGATCGTGGCAAACGGCGAGGCGGTGTCCCGTAGAATTGCCTGTTCGTCCTCCGCCCTCCACTGCAGGATTTTACCCGCATACCCAGCTGTGCCAAGTCTGTGGGGGTGTGTGTTCTTTGCCTGGAGGGCCTTGTGCGCCGCACTTGCACTTCTAAAACCTTCAGTCGTCTTCATCCCCTTAAACTCTTCCCATTGTGGTTCCAGGAAGGGATACTTATGAAAGAGCGTTTCATCCTTCTCAACGTAGTTCTTGACAAGCACGCTCTTAAAGTTCTTCCATGCTTTGCACGCCGCTAGCAAGGCATGTCGTTGCATGGCGTCTTGGCATTCTTCTGGGATCTTGAACGATGTAAAAATTTCTGTCAGCAGCTCACGTTTCCGAGTCCCAGTCACGCTCTTCCACGAATCGAATGTGATCTTAATTTGTTCTCATGCAACTATTTCGATCATTCTTCGGAATGCGCATGCTGCTCGGTGAGGAAGGAGAGGTGTACCAGATCCATCAACCTCTGTGATGGTAAATCGGCCCTCAGACTTTTTCGATAGCCCTCTTCCTTGGCGTTTTAATTTTGGAGCGGACGTATCCGACAATGATGTTGAAGAATGCGTGGATGACATGTTGGATATAAAGATGACTTCTTCAAGATAGACATAAAAGACTAAAATCAGCATATTGGAGTGGTTTTAGTTGCTCTCAGATGTAGGGTTACACAAGATTTTAATCAAGCCTTGAGCTCTAAGATTTTAATCAAACCTTGAGCTCTAAGATTTTAATCTTGGCCGTCCCACTACTACGGTCTTATACTATTCACTGATTGAATCTGTCAAATTTGAACCAAACCTTGAGCTCTAAAAAATGTGAATTAGTAGCTCTAAACCTTGAATCTACAACATGAACTACTAATCTAGCAAAACCAAAAGGACTACTAATCTACTAAATAGGTGATCACAGACTGCACAGAATTCTGACTACTCTAGCGTGAGGAAAGGACTACTAATCTAGAGCTCAAGATTTGTGATTCAATCTCAGTAGAAGACCAGTTACTTCATAGAGCATATGACAGTTCCCACAAGCATCTCTTTTCACAATAATCAGCCAGGATAATTAAGCAATATTAAAGCACATTTCAAACAGTATATAAATGAAAACGCAATGTAGCATATATATATATATATATCAATATATATATATATATATATCAATATGAAAATGACATGGAATTACATGAAAGTACAAGGTTCCAGGATGAAACTGATCTTCCAAAAACTATGCTAAAAAAACTGGTAATATGTGTTACCTTGATGAATTGAATGTCATATTCGATCGTACTTGTTTTAAAATTAATACCAAGCCAATTGATATTGACAAGGCATGCATTATGGAAATGATTATTGCAACTGGTGCCCACGACAGGAAGCAATCAAGCAAATGATAATGTTCAACTTAGTTGCTTAAAGCATTAAGACTGCCAGCTTAATCAACATTTTGTTTATAAGAAACAAACAATGTCCTTAAGAATGACTGAACTGAGCTCTTCACATGCTCACCAGCAAAACATATGAATACTAAATCCCGGCCAGAACAAGTTAGATAGTATCTCTAATCCAACTATGTGACTGCGATTACGCCAGAATGTCCACTTTCAAAATTATTCTTTATGACTTCTGCAGTAGCGTAACAAGCATAAACAACCATCTATTTCTAAAACTTTTAATGACGTGTTTGTTGAACTTAAAAATGTAAGTAATCACAATTCGTGTGCATGTTTTTGAAGCGACCATGTTACACACCGGCGTCAGAGAAGACCACCGGAACCGGTTGATTCGGCGGTGGCGCACCTTAGGCTTCGGCGGCGTTGAGGTGTAGGCGGTGGTGCACCTTAGGGTTCGGCGGCGTTGATGTCATCCGAGGAGGCGGCGGCGACGGTGTGGACGGGCGTCCGAGGAGGAGAGGAGAAAGGGGAGGAGGAGGGAGTGCTCACCGGTCACCACGCCTTGGGTCCGAGGAGGCGGCAGCGACGGCGTGGACTGGGGAGATCCGAGGAGGCGGCGGTGACGGCGTGGACTGGGGAGATCCGAGGAGGAGGCGGCGACCTTGCTCGTTACAGACGGCGGGGACTGGGGAGATTTGTGATAATATGTCTGCAGTGTACACGCAAAACCCTAGCCTGACGTATTTATAGGGAGGCTTATCACAGACAGTTCTAGGTTAGAACCGTCTGTGCTAATCATATCACATATGGTTCTAGTTTAGAACCGTCTATAATAAGCCCTTTCCCTGAGGTTATTACCTACACCAACCAGTAGCGGCCAGGACAATAACTCTATACACCAACCAGCTGCAGGCACTGTAATAAGACCTCACAGAGTATATATCACATATTTTCACATATACATAAATGCAAATTCACAAATATATCACACACATGCGTTATTATATACATGAATGCAAATTCACAATTACATCACACACATGCATTGTTATATACATAAATGCAAGTTCACAAAAATATTACACACACATGCATTGTTATATACATAAATGCAAATGCCCACATATATATCGCACATTCTCATTCCACTTGCTTATTTCCTTTAAAAATTAAACCTTCATGATTGTCAATGCGTATGTAATTAGTTTTGTCACGTTGTTCGTCGTCAACCCTTATGCCATTTTCAAAAGGAGGTAACTCGTCAAATTGATTGTATTCATCCTCGTCTACTACATTCTCTACTCCGATAATTCTCCTTTTTTCATGAAAAACTACATGACGCTTCTTATTTGCCGGATCGGTTACATAGAAAACTTGAACAACTTGGTTAGCGAGTACGAATGGTTCGTCTTTGTATCCGACGCGTCGGAGGTCCACGGTAGTGACACCGTACTTGTCAACCTTCACTTGTGGGAGATGCACCCAACGGCACCGAAATAAGGGAATCTTGAAAAACCACGTAGTCGAGCTCCCAAATCTCTTCTATGAAACCATAGTACGAGTTTCTCAACCCATCGGTATTGAGCGCATCTATGCAGATACCGCTGTTCTGGTTAGTGCTCTTTACATCCTGAGTCTGTGTATAGAATGTGTACCCATTTATGTCATATCCTTGCCATGTCACAACTGTAAATGTTGGCCCATTTGGCAACCATGTCAGCATGTCATTTGGCGAGCTCCTAGCGATTTGCTCCTTCAACCATTGGTTGAACCGACTGTCGTGTTGCCTCATGATCCAAACATCCGGCCGCTCCGGATTCTTTTGCCGAAGCACATCCCTGTGCTAGTAGAAATAAGGCGCCACATCAGTCATGTGTTGCAAGACCGTGAAATGGGCTTGAGTATACACGACCATATCTGGAGTGATTACTTTCCTTCCGATAGTTCTGATACCTTTGAGCCTCCCCTCATGACGAGATTGAGGCACACATATCGGTTGAATCTGAACCATATAATCGACACAAAACTCGATGACCTCTTCGCTTGCATAACTTTCGACAATGCTGCCCTCCGGCCGAGATCGATTCTGTACATCGGACTTAAGAATTCCCATGAACCTATCAAATGGGTACATGCTACGTAGGAATATGTGCCTGTATATTTTTATCTCCCACACAATATGAACAATGAGATGGACCATGATATCGAAAAACGAAGGAGGAAAATACATCTCAAGATGACATAGAGTCATCACCACCTCATTCTACAGAGCATCTAGTCCTTCGGGATCGATGACATTCTGAGCAATTGTGTTAAAGAAATAACTTAGCCTCATGATTGTCTCTCGGACTTTGATCAGCAAAATATTTCTAATTGCAATAGGGAGCATCTATGTCATCAACACATGACAGTCATGAGACTTCATGCCATTTAACTTCAAATCTTGCATCGAAACAAGTTTCTTCATGTTGCCGGAGTGACCAGACGAAACTTTGACACCATGCAAGCACTGACACAGTTATTTTTTCTCGGCCTTGGACAGAGTGTAACACGCAGGGGGAAGGTACACTCGTCCAGTATCTGTTTTTGTCGGTACTAACTCAGGTCTAATGTCCATATCAGCCAAGTCAAGCCGTGCGTTGATGCCGTCCTTTGTTTTATCACGAATGTTCAGTAAGAGGTCAATCAAGCTGTCACATACATTCTTTTCTACGTGCATGACGTCGATGCAGTGTCGAACATCTAGATACTCCCAATAAGGTAAGTCCCAAAATATTGATCTCTTCTTCCAATTGTTCTTCTCATGAGCCCTCAATTTACGTCCCTTTCCGAGGACAACATCTAAATCCTTAACCATATTATAAACCATTTTTTCGCTTAAATGCCTTGGAGCTGAACCGTCCTCCTTCTCTCCGTCAAATTGTTTCTTCATTTTGTGGTATGGGTGAGCCCTCCGAAGGAACCGGCGGTGACGCATGTACACGGTTTTACGTGAGTGTTTTAGCCACACACTCTCGGTACCATCTAAACAATGAGTACAAGCTTTGGCACATTTTGTACTCTGGCCCGACAGGTTACCAAGAGTAGGATAATCATTTATGGTGCAGAACAATAAGGAGTGCAAAGTGAAGTTCTCTCGTTTATATGCATCCCACACCTGTACCACTTCGTTCCACAATACTTTTAGATCTTCCACCAACGGTGTTAGGTACACATCAATATCATTCCAAGGTTGCTTTGGCCTTTGGATAAGTATCGACAGCAAAATATACTTCGCTTCATACACAACCAAGGAGGAAGGTTATAGATGCAGAGAGTCACGGGCCAAGTGATATGTCGGCTGCTCATGCTACTGAAAGGATTCATTCCATCTGTACTCAGTCCAAATCTTATATTCCTTGGTTCTGCACCGAAGTCTGCAAAACTTCTATCGATGTTTCTCCACTGGGCGGAATCAGTAAGGTGTCTTAGCATTCCAGCCTTCTTGCGCTCCTCCGAGTGTCAACGCAGCAGTTTTGCCTCCTTTGGATTTGCAAAAAACCGTTTCAAACGGGGAATTATAGGAAAATACCATGCCACCTTAACAGGAGGTCCTTTCTTCACCTCTGTTCCCTCACCGTCATCTGATTGATTGTTACGTTTGTATCGGGATGCGTTGCACACCGGATATACATGCATATTTGCATACTCTTTACGGTAGAGGATACAGTCGTTCGGACATGCATGTATTCTTTCTACTTCTATTCCCAATGGACAAAGAACCTTCTTGGCTTTATACGTGGTTTTAGGCAACTCATTTCCCTCCGGAAGCATGTCCGCTAAAAGACCTAGCAGCGCCGTGAAACTCTTGTCGGACCAACCGTTGCTTGCCTTCAATTTCAATAGTTCAAGCACGGCCGACAACCTTGTGTACTTTGACCTGCAATATGTGAACAAAGGTTTCTCCGAGTCCTCCATGAAGCCTCAGAATTTAACATACTCTTTCTCATCATAGTTTTCTTCTACATCGCGAAGCATCTTATCCAGATTATCATCGTGCAACCTATTCGAATCCGAACAACAATCGACATCATCCGACGGCATATCATTCACTTCACCGGCGATGTCATCCGGTGGCATATCATTCACTTCACCAGCGATGTCATCCAACGGCTTATCATTCACTTCACCAGCGATGTCATCCGGCGGCATATCATTGACTTCGCTAGAACTGGTCCAACACATATAACCCTTTTTGAAACCCCTCCGAATCAAATGCGCTTCAATTGGTTCTCGGTTCTTAAACATCTTTAAATTCTCGCAGTCAGAGCATGGACAGTACATATATTCTACCCCTTATTCAACATATCCTCCTCGGCAGCTCTTGTAAAAACAGACAAGCCATTAATGTACTCTTCACTCACATGGTTCGCGGCATACATCCAACTTCGGTCCTACATTATCTATATATATAACAACTTAGTATTAAAAATTAAATTAATTAATTATTACTACATATATACCACATGCATTAAGGCTTTGCTAGCTTAATTCATATTATAAACACAACAGCTATTTCCCCAATGATCGTTGAAGGTATATAACCAACAATTTTGACAAATTTGGCCTCCCACAAGACGGAAATTGATTATGTATGGTCAAGTAAATGCAAACCATCTTCAATAACACTCATCAAACTTAGATCTAAATTGTAATGCAAAGAAAAATAAATTTCATTACTAACCATATCTAGAGTAACTAGGAATGTATGAATCTTCAAAGCTCCATCTCTGCCTCTTCCCACCAAATTAATTGGCCTCAAATCGCCTAGCTTGCCTCCTGAGCGAAATGGGTGTAACACCGGCTAGATCTGGATCGAAATGAGACAGATGCGGTTCTGAGCGGCGCAATAAATATACAACAGGATTATCACAGACGGTTTTTAATAAAAACCATCTATGATAATTGACAATTATCACAGACAGTTTTTATTAAAAACTGTCTGTGATAGTCCAATATCATAGACGGTTCATCAGTAAGAACCGACTGTGATACTCCTTTATTCCGACACCAACAACACAGATGTTCTCCAAATTAAATCCATCTGTGATAGTCTCCATCACAGACGGTTTGATAAAATCGTCTGTGATTTGGCGTCTACTGTTCCTATTTTTGTAGTAGTGTTTAGCTGTGAATGAATGTTGAAATATCTGAAATATCAGGGTTTTAATGACATGTTTGTGTGCTAATTTAGCGTAAATACGATAATTTTTTATTCTTTTTGCAGAAATTTTGATGAAACAACTTAATTTTCTGGACGACGGTGGCGTTAGGAGGAAGAAGAGGACGATGGCGACGAGCGAAACAATTCAGGGGCATCAGGAGGGTGGTTATGTCAAGTGGGGTTGAGAGGAAGGTGATGTCAGGCGGAACAAGCCGGCGGTGAGCGACTGGAGAGGCGCAGATGCAAATGAGGGCGAGGAGGCAGTGGACTAGGGTTCTAAGTACTATTTAATCGGTGGTATTTGATGAATAATTTTCTTTAACTTCTAGTAGCAAATAGGTATCCTGCTACGCAAAAAGCTCGAAAAACACCTCATAGCTAGGGATGGCAATTGTGCCCGTTTACCCGTGTACCTGTGGGTAAATACCCTAATGGAGCCTGGTATGGGATGTATTTTCTACCCACAGGTATGAAAACGGGGGAAATTCTCTGCCCATCGGGTAAACGGGCACGAGTACAGGTAGGCTCTACCTGCACCCGTCTCACCCGTTTACCCGCCATCTAACAAAAGATACAAAACCACAACCCTAACCGTGCACGCCTCCACTCAACCCCCCAGCCGCTCCCTCGTCCCGAGTCTCCCGACTCCACTCAACCCCCAGCCGCCGCCTACATTCCTCGAATCCACATCTCTTCTCCTCGGCGACTCCCGAGTCCCGACTCGCCCTCGTCTCCTCCTTCCTCACCCTCGTCTCCTCCTTCCTCGCCGACTCCCGAGATCCAGCCGCCGCCCACCCGTCCTCGAGATCCAGCCGCCGCCCCCAGCCGCTGGCGTTTGTCCCATGTTCATTGTCCAGATCCAGCCGCCGGTCGAGATTCAGCCGCCGCCCCCAACTGCCGGCGTTCGTCCCGCGTTCATCGTCCAGATCTAGCCGCCGCGCCCCTCCGCCCCCACTCGCTCGCCTGCATCTTCCGCAACGGTACCGATCTCCTCTCCTCTTCTCTCATGTTCCTGACCAGTGACCACTGAATGATTTTTCTCCTTTTCAGAAAGCTGCAAACCAACTTTTTCCCAACCGAAATCCTCCAGTAGTTAGCCTAAGAAATGTATTGCCTTCATAAAGAAATGTTATCTTAAGATATTGTTTTGTGTTAGAGACCGCTTTTGCTCTTAGTTAGTGATCGTGCAAAAATAGCACACCCGCAAGTGCACGGGTTGCCACTGAAATAGCGGCGAGTGTCGTGTTCTCCACAGGGACTAGACTGAGGCTACCGGTGCTCGGCTAAAGCTAGGTGAAACGAAACGGGGGAGAAAACTAAACCTAAAACGACCAAACAATCTATCAAACGACGACGAAACGAATGACCGTACGAATGGACGTCGTACGACCGAACGAACTACACGACGAGAGACTAAACGAACGACGCACAAACGACGACTAACGCACGAACAACTACGACGCACGAACTACAACGACTACACGAACGAACGTGACTACCGACCGACGATCTAACTAGCTACGGACCGCTAGACAGAATGAGGAGAGTCGAGAAGCAATAGGGGAGTCTAGAAGCAAAGAGGGAGTCAAGAGAGAAAGAGAGGGAAGACGATCGACGGCTAACTAGATGACGGTCGCACGCGACAACACAGAAATACGAACACATGCACGACTTAACTATCAATCGACCGCTGAGAAAAGCAAAGAGGGAGGATTCAGAAGCAAAGGGAGGTTGAGACAGCACGGGGAAGGGAGACGGTCGCCGACTCGCTAAATCGCACAGGACAACACAAAGACAACCACAAATACTAGACTAACACAACACTGAACACAAGCACAACTTCTAGAATTAAATTACTAGCAACATGAACATATAGAAATTCTAGAACAAAATAACAAAGCATAACACATCCATAGATCACAATTTAACATCCACTACTGGACCACAAAGCTACACTTAACCAAAACAATTCCACTGATCACATTCACAAAGCACAGTGCATACATCACAAATAACATTCACAGACATAGATAAAAATGCTTTCCAAGCATCCACAGTTCACAAACATCACACAAACATCACAGATAACATTCACAATTTAGCAAATCACAAACTAACACAGACCATTATCAATTTAATTGAGTAGTGATTAAGAAAAGCAACAAGAGATGGAGGGGAATTGGAGGTAAACCGAGCCAGCAGAGTAGAGGAAGCAGAGCAGAGGTGGAGGCCGTCGGTGAAGTGGAGGAAGAAGGGGTTGCGGAGAAGATGGAGATCGGCTGAGGCGGCGCTCGGTGAAGAGGAAGTCAGGGTGGTCGCCGGCGCTGAAGTGGAAGGCGGCGCCCAGGGTCGTCGGTGAAGGGGATGTAGCGGAGGAAGAAGTCGAAGAAGTCCCGGTGCAGGGCGGCGAAGAACCGGAGTTGATGAGGCCGTCGGTGTCGGTGTAGACGTCGCTGCCGCCGGTGTAGGTGCTGGCCGAAGTCGATGAAGGGAGTCGGCCGAGTGAGGGCGGCGCCGGAGGGAGCTGGTGCGGTCGTCGATGAAGGAATAGATGACGAAGCCGGCGGGGTGATGGCGGCGCACGGCAACCGGAGAAGAGGGGACGGCGGCGCTTTGTGGTGGAGAGGAGAAGTAAGTGGCGTTGGTGTATCCAGAGGGGCGGATGGAAAAGGAGGAGGGAAGGTGGCGGTGAAGAGAAGGGAGGCGGCGGAGACCGGAGGGTGAGCGGCCGAGTGAGGGTGGAGAGGCGGCCGAGTAAGGGGGAGATGTGGCGCGCAGGTGGAGCAACACGGCGGCCGGAAGTGAGGAGCTAGAGAGAGAGAGGCGCAGTGAAAGGAGAGGAAGAGGGAGGGGCGGTGGAGCAAGGAGGCGCTGGTGGCGGTGAGTAGATGCATGGAGAAGGGAGGCACACCGGCGAGGTACGGCCCGGCGCCTGCCGGCGGCCGGATTTGGAGGAGGAGATTAGGGGGAGGAAGCAAACGGGGGCAGAGGTGAAGGAAAACCGGGCTCGGGGCAAATTGCGGCGGCAGCTAGGGTTTTTGTGGCCGGTGGGGAATTCGGTTATTTCGCGTTTTAGCCCTCATAGTTTCTAACATTTGCAACCAAGTCCTCCCCGAATTGATTTCTTCTGTTCTGGCCCTCCGGGAGTCCGATTTCAGCGCGGTTTGATCCTACGCATCCGTGACGACGCGTACTTCTGCACGGAGCAGCCCGAAGGTCCAGATTTGTCGTTTATGCGCCTCGATCGCGCCGGCCTGCAGAAAAATACAGAAAAATGTAAAATGGTCCATTTCGATCAATTAAATATGGAAAATGTGTAAATGATGATAATTGGTCCCGAAATGCGAAAAATATAAGGGTAAAATGACGGCTAAATATATGCAAAAAATGACGCATGTCATACCCCCAAGCTTAAACTTTTACTTGTCCTTAAGTAAATGGTATAATATTATCGAACCCGGACAACAAGTCATTATGGTACAAGACTAGTTAATGCATGTAATAAATCAAGAAGCATATAGCAATGTAAAATGAAATTATCTAACTCGAGTTTTGAGTACCATCCAAGATGAGAATGAAGCAAGCAAAGATGCCAAAGTGATAACTATAGCATTTGACCAAATCAAGTTACACACAAGTGTCGAATTACACTCAAGTGATCACATGAATCCAACCAAAATTGTAAAGCATCGGAACTAGGTATAACATAAAAAATGAGCATAGCAAAGAGTCATGCTAAGGCATATACTATTTGAGACAAAGAGACTAATACTTGCATGATATTTATGAAAAAGCCCACACTTGAGCCATGATACCTAATTTTTGTTGATTTTTAGCAAATTTAAAACATACATTGGGCACAAGTGCCACTTATTTCAGTCCTTGGGCAAGCTTACCACTTATTCACACATTCAAACTTCAATTGGGCAAAAATGCCACTTATTCAGACATTTGCAAACCAATGTGACAAAGTCACTTATTCAACTCACTCACTCCTTGCAAAACAATTTTTTTCTCTTTTCTCTTTTTTTTAAGATTAAGCATCTTTAACCGGTTTTCATTAATGCTAAGTAACACGTGTCTCGAGACATGGATACCTAGCTAAATCAACCAAGTTATTGGCTCAAGATAGGACTACCCCTTTCACAAATTTTTCATTCAAGCAAAGTATCAATATCTAAAATAACATATGCCAAAGCAATGAAACTAAGATATGATCATTCAAGAGGCGATGACTAGAACCAATTCAATCCGCAAATGGTCAAGACACATGCGTAACTCGCAATGAATCAAATGCTATAGGATCACAAGGTTTCTAAGCACATCAAGGATAATAACCAAACCTCAAGCTCTATAAAATGATGCCAAGTGACTTAAGACATACAAGGAACTAGTGACAATATAGCTCAAATAAGAAAATTTCGACATGACCTTTCTAGAATAATAAGGCATGGGCTCACATAGCTAAGATTTACAATAAGCATGACATGAGAACAAATAGTAAAGGTCATATATCATCAACATAAGCATAATATGAAGCAAAGCATAAGAATGACCATATATCATCAACTACACAACAATAAGCTCACATGCTCACAAATATAATACAATCATGCTAGAACATCATCCATACACATACAAGTCCTCCCCCAAGCTTAAATTGAGCAATAAATCAAGAATGTTCTTAAAGGGGTAAGAAACAGCTCACCGGGCGTATATGATGCAATGGAAGTAAACAAATCATCCCGTGCCTTCTCGTATATATAAAGATGAAGATCTAGCACGGGACCTGAAATAAAATAAAAAGAAAGAAAGAAAAGAAACAACTAAAAACTAACAAAAGGAATGGAAATAAAAAGATAAAGAGATGCTCATTTGGATGTAGCGGGAGGAGGGCCAAGGACGGGACATGGAAAAGGCACATGTCCGCCCTCCACATGAAGCAGCATGCCTCAAAATCCACTTGGATCCCAAGGAATATCGACTCGAACCATGTCCGCTCGTAGTCGATGATACACAAGCGTAACCCTGGAAACAAACTCAAGGACGTGGCAAGTATATATGATAGGGTTGAAACCCTTGAAGTTATCAATAGAATATCCAATCACACAAGCATATCGATAAGGTACATCATGAGGACTATAAGCGAGATGAGCACAATCAGTAATAGAATATGTCTCGTCAGGGCCAAAGAAATCAAACCTGAGGTGATCGGGGAAGAGTTTCCAAACTACCTGAAGTGTAGGTGAAGGAGAATGTACGGTAGTAGAAACCTCCAGAGGGGCGATGTCGACGAAGGAAATAACTGGTGGTGGATCAATAGAAATATGCTTCTCCTCGACATTGGAAGCAGCCCCCTCGTAATCAATCATGAATATCTCCATCTCAGGCTCAAAGATCGAAGAATCATCCAAGTGGCCGACATCATCAAATGTGAATTTCTCCATATCAAGCTCAAAAAGTATATGATCAGTGTCAAAGCAGTGAGAGTCCACATCAAAGCTAACAGCCTCTAACCTAGGCTCATCCATGAAAAATCATCAATCTGAAGTACTGAGTCTGGAAGGATGGCGTCAGTGTGAGCTACCATATGCACCATGGGAATGACATCATCATCATCAAAGATAATCCGCTGAAGCTCAACCATGTCACACATAGAATCTGACTCAAAGAGGTGTGTATCAACGGTACTCACAGATGTCTCTAGCACAAGCTCATCGACCTCGTCTATCCTGTAGCACTGACTAGGAGACTGAGTAGATGGCTTCTTATGGTGATGACATGAAGGATGTCTAGAAGCTGTAGGCTGACTGTGCTGAAGCACTGGTGGAGTAGGCTCAACCAAAGTCGTACCACTCTCCGTGGTGACAGAATGGTACTGAGCTAGAGAGCTCGGGTAAGACTGTGAGGATGCCAAACTGTCACAACGGGAAGTCAAAGTGCGCATAGCCTCTCTAAGATCATGCAATTGGGTCATCAAAGTCTTCACACCACATAACTGTGACTCCAGATAAGATGTATGCAAAACAGACAGCTCGGGACTATAAATATGATCATGATGAAGAGTAGGTAATTGCTGCTGAGGTGTAGGAGTGGAATGAAAACTATGCTGGTGTGATGACAGAGAAGGTTGTGGCTGACTAGAGCTCAAACTGTACTGATCCATATGATGCTCGGGCGCATGCACTCTGGCTGTCAAAGAATCCGAACAAGGCTTCTCATTGTACCATTGGAATTGATGGGAAGCCATGTTCTCAATAAGAGTGAATGCATCATCAAGTGTCTAGTTTCTAATTGCTCCACCAGCTGCTGCATCAACTAAAGATCGTGTGGCACATGTCAAGCCTCTGTAGAAGATCTGCAGAACAAGCCATCTCTCTAGACCATGGTGAGGACATCTCCTGAGCAAAGCCTTGTATCGCTCCCAAGAATCATATAAACTCTCTCCATCAGGCTGAGAAAAACTGAAGATCTGGTCACGGATCTCAAACTGTCTAGATAGAGGAAAGTATCTCTCCAAGAAGGCACATGACAGCTGATCCCAAGTAAATGACCTCGATGGCAAAGAGTAAAACCAGGTACGAGCACCATCTCGAAGGGAGAATATGAATAATCTGCATTTGATAGTGTCCTGAGAAACCCCATGATATTTGACCGTATCACAATACTCCAAGAATATGCGAATGTGCTCATAAGGGTCCTCAGTGGGTAATCCTCCAAAACAGGTCTCCTGAAACAAAGCAATCATACTAGGTCTCAACTCAAAGTCATCGGCCTCAACTACTGGCAAAACTGGCCCTGACATAGCACTCTGACTACTCGAAGCCCAAAGATCATGAACTAATGCCATATCCTCAATATATATCTCTAACGATCAACCTACGAGATAAGATGAGGAAAACCATAAAAAGAAGTAGAAAAGGCTAGGAAAAGGGTTAGGGATTAGCGATATATCACAAAATATGAACAATGACGAAAAGAAAGACAAGTCAGCACAAACACAAAACTAGCTAAAGAAAACAAACAACGACCTAGTCTATAGCCTAACATTGTCGCTCTAAGCTAATCCCCGGCAACGGCGCCAAAATACTTGATCGTGCAAAAATAGCACACCCGCAAGTGCACGGGTTGCCACTGAAATAGCGGCGAGTGTCGTGTTCTCCACAGGGACTAGACTGAGGCTACCGGTGCTCAGCTAAAGCTAGGTGAAACGAAACGGGGGAGAAAACTAAACCTAAAACAACCAAACAATCTATCAAACGACGACGAAACGAACGACCGTACGAATGGACGTCGTACGACCGAACGAACTACACGACGAGAGACTAAACGAACGACGCACAAACGACGACTAACGCACGAACAACTACGACGCACGAACTACAACGACTACACGAACGAACGTGACTACCGACCGACGATCTAACTAGCTACCGACCGCTAGACAGAATGAGGAGAGTCGAGAAGCAATAGGGGAGTCTAGAAGCAAAGAGGGAGTCAAGAGAGAAAGAGAGGGAAGACGATCGACGGCTAACTAGATGACGGTCGCACGCGACAACACAGAAATACGAACACATGCACGACTTAACTATCAATCGACCGCTGAGAAAAGCAAAGAGGGAGGATTCAGAAGCAAAGGGAGGTTGAGACAGCACGGGGAAGGGAGACGGTCGCCGACTCGCTAAATCGCACAGGACAACACAAAGACAACCACAAATACTAGACTAACACAACACTGAACACAAGCACAACTTCTAGAATTAAATTACTAGCAACATGAACATATAGAAATTCTAGAACAAAATAACAAAGCATAACACATCCATAGATCACAATTTAACATCCACTACTGGACCACAAAGCTACACTTAACCAAAACAATTCCACTGATCACATTCACAAAGCACAGTGCATACATCACAAATAACATTCACAGACATAGATAAAAATGCTTTCCAAGCATCCACAGTTCACAAACATCACACAAACATCACAGATAACATTCACAATTTAGCAAATCACAAACTAACACAGACCATTATCAATTTAATTGAGTAGTGATTAAGAAAAGCAACAAGAGATGGAGGGGAATTGGAGGTAAACCGAGCCAGCAGAGTAGAGGAAGCAGAGCAGAGGTGGAGGCCGTCGGTGAAGTGGAGGAAGAAGGGGTTGCGGAGAAGATGGAGATCGGCTGAGGCGGCGCTCGGTGAAGAGGAAGTCGGGGTGGTCGCCGGCGCTGAAGTGGAAGGCGGCGCCCAGGGTCGTCGGTGAAGGGGATGTAGCGGAGGAAGAAGTCGAAGAAGTCCCGGTGCAGGGCGGCGAAGAACCGGAGTTGATGAGGCCGTCGGTGTCGGTGTAGACGTCGCTGCCGCCGGTGTAGGTGCTGGCCGAAGTCGATGAAGGGAGTCGGCCGAGTGAGGGCGGCGCCGGAGGGAGCTGGTGCGGTCGTCGATGAAGGAATAGATGACGAAGCCGGCGGGGTGATGGCGGCGCACGGCAACCGGAGAAGAGGGGACGGCGGCGCTTTGTGGTGGAGAGGAGAAGTAAGTGGCGTTGGTGTATCCAGAGGGGCGGATGGAAAAGGAGGAGGGAAGGTGGCGGTGAAGAGAAGGGAGGCGGCGGAGACCGGAGGGTGAGCGGCCGAGTGAGGGTGGAGAGGCGGCCGAGTAAGGGGGAGATGTGGCGCGCAGGTGGAGCAACACGGCGGCCGGAAGTGAGGAGCTAGAGAGAGAGGCGCAGTGGAAGGAGAGGAAGAGGGAGGGGCGGTGGAGCAAGGAGGCGCTGGTGGCGGTGAGTAGATGCGTGGAGAAGGGAGGCACACCGGCGAGGTACGGCCCGGCGCCTGCCGGCGGCCGGATTTGGAGGAGGAGATTAGGGGGAGGAAGCAAACGGGGGCAGAGGTGAAGGAAAACCGGGCTCGGGGCAAATTGCGGCGGCAGCTAGGGTTTTTGTGGCCGGTGGGGAATTCGGTTATTTCGCGTTTTAGCCCTCATAGTTTCTAACATTTGCAACCAAGTCCTCCCCGAATTGATTTCTTCTGTTCTGGCCCTCCGGGAGTCCGATTTCAGCGCGGTTTGATCCTACGCATCCGTGACGACGCGTACTTCTGCACGGAGCAGCCCGAAGGTCCAGATTTGTCGTTTATGCGCCTCGATCGCGCCGGCCTGCAGAAAAATACAGAAAAATGTAAAATGGTCCATTTCGAGCAATTAAATATGGAAAATGTGTAAATGATGATAATTGGTCCCGAAATGCGAAAAATATAAGGGTAAAATGACGACTAAATATATGCAAAAAATGACGCATGTCAGTTAGCAAAATGTCTTCATGTTACCAGCGTTTGACAAAAGTTTGTTCCTAAATAAAATGCTTAGGTGCATGCAACCCCTCATTCAGCCTTTGCTCTTTGAGAAACTCATGGTAAATTTCATTAGGCCTCTCTTGCCCTCTTGTGATTAATGAGAAAACGCAAGAGTAACATCAGCACACATGAGCAGACCAATTTTTTTGTCATTTGCGTATGTACGAATGCAGTGTTATGTTTCTGTCATACATGTGCCAGGGTTGGTGGTTTTCAATTTTTTATCATGTCTGTCTGGTACTCTGGTTGCATCTATGTACCTAGACTGAGTTACTATGTAATCCAAAATCTGAACGTTTGCTAGCTGTTGTCCATTCTTGCAACTATAAACGTAGTTTCCAACCCGCAGTAAAGGAGGATCTCCAACCATTTCTGAGGAATATTTTTTTATCTGAAACAATATATTTCTGAGGAATATTATGTTTCTCTGTCTTTGAAAGCCATATTTTTTTTTGAAGCGAAACATCGAATGGCTGTTACTAGCAACGGAAGTACCATACAAGTGTACAGATCCCTCCTAAGATGAAGAGATCCAAGAGTTGCTTGGGTTTTTAACCGGGACAGAAGCGGGTAAACGGGTATGCCCGCGGACGACGAGTACCTGCGGACGACGGATATGGATGAGGTTTTTTACCCGTGGTCCTTCACGGGTATGGGCGTAAATCGGGGTCGCAGGTATGAGTATGGGCGAGCATTATCTGTACCTGCCGCGTCCGATTGCTATCCTTACTCATAGCTAGTTTTTTCAGCTTTTAGTTTATATCCTAAAATTGATTTTTGGCTTATCCCTAAATCTATTTTGAAGCTAGCCTATTTGAGGAGGCTTCCAGCTTTTAACGTAAAAGACAGCTTTAAGAGCCAAACAGGTAGGGGTGCAATCGGATCGGATTCGGACGGATATTGCTCATACCGTATCCTAACCCATATCTTTTTCTCGGATTCGGAGTCGGATACGGTAAAACCGGATACGAATACGAATTCGGAGTATTCGAAATTTCGAATACAGTGCCGCCGGAACGGATACTTGACGGTTTCGGATCGGAAACGGATAATGTAGACGGATAGTACGTGCATACGGAAAGGAACATATGCTTCCCGATCTTCTGATAGGATAATAACTATCGATTTTGGTGGAGGTGACTTGCAATCCGACTACAACTGTACGACGTCGCTTGCGCCTTAGCAATCGCTGAATCATACTCCAAGTCATTATCAACCGTGCCAAGAACGCGGTTGACCTGACCACGAAGGTCTATTCCTGCATGCAACTGAAGAACACGCATGAACAAGGACAGTGAGCAACCTGAAAATTGCTAGATATAAAAGTCGCACAAGAATTGTTGAGGTTCTGTAACACGAATCTGTTGGTCTAGTCGATACAAGAGACAACGTGGAGTTTGCACATTGGGCTAAACTGATCTAAACAAAACCCTAATCCTAAAGGTTATAAATATAAGGCTTATATAACCCCTTGGGACGTCCACAAGGTCCCCAAACTGAGTACAACTCAACCTGACATTGTATTAGACTCAAACTCATACAAAAAGGAAACCCTGATTTTTCCACTGTCACATTGTTTTGGATATTGCGACGTGACCAGAAGGGTTCTAAAGCTAGGGCCTTACCCATTGGATGGGCATTGAAATAAGCTTTCAAACAAGCCCAAGAACACCTGAATCGGACTCTGTTTGTGAAAGTTATGGCCGTTTTACTATAGGCCTGTCGGGCTGTCCCGAACCGAATATCCGACCAGATATCCGACTGAATATCCGACCAGATATTCTACCGGATAATTATCCGGTATCCGAATACCGAAACTATTCGGTCGGATAACAACTCTCCCGAATCCGAATCCGAATCCGAATCCGACATGAATTATCCGAATCCGAATCCGAATCCGACCGGATACCAAATTTCCTTCCCGAATCCGGTACCGACCGGATTTGGTACCGGATCGGTCGGGATTAACCCAACCCATTTGCACCCCTACAAACAGGGCCTAACGTCACGAAAAAAGCAAGTTCAAACCCAAAAAAAACCCAGAAAAAAAGCTTTCTTCGCCCATCGTTTCCGGTTTCCCCTGTCCCTGTGTTGTACATGCCATTTTTGGAATTTTGGACACATTTGGACCCCTAAACATCCGAAATTTCAATTTTGGCCCTCAAACAAAAAAAATTCCGTTTCTGAGCCCCTCCCGACCGCGCGTTCGCGAGCTACCGCCACGTGTCCCGGTCGTGCGGTACAGGTCGTGCGGTACCAGACCGCACGACCGTCCTGCCCTCTGCCCGAGCGCGCGTTTCTTAGCTCCGACCGCGAGACCGCATCCTGAGTGCACGTCTGCTCAATCACGCTTACGTTGCTCACGTTGCTTAATCAAAACGAGTCACGGCCGCTGCTCAATATTTTACGAAGGACAAAGTCAAGCGTGCTAATTCCATGAACCAAGCATTACATGTGATCGGGAATCAATCCCGCGCTCCGACCGCGGAACGTGCGCTCAAAAAACGGGATGTGCGCTCAGGGCTCGGGTCGTGCGGTCGGGCGATTGAAACGTGCGGCCGGCGTGGAGGGGACGACGGTGACCTGTGCTACAGTGCGGTCGTGCGGTATCAGACCGCACGACCGGGACACGTGAGGGTAGCTCGCGAACGCGCGCTCAGGAGGGTCCAGAAACGGAATTTTTTTCGGATGAGGGTCAAAAACAGAATTTCGGATGTTTACGGGTCTACATGTGTCCAAAATTCCCATTTTTGGTCTCGTGCTCTGCTCACCACCACAACTGCCACCTCCAGATCTCCTCCTCCATTGGAGCTTCGCCTCGAATGATCCCAGGGGACACCTGCCGGTGATGCCGGTGGCGGCCGCGGCGGCGTCGATGCGCGGCGGCGAAGGTGGCGAAGGGAAGGCCGCGCGGCGCCCGGGCAGCGCGCTGGTCGGGCGCAGGCGGCGCGCCGCCGTGCTGCTCCTCGCGCTGGCGTACGCAGCGGTGGTGCTCGTGCTCGTACTCGGAGGAGGAGCGGCGGGCCTGGGCAGCGCCGGCAGCATGGTGATGGGTGCGCTGCGGCGCCGCGCGCCGGCGCCGCCCGGGTCGGTGTACCGCAGCCACCTCGTGTTCGAGCGGCTCATCCCGGACATGCGCGCCTGCGCCTCGCGTCCTAACCCGGTGAGTGGCCTAGCCGTTCGCATTCCGCTCGTTTCTTGGCTCGTTTAGTCCGATCTTCGCGGTTTCTACGAACGGAATTAGGCTCTTGCCCCCCCGGGCCCCGGCACTATTTTTTTTGTTGTGATTTCCCCATTTTGATTGTTTTGTGTTCATATTTTTTTGAAATTAGGAAATGTGCATCATTTGATTGTGAGGCGCTGCTATTGTCCTTTGTCTGTAGGTTTGCAACAATGTGTGTAGTATGTACTACTCATATGCTAATTTTGTGAGGGCTGTCTGTAAAACAAATGCTGTTACATAGCCTCCTGTTTTCTGTTTTGACAAAGATCTGGAAATCTGCATTTCATTATCAGATTTCTTGTCTTAAAATTTAGTTTTGTTGGACTGAAAACACACTGAATTACGTTGCTTGTAGAAGCAGGGGCAGAACTAACCTAAGCCCAAGCCCCGGACTGGGCCAGCTGCTCTTGGGTTTACTCTTGAGCTAACTCTGTTTTTTTGATGATTTTTCGTGAATTTTGCATGGGATTGCCAGGCCTCGGGCTTCAGCCCAGATAGCCCGAGACCTGGTTCCGCCACTGTGTAGAAGGAAATAAGGAAATATGGTAATAGGGCAAGCTAGCTCTGAATCGTGTATGATGGGGTCTTGCACCAATGCAAGCCAAAGAACATGCTTTCGGTGCCTTAGATGGCATAGTTTACTTGTAAAATTGTAGAATGTGTTTTTTTCATGTTTATATGTCGAAAAGGTATCCCCCGTCATGTGGCAGGCTTAGAATCTGCCCTTCAACATGAGATGCTAAACAAGAGGAGAATATAAGAGAAAAGAAGACACTTCTTTGCAAAAGGTGATTCTTGATACAGTTATGATGGATAACATACCCAGTTTGTGGAGTGCTGGCAAGGACATCCCATTTCCATGTAGTGAAGTTTAAAATTGGAATGATATGTGAAGCACATTCTCTGGGACAAGGCTAAGCACATCCAATTGTCCAAGTAGAGTAGTAACTACTTCTTCACGAACCCATCATAAGTTTGAGGGGTGTTAGATAGGATAGAAATTCTTTGTTTTATATATATATATATATATATATATATATATATATATATAGTATAAATAACAGGGGCACCTAGGTGTCTGGACACCTAGTCTCCCTACCTTTGGATTGCTTTTAGATGCGTGCTAGTGTGATTGAGACTTTCCATCCATGATTAAGACTTTCCTTCCATGATTGATTTAGCATGCCTAATATATTACATACCATACATGCTATTGCTCTAGCACGTATCTAAAAGCAATCTAACGGCAGGGAGCCTAGGTGTCTGGGCACCTAGGTGTCCCATTTCAGCGTCCTATATATATATATATATATATATATATATATAACCTTTTGGGCCTTATGAATATATACACAATATTCATAACACATGTAACATAATTTTGTGTTGGCATTTTGCAGTTATTGACATCACATTATAGAAAATCTGGAAAGCGATGGGCACCTTGTATCAGCAAGAGGTTGGCACAATCAGGTGGTAATTCGAACTACTTGTTTTGAGTAAATGCCAGTCGAAAGCTATTTTTTTTCTTAACTTTTGTGTCATCATAACCAGTGAAATACAACAAAACTAAGTAGTTGATATTGATGCTCTACATTACACTTGTCAGAGTTACCACCCTCAAATGGTTTTCTCATAATTGAAGCAAATGGTGGCCTGAATCAACAACGCATTTCTGTAAGTTGCATGATCATTTTCAGCAGAACATTTCTGTAAGTTGCATGATCATTTTCAGCAGCACATTTTTGTTAGTAAACAATCATTGTCAGCAATGCGTTTGTGTAATTGCACTAACCTTTTCTTACTGAATGTAAAAAGTACAATTCGATAATAGATATGTACACTGATTCAGTCTTATCTAAAAGCTCAGTGCATCTTTATTTTCTTTGTACTACGACGAAAACTTTGGTACTGAAATATTTTTTCCAACAGTCTATCATAAAAACCCTGTGATTTGAAGGTTCCATATTAGTAGTCTGACTCTGAACTCTGAACATTGATGGATCCCTAGATTCCTATTTGATAGTTTCCCATACATGTTTTGAAGTTATGTTCTTCCATCAACATGATAGTTTGTTTTGTTGCATGTTTATTCGTTATCTTCCATAGTGGAATCCTTAATAAGTTCATACCATAATGGAATGCTGTAAACTTATTATGCTACTTAGATTTCCTCTATGCAGCCTGTCTGGTGTTTACCTAACAGAGATGTTTCAATACAGATTTGCGATGCTGTTGCTGTGGCCAGCTTACTTAATGCAACTCTTGTGACCCCAGAATTTCGTTTAAATAGCGTTTGGCGTGATTCCAGGTTACTATTTTATTTACGTGTAGAATACCATGTGTTTGGACCAACGAAAATATGGCATATGCTTTTCTTATTTTCTGTCTTGGGAACTAGCTTTGTAAAATAGTCCTTTACATGGTTTGCAAAGTTAGTAGTTTCTCTTGTAACTGCAAAATCTTTCTTTGGTCAATATATTCTCTTGTGTCCTTTCTCTTACACTTCCATTTTAGCAATGCATTTTAACAACCTGCTTTTGCTCATTGTTAAAGCATAGACCTTTGTAAGCTCCCATGTATCCATTCAGTGTTTGCCCTTTATCATGTAACGATGATGATTTTACATGTTGTATCCTATAAAAATACACTATTTTGTTTAATAAAAAGTAGTTAGTTTGATCTAGCATTTGGTGTCATCTCATATTTTATTGTATACACTATTTTGTTTAATAAAAAGTAGTTAATTTGATCTAGCATTTGGTGTCATCTCATATTTTATTGTATTTATCCCTTCAGGCTGTGTCATATGCAAGTTTTTCTCATAGCAGTTCCTGAAGGATAATGTGTTTTCTTGCTTTCAGCAAATTTGGTGATATCTTTGATGAAGATCACTTTATTGATTCACTCAGAAAACACGTAAGGGTTGTCAAAGAACTTCCTGAAGATGTTTTTCTGCGCTTTGACCGTAATATCAACAATATACCAAATATGAGAACCAAAGCCTTCTCATCTCAAAGTTACTACCTAGAAAAGGTTCTTCCAAAATTGTTGGAGCTGGGGTATGCACTCCCCTCCTTCCTTGCCTTGAAGTTGCATCAGATCCATGGAAGTTAGAACTAAGGATGTTCCACAGTACCATGTCTTTAACTATTTCCTATTTTATGACACAGGGCTGTACGTATTGCCCCTTTCTCAAAAAGATTGGCCCGTTCAGTTCCATCAAATATCCAGGCGTTCAGATGTTTGGCAAACTACGAGGCATTAAGATTTTCTGAACCAATAAGAATTCTTGCAGACAATATGGTTGACCGAATGATCAGGAAGAGTTCTTTAACAGGTGGAAAGTACGTCTCAGTGCATCTTCGATTTGAAGAGGTTCTACACTTCTACTACGATCTCTTTTATCTCTTGACTGTTATTACTATCTTTTTCACTCTACTAAGTTTTATGATGATTGTGTGCACTGTGTTTAGGATATGGTAGCCTTTTCATGCTGTACATATGATGGTGGCTGGAAGGAGAATATTGCAATGGAAAATGCTCGTGAAAGGAGCTGGAGAGGGAAGTTTCACCGACCTGGTCGAGTGGTAAATCCTGAGGCAAATCGGAGAAATGGGAGATGTCCTTTAACTCCTTCAGAGGTTGAGACGTGTGTTCCCTGCAATTACTTTGAGTATGTTCTTGCTGCAAAACTGCTTAGTCTATGTTTTTTTAGATCTTGTGTCATGTTCATCAGGCTGTCTACTGTTGGACAATACAGTCGCACGGGGGGGTAGAGATGGGCATTTTTTATACCGAAACCGGAAAACCGAACCGAACCAAAAAACCGAAAGATGCGATTTATTCGGCATTCGGTGCAGTAAGAATTTTTGTGCTATTTGGTATTCAGTGTACATTGCGGTCTCCATGTTCTAAAAACCGAAATAGCAAAAAAAAAACCAAAATATTAGTAAAAGCCTACCCTAACTCCCCACCAAAGCCCAAGGCTCAACTGCGTGGTGCCACCACATATGGCCCATATCAGCACTAAGTCTCAGCCTCTCAATTCTCAAGTTCTAACCCTAGGCACCGCCCGCTGGTGCCTAGGTTCTAATGTAGTATCCCTAGCCGCACGCCATCGCCCACACTATCATAGGGTCACTTGCCGCTTCGCTAGCGGCCGCCCCCCAATCCCCATTATTTTCCACTGCCGCATTCCCCACTCCTAGTCGCCGGTTCTCCATCATTCCCCACCCCCTCCCATCCCCATCATTCCTCACCACCGTGTTTCTGTAACACCCCGCCCATCCTCTGGGTCTAGAGTGCTACTATCATTGCATAATAATACCATTTTTGAATAATTGTTAATCATTTTAAGTAAAATCTACTTCATTCATAAAACAGCGACGACTTACACTATGCTATTTTTAAGCAATTATTCTAGTTTACTAGTGAAGTTAAACGTACTAACAAAACTTGATATGAGAAATGCTGCAAGTACGTGAAGTTATTCATATGCTACTCCCGCCCCGTGCATGACGTCCTCAACGGCCACCTATAAAAATAATAAAGCACGGGTAAGTCCAAAGACTCAGCAAGTACATAATAGAACGGTAAACACTGCCCAATCATGTAAGCAATTTTACCAGCCATATCATATTCCGTATGCATTATCATGTTCATACTTCCATTGACATATTCCAACATTATTTTACCCGTAATGTAATGCAACACTACTCTACATGCTCATCTCATTGCATATACCGATATTGCCGAGTGAACACCCATCGATGTTCACCCAAAATCGTAGGCTCATCCATATCGGCACGGGGGGTCTCTCCACTCCCGTGGAGGCCTACCGAAGTAGGTCTTGTGGGATCCACCCAGGTGGATCCTAGTTCTCATTTCACGAGTGCACATCATGCGAATGCATATACCCATTATCACTATCATTGTCATTCTCATCAGTATTAGCATTGGTAGGGTGGCATCGCTGCTCACCCCGTTCCATTACCATTGTCATCATTAAATAAACATCATCATGTCATGTAAACATTGCCATTCCATATAAATATCATCATATCATGTAAACATCATATATTTCATAAACTATAATCTACCGCTTTACCATGCACTTGTCTGTTAACCAAGCGGAGCGAAGTGACATGCAGACAACGTCGACTCAGGACCTCGACCTGAATAAGCAATTAACCCGACTTAACGCATCATATCAAAACCAGTGCTTAAGCGAGCAGCGACGACTCTACGCGCATAACCCGATTCTGGCATAAAATACCTGGGGTTAAGGACCCGTTACGTAGGTACCAAACCTCCATTTTCTTATCTTTTTCTCCTCTTTTCTTTTCTTTCTTTCTTTTTTCTCCATTCCTTTTCTTCTCTCTTTTCCCCCCTTTTTCTTTCTTTTTTTCTCCCTCTCCTTCATTTGGTTCGGCCGAACGGCCTTACCTCGCCCCATTTTTCTTGCTTTCGGTGCTCCTCCAAGCGGCGCGGCTGGGCTCGTGGTGCGCTCGGGTGTGCCGGCCCTTCCTCGCCGCCGGCCACTCCTCCCCCACGGCTCTCCCTTACTCCCTCTCTCTCCTGGCGGTTCACAGTGCGGAGGGGATCCTAGGCTCATTGGTCTGGAGCGCGCCGCCGGCGATTCCTCCCAACCTGGCCGGCCAGGGCTAGATCCGGTCGTCGCCCTGTCATCGGCTGCCTCCCCTTCGGCCACTCCACCTCCCCCTCGCTCTTCGCCTTGGATTCGGCCAACCAGGACCGGATTCGCCGCCTCCCGTGGATCCTCGCCACTCAGCACCGACTCTTGGATCCGGCTCCAGGCCGTCGTCGCTCCCCTCCAGCTCGTCGACCACGGCTTGTAGCCAGCCAGGAGTCTCAACACCTAGCATCAAAGTCGGCCCTCTCTTGGGCTTGCCGGCCTTGGCACGCAGCCTGCGGGAAGCCCGGTGCCTTCTCCACCTTCGGCCACTACCCAGTTCTACTGGCCATCGGTTTGGTTTACTACTACCCCTTACTCCATGCATTTTCTTCTAGTTGCTACTTTCGTCTTGCTTTGCCCCTAGCCACGCATGGCTGAGAAAGCTTAAGGTGGCCGCTGTGATGGGACTTGGTGGAGTGCATGCTCCGAGGGGCATGCACTGCCATCCAAGGGCTCACGGTGGTGCTACGGGCTCGCCGCCGATGCGTTTGAAGAGACAAGGGGAAGGGGTGGTAGCCTTACTTGGTCGAGGTTGGGAGGGAAGAGGGCCTGCCAGATGAGGGGTTGAGGATGATATGGTTCGTGGACGATGTCTTGGCGTGGAGACGACGGTTGTCGGAAGTCTTGCGCCTCCAGGTCATCGCCGTCCCCTTGCTCCTCTCCGTCATCTTCTCTTACACCCGTGCTCCTCTACTCCAGGCTTCCTCTTCCTCACCTCACCTCTGCTTGGCTGAGGGGCTTGCTCTTTAGTTGAGGGAAGAAATGGGCTCTGATTGCTCTGTGTCGTGGCAGAGAAAGAGATGAGAAGTGGTTTGTTTCCTCCGAATGAATTCTTGGCTGAGGGAAGAAAAATGTGCACTGTGCACACAGGGGGCTGATGGCTTAAGAAGGGCTCATGTTGGCTTCTCTACTACCTTGTGCAATGACTAGATTGCCCTTCACTCATCACCTCACTCTCTCTTAAGTTTGAGGGCTTTAAGGACTTTTTGGTCCATGGGGGGCTCTGTACTGTTGGCTTTTCTACTGCGGCAGGTAAAACTGTAAAAGTGGGTGTTGGCTAAATTTTCTGCTGAATGATGAAGCCCACAATAGCGAGAGGTGCCAACCGGCCCCGGACGGTCTGGGAACCTCTGAGAGCACTAATTTTATTCGGCATTCTAAAGCTGATGGGTCTGACGGCAAAACTCTACTTTCTTTCCTTTATTCACCCTTGGATTGTTTCATTTTTCACTTTTCTTCCCTTTACATTTTAGTGGTATTACAGTTTCCTACTCCACCAATCCGCCAGGGCCACTCCACGTCTCTGCCAGACCACCAGCCCATGCCACGGCCGCATGGCACTAGTTGCCTAGGCCCTAGGGTGCTGCGCCATGCCACTGAAGAGATCGAGAGAAGACAATGCGGTGCTCATTGCCCAATGCTCATGTTTCTTGAACTTTGTCATTGTTTCTTTAACTCTGTCTGTGTTACTATATTGTTTCAATTATTGTTTGATACAACCGCATGCACCAGCTAATTGGGGTTGCTAACTCTTGAACATTTCAGTATATACCGAATTGAATTATTTTGGCTTATTAGGTTCAGTTTTTAATTTTTGTGCGGTAATTTTGGTTGGCAATGCTGGAAAACCGAATTAAATTTATACCGAATAAACTGCGCCGAAAAAACCAAATGCCAACCCCTACTAGGTGGAGTGTGTGTCTGTGCATTCGTGCAAAATAGCATCTTGTAGGCAATTGCACCGCAGACAAAAAATGGAGTGCAAGAGGTTATTTTGACTGATCATTTCTCGAACATTTTATCATAATTTTTCAATAGAATGACTAATTAATTATGTTCTCGAAGCTTTAATTTGTATCCTGCCAACACAAATTTCTGATGCATTTCCATAATCTGCTTTGTCGGAAGCATATAAATGCTGCTTTGGTTTATGGTGTTAAGGATAGAATATGAAATAGATTAGGACAGTTATTTGTTTCCTAATATACCTTGTATTCCTTTTGTATATCCCCCTTGTATCTCTATATATATTGCCCTTTGGGCCTCATGAATAGATGCACAATATTCATAACATGGTATCAGAGCCTAGGTTAGGGTTAGGGCTCTGACCTAGTTTCTTCCGCTGCCTCCGTGCCGCCGCCGCCGCTCGGGCTCTCTCTGCTCGTGCCGCCAGATTCGTCGCAGCTGCCGGCCGCCGTCTCCGGCCGCCAATTTACTGTCTGCGCCGGGCCGCCGCCACCTTCGTCGGGCCGCCGCCGCCTTAGCCGGGCCGCCGCCTGCGCCGGGCCGTCGCTGCCTTAGCCGGGCCGCCGTCGCCTTCTCCGGGCCGCCGCCGCCTGCGCCGGGCCGCCGCCTCCTGCGCCGAGCCGCCGTCGCCTTCGCAGGGCCGCCGTCGCCTGAGCCCGAGAAGCTGTTGCTTCAGTGGAGTGTGAATAGCCTCGCAGAGGCTCAGCTCTCCTTTTATAGTTAGTAAAAAAAAGCAAAAAAAACGTTGTTCTAACCGTCGCGCCGTCCAGCGCCGCCTGTTAGACTTCGTTGCCTTGGTCGTCGCGCCGTCCAGCGTCGCCTACCAATGGCTTCTGTTCCGTCTGCTGCGATCCCATTCTCGGGAACAAAGCTTCATGGAACGAACTACAGGTTATGTTCTTCCCTCATGGAGATCACGCTCGATGGTTTCCGCCTTTGGGGACATGTTACCGGTGCTCGTCCTTCTCCGCCACCGCCGGTTCAACCTCCCCCTAGGCAGCCTACTTCTGCACCTCCTGGGGCAGATGAAGCTGCTAAGAAGAAGGCAGAGGCTGATGCTGCTGCTGACGCTGCTGATGAGGCTTTTCAGTATGCCATTGACGCTTTCGAGCGCTGGTGTGCTGATGAGGCCCGTGTTCGTGCCATCCTTGTGGTCAGCGTCGACGACTCCATTCAGCCAGATATTGTTGGTCTGCGGTCTACTCGACAAAACTGGGAGTACTTGCGTGAGCGATACCAGCAGAGTAGTGATGCTCAGTTCTTTTCGCTTCAGCGTGAGTTGGAGATGCTTCGCCAGGGAGATTCTTCCGTCGATGACTTCTTCCGAGCCCTGGCTAGTATCTGGCAACAGCTAGATGAGCTGGCTTCTCCACTGTGCCAGGAATGCCACAAAGTTCAGAAGGCGGATCATGATCGCCTCCGTCTTTATGATTTCGTCTGCCGTCTTCGCCCAGAGTTTGAGCCTGTCAGAGCTCAACTACTGAGCCGCTCGCCACGACCGACTGTTACCGAGGCTCTTTCGACACTTCGGGCTGAGGAGCTTCGCTTCGGACTAGCTGCACAGTCCGTTCCGACTGTGCTTGCTGCTCCTTCGACTACACCGACAGTTCCTGCTACGACTACAGCTCCTTCCCAGGTGCCTGTTTCCGCTCCTGCTTTTGCACCAACTGGAGTTTAATGCAACTACTGCAAGAACTTCGGGCATGACTACCAGAGTTGTGCGGTGCGAAAAAAACGGAATAAGGCGCGTGGAAATGGACGATCCAAGGGGGGCAGGGAGGCCCTTCCTTCACAGGAGGACAGACCAGCTCATCAGGATCTCAGTGAGGTGACTCTGTTCAGCAGCTCTGTCAGGCTCTTCTTCAGCAGCTCTCTCACAGCTCAGCGGGTTCTGCCAGTCTAGCTCAGACGTCTCCCCCAGGTATCTCTTGAGTTCTAGATTCTGGTGCCTCTTTCCACATGACACCGGATTCCACATCTCTCATTTCAGTGGGACCTCCTGCCCTTCCTATCTCTGTACAGACTGCGGATGGTACTTCTTTGTCTGTTAGCCGTCAGGGCACTCTTTTGACCACTGATTTTTCTGTTCCGGCTGTTTCTCATGTTCCCCAGCTAACCATGCAGCTTCTTTCAGTGGGACAGCTCACTGACCTTGGTTGTAGGGTTGGTTTTGACTCTCACACCTGTTTTGTTCAGGATCGATAGACAGGGATGATACTTGGGACTGGCCGGCGCCGTAGAGATCGTCAGGGTCTCTACATTCTCGACCGTCTTCGTCTTCCGTCCACTTCAGTTGCTCCTACCACGTCTCCCGCCACGTCTACCTCCACTGCCACTGCTACCACCACCTCTGGAGTTTTTGCGTAGTGGCATCACCGTTTAGGTCACCTGTGTGGGTCTCGCCTTTCGTCGTTAGTTCGTTAGGGTGTTCTTGGACGTGTTAC
Organism: Dendrocalamus latiflorus; assembly: GCA_017311315.1. Taxonomy (NCBI): domain Eukaryota; kingdom Viridiplantae; phylum Streptophyta; class Magnoliopsida; order Poales; family Poaceae; genus Dendrocalamus; species Dendrocalamus latiflorus. The sequence continues at coordinate 3,340,970 of CM029641.1, read as the reverse complement.
TGTTGACATGTCCATGTTTTGTCGAGGTTGTAAGCTGGGCAAGCAGCTACAACTTCCTTATCATTCTAGTGAGTCATTGTCTTCTCGTCCTTTTGATTTAGTTTATTCAGATGTATGGGGACCTGCGCCTATTATCTCCAAAGGCGGGCATAAATTCTATGTTATTTTCATTGATGATTGTTCCCGTTTTACTTGGCTTTTCTCTATGTCTAATCGTGGTCAGTTTCTTGCGATCTATCGTAGCTTTGCCATGATGGTTCGTACTCAGTTTGAGTCCTCTATTCGTACTTTTCGCTGTGATTCTGCTGGCGAGTATTGTTCTAGTGCATTCAGACAATTTCTTTCTGAGCAGAGTACTCTTTATCAGTCTTCTTGTCCTGGTGCTCATGCTCAGAATGGGGTTGCTAAACGCAAGCATCGTCATCTGATTGAGACTGCTCGCACCCTTCTTCTTGCTTCTCACGTTCCCCCACAGTTCTGGGCTGAGGCTGTTTCTACGGCTGCATATCTCATTAATATGCAGCCTTCCACTGCTCTTAAGGATGTCAGTCCTATCGAGCGTCTCTACTCTAGAGCCCCCCAGTACGATCACCTTCGTGTTTTTGGCTGCACCTGTTTTGTCCTGCTGCCGCCTCGTGAGCGCACTAAACTGACAGCCCAGTCAGTCGAGTGTGTGTTTCTTGGGTGCAGTTCTGAGCATAAGGGTTATCGTTGCTATGATCCTTCTACTCGACGGATTAGGATCTCACGACATGTTGTCTTTGACGAATCTTGACCTTTCTTCTATCGAGATTCGGCTCCTCACACTGCTTCCACCATCGAGACGATCTCCTGGTTGTCTCTTCCTGACTCCTCACCCATTTCCCCTCTTTCCCCGCCTTCGGTACCTTCACCTCCTGTGTTGCCTCCTGCAGAACCGCCTCCTGCTCCTATAGCACCACCGTCTCGTTTCTCTGGGGTGCACTACTCCAGACGTCCTCGTCCTTCACCAGATCCCTCTCCTGGTCTCTTGCCAACACCAACGTCTGATTCATCTGATGATGCTCCTCGTTACGCTCTTCGTGACCGGGCAACCATTCGGCCTCCTGCTCGTCTTGGTTTTGCTTCGTCAGCTCATGCTCTCTCTGTCACTGAGCCTAGTTCTTATCGTGAGGCTGCTTCTCATTCTGAGTGGCAGCTCGCTATGGCAGAGGAGGTTGATGCACTTCGTCGTTCGGAGACTTGGGATATTGTCCCGACACCTGTGCACGCTCGTCCTATCACGTGCAAGTGGGTATACAAGATTAAGACCAGGTCTGATGGTACCATTGAGCGCTACAAGGCTCGTCTTGTGGCTCGTGGTTTTCAGTAGGAGTATGGTCGAGATTATGATGAGACATTTGCTCCTGTTGCTCATATGACCACTGTTCGCACTCTTGTTGCGGTTGCTTCTGTTCGCCGGTGGTCTATCTCTCAGTTGGATGTTAAGAATGCCTTTCTTAATGGCGTCTTGCATGAGGAGGTTTACATGCAGCCATCACCCGGGTATTCTGTTCCAGCTGGTCATGTCTGTTGTCTTCGTCGTGCTCTTTATGGTCTCAAACATGCCCCTCGTGCCTGGTTTGCGCGTTTTATCTTAGTGATCATCGCTGTCGGTTTCACTGTCAGTGCCCATGATCCTGCTCTATTTATCCATATCTCACCTCGAGGTAGGACACTGCTTCTTCTATATGTGGATGATATGCTTATTACTGGTGACGATCCCTCGTTCATTGCATATGTGAAGAAGCATCTCAGTGAGCAGTTTCTGATGACTGATCTTGGCTTGCTTACATACTTTCTTGGGATTGAGGTTTCTGTCACGCCTGAGGGTTACTACCTCTCCCAACAGAAGTATGTCCAGGATCTTCTTGATCGATCTGGTCTGACTGATACTCGCACTGCTGAGACTCCTATGGAGCTATCTCTTCAGCTTTGTGCTACTGATAGTGATCCTCTTGAGGATCCTACTCGGTATCGCTATCTTGTTGGCAGTTTGGTATATCTTGTGAGCACTCGTCCTGATATTGCTCATGCTGTTCATATCTTGAGTCAGTTTATGGCTTATCCTACTCATCTTCACTACAGTCATCTTCTTCGTATTCTTCGCTACTTGCGTGGGACCATCTCTCGTCGCTTATTTTTCCCTAGCTCCACCTCACTCCAGCTTCAGGCGTACTCTGATGCGACCTGGGCTAGTGATTCTTCTGATCGTCGTTCTCTTTCTGCTTACTGTGTTTTTCTTGGCTCTTCCCTGATTGCCTGGAAGACAAAGAAACAGACTGCAGTTTCCCGTTCGAGTGCAGAGGCTGAGTTGAGAGCTATGGCAGCTGTGACAACAGAGATTACTTGGTTGAGATGACTACTTGCAGATTTTGGTGTATCTGTGCGGGGACTTACAACTCTTATGACTGACAGTACAGGAGCTATCAGTATTTTGCCCGTGATCCAGTGAAGCATGAGCTCACCAAGCACATTGGTGTGGATGCTTCATACACTCGCTCTCAGGTGCAGGAGGGTGTACTTACTCTTCAGTTTGTGTCCTCAGAGTTACAGATTGCTGACTTCTTCACGAAGCCACAGACTAGGGCACAACATTTGTATTTTCTCTCCAAACTCAGTGTGTGTGATCCACCATGAGTTTGAGGGGGGTGCTAAGGATAGAATAGGAAATAGATTAGGACAGTTATTTGTTTCCTAATATACCTTGTATTCCTTTTGTATATCCCCCTTGTATCTCTATATATATTGCCCTATGGACCTCATGAATAGATGCACAATATTCATAACATATGGTACGTGTAAACTGCTATTTTCTCGCTCATTTAGTTTATGGCTTTATGCAGGTTGGAATGATGCTGCGAGGCATGGGATTTGACAATACTACCTCCCTCTATGTCGCCTCTGGTAAAATATACAATGCTGAAAAGTATATGCCACCTCTTCGCCAGTTGTTTCCACTTTTACAGACAAAGGAAACTCTCACTTCACCTGAGGAGCTTGCACAGTTCAAGGTACTGTCTTCCTTTCTACATTTCTCTCATCCATGTTAGAAAGCATGTAATTTTTATCTCTCTCATTTGCGTTGCATCAAGCATCTGGAATCCTTGTTTAATCAGAGGACAAAAATTGGATTAGAACTATTTTTTATTTCCATGTCGAACTACCTTGTACTTTTCTCATAAAAAAAACTACCTTGCACTCACCTGCCTATGCTATCCAGGGGCATTCATCTAGGCTGGCAGCATTGGACTACACCGTCTGTTTACATAGCGAAGCTTTTGTAACAACTCAAGGAAGCAACTTCCCTCACTTTCTGATGGGGCACAGGCGTTATCTGTACGGAGGACATGCAAAGACAATAGAACCAGATAAACGGAAACTGGTGCTACTCTTTGACGACCCGAATATCAGGTCAGTTTTGAGTTACCTTGTCCACTTTCTTCAAATGCACGATGAAGCTGGAGAAAACCTGAGTTTTGCCACATGCGGTCATTCATACTTCTTAGACCAAAGATGGCATTTAGCCAATTTCCATGTGGACTGTCCATGTTAGCAATAATTCGTTTGTCAAATCTTGGTGCATTTTAACTACAATGTCGAAATTATTTTATATTTATACACGTACATTTAAATCTCCTCTAACTGAAACGCTAGCCTTGTTCGGCATATTTGAAACACCTCTAATCTTATCCCTTCATATTCATCAGTTGCTTGAGGACTATATCCAACTTCTTTCTTTTGACTGTAGATGGGATCGGTTCAAGCACCACATGCAGGATATTCGTCGCCACAGTGAATTAAAAGGTTTCGGATTCAATAAACAGAATGGATCGATATACACCCTCCCAATGCCTGACTGCATGTGTCAGGATGCTGAAGCATGATCCAGGGTAGCATGTACACAGCGAGGATCAGGCATTTTCTACACTTGCAAGTAGTAAGTGTGCATCGGAAATTCTTTGCATTTTTTGTCTGTAGGCACAGAGTACAGAGATGCCAAATTATGTGGTTGTTGATGTTGAATAACGCTTGTATTCATCATGTAGCCAAAGGGTCAATATATATACACGTACAGGTGGCATATATGCAAGAAACCCCTTATACAATGGGGTAAATACACAGATATATAATACACATCTAACACCCCCCTCAAACTTATGGTGGATCAACAACATGAAGTTTGGAGAGATGAACACTGTGCTGAGCCCTGGTTTGTGCCTTTGTGAAGAAATCTGCCAACTGAAGCTCGGAAGGCACATACTGAAGAGCAACAATCTGGTCCTGCACTTGTGTCCGCATGTAGGAAGCATCAACACCAATATGCTTTGTAAGCTCATACTTCACCGGATCTTTAGCAATGCTAATAGCACCTGTACTGTCAGACAAAAGAGGAGTCGGTGCAGAAACAGAAACACCAAAGTCCTCAAGTAACCACCGTAGCCAAGTAACCTCCGCAGTCAACAAAGCCATAGCTCGCAACTCAGCCTCAGCACTCGAACGAGAAACTGCTGTCTGCTTTTTAGTCTTCCAAGCAATGAGAGAACCACTCAGAAAAACACAATAAGCAGAGAGAGACCGGCGATCAGAGGGATCACTAGCCCAGGTGGCATCAGAATATGCGTGGAGCTGTACAGAGCTGGAGCGAGGGAAAAAGAGACGGCGAGAGATAGTTCCACGAAGATATCGTAGAACACGAAGAAGATGACTATAGTGGAGCTGAGTGGGAGCAGAGACAAACTGACTCAAGATATGTACAGGGTACGAAATATCAGGACGAGTGATATCGAGATAAACAAGGCTCCCAACAAGATGACGATAGCGAGTAGGATCAGCAAGAGGCTCACCATCAGAGGGACGAAGATGAACATTAAGCTCCATGGGAGTCTCAGCTGTGCGCTGATCAGTAAAAGAGGCACAATCAAGAAGATCCTGGATATACTTTTCTTGAGACAGATAGAAACCCTCATGAGTAGAAATAACCTCAATTCCAAGAAAGTAGCGAAGAGGACCCAGATCAAACATAAGAAACTGCTCATGAAGCCGCTCCTTGACAAAAGTGATATACTGAGGATCATCTCCAGTAATGATCATATCATCAACATATAAAAGAAGAAACGTCCGACCACGAGATGAAGTGTGGATAAAAAGAGTAGGATCATGAGCACTCGCCGAAAAACCAGCTGCAGTGACCACAGAGGAGAAACGATCAAATCAGGCACGAGGAGCTTACTTGAGGCCATAGAGAGATCGGCGAAGACGACAAACCATACCCTCAGGAACAGAATACCCAGGGGGTGGCTGCATATAGACCTCCTCACGCAACTCGCCATTAAGAAAGGCATTCTTGACATCCAACTGAGAGATAGACCACTGTCGAACAGAGGCCACAGCAAGAAGAGTGCGAACGGTGGTCATGTGAGCGACAGGAGCAAAAGTCTCATCATAGTCACGGCTATGCTCCTGCTGAAAATCACGCGCTACAAGATGAGCCTTATAACACTCAAGAGAACCATCAGAGCGAGTCTTAACCTTATAGACCCATTTGCACGTGATAGGAGTAACACACGCAGGAAGAGGAACAAGATCCCACGTGCCAGTACGCTCAAGGGCAGCGATCTCCTCCGCCATCGCATGCTGCCACTCCTGATGAATAACAGCATCACGATAAGAAATCGGTTCGGCAAGAGCTGTGGCAGCAAAACCAAAACGCTCAGGAGGCCGAATAGACTGGCGATCGCGAAGACTATAACGAGGAGTATCCGAAGGAGATGACCCGTCAGAAGGAGAGGGCATATCAGAAGGAACCTCAACTCGCGGGCGACGAGTATAGTAGAGAGGATAAGAAGGAACAAGATCAGGAGCAGCCTCGGGAGAGGATGCCGGTGGTGAAGAAGGTGCTGACTAAGAAGGAGGAACCGAAGAGACCAAAGGTTGTGGTGGAGTGGTGACTATAGGACTGGAAGGAAAAGTCAGAAATGAAAGCGGATCAGCGACAGATGCTGAAGTGGAGGAAGGAGACGAACGAGGATAGAAAGGACGAGACTCATCAAAAGTAACATCCCGAGAAATCCGCATCCGTCGGCCAACAAGATCCCAACAACGATATCCCTTGTGCTCAGCACTGTAGCCCAAAAAAACACACTCAACTGACTGAGCAGTCAGTTTGGTGCGCTCACGAGGTGCAAGAAGAACATAGCACACACACCCAAAGAGGCGAAGTCTGAAATAATCAGGAGTCTGGCCACAGAGACGCTCAACTGGAATCCCACCCTGCAGAGCAGAGGAGGGCTGAATGTTGATCAAGAAAGTAGCAGTAGAAACAGCCTCAGCCCAAAAATGTGGTGGAACAGCAGAAGCAATCATGAGAGCACGAGCTGTCTCAAGAAGATGACGATGCTTGCGCTCAGCCACACCATTCTGAGCATGAGCACCTGGACAAGAAAACTGAGAGAGAGTGCCCTGCTCAGCAAGAAAACCACGAAGGACTCCCGACAAGTACTCTCCAGCGGAATCAGCACGAAAAACACGAACAGGAGAATCAAACTGAGTGCGAATCATGGTGCCAAATATCTTGTAGATAGATAAAATCTCACTACGAGAAGACATAAAATATATCCATGTATGGCGAGAAAAATCATCAATAAAAATGATATAATATCGGTGACCTCCTTTCGAAACAAAAGGAGCTGGTCCCCATACATCAGAATGAACAAGGTCAAAAGGACGCTAAGACACTGACTCACTAGAAGGATAAGGGAGTTGAAGCTGTTTGCCAAGCTTACAACCCTGACAATGTAGAGAAGCATCACCAGACACAGACCCTAAAAGACCTCGACAAAGTAAAGAAGACATGCGGGAACCACAAAGATGTCCTAAGCGATGACGCCACTGAGCAAACGAAATGGTGGAGGCTGCAGCAGCTGTAGAGGTGGAGGCGAGAAGACTGACGGGGGCAGCGGAAGGAAGGCGAAGCCAGTCAAGCTCTCAAAGCCGTTGGGAGTCACGGCGGCGAGGGCCAGTACCAACCAGAGTCCCCCGTGCGACGATCCTGAACACAACAAGAGTCACAATCGAAAATAACACGACAACCATGATCAGTGAGCTGGCCAGCAGATATGAGCTGCATGGTTAGTTTTGGAACATGAGACACAGCAGGAACATGAAAAGAGGAATTTGAAAGAGTGTCTCGTCCTGTGACAGAAAGAGAGGTATCATCTGCTGTGTGGACAGTGATAGGAGCAGCTAAAGGACTAATGGAAGTAAGACAGGTAGAATCCGATGTCATATGAAAAGAAGCACCAGAATCAAGAATCCAAGGTGATGTATCTGAGGAAGGAGAAGTAGAAGGTGGTCTCTCACCGGAAGACTGAGCAGCAGAACCAGTAGAACCAGACGATGCAGAAGCAACCATGCGGCCTAGCAATGTGAGAAGCTGCTGAGTGTCAGGGGTACCAGAACTCGGCTGAGAGGAGGAACCTCCAGTGCCCCGCGGAGGACGAGCACCACGACGAATATCCTTCTTCTTGTAGCAAAACTGTTCCACATGTCCATCCTTGTTGCAATAGGTGCAGTGAAGACCCTTACCAACAGCAGCTGTCACTGATGGAGACACAGCTGATGGAGGCAAAGGCACAGCAGGTGTAGAAGCCGAAGAAGCCACCAAAACTGAAGGAAGTGATGATGATGATAGCAGACCCGCTCCACGAAGTCGAATCTCCTCAGTACGAACAGCTGCAAGGGCCTCCAACAAAGTCACATGTGGATGACGAGCCAGCAACTGAGCACGAGTCTGCTCAAACTCAGACCGAAGACGTGTCAAAAAAACGTAGATGCGGCGAAGCTCCATATGAGACTGCTGACGCTGACAACACTGACAGATGCGACAAACATCTGGCCCCAAAGAGTCGATCTGACGCCATATCGCAGATAACTGAGCATAGAACTCGTCCACAGTGGCATCTCCCTGCTGTAGTGACTGCTCCTGTCGCACAACAGCAAGGTACAAGAAATCACCAGATGGCTCGTAGCGGCTGCGGAGATGCGTCCACATCGCATGTGCGGAAGCCAGTCCAACAATATCACCAGTGAGATGCACCTCCATGCTAGCAACCAAAATAGCAGAGGCACGAACATCTTCATCAATCCATATCTTGTAAGCAGCATATTGAGTCTGAAAAGCCTCCATGGCATCCTCAAATGCCTCAGAAGCCTTTGTACGAGCGTCTTTGGAAGCATCCTTCGGGAGTACAGGCTCAACAGGTGGAGTAGGACGAGACGGGCAAGACAACTCCCCCGTAAGAAACTTCCAAAGGCGCTGACCACGCATGTGGATGCGCATGTGCTGAAACCAGTCCCGATAATTGAGACCATCGAAGATCACCGAGTAACGAGGAACAGAAATGGTGCCTGCAGAAGAAGACATTTTTTTCTTTTTCTTTTTTTTTGCTTTTTTTTGCTCTTTTTTTTACTCGGTCAAACCAACTGACCGGACCAAACTATGCAGTCAAACCAACCGACCGAACCGGACCAACCAAAAGGGCAACCGAGGCAATACGCGCTGAACCAAAAGCCGAGACGAGCGGCCTCGGGCAGGGGCAGAATGGCGACCCGCGACGCCGGCGGCAGCGACCTCGGGCGGAGTGGTGGCCCGCGACACCGGCAGCGGCTGGCAGAATGGCGGGGTCGGCGACGGCCGGCGACGGCGCGGTGGAGTCGGTGACCTCGAGCGGTAGGCGGAGGAAGGCCGGCGACGGCGCGGCAGGGAAGGTGACGGCACGGTGGGGTCGGCGACGGCGTAGTCGGGCCAGCGACAGCGCGGTGAAGTCGGCGACCTCGGGCGGGGAGGTGGAGCAGCGACCTCGGGCAGGCGAAGGAGGCCGCGCGCACTGGCGAAAGGCGGCAGCCTCGGCGAGGAGGATGCGGGCCCGACGCCGCGAAGAAGACCGCGCGCACGCCGGCAAACCCCGGCGGTAGATCTGAGCGGCGGCCACGACAAGAAGGATCTCGGCGAAGAAGCAGATCGATCTAGACAGGAGCCCGAACGGCGACGGCAGAAGGCAGTGCGGCGACAAGCGGCAAACCCGGCAAAAACCCTAGGTATGATAAAACCCTAGGTATGACGAAACCGGCTCTGATACCATGTTGAATAACGCTTGTATTCATCATGTAGCCAAAGGGCCAATATATATATATGTACAGTGGCATATATGCAAGAAACCCCTTATACAATGGGGTAAATACACAGATATATAATACACATCTAACAGTTAATATGAATTCTAATCCACATAATTAGGGGTTTTGATAAGGAGCATCGATCAGTCTTGCTGAAACTATCATGGAATTGTAATACGGAGGCTGGCAATCAAAAGGAAATTAAGGTGCCGCTCGGTAAGGTTGAAATAAGCTGATTTATGGCTGAAATTATACTGTACGTAGCTGGTTAAAATTATACTATGGTTGATAGTGACTTATTTGACGTAGCTAAATTGAAAAATAGAAAAAAAAACAGGTTAACCCATCACAGACAATATAAATGAATACAAGAAAAAAAACTAGCAAAAAAATCTCAAAAAAGCTAAAAATTAAAAACAAAATTTAGAAATAATAAAAAATAAGTAAAAAAAATCATAAGGTTAAACGAAATGAGCGAGGCCTAAAGGACATGCATGGTTATATCTATGCAAGCTGCCGTTCACAATTCAATGGATCTCAAGAAGCACTAGCTGGTAGTAGGTCATCAATTCACCGTCTGTTGGGTGCTGTGGAGAGATCAAAATGGTACCATATTACTCATGGATCAGAGGACAAGGCCTATTGTCAGAATGCATGCTACAGTACCAGCTTGCGCTGAAGGGCATGCGGAAATGGATTGCAAGAAATATCAGTGCAAGCTTCAGAATAATAGCATGGCTCCATTTATCCGAGCAGCCGCTTAATTAATGCATGCATTCCCATGAGTCCTCGCGTTAACCAACCTTCTTGAACGTCCCGAGGACCCCAACTCCCAAATTGGAGTAGCCACTCGGGAGCAATCTGAATCACCTAAGCTGGATAAGAGCAAGTTTAAGGGCATCTCCAATGGTTATAGCTAGCAACTAACTATAAGACTTCCACATCATCTATATAGTACACACTAAAGTTAGCATTCTAAAGAACTATCTATAAGGATAGCTATTTGATGCTTACATGCACACACAGAATTTATGGAGACTGCCTCGTTTGGCGCTATAGACTATCTCTAGAGCTGTAGAGAGCTGCGTTCTCTTTCTTCATTTAATATCTTCCACGTAGGACAGTTGATGACATGGACTCTCTTGTAGATAGCTGCTATAGACCCATTGGAGATGCCCTAATAGTATAGATAGCTGCTACCTCCAATATATTTTCATGTCATCAAAAGGTAAGATGCAGCCAACTCATACAATAAGCTGGCTATAAGTTGTCTCTACAAGAGCTCTCAATCATTTAATACATACATGGGTATTGGTCATTTAATACATGCATGGTATAGCAGTTAGTTCTATTGGTACATGCATGGATAACGTCTCTTTTCCTGTGCTATAGCCTGACTAGCCGGCTTGGCTCTCTCTCTCCTTTTTCTCTCCCCTCCACATAGGACTATGCTGACATAGATTCCCTTATAGCTAGCACAGTCAGCCTTATTAAACTTGCTCTAAGTGTTTCTTCTGTGCAAAAGCCAGGTATGCACGGACGTTCATGGCTAAGGGTATTAGTATTGGCTATGATTAATATTTTTTAGCTGTAGTTGATAGATTTTGACTGAAAATAAATAGTCGTGACTGAAAGAAAGAGGTTTCAGAAGGAGAACACAAATGGTAAAAAAAATAAGGAAGAAATACGTGCGTGAGATATGAGTAAGAAGAGTAGGGTGCATGATGCACCTGTAACCTGTCTTACTCGCAGAGCGAGATATGAGCACGAGGAGTAGAAAAGCTAATTCAAGAAGACATGTGTTTGTATTAATCTTTGCCTTTTTCAAATAAAAATCAGAAACAGAAATTAATATAAATAATGCCATAACAAAGACATTCCTTCACCTACTGCATTCCACGTTGTTCAAACTTCAAAGTCTAAGCACCGACCGAGTCCATTCCAACCTAGTAATAATTCCATAAGATCAACACCCAACTTGCAATATACATGCCTACTATGGAATGGTTAATGTAAATACTATACTGAACACACGACCAGAAATCTTCCATGGCTTGCTGCATGCGGCCATTTTTTTAAGTCCAAATGGAAATTACTAAACTAGACACATACCCACTTCCCAAGAATCCAACCACCATAACCTGCCCTTAAATAGACCCATCCTTGCATCCCATCACATCCACATCGATCGATCCCTAATGGCGGCCTCGGCGAGCAGCAGCATCGTCTCTTGCTTGGCCGCGCTCCTGCTCCTCGCGGCCACGGCGGCGGCGGCGACGGAGAAGGAGACGCGCCTGCGGGTGTACTGGCACGACGTGGTGAGCGGGCCGAACGCGACGGTGGCACAGGTGGCCGAGGCGGCCTCGTCCAACGCCTCCTCTACTGGCTTCGGCACAGTCTACGTCATCGACGACCCGCTCACCGAGGGCCCCAACCTGACGGCCTCCAGGCTCGTCGGCCGAGCGCAGGGCGTCTACGTCAGCGCCGGCAAGGACAGCCTGTCGCTGCTCATGGCCATGAACTTCGTCTTCGTCGACGGCCCCTACAACGGCAGCAGCGTCGCCATCGTCGGGCCCAACCAGGCGGAGAGGACCGTCAGGGAGATGCCGGTGGTCGGCGGCACCGGCGCCTTCCGCTTCGCCCGCGGCTACTGCCAGGCCCGGACATACTGGTTAGACGCCAAGACCGGCGACGCCACCGTCGAGTACAACGTCTATCTCCGGCACGACTGATTTGTGCTCGATATCGATTTTGTGATTGTTAACTTGTTATTGACTGCATTAATAATTAAGCTAGTGGTTTGATCATTTGCTTTCTTGATTTTATTACCACTGGAAAGTTCTAAATTTAATTTTGAGAGTACGTATGTATGCATCCAAGTGTATCCTTGAAGATGATATAGTATATACGGAACCATAAGGGGTTTGCATTGGATTAATAATTAGTATGTAGCCTCTCATCAACAGTAGTGCAGCACCCAGACCCCACCTGCCATGGCACGAGTTCATCGGTGCCAAAAGTATGTGTGTGTGTGTATATATATGTATTACATACGTACCAGTGCACCCGAAAAGGAAACCAGCAAGAAGCCTCTTTGCCTGTGAACTGTGAAGTGAAACGCGTACGTGTTGGAATGAAGAGCGCATGCATGGATCAATGGAATGGAACGGAACGGAACGGAATGGAATGTAGTAAAAATTAATTAAAGTGCAGACACGTGCACGTACTATAACCCCACAGTCTTAATTTGCGTCAGCGCCGATAAGAGCAAGTATAATAAGAGGCTGTTAGTAGGCTGTATGCTGAGGTGGAGGAGAGAGAAGAGAGGTGGGCTGTAAGTTTACAGCCAACTGAAGCACAAGAACCAAGAAACTTTCTGAGAGAAAGGGGTGGGTCATACAGCTTTCAGCTGGCTGTAAACTACTATATGAATGTGCTGATAAGTAGGCTGTAAGTGTCCATACAGCCAGCTGAATGCTGTATTATTAGCCTTGCTCTAATAATACAGCCTTCAGCTGGCTGTATGGACACTTACAACCCACTTATCAGCCTATTCATATAGTAGTTTACAGCCAGCTGAAGGCTATATAACTCACCACTTTCTCTCATAAAGTTTCTTGGTTCTTGTGCTTCAGCTGGCTGTAAACTTACAGCCCACCTCTCTTCTCTCTCCTCCTCTCTCTCCTCCACCTCAGTATACAGCCTACTAACAGCCTCTTATTATACTTGCTCTAACTAATCAATCCATGGAAATCCTGCGATTCACTGCGAACCATCATTCCAACCTTTTCCATCGGGCTTGTTCGGCAACCGGGGAAAACGGCTTCTTTTCAGATTTTAATAGCTGTATTACGGCTTTTTATGGTGACTAGTTTTTAAAGCTGTAGCTTTTGGATTTTTTTTTGTATTATAAGTTTTTTTTGTTTTTCTAGTTGAAAACAGCTATAACTGATGGCTATAGTTTTTTTAGAGAGGTTGTTTGGTAGTCTGGTTTTTTATTAGGCCGGTTAGCTACTTCAACTGTGAATGAATGTTGAAATATCTGAAATATTAGGGTTTTAAAGACATGTTTGTGTGCTAATTTAGCATAAATACGATAATTTTTATTCTTTTTGCAGAAATTTTGATGACACAACTTAATTTTTTGGATGACTGTGGCATTAGGAGGAAGAAGAGGACGACGGCGATGTGCGGAACAATTCAGGGGCGTCAGGAGGGTGGTCATGTTGAGTGAGGTCGAGAGGGAGGCGATGTCAGGCGGAACAAGCTGGCGGTGAGCGACTGGAGAGGTGCAGATGCAAATGAGGGTGAGGAGGCAGTGGACTAGGGTTCTAAGTCCTATTTAATCGGTGGTATTTGATGGATAATTTTCTTTTAACTTCTTGTAGCAAATAGGTATTCTGCTACCAAAAAGGCTCGAATAACACCTCATAGCTAGCTTTTTCAGCTTTTAGTTTATATCCTAAAATTGAGTTTTGGCTTATCCCTAAATCTATTTTGAAGCTAGCCTATTTGAGGAGGCTTCCAGCTTTTTACGTAAAAGACAGCTTTAAGAGCCAAACAGGGCCTAACGTAACGAAAAAAGCAAGTTCAAACCCAAAAAAAACCCAGAAAAAAAAAAGCTTGATTCGCCCATCGTTTCCGGTTTCCCCTGTCCCTCTATTGTACATGCCATTTTTGGTCTCGTGCTCTGCTCACCACCACCACTGCCACCTCCAGACCTCCTCCTCCATTGGAGCTTCGCCTCGCATGATCCCAAGGTAGACCTGCCGGTGATGCCGGTGGCGGCCGCGGCGGCGTCGATGCGCGGCGGCGAAGGTGGCGCAGGGAAGGCCGCGCGGCGCCCGGGCCGCGCGCTGGTCGGGCGCAGGCGGCGGACCGCCGTGCTGCTCCTCGCGTTGGCGTACGCAGCGGCGGTGCTCGTGCTCTTACTCGGAGGAGGAGCGGCGGGCCTGGGCGGCGCCGGCGGCATGGTGATGGGCGCGCTGCGGCGCCGCGCGCCGGCGCCGCCCGGGTCGGTGTACCGCAGCCACCTCGTGTTCGAGCGGCTCATCCCGGACATGCGCGCCTGCGCCTCGCGTCCTAACCCGGTGAGTGGCCTAGCCGTTCGCATTCCGCTCGTTTCTTGGCTCGTTTAGCCCGATCTTGGCGGTTTCTACGAACGGAATTAGGCTCTTGGCTTCTTCTTAGAGAGAGGGGAAAAAAATGCTTTTTTTATGGTTGGATGCAATGCGAGCCTTCGATTTGACTAAACTAGCATCATATTGGCTATTTTTGCTGTTGACCGTACGAACCGAACGATTCCCCCCCGGGCGCCGCCCCGGCACTATTTTTTGTTGTGATTTCCCCATTTTGGTGGTTTTGTGTTCATATTTTTTTCGAAATTAGCAAATGTGCATCATTTGATTGTGAGGCGCTGCTATTGTCCTTGGTCATATCAACTTTTGTGTGTAGTATGTACTACTCATATGCTAGTTTTGTGAGGGCTGTCTGTAAAACAAATGCTGTTACATAGCCTCCTGTTTTCCGTTTTGACAAAGATCTGGAAAACTGCATTTCATTATCAGATTTCTTGTCTTAAAATTTAGTTTCGTTGGACTGAAAACACACTGAATTAGGTTGCTTGTAGAAGGAAATATGGTAATAGGGCAAGCTAGCTCTGAATCGTGTATGACGGGGTCATGCACCAATGCAAGCCAAAGAGCATACTTTCGGTGCCTTAGATGACATAGTTTACTTGTAAAATTGTAGAATGTGTTTTTTTTCATGTTTATATGTCCAAAAGGTATCCCTCATCATGTGGCAGGCTTAGAATCTGCCCTTCAACATGAGATGCTAAACAAGAGGAGAATATAAGAGAAAAGAAGACACTTCTTTGCAAAAGGTGGTTCTTGTTACAGTTATGATGGATAACATACCCTGATACCCAGTTATGGAGTGCTGGCAAGGACATCCCATTTCCATGTAGTGAAGTTTAAAATTTAAATGATATGTGAAGCACAATCTCTGGGACCAGGCTAAGCACATCCAATTGTCCAAGTAGAGTAGTGACTACTTCTTTACGAAGCCACATATTAGGGTACAACATTTGTATTTTCTCTCCAAACTCAGCATGTGTGATCCACCATGAGTTTAGGGGGTGTTAGAATAGGATAGAAATTCTTTGTTTCCTTATATGGCCTTATTTCCTTATTTGTGTATAGTATATTTCCTTGTAATATCCTCTTATACTCCTTATATATTGCCCTTTGAGCCTTATGAATATATACACAATATTCATAACACATGTAACATAATTTTGTGCTGGCATTTTGCAGTTAATGACATCACATTATAGAAAATCTGGAAAGCGATGGGCACCTTGTATCAGCAAGAGGTTGGCACAATCAGGTGGTAATTCGAACTACTTGTTTTGAGTTAATTTACCAAACCTGCCAGTTGAAAGCTACTTTTTTCCTTAATTTTTGTGTCATTATAACCAGAGAAATACAACAAAACTAAGTAGTTGATATTGATGCTCTACATTACACTTGTCAGAGTTACCACCCTCAAATGGTTTTCTCATAATTGAAGCAAATGGTGGCCTGAATCAACAACGCATTTCTGTAAGTTGCATGATCATTTTCAGCAGAACATTTCTGTAAGTTGCACGATCATTTTCAGCAGCACATTTTTGTTAGTACACAATCATTGTCAGCAATGCGTTTGTGTAATTGCACTAACCTTTTCTTACTGAATGTAAAAAGTACAATTCGATAATAGATATGTACACTGATTCAGTCTTATCTAAAAGCTCAGTGCATCTTTATTTTCCTTGTACTACAATGAAAACTTTGGTACTGAAATATTTTTTCCGACAGTCTATCATAAAAACCCAGTGATTTGAAGGTTCCATATTAATAGTCTGAACTCTGAACATTGATGGATCCCTAGATTCCTATTTGATAGTTTCCCATACATGTTTTGAGGTTATGTTCTTCCATCAACATGATAGTTTGTTTTGTTGCATGTTTATTCCTTATCTTCCATAGTGGAATCCTTAATAAGTTCATATCATGAATGGAATGCTGTAAACTTATTATGCTACTAATTTTCATCTGTAGTGTTCTTTCAATTTTATAGCACCTCAAGTCTCAACTTAGATTTCCTCTATGCAGCCTGTCTGGTGTTTACCTAACAGAGATGTTTCAATACAGATTTGCGATGCTGTTGCTGTGGCCAGCTTACTTAATGCAACTCTTGTGACCCCAGCGTTTCATTTAAATAGCGTTTGGCGTGATTCCAGGTTACTATTTTATTTACGTGTAGAATACCATAGATGTGTTTGGACCAACGAAAATATGGCATTTTTTTTTTCTTATTTTCTGTCTTGGGAACTAGCTTTGAAATATAGTTCTTTACATGGTTTGCAAAGTTAGTAGTTTCTCTTGTAACTGCAAAATCTTTCTTTGGTCAATATATTCTCTTGTGTCCTTTCTCTTACACTTCCATTTTAGCAATGCATTTTAACAACCTGGTTTTGCTCATTGTTAAGCATAGACCTTTGTAAGCTCCAATGTGTCCATTCAGTGTTTGCCCTTTATCATGTAACGATGCTGATTTTACATGTTGTATCCTATAAAAATACACTATTTTGTTTAATAAAAAGTAGTTAGTTTGATCTAGCATTTGGTGTCATCTCATATTTTATTGTATTTATCCCTTCATGCTGTGTCATATGCAAGTTTTTCTCATAGCAGTTCCTGAAGGATAATGTGTTTTCTTGCTTTCAGCAAATTTGATGATATCTTTGATGAAGATCACTTTATTGAGTCACTCAGAAAACATGTAAGGGTTGTCAAAGAACTTCCTGAAGATGTTTTTCTGCGCTTTGACCGTAATATCAGCAATATACCAAATATGAGAACCAAAGCCTTCTCATCTCAAAGTTACTACCTAGAAAAGGTTCTTCCAAAATTGTTGGAGCTGGGGTATGCACTCCCCTCCTTCCTTGCCTTGAAGTTGCATCAGATCCTTGGAAGTTAGAACTAAGGATGTTCCACAGTACCATGTCTTTAACTATTTCCTATTTTATGACACAGGGCTGTACGTATTGCCCCTTTCTCAAATAGATTGGCCCATTCAGTTCCATCAAATATCCAGGCGTTCAGATGTTTGGCAAACTACGAGGCATTAAGATTTTCTGAACCAATAAGAATTCTTGCAGACAATATGGTTGACAGAATGATCAGGAAGAGTTCTTTAACAAGTGGAAAGTACGTCTCAGTGCATCTTCGATTTGAAGAGGTTCTACACTTCTACTACGATCTCATTTGTCTCTTGACTGTTATTACTATCTTTTTCACTCTACTAAGTTTTATGATGATTGTGTGCACTGTGTTTAGGATATGGTAGCCTTTTCATGCTGTACATATGATGGTGGCTGGAAGGAGAATATTGCGATGGAAAATGCTCGTGAAAGGAGCTGGAGAGGGAAGTTTCACCGACCTGGTCGAGTGGTAAATCCTGAGGCAAATCGGAGAAATGGGAGATGTCCTTTAACTCCTTCAGAGGTTGAGACGTGTGTTCCCTGCAATTACTTTGAGTATGTTCTTGCTGCAAAACTGCTTAGTCTATGTTTTTGTAGATCTTGTGTCATGTTCATCAGGCTGTCTACTGTTGGACAATACAGTTGCACGGGGGTAGGGGTGGGCATTTTTTATACCGAAACCGAAAACCGAACCGAACCAAAAAAACCGAAAAATGTGATTTATTCGGCATTCGGTGCAGTAAGAATTTTTGTGCTATTTGGTATTCAGTGTACATTGCGGTCTCCATGTTCTCAAAACCGAAATAACCAAAAAACCGAAATATTAGTAAAAGTCTACCCTAACTCCCCACCAAAGCCCAAGGCTCAACTGCATACTGCCACCACATATGGCCCATATCAGCACTCTCAAGTCTCAGCCTCTCAACTCTCAAGTTTTAACCCTAGGTACCGCCCGCTAGTGCTCAGGTTCTAATGTAGTATCCCTAGCCGCACGCCATTGCCTGCACTATCGTAGGGTCACTTGTCGCTACGCCAGCGGCCGCCCCCCAATCCCCATTGTTTTCCACTGCCGCATTCCCCACTCCTAATCGCCGTTTCTCCATCATCCCCACCCCTCCCATCCCCATCATTCCCCACCACCGTGTTTCTGTAACACTCCGCCTATCCTCTAGACCTAGAGTGCTACCATCATTGTATAATAATATCATTTTTGAACAATTGTTAATCATTTTAAGTAAACTTTACTTTATTTATAAAGTAGCGACCACTTACACCATACTATTTTTAAGCAACTATTCTAACTTACTACTGGAGTTAAATGTACTAACAAAAGTTGATATGAGAAATGCTGCAAGTACGTGAAGTTATTCATGTGCTACTCCGGCTGTGCATGATGTCCTCAACGGTCACCTAAAAAAACAACAAAGCATGGGTGAGTCCAAAGACTCAGCAAGTACACAACAGAATGATAAACACTGCCCAATCATGCAAGCAATTTTACCAGCCATAACATATTCCGCATACATTATCATGTTCATACTTTCATTGACATATTCCAACATTGTTTTACCCGTAGTGCAATGTAACACTACTCTACATGCTTATTTGCTCATCTCATTGCATATACCAGTATTGTCGAGTGAACACCCGTCAATGTTCACCCAAATTCTTGGGCCTGCCTATGTCAGCACGGGGGTCTCCACTCCCGTGGAGGCCTACCAAACTAGTTCTTGCGAGATCCACCTAGGCGGATCCCAGCTCTCATTTCATGAGTGCACATGATGCGAATGCATATACCCATTATCATTGTCATTCTCATCAGTATTGTCATTGGTAGGGTGGCATCGCTACTCACCCCGTTCCATTACTATTGTCATCATTAAATAAACATCATCATATCATATAAACATTGCCATTCCATATAAGCATCATCATATCATGTAAACATCGCATATTTCATAAACTCTACGGTCTACTGCTCTACCATACACTTGCCTGTTAACCAAGTGGAGCGAAGCGACGTGTAGACGGCGTCGACTCAGGACCTTCGCCTGAACAAGCAATTAACCTGACTTAACGCATCATATCAAAACCAATGCTTAAGCGAGCAGCGACGACTCTATGCGCATAAACCAATTCTGGCATAAAATGCCTGGGGTCAAGGACCCGTTGTGCAGGTACCAAACCCCCATTTTCTTTTCTTTTTCTCCTCTTTTCTTTTCTTTCTTTTTTCTCCATTCATTTTCTTCTCTCTTCTCTTTTCCCCATTTTTCTTTCTTTTTTTCTCCCTCTCCTTCATTTGGTTTGGCCGAACGGCCTTACCCCTCATTTTTCTCGCTTTCAGTGCTCCTCCAGGTGGCGCGGCTGGGCTCACGGCGCGCTCGAGTGTGCCGGCCCTTCCTCGCCGTCGGTCGCCGGCCACTCCTCCCCCATAGCTCTCCCTCACTCCCTCTCTCTCTCCTGGCAGTTCGCAGCGTGTTAGAAATAATCTTGACTTAGAGTTCAAAACGTAGTAGAGTCTGTTTCTATGTGTAACTCAAGTTGAAATTGTGTCCAACTTGAAGTCCGAATATGTATGCTAGTAGGAGATTATTAGCATATATATTGAAGAGGCTTGTAACCAGTTTTGTAAGAAAAGCAAGAAAGCAAGACAAAAGGGGAGCAAATAAGAGAATATAGAAATTCAAAAATTCTCCTGTGTTCTCTCAGTTTATTTGCAATGTGTGTGTTTTCTCTTGGATTAAAGTTTTAACAGGTGGTATTAGAGCCTAGGCGAGAAGCGAGTCGCTGAAAAAATCGTCTCGGCGATTCCATTTTGCGCTCGTCTCGAGCGATGCTCCCGAGGCCTCCGCCCGCGCGTCATATAGCTGGAGCAGCAAAAGTCAGCGTCGAGAGAAGCAAAGCAACGCAGCCGTCTCGAAGCAACGCAGCAAGGCAGAGGAGATGTGTCACCGTTCTGTGTCAATTATGAGTTTAGTAAGTCGTAGTTGAGACCGACTGCCTCAATATTTTAGAATCTTTGCATTTGGATAGACCCGTACCAGTTGAGTTGAGTTCCTACATTAAGCTTGCATGTAGAACGCTTCATGTGGAGGCGTGACTGGTAGTTCATAATGTATTGAGACTAAAACTAGAGTATGTCAAGTCAAGATTAAGGGGGAGATTGTTAGAAATAATATTGACTTAGGCTTCAAGACGTAGTAGAGTCCATCTCCATGTGTAACTCAAGTTGAAGTTGTGTCCAACTTGAAGTCCGAATACATATGCTTGTAGGAGATTATTAGCATTTATATTGAGAAGGCTTGTAGCCAGTTTTGTAAGAAAAGTAAGAAAAGCAAGAAAAAAGGGGAGCAAATAAGAGAATAGAGAAATTCAGTAATTCTCCTGTGTTCTCTCAGTTTATTTACAATGTGTGTGTTTTCTCCCGGAATAAAGTTTTAACACAGCGTGGAGGGGATCTCGGGCTCGTTGGTCTAGAGCACGCCGCCGGCGATTCCTCTCAACTTGGCCGGCCAGGGCCAGATCCGGCCGTCGCCCTGCTGTTGGTTGCCTCC
This sequence comes from Dendrocalamus latiflorus, assembly GCA_017311315.1. Classification (NCBI taxonomy): domain Eukaryota; kingdom Viridiplantae; phylum Streptophyta; class Magnoliopsida; order Poales; family Poaceae; genus Dendrocalamus; species Dendrocalamus latiflorus. Next base: position 3,320,192 of record CM029641.1, on the reverse strand, counting down.
CCTTCGGTCACTCCACCTCCCCCTCGCTCTTTGCCTCAGATCCGGTCCTGGTTGGTTTACTACTACCCCTTACTCTATGTATTTTCTTCTAGTTGCTACTTTCGTCTTGCTTTGCCCCTAACCACGCACAGCTGGGAAAGCCTAAGGTGGCCGCCGTGATGGGACTTGGTGGAGTGCGTGCGCCGGGGAGCATGCACTGCCATCCAAGGGCTCACGGTGGTGCTACGGGCTCGCCGTCGATGCATTTGAAGGGACAAGGGGAAGGGGTGGTAGCCTTATGTCATAAGGGTGGGCCTTAGACCTAGTTGGTTCATTATTAGGAATTAGAGATTAGATTCTATTTGAGTTAGAGATTAGTTTCCTTGTGTTAGAGATATAATTAGAGATATGTTATTAGTTTCTATAATTGTTAGAGATATAATTGGGATTAGATTCTATCTGTTAGGGGGAGCCATCTATATAAGAGGGCTACCGCATGCTATTGGAATCAATCAGAGAAATAACAAAGTCTTCTTCCCGTCTAAATCTCTCTCTCCTCCTACGCCGACGCCATCCGACCATCTTCTTGGTGGTGTTTACCCCGGTTCATGACAACTTGAATGTCATAGGGGTGGGCCTAAGGCCTAGTCGGTCCATAAATACAATGTGTTCTGCAGCTGGAGTAAACCCTGCACAGAATATGCCATCCACTAATCCAGTTTCGTAGGCTGCCAATGGAAACCGATCTCACCAGAAGCATCGCCATTCCATCACGCCGCTCCTCCCTCGGTCGCAGCGCCTCACGCAGCGTTTTCTCCGCCTTCCTCGCCGCCTCGACCAACCGCTGTCGCCCGGCGTCGGCCAACGCCGCCGACCCCTGCCATCGGCCGCAGTCCCCGCCGCCTCGTGCTGCCACTGTGCCGCCGCTGCTTGGTCCGTCTCCGCCCGAGCCATCGCCACTCGGCCCGCCTCCGCCCGAGCCTCTGCTGCCCGGTCCGTCTCCGTCGAACCGCTGCCACCGCATCCCGGGCCTCCTCCGCCCATGTCGAAGCCACCGCCGTTGGAGGCCGTGGACGCCGCGAGGCCTTCCCCTGCGAGCGAAGCAGCACCGCTGTCTCTACTGCTCCGCCGGTCACCGGTTCCGTTCTCGGAGACGCCCGACCGCCGCCGCTCCAGATCCGCCTCAGCCCGCGGCCGAAGCCGCACCGCTCTCTGCTGCTTCGCCGGTCGCCGGTTCCGTGCTCGAAGACGCCCGACCGCCGCCGCTCCAGATCCTCCTCCGCCTGGGCCACCTCTGCCGCATTGCTGCCGCTCTTCCGGCCGTCCGCTCCGCCTGCTGCTCCGCTCGGAGCCGCCGCCGGATCTGTCGAGTCGTTGCTCACGACCGCGGGTTCACACCGACCGACGACATCTGGCTTGGTGATGCGTCGGTGGGTCTTGGTCGGGTTTTAAAACTGTCCGGTCAGTTAAGGCGCAAAAAAAATCAAAAAATTGAAAAAAAATCAAAAAAATTCAAAAAATAAATAAAAAACTCATTTTGCAGACATCGTTTAGCCTTGTTCCGCTTGGATCTAGCTGGCCGTCTCCATCCGCTGCAGGATCCCGACACCATTCGTCTTCTACATCGGCGTCGGAGATCTTCCATTGGCGCCATGACCGCCGCCTAGCAGCTCGAGGATGAGCTGCATGTCCGGGAGGGGTGTAATGTCATAGGGGTGGGCCTTAGGCCTAGTCGGTTCATTATTAGGAATTAGATATTAGTTTCCTTGTGTTAGAGATATAATTAGAGATATGTTATTAGTTTCTATAATTGTTAGAGATATAATTGGGATTAGATTCTATCTGTTAGGGGGAGCCATCTATATAAGAGGGCTACCGCATGCTATTAGAATCAATCAGAGAAATAACAAAGTCTTCTTCTCCTATAGTCTCTCTCTACGCCGACTCCATCCGGCCATCTTCTTGGTGGTGTTTACCCCGGTTCATGACACCTTACTTGGTCGAGGTTGGGAGGGAAGGGGGCCTACCAGATGAGGGGTTGAGGATGACGAGGTTCGTGGATGGTGTCTTGGCGTGGAGACGACGGTTGTCGGAAGTCTTGCACCTCCAGGTCATCGCCGTCCCCTTGCTCCTCTCCGTCGTCTTCTCTTACACTCGTGCTTCTCTCCTCCAGGCTTCCTCTTCCTCACCTCACCTCTGCTTGGTTGAGGGGCTTGCTCTTTAGTTGAGGGAAAGTGTAGGACCGAAATGGCAACAGAGGGGGGTGAATGGTGCCTTCTAAAAACTCCCCAAGTACTCACACGACAAATCGGACGAAAGAACTAGCTTCTTCGATCGAACACACGTGGTCGTAAGCCAACTGATGGTCGAACACCACGTGGTCGAACACTTGCCTGAGCCGACAAAAGAAATCAAACAGTGATAACTGAGAGGATGAACCAAGAACAGAAGGACTCGAGGCGCACAATCATCCGGTAAAGTGAACTTCTCTAATTCGACTCCTGCTCTCGGGAATGAACTGGCCAAGTGGCCTTGAGACAGATTCCCAGTTCTGAGCTAATCAAAGCACACAAAGACGAAAGCAGACTCACGAAGAAGAGAGGAGAGAAAAGGATAGCAAGAAGTCCAAGCTCTCAAAACAGATCGCAAACAAGTCAATCACAACATCTCAAGACGACAGAAAACAAATAGAGGAAGAGAGATGAATGATTGATAATGGAGGTTTCTACAGCCACTCCAACTGGGAGATACATGAGCACACTTGCTCCATCCCGAGAACCCACACACTCACAAATAACAAAGGAAGAACAGAGCAACTCGGGGATCAGAATCTCACCAGTACCCGAGCTCTATCCTCTCTATTTATAGCCACACACTCACACACCAAAGAGGGGGAACCCGCAAACCCCCACCTAACACCGGGTTTTCAACTCACTTTACCCACTAGCAAGAACGAGCTCCAGTGCTTTACCCGTTACACCCAACGGCTCCACTGCTTTGCCCGTTTAGCGCCAACAACTCCTGTGCATTGGCAGAGACACAGCTTCCTTTTGCAGCTTTCCGCATTTCTCCAAAATGCCACTCCACTGCCTTCCCGGAAGCTTCCTCCTGCCTTGTCGTCCAAGCTTGCAACCACCTCGCAAGACTAGGTCTCCTTCGGCTTCCCCTGGTCGTTCTGGACCTCGACATCCCCCATGTCTAGTCCCGACCACTCCAAGCCTCATCAAGACTTGTCTCCAAGGTCCTCTGGCAGCTCCAGCTCCGGTTCCTCATCTCCTCGGCTTGCAACCACCTCACAGACCTCGTCGTCTTCAGCACTTTCTGGCCGCTCTTGACCTCAGCACCGCCCGTGCCTAGTCTCGGCCCTCCATGCCTCGCCACGACTAGTCTCAAGGTCCTGCAAACATCACAGACAAGCAAACCATTACATAGCACCGCTCACAATAGTATCCAACTACTTGAGCCAGAAAACAGAACTCAAAACATACTCTTACCAAGTCGTATACCACCTACGACCACTCGAAAATAGAGAACAATGAAAGCACACGACATACGACCACAAAACCAAGCCATATGATCAGAAACAATGAGTCTACGATCATCGCTAACTTGCTACGACCAGCCACAACTCGCTACGGCTTTAACGCTCAAAGACTACGACTTTAACCCAAGTCGTTACGACCGATCGAAAAGATAAACCAACAAGTGCACAAGGTCCCTGACTTCATCACAAAGCCCTACGACCAAATTCCAGCTCAAATGGTCAAGTCTGCAGGTCATACGACCGATTCCAACTGCGTGCGAGCACTGAAGCACGTTACAACGTGGTCGTACACTTGTCTGGCAGGCTTTCGACCACGGCCAAATGCTACGATTTAGCAGGAATGCGCCTGATGAAGTCGTAAACGACTCGGCTGGCTCCCGATGCTTGACAACATGGTCGTAGACTTCCTGGCTGGGTTCCGACCACAGTCAAACGTGGTCGTAAGGCTGCTGCTGTCTTCCGATCAGCGACAACGTAGTCGTAAACCCTTTCGACTACGTTCAAGTTGCTTTGAAATGGTCGTAAACCATTGGTTGGCTTTCGACTACGACCAACGAGGTCGCAAAGCTATCTGTCATCCTCCGATCATGACCAATGTGGTCATAGAGGCTTTCGACAACAGCCAATGAGATCGTAAACGTGGTTTCCGGCTTCCGACCGCTGACAGTGTGATCGTAAACAGCTCGACTGACTTCCGATAGCGCACAACGTGGTCGTACGGGTCATTTCGATCATGACCAAGAAACGACTATGGCAAAACCAGTCTTAAACTTCCCTGGAGACCTACGATCACGGCCAAACGTGGTCGTGCTGGCCTTCTGGTGCCCTTCGACCATGGCCAAAGTGGTCGTGCTGGCTGCAGAGCACTTTGCCAGGGCTACGACATTGCAGAACTGGCACAAACCTCAAAAGCTAAACTCAATCTTCCTAGATCAAGAGTCAAATACTCATCACAACCATGGGGTGACCTTCACATGGTCTCTCAATCTCCCCCTTGATGAGTATATTGACAAACCCAGAAAAAGCAAGAAGTTGAGTTTGTTTTGAAAAGTCCAACATGGTCCAAAGAAGAGAAAGAAACATACAAATAACCATGTCGACAGAAAGAACACTAGAGCAACAACTGAAAGAGCAAATTGATCTCCAAAGCTCTAAACTGGAACCAACAGACCAACAGACTTTTTCTTCTCTATTCTCCCCCTTTTGGCAATAAACACATCAAGATGCAATAGAGAGAATATGACATGACAGAGAATGAATATGGCTGAAGCTTGTTTATTTAACCATTTAGAGCCATGAGAATTATCCATATTGACCATAATGTAATACACCAAGCCATAACTCAATAAAACACTATCTAGATCATGACAGCATATGTATAAGCCAGCTAGAGCACATAGATGACAATCTGAAGTGTAATGCATTTTGTGAGCAAGTCATGTCATCAATGAGTAAAGTCTAGCTAGAGACATCCAAGGATGATGCATGCCATGTCAATAAGCTAAGCGGAACAAAGAAGCTAACATTGAGTCCAAATAGAGTGCTATAAGCTCAAGATTGAAACATTGGTTAAAGTACGTGGTTCTGATTGTAGATTAAGCAAATTGAGCACATTAAACATTGTCTTTTGAAAGCATATGGTTGTTTTCAACCCAATTTTTTGTTTATGTGCTAGATCTCAAGCCTTATGCGACTACTCCAAGCAATAAGCTTAAGAAGATAGTCTGGGTCATCCAAAACTCCCCCTGAGTTCATGCCTAGTGCAATGGCAAGCTGTCTCATGAGAAAGAATTGGTGAAATCAGTTTTTTTCGCACAAATATGGTGGTTGTCAACCAACATTTTGTTTTATCATGTGCTAGATCTCAAGCCTTATGCGACTACTCCAAGCAAGAAGCTTAAGAAGATAGTCTAGGTCATCCAAAACTCCCCCTAAGTTCATGCCAAGTGCAATGGCAAGCCGTCTCATAGGAAAGAATTGGTGAGATCAGTTTTTTCGCACAAAAGAGATCCCTTTTTTTTGCTTTTCAACACATTGTACTAACTCATGTATCATCAGGAGACTAAAACATCTCAAACTAAGGCTCCATATAGATTCAACGCTCTACTCAGCCTATTTGACATGGCATGAATCATAAAAGGATAGCTCAAGAAAGACTAAACTCAAATGCGAGCATGATAAGTTTAATTTAAGTTGATCAATTTTACTTAACTTATCATGGCAAACGCTAGTCTACACATATGAAGTCATGATAAATTTAGCAAGCTAAGCACAAGTTATGGCAAGGTGTAAAGCACTGAAGCATGTCATAATAGGATAATAATCAAGGCTCAATGCAGATTGATTATAATACTAGAATGCTGAGAATGCGCGAAAGACCAGTTCCCCCTCAACATTAGATGCAACTTTTAGTTCAAGTTGAGTTAAGTCAAAATTAAGCTCCAGAAGCTCCCAAATGAACTCCCCTTGAACCAAAGCATTAAGTCGAGAAGCTGGCAAATAAAACCAAAACAGGCAGTCCTTAAAGCATAGATAAGATATAGAGACAACTGTGTTCAGACTAACTCTCATCTACCCCATATGACTCCAGGACTAACAGCTGACCGGAAAAACACACACTAGAGAGCAATCACGTACCCTGTCTACCCGAGGGTGGCCCAACCCTCGCTAGAACCTATAAGAAGTGAGTGAGCTCAATCTAGTGAGATAAGAAGCAGCTAATAAGAAGCATCCTGGAAGCACAAGATAAGAGTAGGAAGTCTAAGCAACTAGGCAAGAGAAGCACTCTAACCTATGCTAGAAGGACTAAACTCAATGCACCCAAATGCAATGCAACAGAAATGAGACAGAAGCATAATTAATATAATAAAGCAGTAAAGCCCAAGCTCCCCCTCACTACAGTCCGTAAGGACAAACCACCCCAAGCTCTCCCCGCAGAGCTGAAAACCTCGAACTGTCCAAAGGCTTGGTGAAAATATCAGCCAACTGGTGGTCACTCTACACAAACTGGAGCACTATGTCACCCTTCTCTACATGGTCTCTAAGGAAGTGGAAGCGAATATCAATGTGCTTGGTCCGGGAGTGCTGCACTGGGTTCTTAGCAATGTTAATCGCCGAAGTGTTATCACAAAAGAGTGGAACACTGTCGATAGCTAACCCAAAGTCCCGCAGGGTCGAAACCATCCAAAGTACCTGACTGCAGCAGCTGGCTGCAGCCACGTACTCGGCCTCTGCGGTGGACTGTGCAACACCGGACTGCTTCCTCGAAGACCAGGAAACGAGAGAGGTGCCAAAGAACTGGCAGGTGCCGGAAGTGCTCTTCCTATCTATCCTACAGCCAGCAAAGTCTGCATCCGAAAAGGCTCTCAAGGAAAGACAGGATGAGGAAGAGTACCAGATACCATAGTCAATGGTAGCTCGAAGGTACCGAAAGATGCGCTTCACCACCTGGCGGTGAGATACGCGAGGAGAAGCCTGAAAACGAGCACACAGACACACGGAGAAGTGTATGTCTGGTCTCGAGGCAGTGAGGTAAAGAAGGGAGCCGATCATACTTCTGAACTCTTTCTGATCAACTGGCTCGCCATCCTCATCTGGGTCAAGATAGGCTGTAGAAGCCATGGGAGTTGACACAGGCTTACCATCGCTCATATCGAAGCGTCTCAGGAGGTCACGAGTGTACTTTCCTTGATGAAGAAATGTACCCTCCCGAGACTGCTTGATTTGGAAGTCAAGGAAGAAGGTCAACTCACCCATCATACTCATTTCAAACTCGGTGCTCATGACATCCGAGAACTGGGAAACCAGAGTATGGGAAGAGCTGCCAAAGATAATGTCATCGACATAGATCTGGACGAGCAGAAGGTCAGCGCCAAGCCGGCGGATGAACAAGGTCTTATCAACTTTACCCATTTCAAACCCATGTCTCAACAAGTAGGACTTAAGCCTCTCATACCAAGCCCTGGGGGCCTGCTTAAGTCCATACAACGCTTTGGAAAGCTTAAAGACATGGTTTGGGTATTTGGGGTTTTCGAAACCAGGAGGCTGTCGGACGTAGACCTCTTCCTCAATAAGGCCATTGAGAAAGGCACTCTTGACGTCCATCTGGTAAAGCTTGAAACCCTTAGAAGCTGCAAAGGCAAGCAGGATTCTAATGGCTTCAAGTCTAGCTACAGGGGCAAAGGTCTCCTCGAAATCTAGACCTTCAACCTGGGAGAACCCCTGAGCAACCAGTCTAGCCTTGTTTCGAATAACCACTCCATCCTCGCTCTGCTTGTTCTTGAACACCCACTTAGTCCCAATAATATTGTGACCTCGCGGGGGCTCGACAAGCGACCAGACCTTGTTCCTTTCGAAATTTTCTAGCTCCTCATGCATGGCATTGACCCAAGACTCATCAGATAAAGCATGAGAAACATCCTTGGGCTCAAAGGAGGCAAAGAAAGCAGAATGGAGACAGAATTGAGATAAGCCAGATTTTGAGCGGGTAACACGCTCGAAGAGGTCTCCAATGATCTGCTCTGAAGGATGGTCTTTTTGAATGTGTCTAGGAGGTCCAGGGTGAGATGAAGAGGTGGCCTCTACCTCGTGAGCAGACGAAGTAGGAACAGAGCCACCAGCTCTAGAAGAAGCAGAAGGCAAAGGCTGATCGCCTCGAGGTGCGGTTGAAGACGGCACCTCCAGGGGTGGATGAGGGACAGGATTAGGTAGACAACCGTCGTCTCCATCATCCTCATCATCCACAAAGATGGTCTCGGACTGCTCTAAAGAACCTGAGATATCAGGCCTAGTCCCCGGACTGGCCTCATCGAAGGTTACCTCACAGGTCTCTACCATTTTGCTAGACTCGCAGTTCCAGACCCTATAAGCCCGCGAAGAAGGCGAGTAACCTAGAAAGATCCCATCACAAGAACGTGACTCGAACTTATCTAGGTTCCCGGACTTCAGAATAAAGCACTTGCAACCAAACACACGAAGATGAGAGACGCTGGGCTTTCGCCCGTATCTCAACTCATAAGAAGTGCGATGCAAGTGTGCCCTAAGAAATACTCGATTTGAGACATGGCACGCGGTAGCTATAGCCTCAGCCCAAAACTTCCGCGGTGTAGAGTACTCATCAAGCATCGTCCTAGCCATCTCGACCAAGGTACGGTTTTTTCTCTCCACAACGCCATTTTGTTGTGGGACGTGCGGAGAGGAGAACTGATGCTCTACACCTGTCTCACCACAGAAACTCTCGAAGTAGGAATTCTTGAACTCCGTGCCATTGTCACTGCGGATCGCTCGTAAGGCACCTGGGAGCTCAACAGAAAGCCTACCGAAAAGACCTCGGAAATGTGAAAATGTCTCATCCTTCGAGGCTAAGAAAAATACCCAAGAATACCTCGAGAAGTCATCGACCACAACAAGAACATACCACTTCCCTCCTGCTGACTGCACTCGAGCTGGTCCAACTGTGTCCATGTGGAGCAGCTGTCCCGGTGCATCGGTCATAGTAACTGTGACCGGAGGGTGAGAAACGGCAACCATCTTGCCGTGCCGGCATGGAGAGCAAACAAGATCTTTGACCATCTTGAGTTTAGGCAGACCACGAATGAGATCGTGGTCGCTAACTCGGGTCAAATGGTCAAATCCGATATGACCAAGTCTCCTATGCCAGAAAGAGAGGTCGCGGGACTCAGAAGCAACTAAACACCTGAGAGGATCACCAGAAGACTCAGAAAAATCAGCACGAAAGATCCTCCCATAACGAGAAATCCCGCAAACCAGACTATCCGAAGAATCAATAATTTTACAAGCATTTTTCTTAAAGCTCACCTCGAAACCGTCATCGGTAAGCTGAGAAACTGAAAGCAAATTGTACTGCAGCTTACTAACCAAGGCCACATCTTTCAAAATGAAAGAATCATTAATGCGCACAGTACCTTTGGCGATGACTCGCCCAGACGAAGCATCTCCGAAGGTGATCATCTCATCACCTGGAGCACGGGCAAGGGAAGAAAACCAACGAGAGTCTCCGGTCATATGACGAGAACAACCGGAGTCTACAAGCCAAACCTTGTCCTTCCCTACCCGGCGAGCCTGAGTCAAACAGAGAGTAAAGTCTCAGTACTGGGGTAAATCAAAAGTGATTTTGGCACCCAATACTGAACAACACGTCGAGCAGATGAAGTAGTCAAGCACGACTGACCTCTATCTACCCTACGCTCCCTGTGACTCAAAGAAGAAGGTCTGTGTGCAGACCTGAGGCTGTTGCGGGGTCCGACTGCTACGGAAGAGCGAGTCGGAACACCGGCAACACGCTGATCACGCCGTGGGTAACTGTCTCGACGGGGGAGACGAAATGTACCCTCAGGACGGCGAAAGTCACGACCCGGAGCAGCATGAGGACGAAAACCAGAAAACCCGGAAAAACCAAGTCCTCGATGCTGCCCAAACCCATCAGAAGCATCTGAAGCAAACCTAGACCTCGTGTTGGTCTTAGATGCACTCAAGGTCTGGGGCTGACCCTGAATACGCCTAAGAGCTACAGCACGGTCTCTCTGCGCGATCCTGGCGCGCCTGAAGCATCGATCGATCAAATGTCCATCCTTCTGACAGAAGGTGCAGTGGTACCTCACCTTCGAGGAGGTGGAAGTAGCACGCGAGGGCTTCAGCTTCTGAGAAGCCGAGGTAGCAGGTGAACTCACCTTGCTGTCAGAGATCCCTTGGGCAAAGCCTGCTGATTTGAATTTGACTTCATCAGATCTGGGCTCGACCTCGATCACACCTCCCACTATGGGTCTGAGAATAGCAGGAGGATGCTTCCTCATATCCTCATAGAAATCATATCCTAGACCTTGATTGAACTTACAAATCTTGGATTGGTCTAGAATAAGATTAAGCTTCTTTTTGCCTCCTACAAATCTCTCGAGAGTGTTCATAAGATACTGACACTCCCGAAAGAGAGAGGTGCAAGAAGAGCAGGGAGAAGAGGGAACAGCAGGAGGTAAGGGAGCAGAAGAAGAACCAACAGTAGAGGAAAGAATGGCTTGTGCACGCACAGCCGACTCTGAGGGGACAGTCCTACTACTAGCAGGTTGGTTCGCGTCTCTAAGCGTCTCATCCTTACCCTGGGGCTTCTCCCCCACACCATCAATCACATCACAACCAGATTGTGGCTTCTCTAGTAAGTCCTTAGTTAGCTTCACATATTTGTCATTCAAAGCAACGAGTTCAAGTTTTAGTTTATCACAACTAATGCATGGTGAGCTAACAGGATCCTTAGTCGCATACTGAGCTATTTTCTTGTTGTTGTCAATCATTTCTTGAAACTGTTTTGAGACAGATTCAAGTTCAGCAATTAACTTTGGACAATTCAAACATGAATCAATAGGCTCAAGTAAAGAAGCACTCAACTCAGCAATCTTGTGATCTGCCCGTTTTAGGTTCATTTTCAAGTTATTGCAATTTTCACAAGACTCGGGCAGATCAAGGAGCATGGCATAAGGTCCTCTAGCAGCAATGTCCTTATCCTCACATGAGGTGGGAGAAGTAGTCTCATCAGTAGTAAGTAGGGTGACAGCCATCCTACTCAACTCTAACTCAGCAAGCAGACTAACATTCTCCACCTTAACAATATCAAGCTCGGAGGACATACTATCATGAGAGGTCCTTAATTTTTCCATGTCATCAAGCAAGGCACAGCATGTATCACAGTCGTCACGGGAGGGAGCAGATGTAAGTGAAGTAATCTCCCGTGACAGTCTATCTACTTCCTTCTCTAACTTGGTACACCTAGACCTAGCTCTAGCATGAAATCCACCTAGCTTAAGAAAAGCATCATTTAGCTGGTCATAAGAAGGGAGTACCTCATCCGAGTCGGAGTACAGCTCGCTGTCGCTGAGTTCGCCCTCGAGGGCCATGAAGCACATGCCGGAGAAGTCGTCGCCGCCATCCTTGGGCACTTGGTCACCCGCCCCGTCGTCGTCGCTCCATCCCTCCACCTCGCTGAGGTCGAGGTCGTCGAACGCCGTGAGGACGCGGTGGAAGAGCTTCTTGGCCTTCCCGAAGTCGCGGAACTTCTTCTTGCCTTGTGGATGTACTGGAGGCTTCTTGTTGCGGTTCTTGTCGGTGTAGTCGTTCTTGCCCGAACCGCCGTAGTCGTTCTTGCCCTTCTCCAGCTTGGGGCAGTTTGCCCGAATGTGGTTGGGGCCACCACACTCGAAGCAAATCACGGGTCCTCCTCTCTTTCTGTCTCTCCTACCCTTGTATGCATGGGAAAACCTCCGGGCTAGGAGGGCCAGCTGATCATCCGCAAGCTGCTCTAACTGATCATCAGTTATGTCACAGAGAGCAGCAAGAGAGAAACCGCAAGAAGAATCCGAAGAGGGCCCGGAAGAAGAAACGGGATCGGTGACCAAAGCCATCGACTGTGACTTCGACCGTCGAGAGACAACGTCAATCTCGTGAGTCTTGAGGCGCGAGTACAGCGCGTCAAGAGTCAGGGTCGAGAGGTCTGTCATGTCTTTGATGGTGGTCACTTTCATTTCCCAGACACGAAGATCGAGTGCCGCGAGCATTTGGCGAGCGTTATCCGAGTCGGGGTATGTAAGACCGACCGCTCGGAGGTTGCTCAAGATTTTGTGAAATCGCGAAAAGCACTCATCCAGGGACTCTCCAGCAAGCATCTCGAATTTGTTGTATTCGCGCTTGAACTGGTCCTGTCGGACCGTCTTAATCTGGGTGGTGCCCTCATGGTATGCATCGAGGGTCACCCAGATGTCGTAAGCGGACGACAGGTGAGAGATGCGATCGAACTCGCTTCTACTCAAGCCCTGGATAATGATGTTCCTTGCCTTCGCATTTGCCTCAACATCGGGCATGTTTGCCACATTGATGTTCTCATCGGCAGGAACAACGAATCTGACCTTCACCTTCCGCCAAATGGCATACCCCTGAGCCTGGATGTATGTTTCCATTCGGCTCTTCCAGAAGGGATAATCCAGGCCATCAAAGACGGGAGGTTTGGTCGAGTACTTGTCCGTCGCCATGGCTCTTGAGACCGGTTAAGATCTATGAATTAGAGCTAACCGGCTCTGATACCAATTGTAGGACCGAAATGGCAACAGAGGGGGGTGAATGGTGCCTTCTAAAAACTCCCCAAGTACTCACACGACAAATCGGGCGAAAGAACTAGCTTCTTCGATCGAACACACGTGGTCGTAAGCCAACTGATGGTCGAACACCACGTGGTCGAACACTTGCCTGAGCCGACAAAAGAAATCAAACAGTGATAACTGAGAGGATGAACCAAGAACAGAAGGACTCGAGGCGCACAATCATCCGGTAAAGTGAACTTCTCTAATTCGACTCCTGCTCTCGGGAATGAACTGGCCAAGTGGCCTTGAGACAGATTCCCAGTTCTGAGCTAATCAAAGCACACAAAGACGAAAGCAGACTCACGAAGAAGAGAGGAGAGAAAAGGATAGCAAGAAGTCCAAGCTCTCAAAACAGATCGCAAACAAGTCAATCACAACATCTCAAGACGACAGAAAACAAATAGAGGAAGAGAGATGAATGATTGATAATGGAGGTTTCTACAGCCACTCCAACTGGGAGATACATGAGCACACTTGCTCCATCCCGAGAACCCACACACTCACAAATAACAAAGGAAGAACAGAGCAACTCGGGGATCAGAATCTCACCAGTACCCGAGCTCTATCCTCTCTATTTATAGCCACACACTCACACACCAAAGAGGGGGAACCCGCAAACCCCCACCTAACACCGGGTTTTCAACTCACTTTACCCACTAGCAAGAACGAGCTCCAGTGCTTTACCCGTTACACCCAACGGCTCCACTGCTTTGCCCGTTTAGCGCCAACAACTCCTGTGCATTGGCAGAGACACAGCTTCCTTTTGCAGCTTTCCGCATTTCTCCAAAATGCCACTCCACTGCCTTCCCGGAAGCTTCCTCCTGCCTTGTCGTCCAAGCTTGCAACCACCTCGCAAGACTAGGTCTCCTTCGGCTTCCCCTGGTCGTTCTGGACCTCGACATCCCCCATGTCTAGTCCCGACCACTCCAAGCCTCATCAAGACTTGTCTCCAAGGTCCTCTGGCAGCTCCAGCTCCGGTTCCTCATCTCCTCGGCTTGCAACCACCTCACAGACCTCGTCGTCTTCAGCACTTTCTGGCCGCTCTTGACCTCAGCACCGCCCGTGCCTAGTCTCGGCCCTCCATGCCTCGCCACGACTAGTCTCAAGGTCCTGCAAACATCACAGACAAGCAAACCATTACATAGCACCGCTCACAATAGTATCCAACTACTTGAGCCAGAAAACAGAACTCAAAACATACTCTTACCAAGTCGTATACCACCTACGACCACTCGAAAATAGAGAACAATGAAAGCACACGACATACGACCACAAAACCAAGCCATATGATCAGAAACAATGAGTCTACGATCATCGCTAACTTGCTACGACCAGCCACAACTCGCTACGGCTTTAACGCTCAAAGACTACGACTTCAACCCAAGTCGTTACAACCGATCGAAAAGATAAACCAACAAGTGCACAAGGTCCCTGACTTCATCACAAAGCCCTACGACCAAATTCCAGCTCAAATGGTCAAGTCTGCAGGTCATACGACCGATTCCAACTGCGTGCGAGCACTGAAGCACGTTACAACGTGGTCGTACACTTGTCTGGCAGGCTTTCGACCACGGCCAAATGCTACGATTTAGCAGGAATGCGCCTGATGAAGTCGTAAACGACTCGGCTGGCTCCCGATGCTTGACAACATGGTCGTAGACTTCCTGGCTGGGTTCCGACCACAGTCAAACGTGGTCGTAAGGCTGCTGCTGTCTTCCGATCAGCGACAACGTAGTCGTAAACCCTTTCGACTACGTTCAAGTTGCTTTGAAATGGTCGTAAACCATTGGTTGGCTTTCGACTACGGCCAACGAGGTCGTAAAGCTATCTGTCATCCTCCGATCATGACCAATGTGGTCATAGAGGCTTTCGACAACAGCCAATGAGATCGTAAACGTGGTTTCCGGCTTCCGACCGCTGACAGTGTGATCGTAAACAGCTCGACTGACTTCCGATAGCGCACAACGTGGTCGTACGGGTCATTTCGATCATGACCAAGAAACGACTATGGCAAAACCAGTCTTAAACTTCCCTGGAGACCTACGATCACGGCCAAACGTGGTCGTGCTGGCCTTCTGGTGCCCTTCGACCATGGCCAAAGTGGTCGTGCTGGCTGCAGAGCACTTTGCCAGGGCTACGACATTGCAGAACTGGCACAAACCTCAAAAGCTAAACTCAATCTTCCTAGATCAAGAGTCAAATACTCATCACAACCATGGGGTGACCTTCACATGGTCTCTCAGAAAGAAATGGGCTCTGTTTGCTGTGTCTTAGCAGAGAAAGAGATGAGAAGTGCTTTGCTTCCTCCGAATGAATTCTTGGCTGAGGGAAGAAAAATGTGCACTGTGCACACAGGTGGCAGATGGCTTAAGAAGGTCTTCGGTTGGCTTCTCTACTACCCTGTGCAATGACCAGATTGCCCTTCACTTATCATCTCACTCCCTCTTAAGTCTAAGGGCTTTAAGGACCTTTTGGTCCAGGGGGGCCTCTGTACTGGTAGCTTTTTTACTGCAGTAGGTAAGACGGTAAAAGTGGACGTTGGCTAAATTTTCTACCGAATGATGAAGCCCACAATAGCGAGAGGTGCTGACCGGTCCCGGACGGTCTAGGAACCTCTGAGAGCGCTACTTTTATTCGGCATTGTAAAGCCGATGGGTCTGACGGCAAAATTCTACTTTCTTTACTTTATTCTCCCTTGGATTGTTTCATTTCTCACTTTTCTTCCCTTTGCATTTTAGTGGTATTACAGTTTCCCACTCCACCAGTCCGCCAGGGCAACTCCACATCTCTAGCTCTCTACCAGACCACCAGCCCACACCACAGCTGCATGGCACTAGTTGTCTAGGCCCCAAGGCGCCACGCTGTGCCACTGAAGAGATCAAGAGAAGACAATGCGGTGCTCATTGCCCAATGCTCGTGTTTCTTGAACTTTGTCATTGTTTCTTGAACTCTGTCTATGTTACTATGTTGTATCAATTATTGTTTGATACAACCGCATGCACCAGCTAATTGGGGTTAAGCTACACCATTTTCAGATTTCTGGCACGTCTCTGGCTTGCCGATTGTTTCTGCTGACTCTTGAACATTTCGGTATATACCGAATCGAATTATTTTGGCTTATTAGGTTCGGTTTTTAATTTTTGTGCGGTAATTTTGGTTGGCAATGCTAGAAAACCGAATTAAATTTATACCGAATAAACTACACCGAAAAAACCGAATGCCAACCCCTACTGGGTGGAGTGTGTGTCTGTGCATTCGTGCAAAATAGTATCCTGTAGGCAATTGCACCGCAGACACAATATGGAGTGCAAGAGGTTATTTTGACAGATCATTTCTCGAATATTTTATCATAATTTTTCAATAGAATGACTAATTAATTATGTTCTCGAAGCTTTAATTTGTATCCTGCCAACACAAATTTCTGATGCATTTCCATAATCTGCTTTGTCAGAAGCATATAAATGCTGCTCTGGTTTATGGTACGTGTAAACTGCTATTTTCTCGCTCGTTTAGTTTATGGCTTTATGCAGGTTGGAATGATGCTGCGAGGCATGGGATTTGACAATACTACCTCCCTCTATGTCGCCTCTGGTAAAATATACAATGCTGAAAAGTATATGACACCTCTTCGCCAGTTGTTTCCACTTTTACAGACAAAGGAAACTCTCACTTCACCTGAGGAGCTTGCACAGTTCAAGGTTCTGTCTTCCTTTCTACATTTCTCTCATCCATGTTAGAAAGCATGAAATTTTTTTCTTTCTCATTTGCGTTGCATCAAGCATCTGGAATCCTTGTTTAATCAGAGGACAAAAATTGGATTAGAACTATTTTTTATTTCCATGTCGAACTACCTTGTACTTTTCTCATAAAAAAAACTACCTTGCACTCACCTGCCTATGCTATCCAGGGGCATTCATCTAGGCTGGCAGCATTGGACTACACCGTCTGTTTACATAGCGAAGCTTTTGTAACAACTCAAGGAAGCAACTTCCCTCACTTTCTGATGGGGCACAGGCGTTATCTGTACGGAGGACATGCAAAGACAATAAAACCAGATAAACGGAAACTGGTGCTACTCTTTGACGACCCAAATATCAGGTCAGTTTTGAGTTACCTTGTCCACTTTCTTCAAATGCACGATGAAGCTGGAGAAAACCTGAGTTTTTGCCACATGCGGTCATTCATACTTCTTAGACCAAAGATGGCATTTAGCCAATTTCCATGTGGACTGTCCATGTTAGCAATAATTATTTTGTCAAATCTTGGTGCATTTTAACTACAATGTCAAAATTATTTTATATTTATACACGTACATTTAAATCTCCTCTAACACAAACGCTAGCGTTGTTCGGCAGATTTGAAACACCTCTAATCTTATCCCTTCATATTCATCAGTTGCTTGAGGACTATATCCAACTTCTTTCTTTTGACTGTAGATGGGATCGGTTCAAGCACCACATGCAGGATATTCGTCGCCACAGTGAATTAAAAGGTTTCGGATTCAGGAAACAGAATGGATCGATATACACCCTCCCAATGCCTGACTGCATGTGTCAGGATGCTGAAGCATGATCCAGAGTAGCAATGTAGCATGTACACAGCGAGGATCAGGCATTTTCTACCGTTGCAAGTAGCCACACCTTAGTAGTAGTAAGTGTGCATCGGAAATTCTTGCATTTTTTGTCTGTAGGTACAGAGTACAGAGATGCCAAATTATGTGATTGTTGATATGAATTCTAATCCACATAATTAGGGATTTTGATAAGGAGCATCGATCAGTGTACATGTAAAAAGTGAGAAAATTGATACTTTGCCATCCTATTCGGTGGGCTTCGACAAAATATCACTCCCTAGAATGACCACTATAAAATGCCACTCTTAACATTGACACTTTGATTATTTGCCATTTTGAGAGTTTTTTAGGATTCTTAATTATTTTTTAACTATTTTCAGATTATTTGCTATGGGAAAAAACACATTTGCCCTTGGGCCATTTGCTTGTTCTCATTGTTACATTTTCTCGGTGCGTGAGACAGAGGGCGGCTCGCACGGGGACGAGAGGACACGAGAGAGACCGAGAGGAGGAGGCCCTCCGGCCACCGCGACGGTGAGGGGCGCCGCCCCTGCCCCGACTTCTCTTGTCCGCCTCCGCCTTCCTCTCGCTACGCCTCCTCACCCTGTCCCCGGCGCCCGCCGCATCGCCTCCTTTCCTCCATCCTCCTCTGCTCCGGCCGGCGAGGGGCGGTGTGGCGTCCTCGGCGCTGGTGGCGCGCACGGCGGGGGCTCGGTCGCCGCTGTTCAACCCCGGGGCCGACCCGTTCCTCTCCACCCTCGCGTCCGCCTCTCCGGAGGAGCTGCACGCCGCCGCGGATGGCGGGCGCAGCGGCGAAGACCACCTGCCGTTCCTCGAGATCTTCCAGAACGCCAAGCTCATGGCCTCGCCCGCGCAGGTGATTAGGGGTTTCTGTGCTTGCGTACTAGGTTCTGTACTACTAAAGAAATAAAAAACAGCCTCTAAAGCAATACATGAATCCTATCCATTTGGGTATTGGGATGGTACAAACTTATCCACTCGAAGAAATCTATCGACTATCGTGCTGTACATAGAGATTTCAATCTGTGAACTGATGCTTTCATGTGTATAATGCCATTTTTCTTTACTTCTGAAATGTTTGGAGTGCCGTCGCCGCACAAGAGAAGTCGGGGCAGGGGCGGCGCCGTGGTCGGCCAGGGAGGGGCGGCGCCGTTGCCGTCGCGGTGGCCGGAGGGCCTCCTCCCTCTCGGTCTCTCTCGTGTCCTCTCGTTCCCGTGCGAGCCGCCCTCTGTCTCATGCACCGAGAAAATGTAACGATGAGAACAAGCAAATGACCCAAGGGCAAATGTGTCTTTTCCCATGGCAAATAATCTGAAAATAGTTTAAAAAATAATTAAGAATTCTAAAAAACCCTCAAAATGGCAAATAATCAAAGTGTCAATGTTAAGAGTGGCATTTTATAGTGGTCATTCTAGAGAGTGGTACTTTGTCGAAGCCCACCGAATAGAATGGCAAAGTATCAATTTTCTCTGTAAAAAGTAGTACACAGATTACCGTACATAAAAAGTTATTTTTTTAATCTGAGATGCCATCAAGTTCGCTATTGTGGTGTTTTCCCTCTGGATTTTCCAAGTTTCCATTCCAATTGCCCCCCCAGAAAAAGTAATTCCATGATTGATATACCAATATTACCAATTGGAACATTGTTGATTCCATACCAGGAATGCAAAGTAAAACAATCTGTGTTGATTTCATCTTTGGTGCATTCTAAATGTTAATAAAGAGGGCAGAAGCAAACATGATGAAAATTGCACAAATGCACATTGTACTGATGTTAATCAAGACATATGCTAGAGGATATGAACATTATTGTACATTTAATTAGCAGAGTGCTGAAACATACTCTCTCCAATTCACTAAAACACAACGTTTTTGGATATCGATATGGTCCTCAAAAAACAACTTTGATAACTAATTTGTATTGTAATATATTTATAAAATCCAATAAAATTATAATATTATAAAAGTACTTTTGAAAATAATTCTACACGTATGATTTTCATGTATCTAATTTAAATATTTAAAAAGATATCTGATACGAGTGTTGATAATCAAATTTGGCTTGGAACCACAATCATCGTAAAACCAAAAGCAGGTTAACAAGGGAAGGTTGTGCCTATATCATGGTCGTGAGTAGTTACGACCACGGCAAAGCAAGTCGGAAGCCAGCTAGACCGGTTACGACCACGTTGGCCGTAGTCGAAGGCAGTTACGACCACGTTGGCGGCCGTTACGACCACGGCAAAGCAAGTCGGAAGCCAGCTGGACCGGTTACGACCACGTTGGTCGTAGTCGAAGGCAGTTACGACCACGTTGGCGGTCGTTACGACCACGGCAAAGCAAGTCGGGAGCCAGCTGGACCGGTTACGACCACGTTGGTCGTGGTCGAAGGCAGTTACGACCACGTTGGCGGTCACCGGGTAGTTTTACGACCACGTTGCAGCATTTACGACCATTTTATCACTAATCGGAAGCCAGCTGGACCGATTACGACCACGTTGGCCGTGGTCGAAGGCAGTTACGACCACGTTGGCGTGGTCAAAGGTGGCTCAACCATTTTTGGATATGATCGGACGCTGCTACGACCACGATTGGCCATGATCAGAAGCCTGGTTCTCAGTTGACGACATCAAGGTTGATAATCGGCAGTCGAACTTACGACCACGATGAGAAGTCGGTGGTTTACGACCACGTTATAACGAGAAGCGGTAGCAACTCCGACCACGTTGGAGGAAGTGAACGTGGTCGAAAAGGTGTTCGACTATAGAAAAATAGTGATCACCAGTGTCACTGCGTTCCTACGACCACGCAGCGATGCAGCGGAGCGGTCGTAAACTGCTACAGTAAGTTTACGACCACGAAGGAAAGTTGATCGGTAAAGCAATAGAAGGATCGGAACTGGTCGTAAGCATCCAGAACCGGTCATAAACAGTTCCAACCGGTAGTAAACGACTCTAACCAGTCGTAAATGGTCCTGGGAGGTCGTAAGAGATGCTGACCGGTCATCGTAAAGGGTTCGACCATGCAGAGAAGGCTACGACCACGGTGAAGGCGGTCGTAAGGAGCAGCGACCAAGTCGAGAAGACCAGTATGTGCCAGAAGCGATTCCGACCATGTTGAAGGAAGTGAGCATGGTCAAAGGGATGTTTTTGGAAGTAGTCATACGGCATCAAGAGCACTCGGGATCGGTCGTAAGCAGCGCTGACTGGTCATAAACGATCTTGGGAAGTCAGGAAACTTCACAACATTTGGTAGGGTAAAGAGCTTGCGTGCAAAGGAAGCAAATACTACATGCATGTATTGCATACAGATCAATTGTGCGTAAAAGAAGATCAATAGGAGCAGCATGCACGCACAGGCAGCAGTTTGGAAAGGATCAGGAAACGATCTTGAAACGATCTCTGCCGTGTCGCAAAATTGCAACTAAATAAACTAAGATAAGTTTTATTCGGTCTGGACTCTGATTCGATTCGAATACTGTTGTTTCCAAAAGAAGCTAGGACCAGCTTCCCCCTATATATATGTATGTAGGGGTCACGGCCGATTGACAACACACAATCGAAACTCATCTACTGTATTATTTTGCAATCTACTATTTTCCTCTGCCCTATTTTGCTTCTTGTTCTTCGTCGTCGTTTACTCCCTTGCGATAACGAATCACAAGGTCCTAGGGGCGGTCAGGCCGACCTAGGACAGCCCATCGCCGCCGCTCGCCCTGACGGGGTCCCTCCCGGGCGCGTGGGGTGTCGGGTCTCAAGAGCTCTCGCCGGCGTGTCCTGCGTATCGCGCTCCCGGCAAGACTCCTCCGGCGACGTGTCCTGCGTATCGCGCTCGACGCCGGGGGCACACGGTGACGTGTTTGTGTGCGAACACACTTTTTGGCGACTCCGCTGGGGAAAGATCAAGGAAAATTGACGCCGCTAATCACCATGACTGGCAGCAGCAAAATCCCAATGCCCGGGGAGGTTAACACCGATAATGTCGTCAAGCCCGGCTACGATGAATTATCGGAAGAGCATCGCCAAGCTTTTGAGGCATACAAGAAAAAGCGCGAGGAGGAGGATTTACGAGCGTTCCTTGCAAAATTCAAGAAGGATCGTCAAGGCAACATAACCCCACTCGGCGACATCACGTTCCCTCCTCCGCATTACTCGGAAAAGGTAGAACCCCTTGTAAGTGCCGCATCAACCCTTTCATCTGTTGCTACCAATTCATCTAGTGTTACAATGGAGCAAGTTCAACACATGCTTAATGAGAACACTAGAGAGATTTTTGATTATATGCATCAGATGGCAAACATTAAGAAAATAAATAGTGCGGCCATGGGTACAAGTCAGGTTGGCACTTTTTCTAGCGTAGAACTTTCTAAGCCGACATCGCCTATTAATTCATCGGCAAGTAGTGGAGTACCAAGTATACAACCCCAATGTGGCATGCCGTTGAGTTTCTTTTCTGGACAGCAAACTAAACCTGGAGGTGAACTAATGGTAGCGCCCACGTATCCTAATCATATCATGAGCCCACCACCTTTGGGAACATCAACATCAGGCGATATAAGTATGCCAAGGTCCTTGCCATATTCTGTTATACCGCCGATGCCGCCTCCACTGCCTACCATGGTGACCAACACCCCTATAGCTCCTTTGCAGTCACCCATCACAGCTTCGGCCAATATGGACGAAGCATTGGCAAAAATTAGAGATGATGTGCGCAGGATGTTTGTTGAGTCTTTCGGCATTGAGCCGAGAGTTAGAGCCCGCACTTATCAGAAACCATATCCATCTCATTTTGATACTATTGCTTATCCCCAAGGTTATAAGCTTCCTGAGTTTGTTAAATTTGATGGTGGGGACAGCAAAACTACATGGGAGCACGTTAGCCAATATCTCGCCCAGCTGGGAGCGGCGGGTAATATAGATGAACTTAAAGTTCGTTTGTTTTCTTTGTCTTTAACTGGCACGGCTTTTTCATGGTTTTCTGCTTTACCCCCTGGTTCTATCATTACATGGTCGCAGCTTGAGCAAAAATTTCATGATCATTTTTATAGCGGTGACGCCGAGTTTAAGTTATCACATCTTACATCGGTTAGGCAAAAAAATGATGAATCGGTTTCCGATTATGTCAAAAGGTTTAGAGATGTTAAAAACCGGTGCTATAGTCTTGTGATAAGTGAAAGGGACTTGGCTGATCTTGTGTTTAGCGGTTTGAGAACTCACATTAAAGAAAAGTTGGAAAGTTATGAGTTTTTAACCGTTAACCAAGTGTTGCAGCGAGCTTTGGCTAAAGAAAGCCAAAGTAAAGATATCAAAGAAAACCATAAGACTAAAGCTGACCTTCCTTGCATGAACGTTGTTGATTATTCTTCCGATCAGGATGATGAAATTGATGTCTATGCTGCTGAATTTGTTTGGCCCTCAAAGGCCAAACCATATGCATGTAATGCTCTTAAGCTAATTCGCAAAAATCGTGAAGAGGAGATGAAGTTTACTTTTGATGTTACAAAATGTGATAGAATTTTTGATGCTTTGCTGAATGATAAGGTCATTAAAATTTCTCATACTTTACCGCCGTTTGAAGAGCTGAAGCGACGAGCTTTTTGCAAATATCATAATTCTTTTTCTCATGCCACTAATGATTGTAATGTTTTTTGGCGACAGATCCAATCGGCTATCAATGATGGACGATTGAGTTTTGCCGAAATGTAAGTGGACAAGTCTCCCTTCCCCATGAACACGATGGATATGGAGGGCAGAAAAGTGTTGCTTCGGCCTGAACATGCCGAATCAGCAAAAGGAAAGCCAGGTGTTGTTATCGGTGAGCCTAGAGTGATACATGCCGATGACAAGGTCTCAGGAAGAGAGGTTGTACTGGAGAAGGCCCCAAATGGAAAGGAAACATTGAAGATCACTGTGAGCACTTCTGTACCTGGGGGGCAAGTGCAACATGAGGCTTGCAGTAAGTTTATCAAGCCCAAAAATCCAGAGGTTGGCAAGTGGAAGATAAACAAAGCAAAAGTACAGCGGAAGCGCATCAAGCCAACATTCGATATGCTGCTGTCCAAATATGCTAACCAAGCGGCCACTTCTAGCTCTAATCGACCATCACAATTGAAGCGTCCAAGATCACCTCCGAGGCATCAAATACAACGTCAGTTTCGTCCGTATGAGCCATGGGCGCCTACGCAATGGATGACACCTTTTTCCTACACACCATACAATATGAATAGAGGGTGGGCGCAGCCTCCAATGGTGCCCTATGCTTTTCACCCTGGGTGGACAGCACCTAGAAGATCAGTTTTTGAGAGGCTAACCCACTCTACAAAAAGTTGTTTGGGTGGTGGTACTGGTCGACCATCCAATGCCTCTGCAACGAAGAAGATTATGAAGCAAGAGTGGCGTGCTAAGTCGCCAAGCGCTGAAAATTCAGAACCCAACAAGCAAGAAAGCAGGACTGCCAGTGCTGCAGAAGTATCAACCAAAGATCTCGGTAAAATGCCAATTGTCATTAATAATCCGGCTAAATCCAGTAGTACTATGGTGGCTGTCCAGCTAGGTTCAGCAGCTAATGATCATGAAGCCAGCAGCAGTAGCGCGAAGGGAAGAGACCCCAAGTATACCCGGCCGAGGTGGTGCCCTTCAGGCCTGACCAAAGCTCAGAAAAGAAGGTTGCAGCGTATGCGAAATCAGCAGAAGATCGAAGACGCAGCAGAAGCACAGAGAGATGAATTTTTCAATAAAAGTCGGCCCATGAAGCATGTATGGAGGCCTAAACCAGTGGATGGGACTACAGATACTACTATCGCAACAGCACATACATCACCTAAAGAGCATGAGCAGGTATGTACATTGGGAGATGATGAGGAGATGTTAGATTTTGAGCCCACACCAGCTAGAGAAGGTATGGATATCAATATGGTTTACTATCTACCTGCTGAGTTTCGTGCTGCTGATGAAGAAGGGGAGATAGCCCAGCTGGACTTTGGTCCTAAAAATGCCATTTTCGAGAAGCCTAAAGAGCCAGTGAAGCACTTGAAGCCGTTGTACATCAAGGGCCACATTAACGGGTCACCGATTGCTAGGATGCTCGTTGATGGTGGTGCTGTTGTCAACCTCATGCCGTATTCAGTCTTCAAAAAATTGGGGCTACAAGATGATGATTTGAAAAAGACGAACATGGTGCTGAATGGCTTTGAAGGAAAAGAAAAGACGGAGGCCAAAGGAGTTATCTATGTCGAGCTCACGGTTGGAAGCAAGACTTTGGCCACAGCATTCTTTGTTGCTGAAGTGCAAGGTAATTACAATGTGATTTTAGGTCGAGACTGGGTACATGCTAATCAGTGTGTGCCATCCACCATGCACCAATTTTTGATTCAATGGGTTGAGGACGAAGTGGAGATCATCTACGTTGACACATCGGTTTGTGTCGCTTTGGCCGATGCTATAGTGGATTGGCAGCACTCTGAAGCTACTTGTTTGTCAGGGCGTGGCGATCTTCCAGAGTTTGATTTCCTTAGCGCTACAAGGAATGGTTTTGTACCTGTCATGATAAAGCCGATTGGTGGTGATCGGCTCCAAAATATGATGTGATTAAATGAACCCCAGCTTAGATTGGTTGCAACAACGTCTCAAAGATTATCGGTCTCAAGAGAACGATATGTATGAATCTATAGAAGAGCTAGAAAATTTTGATAAGTTGGGACAAGGTTTCATATCAGCCGACCCATTGGAGGAGATAGACATCGGTAATGGGTCAATTCCCAGGCCGACATTTATAAATAAAAATCTTAGAGCCGATTATAAGCTAAATTAATCGAGATTTTAAAAGAATACGTCGACATTTTTGCTTGGGAATACCATGAGATGCCTGGTCTGAGCAGAGAGTTGGTAGAACATCAGCTACCTATTAAGAAAGGTTTTAGACCTTTCAAACAGCAAGCTAGGAGGTTTAATCCCAAGATGTATGATCGGATTAAGGAGGAAATCGATCGGCTACTTAAAGCTAATTTTATTAGACCTTGCAGGTATGCTGATTGGATTTCCAATATTGTGCCTGTCGAAAAGAAAGGGTCTGGCAAGTTAAGGGTGTGTATTGATTTCAGAGATTTGAACAGAGCTACACCAAAAGACGAGTATCCTATGCCAATAGCCGACATGCTTATTAATGCTGCTTCTGGACATAAGGTCATTAGTTTTCTTGATGGCAATGCGGGGTATAATCAGATTTTTATGGCCGAAGAGGACATTTCCAAAACAGCTTTTCGTTGCCCTGGTTTTCTTGGTTTATTTGAATGGGTAGTAATGACCTTTGGATTGAAAAATGCTGGTGCAACATACCAAAGAGCTATGAACTTAATTTTTCATGATCTTCTTGGGGTCATGTTAGAAGTTTATATTGATGATATTGTCGTCAAATCGGATGCCATTGAACCACATTTGGCCGATTTGCGCATGGCTTTTGATAGAATGAGAAAATATGGTTTGAAAATGAATCCTCTAAAATGTGCTTTTGGTGTATCGGCTGGGAAGTTTTTAGGTTTTATTATTCATGAACATGGCAGAGATAGATCCCAAGAAAATTGAAGCAATCCAGAAGGTACATGTTCCTGTGTGCAAGAAAGATATACAGAAATTCCTTGGCAAAGTTAATTATTTGAGGAGATTTATTGCTAACTTGTCTGGGAATGTGGACGCTTTTACGCCTATCCTTCGGTTGAAGAACGATGCTGGTTTTACTTGGGGGGCAAAACAGCTAGAAGCATTTGAAAAGATCAAGCAGTATTTAGTTACTCCACCAGTGTTAAAAGCGCCCAGGCAAGGAGAGCCTTTCAGGCTTTATATTGCAGCGGAAGAAGGAGTAATTGGTGCTGTTTTAACACAAGAAACTGAAGGAAAAGAACATGTTATTACATACTTGAGCCGGCGTTTATTGGATCCAGAAACAAGGTACACTTTTATTGAAAAATTATGCCTTTCGTTATATTATGCTTGCACAAAATTAAGACATTATTTGTTGTCTAGTGCTTGCATAGTTGCATGTCAAACCGATGTCATTAAATATATGTTGCACAGACCAATTCTGAGTGGTAGGATTGGTAAGTGGGCTTATGCTTTGATTGAATATGATTTGGCTTACGAAGCTTTGAAATCTATGAAGGGCCAAATTGTTGCTGATTTTATTGTTGAACATCGGATTGATGATAGGCATCATATTGATATTGACTTGGTGTCTTTAGTACCATGGAGATTATATTTTGATGGTTCAGTTTGTAACAATGGCCAAGGTGTTGGTGTTGTTTATATTTCTCCATATGGGGCTGTTTTTGAGGCCTCTTGTCGTTTAGAGTTCTTTTGCACAAATAATCAAGCCGAATATGAAGCTTTGATATTCGGGCTGCAGTTGTTACTTGCTATAGGTGCCACGCATATTGAGGTTTTCGGTGATTCGTTGCTAGTAGTGCGGCAAGTTTCCAAGGTTTTTCAATGTTTCGATGAGTCACTTAATGTTTATCTTGATAAATGTTTAGATATCATTGCTACCTTTGATTTCTTTAGTATTGCTCATATATCTAGACATGAAAATTGGAGAGCAAATGAGTTAGCACAGCAAGCATCCGGCTACCATATTTTTCGTGGTATGTTCCACCTTTCTCACCAGCCGATGTCTTGTCTTGCTAACATAGACGAGACCGAACCGCAACTCACCGATTCGTCCACTAATTTAAAATCTGATGCAAGTGAGGGTACGGATTGGAGAAAACCAATCATTAATTACTTGCAAAACCCTAGCAAGAGGGTAAATAGGACGGTTCGACGGATGGCTTTCAAATATGGTTTAATCGATAACAATCTTTATCGCCGTACCATTGATGGTATTCTTCTGAAGTGCTTGGATGAGGATCAAGCAAGAGTTGCTATGGGAGAGGTACATGAAGGTATATGCGGTACACATCAGTCGGCACACAAGATGAAGTGGTTGCTAAGACGTGCTGGTTTCTATTGGCCGACAATGATTAATGATTGCTTCAGATACTATAGAGGGTGTGCAGCATGCCAAAAGTTCGGTAACATTCAATTAGCTCCTGCTGCTATGTTGCACCCTATTATCAAACCGTGGCCGTTCAGAGGATGGGGATTAGACTTCATCGGGCAAATACATCCTCCGTCGTCGAAAGGACATCGGTTTGTGCTAGTTGCTACTGATTATTTCACTAAGTGGTCTGAAGCAGTACCTCTCAAGAACATGACACATGTGGAAGTGATTCAATTCATAACTGAGCATATTATT
Source organism: Dendrocalamus latiflorus (assembly GCA_017311315.1). Lineage (NCBI taxonomy): Eukaryota > Viridiplantae > Streptophyta > Magnoliopsida > Poales > Poaceae > Dendrocalamus > Dendrocalamus latiflorus. The sequence continues at coordinate 3,292,651 of CM029641.1, read as the reverse complement.
CACCGGTTCGGCATTCCTCAAACATTAACTTCAGATCAAGGTTCTTCTTTTATATCAACTCAAGTTCGAGATTTTGCTGAATTATATAAGATAAAGTTGCTCAATTCGTCTCCATATTATGCCCAAGCCAATGGACAAGCAGAGTCTACAAATAAAATATTGATGAAGCTCATCAAGAAAAAGATTGAAGATAATCCTAGAAGGTGGCATGAAGTGCTATCCGAGGCTCTTTGGGCGCATCGAATCTCAAGGCATGGAGCAACCAAAGTAACTCTGTACGAGCTTGTATATGGACAAGAGGCTGTTTTACCCGTGGAGGTAAATTTGGATGCCTTGAGATTAGCTAAGCAAAATGACTTATCGGCAGTGGATTATCATAATTTAATGATAGACAACATTGATGAAGTCATCAATAAGAGATTAGAAGCATTAAAAGCCATTGAGAAAGATAAGATACGGGTGGCAAAGGCGTATAACAGGAAAGTCAAGTTGAAGAGCTTTCAAGTATTCAAAAGCACTCTACGCAAAAATAAAATAACCCGAGCCTTCCTTTGATAAGCCATGCATACTATTTAATTGCATTCTGTGTATTGGCTCGCGGAGCACGGGGTCGGAGTGCTCATGCTCGCTTTTGCGACAAAATTCAGAATCAGGAGTCAAATCACCTCGCTTCAGCAACAAGATTGGACAAGCTGGCCGAGAAGATGAAGATGTCAAGGGCTAGGTCACGAACCTCCAGTTGGCTGCCTGTGGGCATGTCCTGAAGGTCCCACCTGTGTGCTTCGTTCTTCCGCTGCTGCAATTTAATGATTTCGGCCTAATCGGCCCATGAGTAAGTTTACTATTACATTTACGCTTTCGCATGATATGTATTTTGATATTCAGAACTGTAACTGTGAGCACTATCTACTGATCCAGGGAATAGTGCAGTAAATCACAGAGGAATCCGGATGTTAATATCTGGGCTCCTACAGCGATGGTATCAGAGCATATCGACTGCAGGTCGTGACCTAGTTAGCCTGGCCGATAGTTTCATGAGTAGATATATTTCTTCAAAATACTATTTCCGAAAAAAAAATAAGTTATACTACTCATACTCATTTCTCTTAGATGAATCCCTCTCATCTGTATTCTGCCCTAGCCATTTATACTTCTAAAGCTCTCTTATCCCGAATTCAAAAAAAAAAAGAAAAAAAAAGAATCTAGTACTCACCTTGTAAACCCCCATCGCAAACATACTTTTGGCCAAAGCAACAAAAGCTTAAATTTGAAAAGTCATTTCCAAAACTTATTTTATCCTTGGGAGAATCGATTATAAAATTGTTTACAAAAATTCAGTTGTCAAACTCATTCATTTTGACAAACCTGACCTTCCGAGGAAATTTACATAAGTCCAACTACTTGCCAAACATTTCTTCCAAAATTTCACTTTGGATCCTCAAATAGTTAAAAAAATTATTTGTCGAAAACATTTCCCTAAAGATGACCTTCTGTTTCAAAATTAAAAGCCTAAGGGTAAACCTTGAGGTGCTGCTTCTCAAAAGAGTTAATTTGGTAAAAACCTAAATTCCCTATTTGGTTTTATTACCCATGGTTAGAAAAATACTTCTATCCTATAAAAAAATATATATATTTCAAAGGTTATTATTTCAGAACAACTACAAAAATATATATATGTATCCACTTTTGCCACAAGGTTAAAAAAAATGATGATAATACAAGAATGAATACTAATATCAACCAAATTACCCCAAATACTTCCCTCCTCTGTCTATTAAATTCAAAAGAAAATCTTTATTCCTCTTCTCGTATCCTTACTCCAAAAATTTAAGGTTAGGAACGTTGAAGATATTCATGAAGATCAGGTGGTTTCGTTTAAACGAACTATGTAGACAAACCCTATGCCCCTTATTTGTGCTCTCCCGAGTAGACGTTGTATTGTCGCCAGGTTTTCGTTGGTCCCTGTGCACTGTCTTCTTGCCCTCGGGCACCCTAATTTCGCAGTCACAGGAAAAGCTTGCTTTCAAAAATTTGTGTGGTTCAGTATCATTCCAGCTCCCTGGATGTGCTCTTTTAAAGTTAGAATGGGTTTGGATTACCTTATCCCCCACGATTCTATCCTTGCCTCATGCTATTCCCTCTCACCTTTTGCGGAAAATCCCATCGGATTCACAGAAGCGAAATAACGGATAACCCAAACTAGGGCAATCAAGAAGAAGTGAAGACTCTGCAACCTTCCAGTATTTAAGGAAAACAACATCACTGTGAAGAAGACCACCGTCAGGAGAGAGCTCACAGAGCAAGTCACCTGCTTCTGCGAAGGACAAGACCCTTGCCCCACGAATTGCTCCTCAAATCTGTTGTTGACCAAGACGGCTAGAGTACAATAGATAAATAATGACAATTGTCATTTATTTAAGGGGGGTAGTACGAAGAGACAGAGCCGCCAAGGAATTATTAAGAAGTATACCCATGGGACTGCAACCACCTGGACTTAGAGCTAATCGGACCAGTACAAGGAGATTCGCAAGGCCAGAAATCTTCTGGTAATGAAGACTACAAGACATGCTAGTAGCTAAAACGGTCGTGCTTAGGCAAATCTAAAGACTAAGAGCGAGATCACAGTAGGGGCGAAAGACCACCATAAAGATGTGTCCATAGTCATCTCTGCATCCCTAAGGTCCTTTACCCCTAGGGCACAGGCCATTGCTACACACATATCAATATGAAATTCTACAACCGTATTGCCAATAGACGATGCAACCACTCCATTCTACGATAACGTGAAGGCAACAATGTCGAAGAGCAAGTATTTGGAAGTCTACAACCTATCCAGGGGAACAAGATATCTCTCTTTCCCTTTGACTTCTTCAAGTTCTAACCCCTATTATGCAGATTTTCACCTCTCCACGAAGCTAAAGAGCTATACGTCAAGCAATACAAGAAACCCATTACTAACCAATATGACCCACCTCCATTCTTTCTGCTCTACCGGAATCTCGGGGTCGAGATTCTTTTTAAGGGGGTAGGTTTGTAACATCCCAAAATTTTGAAATTTGAAAATGTGAAGCTTTTGAATTATTTTGCAATATGTTTTATTTGAATTTGGAGTTTATGGTGTTTTTCTGAGAAATTTGGTGAAGGTTCCAAAAGTTAAAAGGATCAAGAAGAAGCAAACATATTTAATTAGTAGAAAATCAAGATTTAAAATGCGAAATCTGAAAAGATGATCCAATATAAGAAGAGAGAAACCTGAGTTAAAAACTATAAAATCTCATTTTGAAAATAATGGCATAAATAGCAATAAAAGCGGATGAACAAAATACAAACACACCTAAATAAATACATATAACAGACACAATAATAATAATAATAATAATAATAATAATAATAATAATATTTGGAAGCTTAAGTTTCGAATGTCATACAAAAATCAGTAAATATAAATTCAATAACCCTAATTCAGAAAATAGAAGTCCCAAATTACAAATCCAGAAGCTTCTCATTTTCTCCCATTTTATTTACTCACTCACTTCCATGTGGGCCCAGCCCCTCTCTCTCCCCTCTCTTTTTTTTTCCTCTTTCTGCCCACGGGCCCTGGCCTCTCCTCCCACCCTTTTTCCCCTGCCGACCGAGCCGGACCACCCACGCGCAGCGCGCCTGCCTTCTTTCCTTCACCTTCTCCTTCTCCCTCCTCCTCTCTTCCTTTTCTTACGGCCGCGCGGTCGCTTCGCTCAGCTCCTTTCCTCCGCGTGGCAGCCATGCACCGCGCCTCCCCTGCTGTCGCCCACGGTTTTGCCCGCGCGCCCACGGTCTCCTGTGGCCATAAGGAGCCCCGCGCCACCTCCCCTCTCCTTCCTTCCGCCCGTGCAAGCCGACGCCGCCCCTTGCCATTTCGGCCCTCCGGCAAACACCACGGCCGCCGGACTATATCGCGGTGTGCGCCCGCCTTCCCTCCCTCTCCTCTCAAGCCCGATTGGATCTTCGTGCCACCGAGCTCGCGCATTGGCCCATTTTTCCCGTCGCCGGCCGTCGCCACCACTTCCGCCGCCGCTGCCTCCTCGATCGATTTCGCCCCGATTCCTCGCGGTGGGAGTGACTCCTCAACGCCCCGGACCACCGCCGACCGTCGCCGGGGCTTCTCCCCCACCCCAGCTCGCCGGCACCATGCACCACCGCCGCCCGACCCCGCCTCACGCCGCCGGCTCGCCATGGCCCCTCTCCGGCTCTGCCGACCCGTCGGTAAGCTTTCCCTCTGCCCCCTCCTGCTTAGGCGCGCTCGAGTTTCCCTCCCCAACCTCCCGGCCACCGGCGCCCCGTTTCTCCCTCGCCCCCTGCCGCCGTGCGCTGCCGCTCGCCTAGCTCTGTGCCGCCCGAGCCATGAAATTGTATCTCCAAGTTCTTACTCACTCCCCGTAACCCATTTTCGCGGTTTCCACCTCTCCCCGACCACTCATCCATCGCCGGCGACACCACTGTTGCCCTGCGCCGCCTTGCTCTGTTTTGAGCAAATCACCCCGCCCACCTCTTCAAATTTATTTCCCTCTCCCAGTCATCAAAGGGGCGGTAGCCCAATGGTTATCCGAGTGATGCATTCGCCTTCAGTCGCGAGTTCAAATCCGGCCGGCACACCTTTTTCCCTATATTTTTGCTCTACTTTTTGTAGCTCCTTCTAAGTAATAAAAATCATGAAAAATTAGGGAATAATTTAGAGAAGATAATAAATTTGATTAGGATATAGAACCAGGTTATTTGAGCTGTCATAATATGTTAAATGTTATGTATGTTGTTTAGAGCATTTAACTCAAATCTAAATTCCAATTAAGGGTATTAATAAAAGATGACTTGGGTTAATTATTTAAAAATTTCATGACGATGTTGGATATCATGTTTAGCTAAAACAGTAAGGTTTAAATTAAAAGATTACCTTTGACCATAATTTAATATACACGATATCATTTAACATGCTGCCATTGAGTAAATTGCAATGGTAGGTTTAATTAAATAAGGCCTCTTCATAAAATTAATTAAACAAAAGGGCGTGACCATAAATATTTAAATTAGATGACCCTAATAATACCCTCGCCTTTATCACGTCACCAATAAATAAATCTCAACAACGAATTTAGTCGAGTTGATTTTTGGGTATAGCGAGCTTGGTCCTATGTAAATAGAAGATTAATTAAAATATGCAAGATACTAATGCTAAGGAATAAAATATCGGTATCAGTAGTTTTCGGAGAGCACTCAAATTAAGAGGTCATAATAATAAACATGTGTTAAAATGTAGTAGCCCTAGGTCATAAATACCAAAATAATCTCATAGACCTATAAACACTCTAAAGTAAACATGAAACCCTTAAAGTAGAGTCACATAAAATGACTGTGGATAGATACTCTAACTTAATAAAGTTTACGCTTAATTATAACGTATGCTCTAGCATTCAACATACCGCCATTAAACCAATCTCCATGGTAGCTTTAATTAAGTAACTATATTAGTATACGAACCCGTACGACAAGCTTTGCTAGATAAACTAAAATTAGAAATAAAGCTAAGCTTAATAATAACAAAGGTGCAAATAAAATGATAATGGTACCACTAATTAAATCCTGACACTAGCTTTAGTACATAATAGTATTAAGCATAATTGTACATATAACAAGTTAGGACCCATATGAATGAATCCTAATTCAACTTAAATTTAGCCTAGCTATGAATGAAGATGCATAAAATATGATAATGAGATTAATAAAGATTTAAATCTTACTTAATTACCATATATGAATACATAATGAGCCTTTGCTATTTATCTTAATCTAATTAGTAAGTAAAGGCCTATATCAGAAATTATTCTAAAACTTAATAAAGATATCCAAGTGTTATAATACCTTTGACTAAAAGATTTATAGAATAAGTACAGATCTCATCAATCAGTCTAGTTTGCCTTTACCATAACCTAAGTTGCAAGGGATGCATACCCTAAAGATAAAATTTGTACACTAAACTCCTACACCAGCCCATAGGTCTAACTTAACTCATGGAACTTTCTTGATAAATATAAATCAATAAATCGAAAGGCTTCAATTAAAAGATTGAACCTCGCCTTTCTTCAATCGGCTATGTTTGGCCACTTCTTTTCCAAAGTAAACAATTCCTGTAGATACTTCCTCACCCTTGATCTCTTATTATCCTAAAATTTTCCCTCACGGTAAAGCTATTCAAATAACCCGTTCTCCCACTCAAATCCAGCTACTACCGTGTTTGCAGCACATTAAACCGAATCACCCTTCTATTCTCAAATTGTAATAAATGTATAAATTAAATTAAATCGGCCATTTCAATTATTCGGATTTATTTGGATCTTTTGAGTTATTCGCCTTTATTTGTATTCAGTTATTTAGCACGTAATTAGATATCGGAGTCCTGAAGATTCAGTGGATAAAGCGAGATCAAGCCCGAAGTGAAGATAAAGACCAGAATCTCAAGACCATCAAATGAGATAGCTTTGAGTGAGCTCAAGACCGCGGTAAACCACGCAGGCGAGTCAATACTTTGATCATGTTGAACCTACATTTTCTGTAAATTATTTTGTTTGAATTATCAAATTGCATGCTGTTAATTTATATGCAAATCCATGTTTAATTTAGAATTCTAGTTAAATGCCTATTGTCTAACTTGGTTAATATTGCCCCTCCTTTGGAATATTTGAACATGAGAACCTTGTCACCCTAGAAAAATTATAATAGTAACCTTTGGAAAATAAGTCCCTAAATATATGCCATGCTTAGTATTGTTTAGATACTCATGGGCGCGAGAGCGCCCAAGCATCATTTTTAATCCTGAGAAAAAAAAATTGGTTGGGCAGTCATGGTGGGAATGACTGGTATCCTTTGATATGGTTATTTTATGCTCTCAAAAATCCCAAAATTGCTTAAACACCTGGATGGATGGTTTGGGGGCTGGTATGTGGTGCAGTGGATGCACAGAATGTGAAATGTGGTAGAACCATCCGGGTAACCTTAAGGACTGAATCTTGTCATGTCAGCCCGTGTAAAACAGTACAACCACAAGTCTGTAAAATACAACTTGGCTAAGTAGACTTATCGAAACCCCGGACTCATCTCACTGGTAGTGGATTGATGGGGTTATGCTATGGCAAGGGGGCCTGAAGGGACACCAGTGGAGGGTGAAGTTTTCCCGCTTTCCTAACGTTGCGGGAAGTAGAAGCCCGAGCTGCGTTAGAGTCTGGGGAAAACATCCCGCGCACAGATGGGACCCATCGCAAATGGGCGGTCACCCATAATGTGAGATGGGAGAAAGGGCTAGATACTTTGAAAAGTCACTGTGAGGGTCTGCTCGACCACACGTCAAAGGAATCGTGTGGGGCAACGAGTTGACTGTCTCTTGTGGTGAAAGTGTACAAACTCTGCAGAGTCAAAACTATTCGAATAGCCGTGCCCACGGTCATGGGCAGACATGGGAACTTAACTGGATATAGTTCTATTTAAAAATGTTTGGAAATTGGGAATGGAAACTTGAAGGGCGAAGGACTGCTCTGGTTTGGAATTGTCCTAGGTGTCGTCCCAGTGGTAAGTTAAGCGGCTATAACGCTGAAGAAATTGCTATATGGTGCAGATGCCATGTAACGGTGGATGAAATCTGAATCGATATTAATAATGCATTTCCTTGTACATTATGATTTGGTTCAAATTGCTAGGTCTTAGGGATTTTTAAGTAATTGTATTCAAAAGCACTCTACGCAAAAATAAAATAACCCGAGCCTTCCTTTGATAAGCCATGCATACTATTTAATTGCATTCTGTGTATTGGCTCGCGGAGCACAGGGTCGGAGTGCTCATGCTCGCTTTTGCGACAAAATTCAGAATCAGGAGTCAAATCACCTCGCTTCAGCAACAAGATTGGACAAGCTGGCCGAGAAGATGAAGATGTCAAGGGCTAGGTCGCGAACCTCCAGTTGGCTGCCTGTGGGCATGTCCTGAAGGTCCCACCTGTGTGCTTCGTTCTTCCGCTGCTGCAATTTAATGATTTCGGCCTAATCGGCCCATGAGTAAGTTTACTATTACATTTACGCTTTCGCATGATATGTATTTTGATATTCAGAACTGTAACTGTGAGCACTATCTACTGATCCAGGGAATAGTGCAGTAAATCACAGAGGAATCCGGATGTTAATATCTGGGCTCCTACAGCGATGGTATCAGAGCATATCGACTGCAGGTCGTGACCTAGTTAGCCTGGCCGATAGTTTCATGAGTAGATATATTTCTTCAAAATACTATTTCCGAAAAAAAAATAAGTTATACTACTCATACTCATTTCTCTTAGATGAATCCCTCTCATCTGTATTCTGCCCTAGCCATTTATACTTCTAAAGCTCTCTTATCCCGAATTCAAAAAAAAAAGAAAAAAAAGAATCTAGTACTCACCTTGTAAACCCCCATCGCAAACATACTTTTGGCCAAAGCAACAAAAGCTTAAATTTGAAAAGTCATTTCCAAAACTTATTTTATCCTTGGGAGAATCGATTATAAAATTGTTTACAAAAATTCAGTTGTCAAACTCATTCATTTTGACAAACCTGACCTTCCGAGGAAATTTACATAAGTCCAACTACTTGCCAAACATTTCTTCCAAAAGTTCACTTTGGATCCTCAAATAGTTAAAAAAAATTATTTGTCGAAAACATTTCCCTAAAGATGACCTTCTGTTTCAAAATTAAAAGCCTAAGGGTAAACCTTGAGGTGCTGCTTCTCAAAAGAGTTAATTTGGTAAAAACCTAAATTCCCTATTTGGTTTTATTACCCATGGTTAGAAAAATACTTCTATCCTATAAAAAATATATATATTTCAAAGGTTATTATTTCAGAACAACTACAAAAATATATATATGTATCCACTTTTGCCACAAGGTTAAAAAAAATGATGATAATACAAGAATGAATACTAATATCAACCAAATTACCCCAAATACTTCCCTCCTCTGTCTATTAAATTCAAAAGAAAATCTTTATTCCTCTTCTCGTATCCTTACTCCAAAAATTTAAGGTTAGGAACGTTGAAGATATTCATGAAGATCAGGTGGTTTCGTTTAAACGAACTATGTAGACAAACCCTATGCCCCTTATTTGTGCTCTCCCGAGTAGACGTTGTATTGTCGCCAGGTTTTCGTTGGTCCCTGTGCACTGTCTTCTTGCCCTCGGGCACCCTAATTTCGCAGTCACAGGAAAAGCTTGCTTTCAAAAATTTGTGTGGTTCAGTATCATTCCAGCTCCCTGGATGTGCTCTTTTAAAGTTAGAATGGGTTTGGATTACCTTATCCCCCACGATTCTATCCTTGCCTCATGCTATTCCCTCTCACCTTTTGCGGAAAATCCCATCGGATTCACAGAAGCGAAATAACGGATAACCCAAACTAGGGCAATCAAGAAGAAGTGAAGACTCTGCAACCTTCCAGTATTTAAGGAAAACAACATCACTGTGAAGAAGACCACCGTCAGGAGAGAGCTCACAGAGCAAGTCACCTGCTTCTGCGAAGGACAAGACCCTTGCCCCACGAATTGCTCCTCAAATCTGTTGTTGACCAAGACGGCTAGAGTACAATAGATAAATAATGACAATTGTCATTTATTTAAGGGGGGTAGTACGAAGAGACAGAGCCGCCAAGGAATTATTAAGAAGTATACCCATGGGACTGCAACCACCTGGACTTAGAGCTAATCGGACCAGTACAAGGAGATTCGCAAGGCCAGAAATCTTCTGGTAATGAAGACTACAAGACGTGCTAGTAGCTAAAACGGTCGTGCTTAGGCAAATCTAAAGACTAAGAGCGAGATCACAGTAGGGGCGAAAGACCACCATAAAGATGTGTCCATAGTCATCTCTGCATCCCTAAGGTCCTTTACCCCTAGGGCACAGGCCATTGCTACACACATATCAATATGAAATTCTACAACCGTATTGCCAATAGACGATGCAACCACTCCATTCTACGATAACGTGAAGGCAACAATGTCGAAGAGCAAGTATTTGGAAGTCTACAACCTATCCAGGGGAACAAGATATCTCTCTTTCCCTTTGACTTCTTCAAGTTCTAACCCCTATTGTGCAGATTTTCACCTCTCCACGAAGCTAAAGAGCTATACGTCAAGCAATACAAGAAACCCATTACTAACCAATATGACCCACCTCCATTCTTTCTGCTCTACCGGAATCTCGGGGTCGAGATTCTTTTTAAGGGGGTAGGTTTGTAACATCCCAAAATTTTGAAATTTGAAAATGTGAAGCTTTTGAATTATTTTGCAATATGTTTTATTTGAATTTGGAGTTTATGGTGTTTTTCTGAGAAATTTGGTGAAGGTTCCAAAAGTTAAAAGGATCAAGAAGAAGCAAACATATTTAATTAGTAGAAAATCAAGATTTAAAATGCGAAATCTGAAAAGATGATCCAATATAAGAAGAGAGAAACCTGAGTTAAAAACTATAAAATCTCATTTTGAAAATAATGGCATAAATAGCAATAAAAGCGGTTGAACAAAATACAAACACACCTAAATAAATACATATAACAGACACAATAATAATAATAATAATAATAATAATAATAATAATAATATTTGGAAGCTTAAGTTTCGAATGTCATACAAAAATCAGTAAATATAAATTCAATAACCCTAATTCAGAAAATAGAAGTCCCAAATTACAAATCCAGAAGCTTCTCATTTTCTCCCATTTTATTTACTCACTCACTTCCATGTGGGCCCAGCCCCTCTCTCTCCCCTCTCTTTTTTTTCCTCTTTCTGCCCACGGGCCCTGGCCTCTCCTCCCACCCTTTTTCCCCTGCCGACCGAGCCGGACCACCCACGCGCAGCGCGCCTGCCTTCTTTCCTTCACCTTCTCCTTCTCCCTCCTCCTCTCTTCCTTTTCTTACGGCCGCGCGGTCGCTTCGCTCAGCTCCTTTCCTCCGCGTGGCAGCCATGCACCGCGCCTCCCCTGCTGTCGCCCACGGTTTTGCCCGCGCGCCCACGGTCTCCTGTGGCCATAAGGAGCCCCGCGCCACCTCCCCTCTCCTTCCTTCCGCCCGTGCAAGCCGACGCCGCCCCTTGCCATTTCGGCCCTCCGGCAAACACCACGGCCGCCGGACTATATCGCGGTGTGCGCCCGCCTTCCCTCCCTCTCCTCTCAAGCCCGATTGGATCTTCGTGCCACCGAGCTCGCGCATTGGCCCATTTTTCCCGTCGCCGGCCGTCGCCACCACTTCCGCCGCCGCTGCCTCCTCGATCGATTTCGCCCCGATTCCTCGCGGTGGGAGTGACTCCTCAACGCCCCGGACCACCGCCGACCGTCGCCGGGGCTTCTCCCCCACCCCAGCTCGCCGGCACCATGCACCACCGCCGCCCGACCCTGCCTCACGCCGCCGGCTCGCCATGGCCCCTCTCCGGCTCTGCCGACCCGTCGGTAAGCTTTCCCTCTGCCCCCTCCTGCTTAGGCGCGCTCGAGTTTCCCTCCCCAACCTCCCGGCCACCGGCGCCCCGTTTCTCCCTCGCCCCCTGCCGCCGTGCGCTGCCGCTCGCCTAGCTCTGTGCCGCCCGAGCCATGAAATTGTATCTCCAAGTTCTTACTCACTCCCCGTAACCCATTTTCGCGGTTTCCACCTCTCCCCGACCACTCATCCATCGCCGGCGACACCACTGTTGCCCTGCGCCGCCTTGCTCTGTTTTGAGCAAATCACCCCGCCCACCTCTTCAAATTTATTTCCCTCTCCCAGTCATCAAAGGGGCGGTAGCCCAATGGTTATCCGAGTGATGCATTCGCCTTCAGTCGCGAGTTCAAATCCGGCCGGCACACCTTTTTCCCTATATTATTGCTCTACTTTTTGTAGCTCCTTCTAAGTAATAAAAATCATGAAAAATTAGGGAATAATTTAGAGAAGATAATAAATTTGATTAGGATATAGAACCAGGTTATTTGAGCTGTCATAATATGTTAAATGTTATGTATGTTGTTTAGAGCATTTAACTCAAATCTAAATTCCAATTAAGGGTATTAATAAAAGATGACTTGGGTTAATTATTTAAAAATTTCATGACGATGTTGGATATCATGTTTAGCTAAAACAGTAAGGTTTAAATTAAAAGATTACCTTTGACCATAATTTAATATACACGATATCATTTAACATGCTGCCATTGAGTAAATTGCAATGGTAGGTTTAATTAAATAAGGCCTCTTCATAAAATTAATTAAACAAAAGGGCGTGACCATAAATATTTAAATTAGATGACCCTAATAATACCCTCGCCTTTATCACGTCACCAATAAATAAATCTCAACAACGAATTTAGTCGAGTTGATTTTTGGGTATAGCGAGCTTGGTCCTATGTAAATAGAAGATTAATTAAAATATGCAAGATACTAATGCTAAGGAATAAAATATCGGTATCAGTAGTTTTCGGAGAGCACTCAAATTAAGAGGTCATAATAATAAACATGTGTTAAAATGTAGTAGCCCTAGGTCATAAATACCAAAATAATCTCATAGACCTATAAACACTCTAAAGTAAACATGAAACCCTTAAAGTAGAGTCACATAAAATGACTGTGGATAGATACTCTAACTTAATAAAGTTTACGCTTAATTATAACGTATGCTCTAGCATTCAACATACCGCCATTAAACCAATCTCCATGGTAGCTTTAATTAAGTAACTATATTAGTATACGAACCCGTACGACAAGCTTTGCTAGATAAACTAAAATTAGAAATAAAGCTAAGCTTAATAATAACAAAGGTGCAAATAAAATGATAATGGTACCACTAATTAAATCCTGACACTAGCTTTAGTACATAATAGTATTAAGCATAATTGTACATATAACAAGTTAGGACCCATATGAATGAATCCTAATTCAACTTAAATTTAGCCTAGCTATGAATGAAGATGCATAAAATATGATAATGAGATTAATAAAGATTTAAATCTTACTTAATTACCATATATGAATACATAATGAGCCTTTGCTATTTATCTTAATCTAATTAGTAAGTAAAGGCCTATATCAGAAATTATTCTAAAACTTAATAAAGATATCCAAGTGTTATAATACCTTTGACTAAAAGATTTATAGAATAAGTACAGATCTCATCAATCAGTCTAGTTTGCCTTTACCATAACCTAAGTTGCAAGGGATGCATACCCTAAAGATAAAATTTGTACACTAAACTCCTACACCAGCCCATAGGTCTAACTTAACTCATGGAACTTTCTTGATAAATATAAATCAATAAATCGAAAGGCTTCAATTAAAAGATTGAACCTCGCCTTTCTTCAATCGGCTATGTTTGGCCACTTCTTTTCCAAAGTAAACAATTCCTGTAGATACTTCCTCACCCTTGATCTCTTATTATCCTAAAATTTTCCCTCACGGTAAAGCTATTCAAATAACCCGTTCTCCCACTCAAATCCAGCTACTACCGTGTTTGCAGCACATTAAACCGAATCACCCTTCTATTCTCAAATTGTAATAAATGTATAAATTAAATTAAATCGGCCATTTCAATTATTCGGATTTATTTGGATCTTTTGAGTTATTCGCCTTTATTTGTATTCAGTTATTTAGCACGTAATTAGATATCGGAGTCCTGAAGATTCAGTGGATAAAGCGAGATCAAGCCCGAAGTGAAGATAAAGACCAGAATCTCAAGACCATCAAATGAGATAGCTTTGAGTGAGCTCAAGACCGCGGTAAACCACGCAGGCGAGTCAATACTTTGATCATGTTGAACCTACATTTTCTGCAAATTATTTTGTTTGAATTATCAAATTGCATGCTGTTAATTTATATGCAAATCCATGTTTAATTTAGAATTCTAGTTAAATGCCTATTGTCTAACTTGGTTAATATTGCCCCTCCTTTGGAATATTTGAACATGAGAACCTTGTCACCCTAGAAAAATTATAATAGTAACCTTTGGAAAATAAGTCCCTAAATATATGCCATGCTTAGTATTGTTTAGATACTCATGGGCGCGAGAGCGCCCAAGCATCATTTTTAATCCTGAGAAAAAAAAATTGGTTGGGCAGTCATGGTGGGAATGACTGGTATCCTTTGATATGGTTATTTTATGCTCTCAAAAATCCCAAAATTGCTTAAACACCTGGATGGATGGTTTGGGGGCTGGTATGTGGTGCAGTGGATGCACAGAATGTGAAATGTGGTAGAACCATCCGGGTAACCTTAAGGACTGAATCTTGTCATGTCAGCCCGTGTAAAACAGTACAACCACAAGTCTGTAAAATACAACTTGGCTAAGTAGACTTATCGAAACCCCGGACTCATCTCACTGGTAGTGGATTGATGGGGTTATGCTATGGCAAGGGGGCCTGAAGGGACACCAGTGGAGGGTGAAGTTTTCCCGCTTTCCTAACGTTGCGGGAAGTAGAAGCCCGAGCTGCGTTAGAGTCTGGGGAAAACATCCCGCGCACAGATGGGACCCATCGCAAATGGGCGGTCACCCATAATGTGAGATGGGAGAAAGGGCTAGATACTTTGAAAAGTCACTGTGAGGGTCTGCTCGACCACACGTCAAAGGAATCGTGTGGGGCAACGAGTTGACTGTCTCTTGTGGTGAAAGTGTACAAACTCTGCAGAGTCAAAACTATTCGAATAGCCGTGCCCACGGTCATGGGCAGACATGGGAACTTAACTGGATATAGTTCTATTTAAAAATGTTTGGAAATTGGGAATGGAAACTTGAAGGGCGAAGGACTGCTCTGGTTTGGAATTGTCCTGGGTGTCGTCCCAGTGGTAAGTTAAGCGGCTATAACGCTGAAGAAATTGCTATATGGTGCAGATGCCATGTAACGGTGGATGGAATCTGAATCGATATTAATAATGCATTTCCTTATACATTATGATTTGGTTCAAATTGCTAGGTCTTAGGGATTTTTAAGTAATTGTATTCAAAAGCACTCTACGCAAAAATAAAATAACCCGAGCCTTCCTTTGATAAGCCATGCATACTATTTAATTGCATTCTGTGTATTGGCTCGCGGAGCACAGGGTCGGAGTGCTCATGCTCGCTTTTGCGACAAAATTCAGAATCAGGAGTCAAATCACCTCGCTTCAGCAACAAGATTGGACAAGCTGGCCGAGAAGATGAAGATGTCAAGGGCTAGGTCGCGAACCTCCAGTTGGCTGCCTGTGGGCATGTCCTGAAGGTCCCACCTGTGTGCTTCGTTCTTCCGCTGCTGCAATTTAATGATTTCGGCCTAATCGGCCCATGAGTAAGTTTACTATTACATTTACGCTTTCGCATGATATGTATTTTGATATTTAGAACTGTAACTGTGAGCACTATCTACTGATCCAGGGAATAGTGCAGTAAATCACAGAGGAATCCGGATGTTAATATCTGGGCTCCTACAGCGATGGTATCAGAGCATATCGACTGCAGGTCGTGACCTAGTTAGCCTGGCCGATAGTTTCATGAGTAGATATATTTCTTCAAAATACTATTTCCGAAAAAAAAATAAGTTATACTACTCATACTCATTTCTCTTAGATGAATCCCTCTCATCTGTATTCTGCCCTAGCCATTTATACTTCTAAAGCTCTCTTATCCCGAATTCAAAAAAAAAAGAAAAAAAAGAATCTAGTACTCACCTTGTAAACCCCCATCGCAAACATACTTTTGGCCAAAGCAACAAAAGCTTAAATTTGAAAAGTCATTTCCAAAACTTATTTTATCCTTGGGAGAATCGATTATAAAATTGTTTACAAAAATTCAGTTGTCAAACTCATTCATTTTGACAAACCTGACCTTCCGAGGAAATTTACATAAGTCCAACTACTTGCCAAACATTTCTTCCAAAAGTTCACTTTGGATCCTCAAATAGTTAAAAAAAATTATTTGTCGAAAACATTTCCCTAAAGATGACCTTCTGTTTCAAAATTAAAAGCCTAAGGGTAAACCTTGAGGTGCTGCTTCTCAAAAGAGTTAATTTGGTAAAAACCTAAATTCCCTATTTGGTTTTATTACCCATGGTTAGAAAAATACTTCTATCCTATAAAAAATATATATATTTCAAAGGTTATTATTTCAGAACAACTACAAAAATATATATATGTATCCACTTTTGCCACAAGGTTAAAAAAAAATGATGATAATACAAGAATGAATACTAATATCAACCAAATTACCCCAAATACTTCCCTCCTCTGTCTATTAAATTCAAAAGAAAATCTTTATTCCTCTTCTCGTATCCTTACTCCAAAAATTTAAGGTTAGGAACGTTGAAGATATTCATGAAGATCAGGTGGTTTCGTTTAAACGAACTATGTAGACAAACCCTATGCCCCTTATTTGTGCTCTCCCGAGTAGACGTTGTATTGTCGCCAGGTTTTCGTTGGTCCCTGTGCACTGTCTTCTTGCCCTCGGGCACCCTAATTTCGCAGTCACAGGAAAAGCTTGCTTTCAAAAATTTGTGTGGTTCAGTATCATTCCAGCTCCCTGGATGTGCTCTTTTAAAGTTAGAATGGGTTTGGATTACCTTATCCCCCACGATTCTATCCTTGCCTCATGCTATTCCCTCTCACCTTTTGCGGAAAATCCCATCGGATTCACAGAAGCGAAATAACGGATAACCCAAACTAGGGCAATCAAGAAGAAGTGAAGACTCTGCAACCTTCCAGTATTTAAGGAAAACAACATCACTGTGAAGAAGACCACCGTCAGGAGAGAGCTCACAGAGCAAGTCACCTGCTTCTGCGAAGGACAAGACCCTTGCCCCACGAATTGCTCCTCAAATCTGTTGTTGACCAAGACGGCTAGAGTACAATAGATAAATAATGACAATTGTCATTTATTTAAGGGGGGTAGTACGAAGAGACAGAGCCGCCAAGGAATTATTAAGAAGTATACCCATGGGACTGCAACCACCTGGACTTAGAGCTAATCGGACCAGTACAAGGAGATTCGCAAGGCCAGAAATCTTCTGGTAATGAAGACTACAAGACGTGCTAGTAGCTAAAACGGTCGTGCTTAGGCAAATCTAAAGACTAAGAGCGAGATCACAGTAGGGGCGAAAGACCACCATAAAGATGTGTCCATAGTCATCTCTGCATCCCTAAGGTCCTTTACCCCTAGGGCACAGGCCATTGCTACACACATATCAATATGAAATTCTACAACCGTATTGCCAATAGACGATGCAACCACTCCATTCTACGATAACGTGAAGGCAACAATGTCGAAGAGCAAGTATTTGGAAGTCTACAACCTATCCAGGGGAACAAGATATCTCTCTTTCCCTTTGACTTCTTCAAGTTCTAACCCCTATTGTGCAGATTTTCACCTCTCCACGAAGCTAAAGAGCTATACGTCAAGCAATACAAGAAACCCATTACTAACCAATATGACCCACCTCCATTCTTTCTGCTCTACCGGAATCTCGGGGTCGAGATTCTTTTTAAGGGGGTAGGTTTGTAACATTCCAAAATTTTGAAATTTGAAAATGTGAAGCTTTTGAATTATTTTGCAATATGTTTTATTTGAATTTGGAGTTTATGGTGTTTTTCTGAGAAATTTGGTGAAGGTTCCAAAAGTTAAAAGGATCAAGAAGAAGCAAACATATTTAATTAGTAGAAAATCAAGATTTAAAATGCGAAATCTGAAAAGATGATCCAATATAAGAAGAGAGAAACCTGAGTTAAAAACTATAAAATCTCATTTTGAAAATAATGGCATAAATAGCAATAAAAGCGGATGAACAAAATACAAACACACCTAAATAAATACATATAACAGACACAATAATAATAATAATAATAATAATAATAATAATAATAATAATAATATTTGGAAGCTTAAGTTTCGAATGTCATACAAAAATCAGTAAATATAAATTCAATAACCCTAATTCAGAAAATAGAAGTCCCAAATTACAAATCCAGAAGCTTCTCATTTTCTCCCATTTTATTTACTCACTCACTTCCATGTGGGCCCAGCCCCTCTCTCTCCCCTCTCTTTTTTTTCCTCTTTCTGCCCACGGGCCCTGGCCTCTCCTCCCACCCTTTTTCCCCTGCCGACCGAGCCGGACCACCCACGCGCAGCGCGCCTGCCTTCTTTCCTTCACCTTCTCCTTCTCCCTCCTCCTCTCTTCCTTTTCTTACGGCCGCGCGGTCGCTTCGCTCAGCTCCTTTCCTCCGCGTGGCAGCCATGCACCGCGCCTCCCCTGCTGTCGCCCACGGTTTTGCCCGCGCGCCCACGGTCTCCTGTGGCCATAAGGAGCCCCGCGCCACCTCCCCTCTCCTTCCTTCCGCCCGTGCAAGCCGACGCCGCCCCTTGCCATTTCGGCCCTCCGGCAAACACCACGGCCGCCGGACTATATCGCGGTGTGCGCCCGCCTTCCCTCCCTCTCCTCTCAAGCCCGATTGGATCTTCGTGCCACCGAGCTCGCGCATTGGCCCATTTTTCCCGTCGCCGGCCGTCGCCACCACTTCCGCCGCCGCTGCCTCCTCGATCGATTTCGCCCCGATTCCTCGCGGTGGGAGTGACTCCTCAACGCCCCGGACCACCGCCGACCGTCGCCGGGGCTTCTCCCCCACCCCAGCTCGCCGGCACCATGCACCACCGCCGCCCGACCCCGCCTCACGCCGCCGGCTCGCCATGGCCCCTCTCCGGCTCTGCCGACCCGTCGGTAAGCTTTCCCTCTGCCCCCTCCTGCTTAGGCGCGCTCGAGTTTCCCTCCCCAACCTCCCGGCCACCGGCACCCCGTTTCTCCCTCGCCCCCTGCCGCCGTGCGCTGCCGCTCGCGTAGCTCTGTGCCGCCCGAGCCATGAAATTGTATCTCCAAGTTCTTACTCACTCCCCGTAACCCATTTTCGCGGTTTCCACCTCTCCCCGACCACTCATCCATCGCCGGCGACACCACTGTTGCCCTGCGCCGCCTTGCTCTGTTTTGAGCAAATCACCCCGCCCACCTCTTCAAATTTATTTCCCTCTCCCAGTCATCAAAGGGGCGGTAGCCCAATGGTTATCCGAGTGATGCATTCGCCTTCAGTCGCGAGTTCAAATCCGGCCGGCACACCTTTTTCCCTATAAAGATATCCAAGTGTTATAATACCTTTGACTAAAAGATTTATAGAATAAGTACAGATCTCATCAATCAGTCTAGTTTGCCTTTACCATAACCTAAGTTGCAAGGGATGCATACCCTAAAGATAAAATTTGTACACTAAACTCCTACACCAGCCCATAGGTCTAACTTAACTCATGGAACTTTCTTGATAAATATAAATCAATAAATCGAAAGGCTTCAATTAAAAGATTGAACCTCGCCTTTCTTCAATCGGCTATGTTTGGCCACTTCTTTTCCAAAGTAAACAATTCCTGTAGATACTTCCTCACCCTTGATCTCTTATTATCCTAAAATTTTCCCTCACGGTAAAGCTATTCAAATAACCCGTTCTCCCACTCAAATCCAGCTACTACCGTGTTTGCAGCACATTAAACCGAATCACCCTTCTATTCTCAAATTGTAATAAATGTATAAATTAAATTAAATCGGCCATTTCAATTATTCGGATTTATTTGGATCTTTTGAGTTATTCGCCTTTATTTGTATTCAGTTATTTAGCACGTAATTAGATATCGGAGTCCTGAAGATTCAGTGGATAAAGCGAGATCAAGCCCGAAGTGAAGATAAAGACCAGAATCTCAAGACCATCAAATGAGATAGCTTTGAGTGAGCTCAAGACCGCGGAAAACCACGCAGGCGAGTCAATACTTTGATCATGTTGAACCTACATTTTCTGCAAATTATTTTGTTTGAATTATCAAATTGCATGCTGTTAATTTATATGCAAATCCATGTTTAATTTAGAATTCTAGTTAAATGCCTATTGTCTAACTTGGTTAATATTGCCCCTCCTTTGGAATATTTGAACATGAGAACCTTGTCACCCTAGAAAAATTATAATAGTAACCTTTGGAAAATAAGTCCCTAAATATATGCCATGCTTAGTATTGTTTAGATACTCATGGGCGCGAGAGCGCCCAAGCATCATTTTTAATCCTGAGAAAAAAAATTGGTTGGGCAGTCATGGTGGGAATGACTGGTATCCTTTGATATGGTTATTTTATGCTCTCAAAAATCCCAAAATTGCTTAAACACCTGGATGGATGGTTTGGGGGCTGGTATGTGGTGCAGTGGATGCACAGAATGTGAAATGTGGTAGAACCATCCGGGTAACCTTAAGGACTGAATCTTGTCATGTCAGCCCGTGTAAAACAGTACAACCACAAGTCTGTAAAATACAACTTGGCTAAGTAGACTTATCGAAACCCCGGACTCATCTCACTGGTAGTGGATTGATGGGGTTATGCTATGGCAAGGGGGCCTGAAGGGACACCAGTGGAGGGTGAAGTTTTCCCGCTTTCCTAACGTTGCGTGAAGTAGAAGCCCGAGCTGCGTTAGAGTCTGGGGAAAACATCCCGCGCACAGATGGGACCCATCGCAAATGGGCGGTCACCCATAATGTGAGATGGGAGAAAGGGCTAGATACTTTGAAAAGTCACTGTGAGGGTCTGCTCGACCACACGTCAAAGGAATCGTGTGGGGCAACGAGTTGACTGTCTCTTGTGGTGAAAGTGTACAAACTCTGCAGAGTCAAAACTATTCGAATAGCCGTGCCCACGGTCATGGGCAGACATGGGAACTTAACTGGATATAGTTCTATTTAAAAATGTTTGGAAATTGGGAATGGAAACTTGAAGGGCGAAGGACTGCTCTGGTTTGGAATTGTCCTGGGTGTCGTCCCAGTGGTAAGTTAAGCGGCTATAACGCTGAAGAAATTGCTATATGGTGCA
Organism: Dendrocalamus latiflorus; assembly: GCA_017311315.1. NCBI lineage: Eukaryota > Viridiplantae > Streptophyta > Magnoliopsida > Poales > Poaceae > Dendrocalamus > Dendrocalamus latiflorus. The sequence continues at coordinate 3,271,757 of CM029641.1, read as the reverse complement.
GATGCCATGTAACGGTGGATGGAATCTGAATCGATATTAATAATGCATTTCCTTGTACATTATGATTTGGTTCAAATTGCTAGGTCTTAGGGATTTTTAAGTAATTGTATTCAAAAGCACTCTACGCAAAAATAAAATAACCCGAGCCTTCCTTTGATAAGCCATGCATACTATTTAATTGCATTCTGTGTATTGGCTCGCGGAGCACGGGGTCGGAGTGCTCATGCTCGCTTTTGCGACAAAATTCAGAATCAGGAGTCAAATCACCTCGCTTCAGCAACAAGATTGGACAAGCTGGCCGAGAAGATGAAGATGTCAAGGGCTAGGTCGCGAACCTCCAGTTGGCTGCCTGTGGGCATGTCCTGAAGGTCCCACCTGTGTGCTTCGTTCTTCCGCTGCTGCAATTTAATGATTTCGGCCTAATCGGCCCATGAGTAAGTTTACTATTACATTTACGCTTTCGCATGATATGTATTTTGATATTCAGAACTGTAACTGTGAGCACTATCTACTGATCCAGGGAATAGTGCAGTAAATCACAGAGGAATCCGGATGTTAATATCTGGGCTCCTAAAGTAGTTACGACCACGGCAAAGCAAGTCGGAAGCCAGCTAGACCGGTTACGACCACGTTGGCCGTAGTCGAAGGCAGTTACGACCACGTTGGCGGCCGTTACGACCACGGCAAAGCAAGTCGGAAGCCAGCTGGACCGGTTACGACCACGTTGGTCGTAGTCGAAGGCAGTTACGACCACGTTGGCGGTCGTTACGACCACGGCAAAGCAAGTTGGGAGCCAGCTGGACCGGTTACGACCACGTTGGCCGTGGTCGAAGGCAGTTACGACCACGTTGGAGGTCACCGGGTAGTTTTACAACCACGTTGCAGCATTTACGACCATTTTATCACTAATCGGAAGCCAGCTGGACCGATTACGACCACGTTGGCCGTGGTCGAAGGCAGTTACGACCACGTTGGCGTGGTCAAAGGTGGCTCAACCATTTTTGGATATGATCGGACGCTGCTACGACCACGATTGGCCATGATCAGAAGCCTGGTTCTCAGTTGACGACATCAAGGTTGATAATCGGCAGTCGAACTTACGACCACGATGAGAAGTCGGTGGTTTACGACCACGTTATAACGAGAAGCGGTAGCAACTCCGACCACGTTGGAGGAAGTGAACGTGGTCGAAAAGGTGTTCGACTATAGAAAAATAGTGATCACCAGTGTCACTGCGTTCCTACGACCACGCAGCGATGCAGCGGAGCGGTCGTAAACTGCTACAGTAAGTTTACGACCACGAAGGAAAGTTGATCGGTAAAGCAATAGAAGGATCGGAATTGGTCGTAAGCATCCAGAACCGGTCATAAACAGTTCCAACCGGTAGTAAACGACTCTAACCAGTCGTAAATGGTCCTGGGAGGTCGTAAGAGATGCTGACCGGTCATCGTAAAGGGTTCGACCATGCAGAGAAGGCTACGACCACGGTGAAGGCGGTCGTAAGGAGCAGCGACCAAGTCGAGAAGACCAGTATGTGCCAGAAGCGATTCCGACCATGTTGAAGGAAGTGAGCATGGTCAAAGGGATGTTTTTGGAAGTAGTCATACGGCATCAAGAGCACTCGGGATCGGTCGTAAGCAGCGCTGACTGGTCATAAACGATCTTGGGAAGTCAGGAAACTTCACAACATTTGGTAGGGTAAAGAGCTTGCGTGCAAAGGAAGCAAATACTACATGCATGTATTGCATACAGATCAATTGTGCGTAAAAGAAGATCAATAGGAGCAGCATGCACGCACAGGCAGCAGTTTGGAAAGGATCAGGAAACGATCTTGAAACGATCTCTGCCGTGTCGCAAAATTGCAACCGAATAAACTAAGATAAGTTTTATTCGGTCTGGACTCTGATTCGATTCGAATACTGTTGTTTCCAAAAGAAGCTAGGACCAGCTTCCCCCTATATATATGTATGTAGGGGTCACGGCCGATTGACAACACACAATCGAAACTCATCTACTGTATTATTTTGCAATCTACTATTTTCCTCTGCCCTATTTTGCTTCTTGTTCTTCGTCGTCGTTTACTCCCTTGCGATAACGAATCACAAGGTTCTAGGGGCGGTCAGGCCGACCTAGGACAGCCCATCGCCGCCGCTCGCCCTGACGGGGTCCCTCCCGGGCGCGTGGGGTGTCGGGTCTCAAGAGCTCTCGCCGGCGTGTCCTGCGTATCGCGCTCCCGGCAAGACTCCTCCGGCGACGTGTCCTGCGTATCGCGCTCGACGCCGGGGGCACACGGTGACGTGTTCGTGTGCGAACACACTTTTTGGCGACTCCGCTGGGGAAAGATCAAGGAAAATTGACGCCGCTAATCACCATGACTGGCAGCAGCAAAATCCCAATGCCCGGGGAGGTTAACACCGATAATGTCGTCAAGCCCGGCTACGATGAATTATCGGAAGAGCATCGCCAAGCTTTTGAGGCATACAAGAAAAAGCGCGAGGAGGAGGATTTACGAGCGTTCCTTGCAAAATTCAAGAAGGATCGTCAAGGCAACATAACCCCACTCGGCGACATCACGTTCCCTCCTCCGCATTACTCGGAAAAGGTAGAACCCCTTGTAAGTGCCGCATCAACCCTTTCATCTGTTGCTACCAATTCATCTAGTGTTACAATGGAGCAAGTTCAGCACATGCTTAATGAGAACACTAGAGAGATTTTTGATTATATGCATCAGATGGCAAACATTAAGAAAATAAATAGTGCGGCCATGGGTACAAGTCAGGTTGGCACTTTTTCTAGCGTAGAACTTTCTAAGCCGACAGCGCCTATTAATTCATCGGCAAGTAGTGGAGTACCAAGTATACAACCCCAATGTGGCATGCCGTTGAGTTTCTTTTCTGGACAGCAAACTAAACCTGGAGGTGAACTAATGGTAGCGCCCACGTATCCTAATCATATCATGAGCCCACCACCTTTGGGAACATCAACATCAGGCGATATAAGTATGCCAAGGTCCTTGCCATATTCTGTTATACCGCCGATGCCGCCTCCACTGCCTACCATGGTGACCAACACCCCTATAGCTCCTTTGCAGTCACCCATCACAGCTTCGGCCAATATGGACGAAGCATTGGCAAAAATTAGAGATGATGTGCGCAGGATGTTTGTTGAGTCTTTCGGCATTGAGCCGAGAGTTAGAGCCCGCACTTATCAGAAACCATATCCATCTCATTTTGATACTATTGCTTATCCCCAAGGTTATAAGCTTCCTGAGTTTGTTAAATTTGATGGTGGGGACAGCAAAACTACATGGGAGCACGTTAGCCAATATCTCACCCAGCTGGGAGCGGCGGGTAATATAGATGAACTTAAAGTTCGTTTGTTTTCTTTGTCTTTAACTGGCACGGCTTTTTCATGGTTTTCTGCTTTACCCCCTGGTTCTATCATTACATGGTCGCAGCTTGAGCAAAAATTTCATGATCATTTTTATAGCGGTGACGCCGAGTTTAAGTTATCACATCTTACATCGGTTAGGCAAAAAAATGATGAATCGGTTTCCGATTATGTCAAAAGGTTTAGAGATGTTAAAAACCGGTGCTATAGTCTTGTGATAAGTGAAAGGGACTTGGCTGATCTTGTGTTTAGCGGTTTGAGAACTCACATTAAAGAAAAGTTGGAAAGTTATGAGTTTTTAACCGTTAACCAAGTGTTGCAGCGAGCTTTGGCTAAAGAAAGCCAAAGTAAAGATATCAAAGAAAACCATAAGACTAAAGCTGACCTTCCTTGCATGAACGTTGTTGATTATTCTTCCGATCAGGATGATGAAATTGATGTCTATGCTGCTGAATTTGTTTGGCCCTCAAAGGCCAAACCATATGCATGTAATGCTCTTAAGCTAATTCGCAAAAATCGTGAAGAGGAGATGAAGTTTACTTTTGATGTTACAAAATGTGATAGAATTTTTGATGCTTTGCTGAATGATAAGGTCATTAAAATTTCTCATACTTTACCGCCGTTTGAAGAGCTGAAGCGACGAGCTTTTTGCAAATATCATAATTCTTTTTCTCATGCCACTAATGATTGTAATGTTTTTCGGCGACAGATCCAATCGGCTATCAATGATGGACGATTGAGTTTTGCCGAAATGCAAGTGGACAAGTCTCCCTTCCCCATGAACACGATGGATATGGAGGGCAGAAAAGTGTTGCTTCGGCCTGAACATGCCGAATCAGCAAAAGGAAAGCCAGGTGTTGTTATCGGTGAGCCTAGAGTGATACATGCCGATGACAAGGTATCAGGAAGAGAGGTTGTACTGGAGAAGGCCCCAAATGGAAAGGAAACATTGAAGATCACTGTGAGCACTTTTGTACCTGGGGGGCAAGTGCAACATGAGGCTTGCAGTAAGTTTATCAAGCCCAAAAATCCAGAGGTTGGCAAGTGGAAGATAAACAAAGCAAAAGTACAGCGGAAGCGCATCAAGCCAACATTCGATATGCTGCTGTCCAAATATGCTAACCAAGCGGCCACTTCTAGCTCTAATCGACCATCACAATTGAAGCGTCCAAGATCACCTCCGAGGCATCAAATACAACGTCAGTTTCGTCCGTATGAGCCATGGGCGCCTACGCAATGGATGACACCTTTTTCCTACACACCATACAATATGAATAGAGGGTGGGCGCAGCCTCCAATGGTGCCCTATGCTTTTCACCCTGGGTGGACAGCACCTAGAAGATCAGTTTTTGAGAGGCTAACCCACTCTACAAAAAGTTGTTTGGGTGGTGGTACTGGTCGACCATCCAATGCCTCTGCAACGAAGAAGATTATGAAGCAAGAGTGGCGTGCTAAGTCGCCAAGCGCTGAAAATTCAAAACCCAACAAGCAAGAAAGCAGGACTGCCAGTGCTGCAGAAGTATCAACCAAAGATCTCGGTAAAAGGCCAATTGTCATTAATAATCCGGCTAAATCCAGTAGTACTATGGTGGCTGTCCAGCTAGGTTCAGCAGCTAATGATCATGAAGCCAGCAGCAGTAGCGCGAAGGGAAGAGACCCCAAGTATACCCGGCCGAGGTGGTGCCCTTCAGGCCTGACCAAAGCTCAGAAAAGAAGGTTAAAGCGTATGCGAAATCAGCAGAAGATCGAAGACGCAGCAGAAGCACAGAGAGATGAATTTTTCAATAAAAGTCGGCCCATGAAGCATGTATGGAGGCCTAAACCAGTGGATGGGACTACAGATACTACTATCGCAACAGCACATACATCACCTAAAGAGCATGAGCAGGTATGTACATTGGGAGATGATGAGGAGATGTTAGATTTTGAGCCCACACCAGCTAGAGAAGGTATGGATATCAATATGGTTTACTATCTACCTGCTGAGTTTCGTGCTGCTGATGAAGAAGGGGAGATAGCCCAGCTGGACTTTGGTCCTAAAAATGCCATTTTCGAGAAGCCTAAAGAGCCAGTGAAGCACTTGAAGCCGTTGTACATCAAGGGCCACATTAACGGGTCACCGATTGCTAGGATGCTCGTTGATGGTGGTGCTGTTGTCAACCTCATGCCGTATTCAGTCTTCAAAAAATTGGGGCTACAAGATGATGATTTGAAAAAGACGAACATGGTGCTGAATGGCTTTGAAGGAAAAGAAAAGACGGAGGCCAAAGGAGTTATCTATGTCGAGCTCACGGTTGGAAGCAAGACTTTGGCCACAGCATTCTTTGTTGCTGAAGTGCAAGGTAATTACAATGTGATTTTAGGTCGAGACTGGGTACATGCTAATCAGTGTGTGCCATCCACCATGCACCAATTTTTGATTCAATGGGTTGAGGACGAAGTGGAGATCATCTACGTTGACACATCGGTTTGTGTCGCTTTGGCCGATGCTATAGTGGATTGGCAGCACTCTGAAGCTACTTGTTTGTCAGGGCGTGGCGATCTTCCAGAGTTTGATTTCCTTAGCGCTACAAGGAATGGTTTTGTACCTGTCATGATAAAGCCGATTGGTGGTGATCGGCTCCAAAATATGATGTGATTAAATGAACCCCAGCTTAGATTGGTTGCAACAACGTCTCAAAGATTATCGGTCTCAAGAGAACGATATGTATGAATCTATAGAAGAGCTAGAAAATTTTGATAAGTTGGGACAAGGTTTCATATCAGCCGACCCATTGGAGGAGATAGACATCGGTAATGGGTCAATTCCCAGGCCGACATTTATAAATAAAAATCTTAGAGCCGATTATAAGCTAAATTAATCGAGATTTTAAAAGAATACGTCGACATTTTTGCTTGGGAATACCATGAGATGCCTGGTCTGAGCAGAGAGTTGGTAGAACATCAGCTACCTATTAAGAAAGGTTTTAGACCTTTCAAACAGCAAGCTAGGAGGTTTAATCCCAAGATGTATGATCGGATTAAGGAGGAAATCGATCGGCTACTTAAAGCTAATTTTATTAGACCTTGCAGGTATGCTGATTGGATTTCCAATATTGTGCCTGTCGAAAAGAAAGGGTCTGGCAAGTTAAGGGTGTGTATTGATTTCAGAGATTTGAACAGAGCTACACCAAAAGACGAGTATCCTATGCCAATAGCCGACATGCTTATTAATGCTGCTTCTGGACATAAGGTCATTAGTTTTCTTGATGGCAATGCGGGGTATAATCAGATTTTTATGGCCGAAGAGGACATTTCCAAAACAGCTTTTCGTTGCCCTGGTTTTCTTGGTTTATTTGAATGGGTAGTAATGACCTTTGGATTGAAAAATGCTGGTGCAACATACCAAAGAGCTATGAACTTAATTTTTCATGATCTTCTTGGGGTCATGTTAGAAGTTTATATTGATGATATTGTCGTCAAATCGGATGCCATTGAACCACATTTGGCCGATTTGCGCTTGGCTTTTGATAGAATGAGAAAATATGGTTTGAAAATGAATCCTCTAAAATGTGCTTTTGGTGTATCGGCTAGGAAGTTTTTAGGTTTTATTATTCATGAACATGGCAGAGATAGATCCCAAGAAAATTGAAGCAATCCAGAAGGTACATGTTCCTGTTTGCAAGAAAGATATACAGAAATTCCTTGGCAAAGTTAATTATGAAATTTGGACACTGTTGGACCCTAAAATACCCAAAATTCCGTTTTTGGCCCCCTTTACAAAAAAATTCCACTTTTGGACCCCTTCCCACCGCGGGATCACCCCAGGCCGCCACGTGGCCCGGTCGTGCGGTCGGGGACCGCACGACCGGCCTGCGCTGCTCCCCACCGCGCGAGACGCCTCCCGACCGCGCGAGATGCCTCCCGACCGCGCGACCGGCTTCGCGACCGCGCGTCCCTGCCTCCTGAGCGCGCGAACGCTGTGCCGACCACGCGTCCGCTTGCCCACCGCGCGAAACCCCTCCCGAGCGCGCGTTCACACTGTAGACGGGGAGCGTTAGGGTTTGAGCTGCGGTTAGGGTTTGAATTTCTCGTGGTTTTTGCAAGATTTGATAATTTTGTAGTTATAATCTGGGAATGAATCTGATGAAGTCGTAATAAAAGTTTATGTTCATTGCAAGTTGTACATGCAAAAGAAATTATGCTAAATTTTTTTGCCGAAGGATTAAGCGTAGAAATATCGATGCATACAGTAGTAAGTGAATTTTAGGGTTTGGGTTGTTTTCAATCTCCGTGATTGTTTTAAGTTTTGACAATTTTGTAGTTATAAATAGGGTAAAAATCTGATGAAGTTGTAATAAAAGTTTATGTTCATTGCAAGTTGGACATGCAAAAAAAATTATGCTAAATTTTTTTGCCGAAGGATGGAGCGTAGAAATATCGATGCATACAGTAGTAAGTGAATTTTAGGGTTTGGGCTGTTTTCAATCTCCGTGATTGTTTTAAGTTTTGACAATTTTGTAGTTATAAATAGGGTAAAAATCTGATGAAGTTGTAATAAAAGTTTATGTTCATTGCAAGTTAAACATGCAAAAAAAATTATGCTAAATTTTTTTGCCGAAGGATTGAGCGTAGAAATATCGATGCATGCCGCGTAGATTTTGATTCCCCCGAGCGCGCGTTTACACCGAGCGTTAGGGTTTGGCTGGAGTTAGGGTTTGAAATCTCCGTGATTGTTTTAAGTTTTGGCAATTTTTTAGTTATAAACTGGATAAAAATCGGATAAAGTTGTAATAAAATATTATGTTCATTGTAAGTTGTAGATGCATAAAAAATTTTGGTAAATTTTTTTTAGGAAAGATTGACCGTAGAACGGTTGATACATAAAGTGGTAAGTGATATTTCGAAGGTTAGAATCATGGAATGCGAAAATACGAGATATTAAACTTCATAATACAGTTGGGAGTAACATGCCGCGTAGATTTTTATTACATGCATAACATATAGCATGATTGCGACTAACCCACCCAACTGCTCGTATGACCTACTGTGTGGACCGGGGCCACTTTCCCTTCCTTGCCCGCTCGGCGTTGAACTCCTCCGCGGCCTCTTTTGCCTTAGCCGCAATTTCCCTCTTTCTCTCGCGCTCCATCTCGCGAGCCTCCCGCTCCCTACGCGTGCACGCTTCAAGATGAGCTTGCGTCTCGCGCTGTATACGCAGGGTGTGCTCGTGCTTGCGGCGCTCCTCCTCCAGCAACTCCTTCTCCTTTGTGACATTCCACTCCTCGAAGTCGAGGGTCCATTGGTCCTGAGGGTGGATCTCAAGATCGATCCATTTGCGGTAGGCACATAGGGGCTCCGGAGACTGTAAATAAAAGAGAGATATTGTTAGTGCGTGTTGTGAAGGAGAAAAGGTAGGGGAAAATGGTGCATGTGGTCGTTACCGGCTGCCGATAGGTTGCGGTGTCAAAACGGCGGTTGGGGTAGTCACTGGAGTAGTTTGCGCAACCCCAGTACCGCATACCTAGACTGATGCGGTGCTTAGACTTGAAGAACTTGCACACGTCCCCGCACCAACAAAGGGGAGGTGTCTCCCCCTCAGGTGGTAGTTGTGGCGAACGCTCGGTGGGGACGTCCGGGATGGGGTTGTTGCTACGCGGGCGCTCTGGGGGGGGGGACCTTTCATCGTAGCACGATGGGCTTGTTCTACCCGGGCCTGTATCGCCCTTATTTTCTCATCGCGGGCAGCATCGCGGGCTGCAGCTGACCGTGCTATGTCACGGGTCTCCTCCCAATCCTTCACCATCTTGTCCCATTGCTTCTTCTTGCCTTTGTCCATCCCGGTTGGGTGAGGGAAGCGCGATGTAGTATGGGGTTTGGATGTGCAATGTTCGCTGGGAAATGGAATGCATACCAATTTATAGGGGCCGTTTTGTCTCTACTCGTACGTGTAAAGATGGTCCGCGTGGTCGTAGCTGCGATATCACTGAAAAAAGGCCCCCGTTTTGTCATGTCACTGCCCAAAGCTGGCATCTTTTGTCATCCCACTGAGCAAAGCTGACCTCTTGTTGTCTTGTCACTGAGCACAGCTGCCCTCTTTAGTACTGTCCCTGCCCAAAGCTGGCATCTTTTGTCATCCCACTGAGCAAAGCTGACCTCTTTTGTCATATCACTGAGCAAAGCTGCCCCGTTTTATCATGTCACTGCGCAAAGCTGGCATGTGTTGTCATCTCCCTGAGCAAAGCTGCCTCGTTTTGTCATGTCTGTGACCACAGCTGCCATGTATTGTCATCTCACTGAGCAAAGCTTGCCTCTTTTTGTCATTTGACTGAGGACAACTGCTCTCTTTAGTAATGTCACTGCCCAAAGCTGGCATATTTTGGCATCCCACGGAGGACAACTGCTCTCTTTAGTAATCACGAATTGGCTATACTCATGCCTTTTGGCATTGTTTAGGTGTTTAGCTCTCGCCAATGGCCTCTTATCTCTAAATACAGAGCATCAGTGCACACTCAGTCACCCAAGCTAGAAATGATGTCCTCCTTATTCAAGCCACGGGGAACCGAAGATGATGGCCTCATTCGGTAAGAGGTGTTATTTGATCCAATATTAAAATTTATTTCATTGTCAATATTATGTACATCTGTCCCGGTATGCATTTTATGCTTTCTTATGTAATGCCTTTTGAATGTGATGTGTATCATTGCACTTGGGACTTTCAGGGAATGACTTATTGACTTTGACACTAGCTCAGGGACTGAAAATGGATAATTGATGAGATAGGCTCGTCCCCTGAAGACCTGCAGGAATTTGTGCATTCACTCTCTTACGTGTACGTAGAAAATTGTACCACACGTCATTCTTCCAAGTTAAAGTATTAGCCTACTATGTATATGTCGTAATGGCCTAGCCAGAGTCATCAAGCAGCTCGGTAGGCGGTAGCTCAACAGCAGCCCGTTTTGTCTAGTCACTGAGCAAAAGCTGACCTGTTTTGTCTAATCACTGAGGAAAAGCTGACCTCTTTTGTCATGTCATTGAGCAAAGCTGGCCCTTTTTGTGAGGTCACCTCAAAAGCTGGCATGTTTTGTCTCCTCACTGAGCATGGTGTGGGGTCAAGATTTGTGTTGTCTGTGGTCTTTGTGCGTGAGGCTACCCCCACACAGCCTATAAAACGGAGCCATCCCTCACATACTCCCTGGCCATGTTATCAGTCACCTCCTGAGTAAGTTGTTCACAATCTGTGTAGTTTTATTTCGTGCTCACTCCCCCAGACTAGGCAATGAGTCAGCTCAGCACGTCTTCATGGGCACCCACGGTGATGTGCCCAAATTGCAACTTGGTGGTTAGACGTAGGACATCACAGACGGCCAAGAATCCCGGGCGACACTACTACAAGTGCCCCAATCACTCGGTGAGTCATATTGTTTCGGGTTCATTCAAATCGTGGTGGTATGTTTAAAAATCTTCTTGTCATGGAATCGCAGGAAGCTCATGGTGGTTGCCGATTCTGGGTGTGGGAGGATGAAATGGGAAATAGGAATGACAGTGTTCGCCGTGAGAGAGTTGTCGTGGGGGGTTGCGACCCCGTCGGGATGCAGCATCGTTTCGACAGACTAGAGTGGAAGATAAATTTAATGTTGTGTGCTATTTTGTTTCTTGTGTTTATTGTTATCCTCAAGTTGTAGTGCTGGAGGTTATCCTCGTGTATGTTCGCAATGTTTTATGCTATCTTGTCGCAATGTACTAGAGTGGTAATGTTTTATGTACGGTTGTGTTGTATTTTAGTTCTTGTGTTCGTTGCTGTGTTGGTGGTTGTACTACTTGCTACATGTCATGTACGTGAAATGTATGAGTTGTTCGTGTTGTCTTTGCCTGATGCCTTCTCCTCGTATATGTTGGTAATTTTTTATGGAATTTTTTGTACGGATGATATGCGACTAACCCACCCAACTGCTCGTAACATTTTGTCTACTGGGTGTAGCGTGGTTGTTTCCCCTTTTTATCGCGCCTTGAAGATGGCTCCGCTGCATCCTATGACGTGAAAACTCACTGGAAAGGATACATGCCTATGACGTGAACACTCACTGTAAAGGCTACAGCCTACGCCCCTATTTTGTTGGTTTCTGTAGCGATAGGCTTTTCAGAGTAGCAATAAATGTTCCTATGTAGGCTTTTCAGAGTAGCAATAAATGTTCGTATGAAGGCTTTTCAGATCGTAGTCTTTATGTAGGCAGTTTAGCTGGCATGTGTTGTCATCTAACTGAGCAAAGCTGCCCCGATTTGTCATATCACTGCATAAAGCTGGCATGTGTTGTCATCTCACCGAGTAAAGCTGAGCGCTTTTGTCTTGTGTCTGGGCAAAGCAGCCATCTTTTGTCCCGCCATTCGATATAAATAGCACGGTAGAGGTCCCATGAAGTTGTAGCTAGAAAACCCTGTAAATCGAACAAAGAACATACCATGGCGGAAGATGAGGGGCCAGTCGGATATGGGTCACCGAAGGAAGACCTTCCCTTGGAAAGGAGGGAGATGTTCGGACCACAGTACCGCTTGCTACCAAGCCGGCGTGCGCAACCAGCGTGGCCGAAATGCAGACACAATGAGTACGTGGTCGTGCAGGTCCTGGAAGGGCCGAACGATGGCGGGCGCCGTTTCTTCCGATGCCCACGCTCCGGGGTACAAATTACTAATAGTACATTTTTTATTGCTTATGGACCCTCCATGTTTACTGTCATTTTTCGCAGATGGCGAAATGCGACTTCTCCCGCTGGATCGACCCTCCTCATGAATGGTATATTGACCGTTATGTGGGTACTTTATGGGACCGAATAATGGACTTGGAGTACCGAATGGAGACTCTCAATGAGGAGAACAATGAGCTCCGCCAACAGATGCAACGCGAGAGGGGAAACGAGGAGGTTGTCAACATAGGAAGCTTTTATGATCCCACATGTTGCTGCGCGAACCCGAGCTGCATATGTGCGTGCCACTACCACGATGGCCAGCCCCGTCCGAGGCGGCCCCCTCAGCAGTTCTCCATGTGGGTGCCACGAGGCTCGTTTGGCATGTAGGCCACGAGGGTACGGAATGTGTTGATGTTGTGCCAGTAGGACTGTTGTGTTCATGTTTTGGGTGTAGAAGTTTGCATAAATTCTGTCTGTATGTGCAATGTATGTGTTGTTTCGTGTTGTAAGTGCATGACGCCTTCATTTTCTGTGACCTTCATATTCTGTGCCCTCTTTCCATAACGATGTAATGTGCAACGTTGTTAAGCATGTGATGAATTGGTTGTTATGTACGTGGAGTTGTTATCACAAGGCAAAAAAAATTGTCGTCAAGCTTTGTCTTCTCCCGCTACCCCGTGTTGTCATCTCTCAGTTGGTTGTACGCCGTACTAAATCAAAGAACTTAGAGCAACCCTTGGGTACTGGAAACCATCTTTGAACATCAAACCATCAAGCACTTGAAAAACATCACAAATATTACAAAAGCACAATTTAAAAAATTCATTCATCATCTCGTCGTCGCCGCCTCGTACGGCGCATATGATCCTCTGAGAAGGTGAACCTACTAGGGGAGCGGGGTGCATCGCGAAGATCGTAGTGCGAGGGGTGTGGCCGAGGCGGCGGTGGGTACAACTCTGTGGACAGTTGCGACGGCTGGTCATAAAGCATAGAGCTCACCCAGTCGGAGGAGGTGCCTACGTCCTGCTTAGATGGTACAACTGAATTAGACAATGGAAAGTACGGAAATTGTTCATAATGAAATACACACGTTTAGTGCATACCGGGGTATGTGGCTGGTGAAATGAGGATGTCGACGGGAAGTCCCCCATGTACTCGTGCGATGTCATGCCTTGATAGGTCGGCACAACCCACCTGTCCGGGTCATATAGGTTGGTCTGCACCTGTCCCGGGAGATACGAGGGCATCTGCCCCTCTGGTTGGTCCGGCGAGTCAGCGCCGCTGTCTGGAGTGGGCCCCCGTCGTCCTGGAGAGCGCGGTCGCTCGTCCGTCGCCCTCCGTGATGACGATGCCCGTTGCGAGGTGCTATCCCGTCGCAATTGCTGCAAGACGAACATGTCGTTAGACATAAATGGTAAATGAGTGCATGAACAGATAGTTGCGAATTGTCGAACCGCCGGGCCGAAGCGCGTGGAGGCCGAGCGACCGTAGCTTTGCCGACTCTCGGACAGCCCCTCTGGTTCGTGCGGCGATGACGACCTCCGTGATGACGTCGCCCTCCGTAGCTGCGTGCTATCCTGTTGCAATTGCTGCAAGTCGAACATGTGCGTAGACATAAATGGTAAATGAGTGCATGAACAAATAGTTGGGAATTGTCGAACCGCCGGGCCGAAGCGCGTGGAGGCCGAGCGACCGTAGCTTTGCCGACTCTCGGACGGCCCCTCTGGTTCGTGCGGCGATGTCGACCTCCGTGATGACGTCGCCCTCCGTAGCAGCGTGCTATCCTGGCGCAATTGCTGCAAGACGAAGATGTGGTTAGACATAAATGTTAATGAGTGCACAAACAAATAGTTGCCAATTGTCGAACCGCTGGGCCGAAGTGCGTGGAGGCCGAGGATGGCCGTGCTGATCCTGGTGCTGACGGAGGCGCGGAGGGAGGTGGTGGTCCCTGCCCACGTCCGCCACCGCGTGTAGCAACAACGTCATCTCGGCGACCACAACTCAAGCCCCGTATCGTACCCCTTGCCATTTCGCTGATGCTGCGCATATAGCTTACCCATCGAGATTCGGTATTGGACTTCCTATGTCGTATAGCCTCATTAGCCTCGATGTCGATACGATGTATCCGGTCCACCTGCAGTGAAACAAACAGTCAGTTCAAATGTAATCCTGCATTTCGTAATGACACAGTACTCTCGTACCGCCTCGTCGACCCGTGCCGCTAGATGACGGTCTGGACCTTCCTGTATAGCCGCCCCGTGAACAGCATGAGGTGGAGGCTGTGGGGGCTCCCCTGTAGTAAGCCTACAGCGGGTGCGTGCAGCGTACCAGTCAAGGTATGCCCTGTACGGCGCGGGGTCGTCAGGGTCGTACGGCCGTGTCTCATCCACAACCATCGTATGCGCATGGTCAGACCACATGTCTGTCCACGTCCGCTGTGTGGCTCTCCAGTCTTCGGTCGCTCGCCCTCTCCTCGATTGCCTGCAAGTCCATTGAGACATTACACAATCAGTACGGTACTGACATTGACACTAATGCAGTAATTAAATTTGGGGTGTACTGACATACCGGTGGAACTCCTCCGCAAGAGGGCGTCCTGCCATGGGAGGGACATGCTGGTACAGCCCGAACTGTCTCATGACTCGGTGTGGGCTGTACGGCTCGACGCAGTGCGCGAACACCAAGTGGCAGGTCGTCATCCAGTACCTCTGATCTCGCTCGCACTGGTATGACAACCCGTGGGGGGCCGTGTTCGCAATTAACTGTGGAGACCATGGCCACCAGTCTACGTCGGCAAACTCCAGAAGCTCGAACCTCTGGTGGAAATCCGAGTACGCACGTCTCGGTCTCTCCCTGGCCCACCTCAACTGACCATGCGTCCAACGTGTACCCATTGTGGGCGCATCAATGGGGTCGTCACCACCATACAACTGCGGGATGAGGTCATAAGGGTGCACACGACGACCAAAGTCAGGCCTGCCAACGGGTAAGTGTTCCCATGACCACAACTGAAGGAGAAGGTAGCAGGCGGCTAGGATCGGCTCGCTGGCCGCGGTACGCTGCGAGGCGTCACACAAGCCTCGGTATGTGGAGCTAAGCACTGCTGATCCCCAGCTATACTGTGGCTGCTGACCAGGCCAGCCATCCGCCAAGGACTCCGCTAGCGGTATGTAGCTAGGCTGCACGGAGTCTCCAGTCGTGCTAGGGAACAAGACGTACCCGAACAGATATAGCAGGTATGCAACGAAGTGCGTCCGCACCGCGACCTCATCTGCGTCTGCAGGACAGGTCATGAAGCGACGAAGCCATCCATGTGGCACCCCAGCTGCGTTGTCTCGGATCGCATGACCGAACCGGTGACCCAGACGGACCTTCCAATCTGCTGCCTTCGGGGGTGGCACCAAAGCAGCACCACGGAGGGGTAGACCTGTAATCATCGTGACGTCCTGCAGCGTAACCGTCATCTCCCCCCACCGGAAGTGGAAGGTGTGAGTCTCCGGCCTCCATCGATCAACGAGAGCTGACAACAGTGGCGCATCGTACTGGAACCCATGCGGTAGATCCAACATGCGGGCAATGGGCAGCAGACCGGTGTCCCGCAGTAGTGGGATGTACCGAGGGTCGAGACGCCAGTTCTCTCGGGGGCCCCTAAGGACGAAGCAAGGAGGCCCCTGTGCGGGTGCCGACAACCACACATGGCATCGGTGGTGCTCGTCCCAACGGGGCTCTAGCAGCTCGAACGCCATGTCCTGCCAAAGAAGGATAACAAGTTAGTGTACATTACAACAAAATGTGCAACAAATAACAACATAACTCACAACAAATGTTATGACAGGGAAACGTACGGAATGTACAAAAACATACGTAAAATGTGCACACCAATATGACCCACACGACAAGGAAACATATGGAATGTGCGAAAATATACATAACATGGTAATGTGCAATACATAGCTACACCATCGAGCCAACAATTAAGCGTACACCTCCTGAATAACACATTACATATGGATTGTGGTTGGTACTACGGAGCGTTGCTTGATGCCGGCCTGTTTGGGCACTGACTGAGGGAGTGGCCAAAGGTCTTGCATAGCCTACACTTCGGGCGCCGAACACGATCCCCTCGCTGGCTCTCATCCATGTCGTTGCGGATGCGACGGCTTTGTCGTCTTCCACGCCCGACATGCTTCAGTGCATCGTTGGGCACCCACTTTATCTCCCCCGGCCATAATTCCCTGTAGTGCATGTCTACCCCGTAGGAATGGAACTCTGCACTCCAGGTTGCATACAAGTGCTGCATGTCGTAGTACTTGGAGATGTACTGTGTCGACGCCTGGTTCCATACAGCGCATGCCGCGTACACATGGGAGCATGGCTTGTGCAGAAGCTGGGGCTTGTTGCAGCTGCAAGATGCTTCATCACCAATCGTGCATACCTGCTTGCGCTCCCCTCTAATTTGACCCATAACATACTTCTGCCTTAGGCGGACCTCAAACTTCCTCCTTAAGCCATCAATGGGCTGAGCAATGTGGGTTCGAGCCTTCTCCATCTTCCTGTCCATGAAGGCCTGCATGACCTCAGAGTATTGCTTGTTTTCCTCAACGTGCTTCTGCGCCATCCTGGCTCTATTCACAAAGTACCCGACGGTACGGTTCCAGGTCTCGGCCACAATTGCCGTGATCGGCAGGGATCTGACGCCCTTCAATACACCATTGTAAACCTCGGACATGTTGGTTGTCATGATCCCATACCTCGCCCCACCGGTGTCGTGCAACAAAGACCACATTTCCAAGTCAGGTGCATTGGACTGAACCCATTGTGAGAATACCCCGACTCTTGTGGAGCCCCCCTCCACGGCCCCTGCTGCTGCATGCACATGCTTCGTAGCCTCCTGATCGAGCTGCCTCCGCAAGGCGTCGAACTTCCGCCTCTGGTTCTGCATGCATAGTTTCTTGAACATCTTCATGAGGTCCTTGCTACGGAACCTTCTGTGGAAGTTCGCTGCAATATGCCTCATGCACCAGCGGTTCTTCACATCAGTCCACGGGACGGGGGCCTGCGTCCCATCCTGCAACGTTCGCAACGCAGACATCAAGCCTGCATTGCGGTCGGAGATAAGGCACACTTCGGGCCTGTCTTGCACTACGGCATTCTTCAAATTGCAAAGAAACCAAAGCCAGCTATCTGTATTCTCGCTCTCCACAATTGCAAATGCCACTGGGAGTAGCTGGTCATTTGCATCGGCTGCAACTGCGGTAAGGATAGTGCCCTTGTACTTGCCGGATAGGAACGTCCCATCTACGGTTAGCACTGGACGGCACCACCTGAACCCTTGTATCGCCTGATGGAAGGCCCAGAACACTCTGCCAAGAATGAAACAGTTCGGGCCCTCCGTAGGATGGACCCTCTCCTGCCTGTTTATGTAAGTGCCTGGGTTTGATTGTGCAATTTGATCCAGCATTCTTGGGACCAGGTCGTACGCCTCCTCGTACGTCCCATACATACCGTGCAGCACCTTTCGCTTCGCCCGCCACACCTTCTTGTAGCTCACTTCGTAGCCCGCCTCGTTCGCTACTGCTGCCATCAGAACCTTCGGGGTAATTGACACATCCGCCTGGACGAGGTGCGTGACCACCTCCGCAACATAACGTGATGTCATGTTGCGGTGTCTATGTACTGGCCCCGCAAGCTCGCAACTGTGATCTTGCAGCACCGTTATCCGGAACTCCGTGCCAACGCCCTTGTACCGTTGTGCACGGACTTTGCCACCACATGACCCGTCCACACACTTCACAACGTACGTGTCCGGCTTTGACTTGTGGACCCGATACGTCCGGCTTATGTTGACGGCATGTCTAGCAATAGCCTGCTGGACAGCACTCTTATTACGGAAGCACTGCCCCAGAAAGAGTGCGCCCTCGCTGAACCCCCATTCTCCCTCCTCCGCCTGTGGCAGAACTAGGGCTGCCGCTGCGATGTCGTCCAGTCTGGACGACACATACGCACCGTCCGTGGTCACAACACGACCTACCACCCCTCCAGTTGCACCTTCGCCATCCTCGTCCTCTCCAGAGCTGCCTGTGTCAACCTCCTCATCCTCCTCGCTGTCCTCTTCTTCCACCCGGTCCCCAAGATACTCATGACAGTCCATACGGGCGGCCCACCACCTGTCGTGCACACCTTCGTTGGGCTGGAAATTCTGCGCACGCCTCCTATCGTCTTCATCACCCACTTCCTCGCCCACATGTTCTCCCGCAGAAGGGTCTTCATGACCGCCGGCCACTTCATCTCCACCAGCGGCATCTGAACCAACCATGCCTGATGATTCTGCCCTCTCCACGAACTCGACATACACCATTGGCCTCCCATATATCGCAGCATCAGGGTTGCGCACGACCTCCATGTAGTTCGCCCATGAGGCGTCATTGGTCACCTTCAGAAGTTGCCATATGCTCCCCCTTCCGTCATCCACCATTGAGGCATAGACTGCCTCGATCCGTAACTTATTCCTTGCGGTCTGTCGATCGAACGCTGAACGGACACACCTCCGTAGCTCAGACAAGCTCATGGCGCTCAGACCGGGTGCCCGGATCACGGTCCGCTGGCAATTTGACAGGTCCGCCCCATACGGCCCATCACGTACGAGACCACTCCCATAAAACACCATCAATTGTTCAATGCCAGCCATTGCGTACCTAACATAAGTGCATAACCAACCATTTTAGTACACAGCATGTAACAATCGTACCATCTAATTAACAGTTTCGATTAGTATATGTTTTGTATTTCTAAATCTACGATGTATTTGTAACTATTTTACTTTCAAATTGTACCATACATCAAATTAAATATTCATATCATTTTTATTTCCATACTACGGTCATTCACTAAGCACACTAATTATACAAATTATCTCTAATCTACAAATTTACCACCTACAAATGCTCCAACATAAATATTTACTTTTTCAACACATACACATTATTTACACTACAATCTTTTCTAACTTTTACTTAATATAGTCTTTTCTAAATTTTTAATTTTAATCTACCAAATTTATTTCTAATTTATTTTAATCCTAGTACTATTGTTATCACCTACAATTGCTCTAACATAAATATGTGTTTTCTCAACGTCTACACAATACAACTTCATATTTTCCACCTAACTGAAACTACTTTGCAGTACGTATGTTCACAAAAAATGCAACCCTATATACACTACAATATACACTACAATACATCATGCTAAACATATGCAAGATTTCCTATACATACATAGCGTATAAAATATTGACATAAAATAACAGTAATACAAGATGGTTTCGTTAATTAATGCCTAATGACATACATTAAATTATAGTTGCATGGGCACAAAATTTACCTCTTGTTGATGCTCACGAGACGATCTACAACTTTTGTACTTGCCAAATCCGCTGATTCCAAACGAAAACAACTCAACTCTTCCGGCTTTCGCTCCTCACTTTTCTTCAGCAAAAACTAACTACATTACAATACGTAACTTTAACATAAATTACGACATTATCTACACTACAATAAAGCATGCATCATATGTGGATTTTTACCTACACATACACACTGTATGACACATTGGCTTATAATACATATGTTCACATAAAGATTACCTACAAATACATAACGTACCAAATATTGACATAGCGTATCACACATTCACATAAAATAACATTACCAAACGATAATTTGTGCTAATCAACTAATTATGGACTAATCACATACATAAAAATTTAGTTTCGCAGGCACAAGACTTACCTCTTCTTGAAGCTCACGACACGATCTACAACTTTTATACTTGTAAAATCCGCTGATTCCAAACATAAACTACTCAAATCTCCGTGTTTTCACTCCTTTCTTCCCTTCACTTTCTCCCTCGCTCTATCTTCACTTCAGCTGCAAATGAGCGTTCTGCCTTCGACAACAGTTTTTCTCCCTCCCTTGCGCTGTGGTTTCGGGTTTTTAAGTGTGCATTCAGCACTCATGGAGAGGGGGCCGTTCCTGCCCTAAAGACACGTGTGCGAGCGGACAGGAGAAAGCAGTGCACGCTGGGGTTTTTCCTTCTTTCGGCGGACGGACGGGACGTGGCAGAGATTCCCGCGGTCGGCAAATATTCGCGCGCTGGGGGACGGAAGTCGCGCGGTCGGCAAAGCGAACGCGCGCTCGCGCAGGGCAGACGCGCGGTCGGGCGGGGCGTGACGCGCGCTCGCGCGGCGCGGGAATCGGACGCGCGGTGGCGGGGCGCAACGCGCGGTCGGCGGCCGGTCGTGCGGTCTGGTACCGCACGACCGGGACAGGTGGCGGCCGCAGGTGATCGCGCGGTGGAGAGGGGTCCAATTTTGGAATTTTTTTGTACAGGGGGCCAAAAGCGGAATTTTCGGGGTCCAAGGGTCTAACAGTGTCCAAATTTCGTTAATTATTTGAGGAGATTTATTGCTAACTTGTCTGGGAATGTGGACGCTTTTACGCCTATCCTTCAGTTGAAGAACGATGCTGGTTTTACTTGGGGGGCAAAACAGCTAGAAGCATTTAAAAAGATCAAGCAGTATTTAGTTACTCCACCAGTGTTAAAAGCGCCCAGGCAAGGAGAGCCTTTCAGGCTTTATATTGCAGCGGAAGAAGGAGTAATTGGTGCTGTTTTAACACAAGAAACTGAAGGAAAAGAACATGTTATTACATACTTGAGCCGGCGTTTATTGGATCCAGAAACAAGGTACACTTTTATTGAAAAATTATGCCTTTCGTTATATTATGCTTGCACAAAATTAAGACATTATTTGTTGTCTAGTGCTTGCATAGTTGCATGTCAAACCGATGTCATTAAATATATGTTGCACAGACCAATTCTGAGTGGTAGGATTGGTAAGTGGGCTTATGCTTTGATTGAATATGATTTGGCTTACGAAGCTTTGAAATCTATGAAGGGCCAAATTGTTGCTGATTTTATTGTTGAACATCGGATTGATGATAGGCATCATATTGATATTGACTTGGTGTCTTTAGTACCATGGAGATTATATTTTGATGGTTCAGTTTGTAACAATGGCCAAGGTGTTGGTGTTGTTTATATTTCTCCATATGGGGCTGTTTTTGAGGCCTCTTGTCGTTTAGAGTTCTTTTGCACAAATAATCAAGCCGAATATGAAGCTTTGATATTCGGGCTGCAGTTGTTACTTGCTATAGGTGCCACGCATATTGAGGTTTTCGGTGATTCGTTGCTAGTAGTGCGGCAAGTTTCCAAGGTTTTTCAATGTTTCGATGAGTCACTTAATGTTTATCTTGATAAATGTTTAGATATCATTGCTACCTTTGATTTCTTTAGTATTGCTCATATATCTAGACATGAAAATTGGAGAGCAAATGAGTTAGCACAACAAGCATCCGGCTACCATATTTTTCGTGGTATGTTCCACCTTTCTCACCAGCCAATGTCTTGTCTTGCTAACATAGGCGAGACCAAACCGCAACTCACCGATTCGTCCACTAATTTAAAATCTGATGCAAGTGAGGGTACGGATTGGAGAAAACCAATCATTAATTACTTGCAAAACCCTAGCAAGAGGGTAAATAGGACGGTTCGACGGATGGCTTTCAAATATGGTTTAATCGATAACAATCTTTATCGCCGTACCATTGATGGTATTCTTCTGAAGTGCTTGGATGAGGATCAAGCAAGAGTTGCTATGGGAGAGGTACATGAAGGTATATGCGGTACACATCAGTCGGCACACAAGATGAAGTGGTTGCTAAGACGTGCTGGTTTCTATTGGCCGACAATGATTAATGATTGCTTCAGATACTATAGAGGGTGTGCAGCATGCCAAAAGTTCGGTAACATTCAATTAGCTCCTGCTGCTATGTTGCACCCTATTATCAAACCGTGGCCGTTCAGAGGATGGGGATTAGACTTCATCGGGCAAATACATCCTCCGTCGTCGAAAGGACATCGGTTTGTGCTAGTTGCTACTGATTATTTCACTAAGTGGTCTGAAGCAGTACCTCTCAAGAACATGACACATGTGGAAGTGATTCAATTCATAACTGAGCATATTATTCACCGGTTCGGCATTCCTCAAACATTAACTTCAGATCAAGGTTCTTCTTTTATATCAACTCAAGTTCGAGATTTTGCTGAATTATATAAGATAAAGTTGCTCAATTCGTCTCCATATTATGCCCAAGCCAATGGACAAGCAGAGTCTACAAATAAAATATTGATGAAGCTCATCAAGAAAAAGATTGAAGATAATCCTAGAAGGTGGCATGAAGTGCTATCCGAGGCTCTTTGGGCGCATCGAATCTCAAGGCATGGAGCAACCAAAGTAACTCTGTACGAGCTTGTATATGGACAAGAGGCTGTTTTACCCGTGGAGGTAAATTTGGATGCCTTGAGATTAGCTAAGCAAAATGACTTATCGGCAGTGGATTATCATAATTTAATGATAGACAACATTGATGAAGTCATCAATAAGAGATTAGAAGCATTAAAAGCCATTGAGAAAGATAAGATACGGGTGGCAAAGGCGTATAACAGGAAAGTCAAGTTGAAGAGCTTTCAAGTTGGTGATCTAGTGTGGAAAGTGATTTTACCAATTGGCTCGAAAGATAATAAGTTCGGGAAGTGGTCTCCAAGTTGGGAAGGTCCTTTAAAGATTGCAAGAGTGGTTCCCGGTAACTCATATTTGGTCGAATCATTGCAAGGTACGTTGCTGCCCCGTGCTCTCAATGGGAGATACTTGAAGAAGTTTCATCCAAGTGTGTGGCAGGAAGCTTGAACATGTATGGCCGATACTTGTTTATCGCCCTTAGACTTTATAACATGGCCGATAATAACTTATCGCCCTTAGACATATAAACATGGCCAATGGATGTGTTGACATTGGCCTTGTTGGTCGAGCAAGTAATCCTTATTTTTTGGCACACAAGTGTTGCCAAAAAACAGGGGGGCATATGTTGATAATCAAATTTGGCTTGGAACCACAATCATCGTAAAACCAAAAGCAGGTTAACAAGGGAAGGTTGTGCCTATATCATGGTCGTGAGTAGTTACGACCACGGCAAAGCAAGTCGGAAGCCAGCTAGACCGGTTACGACCACGTTGGCCGTAGTCGCAGGCAGTTACGACCACGTTGGCGGCCGTTACGACCACGGCAAAGCAAGTCGGAAGCCAGCTGGACCGGTTACGACCACGTTGGTCGTAGTCGAAGGCAGTTACGACCACGTTGGCGGTCGTTACTACCACGGCAAAGTAAGTCGGGAGCCAGCTGGACCGGTTACGACCACGTTGGCCGTGGTCGAAGGCAGTTACGACCACGTTGGTGGTCACCGGGTAGTTTTACGACCACGTTGCAGCATTTACGACCATTTTATCACTAATCGGAAGCCAGCTGGACCGATTACGACCACGTTGGCCGTGGTCGAAGGCAGTTACGACCACGTTGGCGTGGTCAAAGGTGGCTCAACCATTTTTGGATATGATCGGACGCTGCTACGACCACGATTGGCCATGATCAGAAGCCTGGTTCTCAGTTGACGACATCAAGGTTGATAATCGGCAGTCGAACTTACGACCACGATGAGAAGTCGGTGGTTTACGACCACGTTATAACGAGAAGCGGTAGCAACTCCGACCACGTTGGAGGAAGTGAACGTGGTCGAAAAGGTGTTCGACTATAGAAAAATAGTGATCACCAGTGTCACTGCGTTCCTACGACCACGCAGCGATGCAGCGGAGCGGTCGTAAACTGCTACAGTAAGTTTACGACCACGAAGGAAAGTTGATCGGTAAAGCAATAGAAGGATCGGAACTGGTCGTAAGCATCCAGAACCGGTCATAAACAGTTCCAACCGGTAGTAAACGACTCTAACCAGTCGTAAATGGTCCTGGGAGGTCGTAAGAGATGCTGACCGGTCATCGTAAAGGGTTCGACCATGCAGAGAAGGCTACGACCACGGTGAAGGCGGTCGTAAGGAGCAGCGACCAAGTCGAGAAGACCAGTATGTGCCAGAAGCGATTCCGACCATGTTGAAGGAAGTGAGCATGGTCAAAGGGATGTTTTTGGAAGTAGTCATACGGCATCAAGAGCACTCGGGATCGGTCGTAAGCAGCGCTGACCGGTCATAAACGATCTTGGGAAGTCAGGAAACTTCACAACATTTGGTAGGGTAAAGAGCTTGCGTGCAAAGGAAGCAAATACTACATGCATGTATTGCATACAGATCAATTGTGCGTAAAAGAAGATCAATAGGAGCAGCATGCACGCACAGGCAGCAGTTTGGGAAGGATCAGGAAACGATCTTGAAACGATCTCTGCCGTGTCGCAAAATTGCAACCGAATAAACTAAGATAAGTTTTATTCGGTCTGGACTCTGATTCGATTCGAATACTGTTGTTTCCAAAAGAAGCTAGGACCAGCTTCCCCCTATATATATGTATGTAGGGGTCACGGCCGATTGACAACACACAATCGAAACTCATCTACTGTATTATTTTGCAATCTACTATTTTCCTCTGCCCTATTTTGCTTCTTGTTCTTCGTCGTCGTTTACTCCCTTGCGATAACGAATCACAAGGTCCTAGGGGCGGTCAGGCCGACCTAGGACAGCCCATCGCCGCCGCTCGCCCTGACGGGGTCCCTCCCGGGCGCGTGGGGTGTCGGGTCTCAAGAGCTCTCGTCGGCGTGTCCTGCGTATCGCGCTCCCGACAAGACTCCTCCGGCGACGTGTCCTGCGTATCGCGCTCGACGCCGGGGGCACACGGTGACGCGTTCGTGTGCGAACAACGGGGTCGCCCGATCTTCTCGACGTAGGATTGGAAACTCACATGCAGCCTCTCGAATCGTAGCGATCCTCTGTTGCCAATGCAAGAACGAACGCTCTTTAATTCGCAAGATCATACGCGTCGGACTTCACGACCACCAAGCAAAAGCTCTATCGCGCTTCTAATTCTCAGCGAAAAGGTTAAACAATCTCAATTTATAAAAACTCGCAAAATTTTCAATTGAATCGAATCGGATCACAAGATGCAAAAACATGCACAACTCCAACCCTTCATTATCTAGTCACATGCTGTTCTCGTCTCGTTTCTAGTCGCCCCCCTTTTCTGTGTCTCTCCTCACGTATTTTATACTAGCCTCGTAGGCGCGGCGCCACGCCGCGCCAGCCACCGTGTGTACCGAAGTAAAAGAGACGATAATTCGTGAGGAGTTTTATAAAAAAATCGAGGGTACATGTGTATTTTCGCAAAAGGTAAAGGTTTTTTCCGTAAAAAATCGAGGACATGTACGTAAATAAATAGACTTGTACGTAAATAAACGAGGACCCGTACGTAATTTAGGAAAACACGGGGCGCTATCCTGCAAAGTGGAGGGGTAAAAAACTGGCAGGGACCTTTTATAAAAAAAATCGAGGGTACATGTGTATTTTCGCAAAAGTTAAAGGTTTTTTCCGTAAAAAATCGAGGATCTGTACGTAAATAAACGGACTTGTACGTAAATAAAACGAGGGCCCGTACGTAATTTAGGAAAACGAGGGGCGCTATCCTGCAAAGTGAAGGGGTAAAAAAACTGGCAGGGACCTTTTCGCTAGAAAAAAGACCTTTACGTAATTTCTGAAAAATACAGGGAAAATGGCTCTCCCGACCGTACGCAAATTTTCTCCGCCATGCGCCGGCTGAGGGAGCGCTGGGGGCGACGTGGCCGCTCTCGCAGGCCGGGAATCCCCCCGGCTTTGTATAGGTTGTGATATGGCGGCTGCACATATCGGGCATCCATCCACACATACGCGCATGAGTTACTGGGCATGGGCCTGGCCCTTTTTTTTGTTTCCTTGCGCATGGGTACACATATGTATTAATCCCATATGTGAACAGTAGTTCGTTTCTTCTAATAGACAGCACAATAAGTATCCCTTCCTCATGTGGCACCAATTTAATTATTATTCTGAGTGGCATCCTGAAATTACGCAAAATATTCTTGTGAGGTAGTGAACATGTCTCATATAAATTAAAATTAAATTCACCTCGGAACGAGTTCACCTGACAATATTTAATACAGCTCAATAATTCTTTCCAGTTAAATAATAAATTTAACTGAAAAGCATAAGACATGTGTGTATCCGCGTCATCCTCCCATTCTTCAAGAAAAGCCGTCCTCGGCTTTTGATAACCTGAAATTGTACTAACACAAAAAAATACAACGTGTATGCATGATATACATATTTATCGTCAACAATTCTCCTGTTTAGCACATCATGAACATCTGAAAGCGTGGTAAACAAAAAGAACACATATGTATGGTATATGTATGAATCAATTATTGTGTCATTCTCATTATTTTGTACAAAGCATTTTGCACAACAGTAGCCATAAGATGTATACATTGCAATATTATCATTCACAATATTCTCCCTCATGAGAAAAAGTCATCCTCAACTTTTCTAAGGATACAGACAAGATATCAAAAGGCAAAAGCCGATCAAGTTGTTCAAATATGGGGGAGAAAATCTTTAGTGCCTTCTATGCTTCAACTGCGCTATTCTGATTAATTGTACATAATCGTACATCAAAGGATGAACAAGTAGGTTTATAAAATCTTTCTAAACATGGAGCACTATTGTCAAAGCTTATCTCATTGTGATCATGATATGGAATAAAAAATTATTTATCCAAAATATGCAATTTCAATTCAACAAGCTTATCACATGTAATGCATATTCGATAAACATAAAACTGCTCTAAACTCATCAAAAGTAACACTTCTGCTAATAACCACTTTCTAGTTTCAGGATTCCATAATTTATATCCTTTCACACTAGTTTTATAACCAAGGAAAATGCACTTAACTGCTCTAGACTCTAATTTACCATTGTTAACATGAGCATAAGCAGGACAGCCAAATATTCTTAAGTTTGAATAATCTGCTGGAGAGCCAGACCATACCTCAATTGGAATCTTTTTATCAATAGCCAAATGTGGTGACCGATTAATCAAATAACAAGCAGTGAAAGCAGCTTCTGCCCAATAACTCTTAGATAATTCAGAGTTTGATAATATACAACGTACCTTCTCCATGATGGTTCTGTTCATGCATTCGACTACACCGTTTTGTTGAGGAGAGCTTGGGACGATATAATGTCTCACAATACATTCTGACTTGCATAAAGCTTCAAATTCTCCAGAACAGAACTCCAAGCCATTATCGGAACACAGCTTCTTGACATGCTGGCCAGTTTGTCTTTCAATCATAATTTTTCACTCCTTGAATGTATTGAATACATCCAATTTGTGCTTGATGAAATATACCTAAATTTTTCTTGAGTAATCATCAATAATGGTCAACATGTAGCTTACACCTCCAAGTGACAGAACGCGGGATTCTCCCCATAAATCAGAGTGAACACAGTCCAATATGCCTTTTGTAGAGTGAGTCACAGTACTGAATTTCACCCTCTTTTGCTTGCCAGAGACACAATGTTCACAAAACATCAACTTGTCGATGTTTTGACCATTAAGAAATCCTCTTTTGAATAACTCCATCATTTCAGCTTCACTCATATGCTCCAGACGCATATGCCAAAGATTAGTAGCATCAGAATCAGATGATTTATTTGAGGCAACAGTAGCATTATCTGAAATTGTAGTATCTCGTAGATGATATAAGTTGGAAGCCTTCGTATCACCTTCCATCACAACAAGAGAACCTTTGGTGACTTTCAGAACTCTATCTCCACCTGCATACTTGTACCCTTTGGCATCAAGAGTACTCAATGAGATAAGATTTCTCTTTAAATTCAAAATATGATGAACATCTGATAACATTCTGATGGTACCATCAAACATCTTGATCTAGATAGAACCAATGCCTGCAACACGGATCCACTTGGCATAGCTTCATATGTAACGAACCACTCGCGGTTCGGGCTCATGTCGAAAGTACAGGTCGAATCAAGAATCCATTCATCACTGGTTTTGGAATCACCGACAAAGGCAACGAGAACATCTCCCTGAGAACCTTCTTTGGTGACAATGGTGGCTCTAGGTTCATCATCTTGTTGATCCTTCTTGAAATTGTTATTCCTCTTCTCCTTGTTCTGCAACTTCTAATACTCAGATATGTCATGACCATCCTTCTTGCAATACCTGCATGACTTTTTGTTCCTGGATTAATATTTGCCTCTGTATCTGCTTTTGCTTCTACCTTTTGAATTGTCGTTTGAGCCCTTTTCGTATTGCCTGTTGCGGACAGACAAACATTTTGCATGCATATTTGAATTTTCACCCGGAACCATATGTTTCATCTTTTTTTAGCATACAGAGCTTTATAAACCCCACTAAGAGTAAGAATATCTCGGCTATATAGAATAGTATCTCTAAAAATAGAGTACAAACTAGGCAGAGAGTATAGAAAAATAAGACCCAAATTTTCATCATTATACTTTACCTCCATAGCTTCAAGGTCTGCAATAATTTCCTTGAAAACTGTCAGGTGGTTCAACAATGAGACACCCTCTACTATCTTGTGGGAATAAAGTTTCTACTTCAGATGCATCTTGCTAGTTAGATCCTTAGTCATGCAAATCTGCTCCAGCTTCAGCCATAATGCGACGGCAGATATCTCCTTCATAACCTCCTGTAAAATATTATTTGATAGATGAAGATGGATTTGAAATAAGGCCTTACGATCTTTTCATTGCTTCTCATCAGCAGACAATGTGGCTGTCATCTTGTTGATCCCTAGAAGTACATCATCCAAATCAAGCTGTGATAAAATAGCTCGCATTTTGACTTACCATAGAGAAAACCTCGTGTCGTGATCCAATAGCGGAAGATCATACTCCAGAGTTGCCATGCGGAAGAAAACTAAATTTTGCTGGTACGAATTTATATGTACCTATCAAAATTCTTGTAATCTCAAAATTCTGGTACACTTATTGGGTGCACCTAGCAAAACCCGCCAAAAAACACACCAAAATCATGCAAACTGACAGCTTCTTCTCTCCGTTGTGTGTGCTATTTTTTTCTTTCTTTGGCCTCAGATTGCATGCCAACCTTTTCTTCTCTCCGTTGCTGGTTTGTTGTCCACTGGTTTTGACGCCGCTTTTGCTTTGCTTCTGATCTTGACTTGGCGTTGTTGCCTGTGATCGTTCTTTTCTGCTGCACACGCACGGATCGGGGAAGAGCTCGTCGCACACGAACCGAGGACCAGAGTCACAGCATGCCGTCGCTTGCTTTTCTTCTTACACGGCGCTCCTTCTGTCACTTGTACGTGGACCGATACTTAGGTCAGTCTCAGTGGAGGTTTCATATCCCAATTTCCAACACATCCATATTTTGGAAACAGTGTAGAAGAGTTTCATCCCCATGAAACTCTCTCTACTCCCATGAAACTTTTATCATCTCTCTCTTCATCAATACAGTGTCATGTCAGCGTATTTAATGCCCATGAAACTCTATGAAACCCCCACTGAGACTGGTCTTATGCTCTTTTTTCGACCAAGACAACGAAGAACGGGGGGCGCTGGCTTCTTATGATATGCGGGACTACTGCTCCGACTCGAGGCGAAGAAAACTCCAGGTTCCGCTGAGAATACATCGAGACGGAGTTTTTTTCGAAACTTTTGTGCTCTGATACCATTTATTGTAAATAATGCATAGAAAAAATATAGGCAAGAGACACGAATTTTTACGTTGAAAACCCTTACGGAAAAAAACCACAGACGCTCAAAGGCAAATCACTATAATGATGAGAGTTTACAATGGAGTGCTTGCTCTTTTTATGTGCTACTGAGGTGTATATATATAGTGTGAGAGAAAAGAGTCCCACACAAAGAGAAAAATCGAATCAGAGTCGATTGCTACAGATTGACACCACGTCTGATACAACTTGTACATACACCTGCTATGTCACGTCTGGCATGAGATGATGAAGTATTCTACATAGACACTGTATCAATTTTAACATTCAGAAAGTAATCGCGACGAGCTGCAAACTCTCCAAGGTACAAATGCTAAATTGATAATCTGAAAACAACTCAAAAATACATATCTGCTCTATATGTGCAATGCTACTACACGATAGACTCAGTTGGGACGAGCAAAAGGCGAGGATGAGAGGAACTAAAAATTCCAATCAAGTGGCAGATGATCCAAGGTTTCTTCTTTTTGAATTTTTAAAAACTACTGTTTAATTTTTTTTTATGATAACTAGCTTTTAAACGAAATATCTTTTTTAATATATAGTTCATAAATTAATTATAATATATAATATAATAAATTTATTTATATCAATTAAAACTAAAACTATATATAAGACTCTGTTACTCTGTATTCTCGCTAAAAACTCAAAGCCCTAAGCCGAAGTCAAACACGAATCTCCTCTTAACATATACCAGAGCTGAAAAAAGGGAGCAATTTTCCTCCAAGAAAACAGAAGAAAGCTTAATCGAGCTCTGAAGAAAGCTTAATCGAGCTCTGCTTCTTGTGTTGCCCAGTTGGTACCTCTGTTTCTTGCCCTATGGTGCCCATGGCTTTCTTGGAAGCACGGCCGCCGTGGCGTCCCCGGCTTCAGTCTCCACCTCGGCCCCGACGAGCTCCATCTGGTCCTCGAGGTACTTGTGCAGCAGCGCCACCCGGTGGGTCCCCGCGCCCTCCGCCTCCCCCTCCAGCGGTGGTGAGCAGCTACCCCTCATCATCCTCCTCCTCCGGCGGCGGAAGAACCGGACGACGGCAACGGAGAAGCAGAGCAGCGGCAGCCAGAGGAGCACCAGCGGCACGACGACCGGGAGCAGGCAGAGCGCCACGGCCGCGGCGCCGGCCGACCGCCACGCCGCCGCGCTGCTGCGGGAGCACCCCATGCATCTAGAGGCAGAGGACGACTAGCACGACGACGGCTCTTGGGGAGCCGGCGAGGCTGCTGCCATGGATGGATGATTGGATTTGGATGGGTTGGCTGCCTTCCTTCACGACCATGGCTTCTTGGCTGCCCTGCTTCGTTAAAAGGAAGCCTTTTTTATTTTATTTTATTTTTATCCGGTGCTTGTGTGTAAAGCTTCCCCTGCCTCTAGTTTTATGCCCCCTGATATTTTCTTGCTTCTTTTTAGTTTTGTATGCCTCGTTTTTCTAGATATTTTCTTGCTTCTTTTCAGTTTTGTATGCCTCGTTTTTCTAGTTTCTTTTTTATTGTGATTATATATTTAAAGAACACCAATTAAGTGAGACAAATTGGTCCAGGAAAGGATAATATATCTTGTGTGCTTGACACAAACCACAAACCTTGTCTGCAACTTGTGACCTCTCATACGACAATATAAATTATACCTGGTCGACTTGATTGGATCTTTTTTGTTAGTGGCATGAGATTTAATGGTAGTTTATGAACAAATGTGCACCGCACAATTGGAGAGATTCCAAGTGTACCAGCACAACAGGAAATGTATAGTTATCAAATCATTTTCTTTTATTTTTTGTTCTGTTTGCTTGTGTGATCCAGTAATTCGTCTCTCCGCGTATGTGCTAGTTGGACTAGGATAGATGGCAATGGTTAGGATTATGATAAGAGGTGCATGAATAGAACATGGGTAGTACGTGATTGAAACCATTTCCTTTCCTTTTTCTTTTGCCAGGTCGATGCTCCTGGGATTTGACTTTTATTATCGGATATGTTCTTTTTTATTGCGGCTAATGTTTTTACCTCTAAAGTGAACGTTTGTGCGAACGAATCATGTACCGATAAACTGCTTTGAAAAGGTTGGCCTGATGAGCCGCTTCGAAAAAGTGACCAAAAAATCGTCCTGTTTATTTATTCAGAGAAAGTCATAAGCTAAAAAGAATAAGCAGAATCTTCTTCAACTTTAACCATCTTTGCAGGTAACCCGACGAACACAGCACAGCCCATGCACGACATAACATGACACGTGGCAGGCTAGGCCTGATAATCGAGCATGCCGGGCGGCATAGCACGACATGCTCCAATGGACCGTGCTCAAGCTGGCACGCCCCGAAAAGCCTGATGAAACCAAGGTCGGTTCCTCATGGATGACATGCTCGACCGAGGCCTTGCGATCGTCGCCACCAGTTTTCCCAACCTCCATCGCCTCTCAACCATAGCCATGTTTGAGTCCGTTGGGCTTGTGGATATCGTCGATGACTGTGCAACGTTGCAAGAGCTTGAGCTCCACAGGTGCATCGTGCACAGGCCTCGCCCTCTAACTGGTCTCTACCTTTGCGCACCTCTAGATCCTCCACATCGTTGCCACGTCGTCGCTGCTCTACGACACCAGTGAAGACAGACGGGTCACCGACATCGGCCTTACCATCCTCGCCTACGACTGCAAGTGGTTGGTGAAGTTGGAGCTTGTGGGTTGCGACGTGCGATGGTGGCTACGACAACATCGTTGTTTGTGGGGTGGTGCTGCACGATGCTCAAGGAGCTCACCATCATCAACCACAGGATGGACGATAGGTGGCTTGCTGCGCTTGCTTTCTATGGCAACCTCAAGACCCTGCGACTTAAGGGATGTGGCAGGATCGACAATATCATGGGCCCACATAACATCTTGGTGCTTACCTCATCTTCGAGAGCCTGCAACTACAAAGGTACCAACTACGTGACCATCGTGCCATCCATGCTCTCTTCTTGGTTCATGAAGGTGCCCATGAGTTGCTGGTCCAGAATTGCTGGGACTTTAAAGGCGACATATTTGGCCTATATAGGTATTGTGACCACTAATATCACTCCTTAAATATACTAGCACTAGTTTCTTGATAGGCTGCCATTCGTCCAACAGGGCTGGGCCTAGACCGGTAAAGCATGGCAACAGCCCATCTTGCCCTAGACCACGTCAGAGACAAATCGTGCCTGCATGACGCGGCACAGCTAGACATAGCCCAAAGCCTACTGGGCTTGTGCCAACTCCCATATCTATTCGCAGGCAAGCGCGAGGTAGACTCATGGCCAGGATTGATGGGTCCACGCAGATGCTGCAGGTAGGGTCCACACCACGTGAGCTTAAGGGCATATAGGTGGGCCCCACCACCCGCACGAAATGACACAATCCGACTAGGCATGACGTACCAGTACCATGACGTTTACTCCTACTCTACGACAATATAGACGGGCTGCAATACGTGGCACCGAAAGCATCTCCTGACCTCTCGATCAAAATTCAACGCTCTGGGTTGATTGCTATTCGATCGCTACGTCCCTAGTGCCACGCAACTTGAAATAGTGCTACAGTTTTCGCAGATGCAGGTGTGGCCTTTGATTGTTTATCCAACGCTTGTGAGAGAAATGCACGGTGTAGCATGGTAACAGGGGCGGTCCCTCAGGAGCTCATGGGTGTTCAGTAGAATACCTATTATTTAAAAAACTACAATATATACTAGATATATTACAAATATAGCGACATGCCCGGTGCTGAGCCCAACCATGGCCGCGAGGATGAGGAGGGCAGTGACCCGTTGACTGGAGCCGAATAGAGTGCACCCTCGGCCACCCGCAAGGTTAAACGGCTTCATGTGCCTGCTTCTCTAAAAGGGAAGAAACCCAAGAAGAGCTATCGAGATGTGTAGCTCGAGAGATTTGTTGACCTCTATGAGTAGTCCAGAGGTCGTCATAGCTCCACCCTTTCAGCAACCTCGTGGCCTTGTGCACGGAGAAGGACGAAATGGTTGAGCTGATGGAGCTGGTCATTACCAGTGGGTCCCTGGAGGACAGTGATGAGTACTACTACGCGATTCAACTTTTCATGCACGCCTGGTATCGTCATATGTTCACCAACTTCAAGACCCTGGGGGCAATTGGCCTGGATCAAGCAGAAACAGGAAGAGCACAAAATGATAAAACCCACGTGCACGTTTTTTCATATTACTATCATATTGCAAGTTCATTTACCGCCATCCTTGTCATTCCTATTACATCATGTGCTTGTTCGTTTACTCGAGTTTAAACTTCATTGTGTCTTGTCAGTTCTCTGTGAGTCCGGTTAGAAACTGATTTGTGATCGATCAGTGTGACATTAATCTGAGTTTACTTGTGGATGTTTAGTAGAATGCCATTGCATTTGCATTCATGTGGCATTTTGTGATTTGTGCAATAGGGAAGAAACAAAGAGGTAGGTTCAGGGCAAATGCTAATAACCTGAGCTTGCTTTTGCATGTGTAGTTGAGTTGCTACTATGTTGTCTACTAGCATGTGTCCCATGATCTTCTTCCCATAGTTTGCAATGTTATTTCATAAGAGCAAAAGCCCGTGTTCTCACAACAAGCTGAACTGCTTGCAGATGTTATCATCAAGCGAGACATGTTTTGCAAGCTCCTCTGTTGGATTGTCCGAGCAAGCCATGTTTTTTCTGTGATGGGATGACAATGGGGAGTCCTCCTCCCTCAGGCCACGACTGGTGCCTAATAAAACCAGTCTAGAGTGGGTTGAGGAGTAGCTCTGCAACCCACAATCATGCAAAGACATGTTTCAGATGAGGTCAGTATTTAAGAAATTGCACAAAACACTTATGCGGGGCTACGATCTTCAATCCACTCATCAAATGACCTCTAAAGAGGTGTTTGGACTATTCCTATGGACGTGTGGTGCCCCTCATTCAAAGAGGTGTTTGGACTCTAAAGAGGTGTTTGGACTATTCCTATGGACGTGTGGTGCCCCTCATTCAAATAGGTAGGCACAGAATAGATTTGAGTATTCTGCGGGTCATGTGAGCGACACATTCAACAGGGTATTGAATGTCATTTGCAATATGGCCAGTGATATTGTACGTCCCATGGATTCACAATTCCGTACTGTCCACAAGAGGTTGAAGGAGACGTGTTTTGACCCGCATTCAAGAACTGCATTGGGGCGATTGATGGGACGCATGTGGCAGTATCGGTCCTGGGATGTGTAGCATCGAGGCACTCAACCGACATGGATACACGAGTCAGAACGTACTCGTGGTGTGTGACTTTAATGGGCGATTCATGTTCATGTGTGCTGGATGGGGTGGAGCTACACGCAATGCGTTGGTCCTCTAGGATTGCATGGTAACCTACACGAACTGCTTCCCACACCCACCGGTTGGTACGAATGCGATGTGTTCTTACGTAAACATATCCATGCACACTCGGGTGCGGAGACTAACTCAGCCTCCAATTGTATTTTATGGCAGGAAAGTACTACTTGATGAATTCCAGCTACGCCAACAAGGAGGGGTTTCTGGCTCCATACAAGAATCAATGGTACCATGTGCCGGAGTTCGCACGCGATGAATGGCCCGTTGGGATGAAAGAAACCTTTAACTACCACTACTCTCTTCGGAATGTCATCAAACGCACATTTGGCGTTTGGAAGAACAAGTGGCGCATCCTGTTGAGCATGCCGAGCTACAATGTTGAGACATAGAAAAAAGTTATAGCGGAGACAATGGCATTGCATAACTTCATCACCGACTCAGCAATACCTGATGATGATTCCTTGGACATGGATGATGACGAGGGCTACGTGATAGGCAAGGGCGGGGACACGGAGTCTCCATCTAGCACTGCTGGCAGGTCTGGCAGACCCATGGACGTGCTCCGAAATAACATAGCACACGCTTTGGTAGGATGAGTTCCGATTTTACATGTTGTACCTTACTTTGTTGTAATCTTCTAGTTAGTGCATTCGTATGTTGAACCTTGCTATGTTGTAATCTTCTAGTCAGTGCATTCGAATGTAGTATCGCACAATGTTTTTTATTATGCACGATTTCGTAAGTCATTTGCACACAACTACTATCATCCACTACTATCAGCCACTATTATTCATCGATCACAGTCAATATAAACACATCAGTTTCTACCAATCATTTCTATCAGCCGCTATTATTCATCAGCCACAACTATTCATTAACCGCAGCTAAAAGCTATAAAAAAAAGCCTATATGCCCATAGATTGCTATTCAGCTCACAATAGTTTGTACAACGAGCTCTGTGGAACATGACATGATCGCAAGTACAATCTGAACTCTGAACTGAATTAAGGTCAAGTTTACTAAATCAGCACTAGTATACAGTACAACGACGCAGGCATGCACGCGATTCCATTTCCATCTATGATCTATCTACGTACAATTCCAGGATCGTGACCGAAGGAAGGAAAGGAAGAAGAAGATGAGAAAATGTTGTTCGATGTCATGTTTGTTACAGCACATCGTCGGTGTTCAATGAGAAATCGGGCTCGTCGGGCTTGGCCAGCTTGGGGAACTTAATGGTGGAGACGTCGTCGATCCTCTGCTGCGCGACCTTCTGGTGCGCGCCTCTCTTGGTATTCTTGGCGAACTTGGACGCCAGGAACGTCACGCCGAGGTGCATGTTGCTCCCTCCGTCGCCTTCCGCCGCCGCGCCGGCGCCGTCCTTGTGCTCGCCGAGCAGCGGCGCGCTGTCGTTGTCGGCGGCGGCCCCGTACTCGTCGTCGTCGTCGGCGCCGCCCTGGCCCTGGTAGTAGAGGCCCTCCTGCTTCATGAGCTCCTTGGCGAGCTTCCTCTTCTTGTACCGCCTCCACGCGCCCTGGATGAAGCACGCGCCCCAGCTGCGCCACTGGTGCGAGTAGTACCGGAACGCGTGCTGCAGCCGCTTGCTGTGCAGCCGCTTGAACTGGTTGGCCACGTACTTGAGGTCCTCGGCGCGCAGCGCGAACGCCTCCACCTCCGTCAGCGACCGCACCGTCCGTGTCGACTGCGGGAAGTTGAGGCTCGGGTTGGGCATCAGCGCCCACGTCAGGAGCTCCTCGCCGCAGAAGTCGCCCGGCCTGAGCGTGATCGAGCTGAAGAAGTTGGTCCGGCCACCGTCCGTGGTCGAGCTCTCGAGCTCGCCGCGGATGATGAAGAGCATCTCGTTGACAGGGTCCCCTTCCCGCACGATGTGCGCGTCCTTGGTGCTCAGGGACGACACCAGGCGCTCGCATATCGCGTCGAGGAGCTGCTCGTCCATCTGCGAGAAGAATGGTACCTGCAAAGGGTGTTTTGAGTAGCCGTCAGTGTCAGCTTGTGGTGTGAGGCAGCTGAGCTGAGACAGGTGGGAGATGGCACACACTCGTCGGACGAGGGCGAGGCAGAGGTGGCGCTGGATTTCACGACGGAGATCCAGTGGCAGCGACTGAAGGATGGATTCCTCGTCGACGCCCCTGGTGGCGAGCCATTTGTATTGGAAAAACCTTCGCACACGCTCCTGAAGCTCTAGGGGCAGCTGACGGTGCCTCATCCACTCCTCGATGTCCCGACGCTTCACCCGCCACTCCTCCAGCCTTACTGTCATCGACTGCAAGTATGTCTGGATGCAAGGTGGAAGGGGCTTAATTAGTAGTGAGGAAAATGGCTCAAGATGATGTCCTGCAAATGGACCAGACACTGCCATGCCGAACCCCTGATTTCAGCTGAAAGTAAAACCATTTGCACCCAAAATGCAGAACTTGAGGCAACTATAGGACCAAAAGCATGAACAGCCAAAAATGCAATTCCAACATCATATTGAAAGACTACTGGTAAGTGGTAACATGATAAAACGAAACAAATTAAATGTACAACATAATAGTAAAATAGTATGTCTGACAAAATAAGCAGTTTAGCGTGTTGCCTGGACATGAAAGTATTTTTTTTTTGAACGGGCAGGAGCACTACCTTATATTGTGAAGCCGAGAAGAAGGTTATATACAGGCTGGGGGTAACCGGCCTAGAGAAGGCCGTACCCAGATAGAAAAATTAAGGTGCTACAAGTAAAGGTAAGAGCTCCTCTAGTCTCTTTGCCCTAGGTAGGAGCCAGGAATGAGACTCTTCCTTTATTTTGGCTAGCAATGAAGTGGGAGAGGACATTACAGAACGAAAAATACGAGTTCCGTTCTTTCCATATTTCCCAAGTAACAAGCATCATTAGCGAGGCTAGAGGTTTGTGGGGCATGTCTAGCTTCATGATGATGGATTCCCACCAGTGGCGAATGGAACCGTCGGATTGCCAAGCAGTTGGGTCCAAGGAGTCCGATGTAATCCATTGGGCGACAGGGGTCCATATTCGTTTTGAGTAGCGGCATTCAGCAAAAAGGTGGATGGCTATTTCTAGGGAGTTGATGTTGAGGTTGATGGTTGCTTGGAGGTGAGACGCTTGACAACTCAGCTGCAGCGGAGGTTGAACTCGGAGGGGTGGTTGGACTTCAATACGGGCGCCCTCGGTAGAGGATTTGGGGTTCCCGAGGATGGCCAATCAAGGTCTCTTGAGGCGGGGCGGGGACTGAGGGAGCTAGAGTCTTTGAGCCCGAGTGGAGAAGCAGCAGAGCTAAGGAACTGGTGCTGGCCAATCCAGGGGAGCGACAGCCTGCTTGGGACTGGCGGCATGGAAGTCGGTGGAAGAGGCGGTGGGGGAGAGGCAAAACTCCAGGGTGGTCTTCCCCCGGTGAAGAGGGGAGGGGAATGGCCATAGGGAAGGCCGGGAAGGATAGATCTAAGAGATCTGCGCTCGCCGGCGGGGCGATGAAAAAAGGAGGCCAAGGAGGCTAGATCTGGGAGATCTAGCGACCTAGGGGGGTTGGGGTGGTCACTGAGGCTGGGGCGGCTGGCGGTGGAGGTGAGGTGGGGCTTGGGCGAAAAGGCTAAAAGAGGAGGTGGGTGCCGTAGCCGGAGTGGCCGGCGGCGGGCCGAGGGAGGAGCACCCTGCAGGTCGCGAGAGCATTAGAGGAGGCTAGGAGTGAGATAAAGTATAAATTTTAGTTCTACAAAATTAACCATCTTAAGGTTCCGCTCATTTGGACTAAAAAAGTGGCTTATGGCTGAAACTTCATTGTATTTGGCTGAAATTGCACTATAGTTAAGATGACTTATTTGGCATAATTAAATTTAAAAAAAATTAAAAATAGAAAAAAACAGATAGCCCATCACAGACAATGCAAATGAATTCGGAGAAAAAGAACCCGCAAAAAGCTCAAAAAAACCAGAAAAGACGAAATTTAAGAATAGTAAAAAATAAGTCAGAAAGTCATAAGTTCAAGCCGAAATGAGCGGGGCCTCAAAGTTGTATCTTGCACCTTAAGAATGCCAATTCTGTACGATATCCAAGGGCAAATGCTTCAATTTTATATCATGCGAATGTTATACAAGGCTTTAAAAGATTACTACATTAGAACCATATGTTCTTCAGTCTGATGCATTATAGTAGTTTCCTGTGCATGATATCATCAGGGGTATTATTTCTTCAAAGGTATAAACTATATGTTCTTGCTATGGCCTATGGGTGATGACAGACTCGCTGTTGAAGAAACGATTGCAGAATAAATTTAATACTTTAAATGTGAGAGCCAAACATAGGCATACATTTTAAGGAGAATAAATACCTGCATGTTTCCAATGAGATGTGAAAAGAAGACAAGGCCCATAATACATATCAGAATGCAGAATATGGTTTCCCCCCTGTAGGTGCTGTTCTCTAAGTTCTGTCCATAGGAACTAATTTGCAGAAAATAAAAGGAAAAACGGTTATTCTTGTATCGCATATATTCTGAAGTGAGAATTCAGATATCAGAAACTCCATCTTTATACCTCAAGTTCCGAAAACCCCACCAGAGGCAGTACAGATACTTATCAGAGAATGTCGCCTTCAAAACATGCAGATTCAGTGCATCAACAAATAATCCATAATTATATGTGGCGTCGGGAAGTTTGC
Source organism: Dendrocalamus latiflorus (assembly GCA_017311315.1). Taxonomy (NCBI): domain Eukaryota; kingdom Viridiplantae; phylum Streptophyta; class Magnoliopsida; order Poales; family Poaceae; genus Dendrocalamus; species Dendrocalamus latiflorus. The sequence goes on along the minus strand of CM029641.1, from coordinate 3,232,002 downwards.
ACTGTTTATCAATGTTACTACGTGAATGCCAATCCATACGTATAGGATCTTTAATGGTTTTGCAGTCCAAATAGCTCATAAAACATTTAGGTATCTTTGCGTCAGTGCCATTTTCCTTTGTGCACACGTCCACCCAACAGGTGTACTGCCGCTCAATGGACAACAGATACCACAGAGCTCCAAGAACCTGCATACAGCATGCATCATTCTAGGAAAAGTCCAGTAAACAGAATGTAAATTTGAAATCTTCAAACTCTAGTCGCAACAATTCAGATGATTGAACATTTTGAATAGAGCATTACTGAATAAGTAGATAATGGAATTGAAGTAATAGTAGAAATTTGCATTCCTTTGTTGAAAACTAAAGGAAAAAAGACGACATACATGGCTTGCCAATGTGTAAAGAAGCAGGTTGTAAGCAGCCCCTGCCCAGGCAGTTCTTGCGACTACTCCACTGGCCTTTACAATCTTAGAGTTCAAGGATATGATAAGAAACACTCTTGGTATATACTGGATCAACACAATCATTGAGAGTGTGTTGTTGGTGTGATTGGCTGAGTTGCTCACAGCCGGTATAACAAACCAGATAATCACCTGCAGGAATCAGGGTAACAAAATAAGAACACATCAATCTAGTTTGTTCAATTCTGAAACAAATCCTGGTTATATAAGCTGAATTCTGTAATACGACATTTAAGCTCAAGCATTGATCAGGGAATTAAGCTGTATTAATATCTGAAAACTCGCTCACCGATGCAGCATCCGATACACCCATTTAATAAAGGGAGACTGACAAGAGGAACACACTATTGTTGCACGGTATAACTTATGCCTCCTGTTTTCATACACAGAACGCCATTTGGGATAGGTTTTGATGCTAGAATACTAGAAATCGCAATGTGCCACGCACAAGGAACACAAGATTGCTGAACACATCAAAATCTTGAACAGTCTGACACTTCAGAGACAAGTAATTTGACACATGCAAGGAACAACATGCATCACCACAATCAAGATTATCAAACATGAAATGCCTCCCTGTTAATCATAGGGAGCCCCCCTGGGCCTAAAGGTTTCATATATAGGGCCTATATATTTATGAAGAAATGGTGGCCAAGAAACGTAGCATGTGAGTGAGTGATTAATTACATGTACCATGGATGGATGAGAAAGAGAGGGAGGTTTGCCTGCGGGATTGGGAGCATGGCGGCGAGGTCGATGATGAAGTCGTTCTTGAGGTAGCGGATGGCGATCTGGTCGGGGTCCCTGACGAGCTCGCCGCGCCCGAACACCCGCGAGCTTGGCGCGACGAACGCGGTGCGGAACTTGAGGATCATGTGCGCGAGGTAGAAGAGGTCGGCGATGGTGCGTACGGCGGTGACGGCTACGCCGATGCCCATGTCGATCTTGACGCAGGAGTCGCCGGCGGTGTAGAGGAGGTAGAAGTACATGGGGTCGACGAAGAGGCCGACCATGCAGGTGACGAGGAAGAGGCGGTTCCAGCGGAGGACGACGTCGTCGCCGGGGTCGAGGATGCGGCGGGGCGTCCACGGGCGGCGGCGCGGGGGCAGGGCGGAGGCGGCGCCGGGGCCGGGGTGGAAGAAGGGTAGCGGCGGGCGGCGGAAGGGCGGGAGGACGTGGCGGTGGAGGAAGCCGGCCATGGGCACGGGGCGGAGGTGGCGCGCGGGTGGGGCGGTGCGTGTTGGGAGGCGGGCGAGGTGGTGCGGGTTGGGAAGCCGGTGCGCGGCGTGGCCGCGCGTTGCGGGGGAGGGGCCATTGGCGCGCGCTCAATTTGCATTCGGGTGTTTCGTCGAACACATGGTGTGCCCGCCCGTGCATGGCAGAGAGAGCGCGCGCGCATGGTGTTGCGATTGACAGACACGTGGGCCCCAGAAGGCGTGACGTCACCGTATGCCGCGGTCTTCGTGTTCGGTGGGCCCAGGGCCGGGCCTGACAATGAAAAGACGGCCACCTTAATTAAGGCATGTATGTTGGGCCCAGGGGCAGCCCATGTATGCCGCCTGTCGCCCATACAAAGCACCCAAAGCAATGTCCGACGAGCAATTGATACACAGTAGCCAAAGCGGAGTGTTTACATTGTATTCTAATTCTGATTTTTGTTTAAAGAAATTAAAAAAGTTAATATAAATATTTAACTTTTTAAAGCGGTTTTCTCACTCTTCTCACTACCGTCTCGCTAGAGATAAAGAAGAAAGTCACAAATATATCACGCATCTCACTCCTCTCGCTCTTGTCTCGCGCATACATATCTTACTATCTTTCGCTACCGCTCATACCATCCTTCCAAAAGTTACTACTATTTATTTTCAATTAAAAACTTTCAAATACAACTAAAAACTATCAGCTGCAGGCTCTATTTATATTGGCTTCTGCTTCTGACTTCTTTTTAGAGAAACCAAAAGCTAATATAAATACCAGCTTCTTAAAACGGCTTCTTCACTCCCACTCCTATCTTTATGCACGTTTAAGATCTAAAGTTGAAAAAAATGGGCTTAAATGATATTTTTAGACCCAACTCTGCCAAAGGAGGCCTAAACTAAACAACTATGGTGGTGATCGGTTCGGCTGAAAAGCTCGTGGCTTATGGCTGAAAATACTGTAGCTAACTGAAAAAGGCACTGTAGCTGACAGAGGCTTATTTAGCATAATTAAATTTAAAAAAATTTAAAAATAAAAAAATATGTTAGCCCATTACGTATAATACAAACAAATACAGGAAAAAAAGAACCGGCAAAAAAGCTCAACAAAAAGCCAAAAGTTTATAAAAAGACGAAATTTATGAATAGTAAAAAATAAGCCAGAAGCCGAAGCCAAGTTAATCAGGGTAGTTCATTGTGAGTTGTGATGGATTACAGAGTAGAGCGTGCAGGAGGAAACAATGATGCGTCTTGGAAACCATGCATGCACCCGCTGCATGATTTTGTCCCTATCCAGCAGCATGCGGCGCAATATGCTGCAGTATGCATTAGCATCCCAAGCTGCCATTGCCATGCTTAACAAGCATGTTCAGAACACAACACACTACAGTCCTCTCACTCTCGCATGCGTGCCACTCGATCACCTCTGCGTGCATGGCCGCCGCCGCCGTCCCGTTCTCCTGGGAGGAGCACCCCGGCATGCCCAAAAACCGTCGCCTGATCAAGCCCCCGCCGCTGCCTCCCCTCCCGCTCCCGCCGGCCGGCCGTCCGTCGTCGGCGTTGTCCCTGGCGCTGGCGCGTCCGAGATCGGTGCGTGTGCCACCACGGAGTGCCGCGGCCGTCGTTGGCCTCGCCGACCCTTTCGCCGCCGCTCTCGCCGCGTGCACTCGGGACGGCGGCGGCGACACGGAGGCGAATGCTGGCGTCGACATCGACGCCTTCCGCGTGGGCGTCGGTGGCCGCCGGCACTGGTTCCGGGTTCTTGACATGTGCGGGTGCAGCAGGCGCGGGGTGCTCGTCGTCGTCTCGCGCGCTGCGGCTCAAGACGGCCGACGGCACGGTAGATCAGATCGAGGAGAGGCTCAATGGTAGAAGTAAAATGCACCCAGTCTGGTATTTGCATTTGCATTACGTAAAGGCAGTTTGCGATCGCTATGTTGTGCTGCACGGTGCTGCGGTGTCTGGCTAGTTTACAGGAATCTTTACTATTTGTAGCTTGAATTTTCAGTTATGGGTTAAAAAAAGATGTTGATAAACATTATTCAGATGTTTTTTTTCTAACTATGAATTCTCTCTCACCCTCTGAAAAAATCTCTTCCAAAAAAGGAGGGCGTTGGATATCTAATCCGACGATTCTAAATTTAGATGATTATTAAAAAAACATCTAGGTGATGCTCAGATACACTCAAAAAATATATATATACCCATAACTAACTATCATATCTAAAAATAGGATAAAATAAGTACTTTTAAAATGTCACCGTAATACAAACGGAGTCTGAGCATAAAATTAGCCAATCCTAATTAGACATCGATCCTTATTTACTCTTTTTTCCTCTGAAGAGATCCTTAATTATTTTTACTACTGTGCAAGTGAGAATGTAGGGACAAATTCTATCCGGCTCCAAACGGCTTCGGCTTCTATTTTTTTTACTTTTGGTTTACTTAAGTTAGAAGTCACTTTGAGTGTATCGGTTTTTAATTTCAGTTTATTTTAGTTTTTTATTTTTTTAGCTTTTTATCTTTATTTCTTTATATTGTTGTGACAATGTAACGATTTTTTCCTTATTTTTTGAGAAAATTTAATAACTATTATAGTATAATTTCAGCAAAAAATCAAAAATCATCACTATAAATTTAAATCATAAGCTAGTTAGAGCAGTACCAAGCTAAGCGAATCTCTCGCATTCAGCTCCCAATTTTTCTATCATCTCTCACCCCTAGCTAGCAAGCTTACCATACACTCCAACTCACTGTTCACTCAACGTTTTACAAGGAACGTTTGAGCTAGCTAGGTATCGCATCGCCTATAGTTAGTTCCAGAATTTACGATCCTAGTCAACCAATCAATTATGACATCCCATCGCATCCTAAGACTGCAAAGTCAAGAAATTTTTGGTCCTAGCCACCTATTGTAACGTCCAATCGCATCCTAAGACTACAAATTAAGTACATGTAACTTCTGTAGCAAGAAGTCACTCCTCAACTGTGCAAGTCGATTTTAGACTTTCCAGTGTGCTAGTGTGGCGCACTAATCGCTGTTCTGAGAGTCCAGTCTCTACTTTATTGGGCTAAAAAAATAGTGGTTTATGATTAAAATTACACTATAATTGATTAAAATTACACTGTAACTAAAGATGATTTAATAGAAAAAAAATACGTTAGCTCATCACGGATAACGTAAACGAAAACAGGAAAAAAAGAACCGGCAAAAAATCTCAAAACAAGCCAAAAGTTCGAAAAAGGTGAAATTTATAAATAGTGAAAAATAATCCAGAAACTAGAAGCTCAAATCGAAATGAGCGAGGCGTTAGTTCTTCGTAAGCAGCAACTCCAATCACTAATTGCACCAGGAGCTTGTCTCTCTGACAGTGACAGAGAAGCTAGGCCTAATTTTGTTTTTGGACTTTTGGCTTTTCCAAAAATCGAATTAAGGTGGTGATTGGTTCGGCTGAAAAGCTCGTGGCATATGGCTGAAAACACTGTAGCTGGCTGAAAAAAACACTGTAGCTGACAGAGACTTATTTAGCATAATTAAATTTAAAAAAATTTAAAATAAAAAAATATGTTAGCCCATTACATATAATACAAACAAATACGGGAAAAAAAGAACCGGCAAAAAAGCTCAACAAAAGTCAAAAGTTCAGAAAAAGACGAAACTTATGAATAGTGAAAAATAAGCCAGAAGCCGAAGCCGAGTTGATCAGAGCCTAAATGGAACGGTTTTTTGAAATAATTTCTTTAAATAGCTTTTTGAGCTCAAAACCGTATACATGATCCACGTTGACGTCTACGCTGTCTGCTACCATCTCGAAAAACATAAATAAAACCCGTCAGCCATAGTCCAAAATATTATACCCAATTTCTGGAGCTAGTGTCCTCTTAGTGCTCAACAAGGATATTTTCTTCAGTACTACGCAAATATAAGTAGCAGTAGTAGCAGACTAGTAGTACTGTCGGGTCGGTGTTAGTGGTGAGCAGATATGCACACACTGACGCGTGATCACCTTTCTTGTATATATATGAATGATTCGATTCCTGATGTTCCTCATTTTACGAGGGCTTGTTGTACTGAATATATCGGATCACGCAAGGAACCTGCTTCTGTCGCTCAGAATCCTATTTGTTTTGTCTGAAAAAGATTGTGTTCGTACAGTCTAAAATATTTTCAGAGAAAATTGGGTATACTATGACTGAAATGCAGCATCTTGCATGTTCGGTCATTACAGGTTTTGGGTCAACATCAGTAGTGGTAAGAGCAAAACAGGTGCTTTATCAGTCCCAACATCAACCTGAATCACACATTGTCCTCAAAAGGTGCAAATGACAGAGAAGTGAATTCAGTTTCACATTATTTATTCTGCTTTCAAACATGTGACTGTGTATCAGAAAAGGAGAAGTTACCAAACTTGCAGCTTTTTGCGGCCACAATGGAAGTCGAGATCAAACAGTAATGCAACAAAACAAATTAGCTGATGAAGATCATATCAATGTAACACCGCCATTATAGTAAAGGTTGTATGAGGTCAGCATGCCTGCATGCTTCCAAATCAAGTTAATCCAATCTGCATCTCAGATAAAATAGGTAGCAGTTGTTGTGTTCAGCTATAGCTGATATCTTCTGTTTCTGTATATGTGTGCAATCAAATAAGGTAGCTCACCCAACAGTACCAGTTCAAAGTTGAAACCCTTTCTTGTACTAAAATATTGTCATTACTTCTTTGGTTTGTTGGAGTTCAGTCGTTACAACCTACAAGGGGAGAAAACCCAACGAATCTGCTACCGAACTCGGCTGACGACAGCGACTCCTTCACTTGTTTATACCTATCTGAAAATTACACGCAAAAAATGACCACTGCGTCAAGAAACAGATGGTAAGAGGTTGCAAGGAGGAAGCAATGTCACTGTTTGTGTGTATGATCTGCGAAATGCAACACTAAGACAAGATTATTGATAGATTCCTTCTACGTTTTATAACCTCCACTGCGTGCTGAGTGTGTTGCTGAGTTGGCTGACCACTGGAAATATCACACTCAGAAGGGTGAAATGTACAGATCGAATGGGTGGGGAGAGCACAAGATTTACTTAAAATTTGGAGAGAGAGAGAGAGAGAGAGGGAAATCATGGCCAGGTAGACTCCAAACGATAGGGACCTGCCTAATTGGTTTGTTCAGACTTCAGAGAGCGATGGACTATCTGTCCAGTCCATGGCTTCCTGAAATCTGGACACGGGAGAACCCAGCAACCGGAGTTAAGGACGATTTGAAGCGTTGGTACTTGCATGTCTGTGGACTGTGGTCCTGGAAAAAAAAAGTGATCTAGGGATTCCGAATGCGATGTGATCCTCTGCCTTTGAGAAGGAAAGACTGATAAACACAATGCCATGCCTTTCCTCTCATCTCCTCTCCTCGGTTGTCCGATCGAAGGCATAGCGGTGTAGATCAAGGTGCTACAGTGTCGTGCTCATAGTTGATGCACCCTCAATGATCATAGTTGATGTTTCCGTTGTGTAAAGGCACTTTGCATGCGAAGCGGGCAGAAAGATTAAGCGACACAACAAAGAGAGTCGACCTAAAGGAAGAGAAACAGGACAGACAGGGAAAGAGAAAGGCGACCTAGGAACAAAAAGGAAAGACAAAACATAAAAGTGTCCATCCATGCATGCGTAGCACAGCGATTAGCAAAGCAGAGGCAGGGAAGAGCTGTAACATCCCGTTTTTTATTGGCTTTATGTGTGAGCAAAAATTTCGAAGAACTAAGTTCAACTTCAAAGCTTGAACCTAAAAGTTAAGAATGCAAATTCTTTTAGTGGGAAATTCGAATTTTGCAAAGCTTTTCAAACTTTCCCTTGGACTCCAACCCCTGTCTCCACCCATCTCCTTCTCCCTCTTCTTCCATTCTCTCCCCTCAGCCAGCATTGCTCCTCGTTGACCCATGAACGCCCGCGTATAGCAGTGTCCGGACATGTCACATCTGCCAATCTCTGCCACAACAGCGCCTTGTCTTCAGTTCCTCTGCCACGACAGCGCCTCGTCCTCAATTCCTCTGCCACAGCAACGCCTCGTCTTCAGCTCCTCTACCGTGTGGCCATCAGACCAAGGATTGCGCTGCCACGGCAGCTCCTCGGCATCCGCCTCCCCCGTGCGTGCACAACGCTGCCGTGGTCCGGTGCCCCTGCACACTCGCGCCCCCCGGACGACCGTGCCCTCTCCTCCGCATGTCTAAAGGATGGCGATGCCGCTCAGACATCTGCGCAGCATCGGCGCCCATGCTACCCCCTATTCACATTGACCCTCTTGCGACCGCAGTCCCATCCTGACCAAGCTCTACCTCGGCTCTACCACGATGCACCACCGTGTCCCCATCTTGACTCCCCCGTGCCTGCCATGACAGCGTCCCCCTCTACCTCGACTTCCGCTCCACCCTCCTGCGACCACCGGGCCAAGGGATGTCCTGCTGTGATGACTCCCCAGCACCACGACAATCCATGGTCCTTGCTGTCTTTTCAATCTACTGTAGCGAGCTCCGGTTGCCACGTCCCACACTACAGCCATAATAGAGCTAGTGCCAACCTCCCCCATCTGCCTATAAAAGCCGTCCAAGCTCCCTCATTCTCCATCACTCCCACTCAATCTCCCCCTGCCATCTCCTTCGTCGACATGAGCTCACGCCGCCTCTGCCGCGGGTTCTTCCTCCGGCAGTCTCCGTCGCCATCTCCATTCGGTGGACTTCAGGACCCCCTGAGCTTCTCCCAAAGTTCACCACTAGTCCCTCTCCCTCCTCCCTCGTCTAATTAGTGGATGGAACCTATACCACTATTAATGCTATACAATTTCAAACTCTTTAAAGTATGTTTGTAAAACGCTAAGTAGTCATAGGAATTTTAATTATGGTTGTTATTGCAAATATTGCTTTAAGCAAGTAAAAGAATCCAAACCATCCTTGTTTAGTCTTGCATCTACAATTATATGCATTGTGTGTTGGCTCGCGGAGCACGGTTAATTGTGCTCACCCTCGCTCTCAATCCCTCTTCAGAGTCTGTGAACCAAGCCCACCATGTCTATTATAAGGACCAAGGCGGTGAAGATGGTAGAAATTAGAGTATCCTTTAGTAGTCTTGCCTCTCACCTCAGTCTAGCCGACCAGGCTAACTTGTGGGTGGTTCCAATATTAGTCAGGTCTCTAGCTAATATCGGTGGCACCTAAGTTATCACAGTCGTTTGCCTATGGCAGATTGTGCTTTACCTCCCTCCACTGCACGCACGCAAGCACAACGGCTTGCAGTTGCATCTTTAAAGATCGCATTTGCATATAAGCAGAATCAGACGGCTGCAACTTTCTCAGAATTCGCGAGATGCGTTCAAGTCCTACCTACGTGAAAGCAAAAAAGTAAGTGGTGTGCAGTACAGTGTACTGACATGCTGAGTACCTGCTTGAGGCTGCGATCATTGTGGCTTCGCTACAGTGCTGGAGGCTTATTTGGCACTATTCATAAGTTTCGTCTTTTTCTGAATTTTTGGCTTTTTGTTGAGCTTTTTTGCCGGTTCTTTTTTTCCCGTATTTGTTTGTATTATACGTAATGGGCTAACATATTTTTTATTTTTAAATTTTTTAAAATTTAATTATGCTAAATAAGGCTCTGTCAGTTACAGTGCTTTTTTCAGCCAGCTACAGTGTTTTCAGCCATAAGCCACGAGCTTTTCAGCCGAACCGATCACCCCCTGAATCCAACTCCAATTCCGTATGCAAGACGACGTTTCTGTCAAGCTGTTCGAGCGACATACCTAGATATCAGTAACATACGAGAGACGTACCGAGACACGAACGACATTACAGATTTTCCTGCATCATATTACAAATCGAAGTTAAAATTAGATCCCGAAATCTGTCCATCCTAATATAGAGTAGAGTAGATGAAAGTAGGCAATAATTTTAGTTGCTAGTATTACTACTAGCCTAGTACACAAATGAATGAACATGGGAGAATGAATAAGTCAACCAACCTTGCATTGCACTCGTCCTCCCTTCTACGGATAAGCATAAAGATCACATGTCCCCATTGCGTATGTGTGTACCATTCATCGTATATACGTACAGTACAATCAATGAGCCGTCTGCTACAGTGCAGTGTAGTGCAATTAAAGAAAATCCTTACAAGCAACACGTGGTATACTAGATTAACGTTGCTGGTGTATGAAGATGAATATACTGCAATGGATTGATATATTGAACCTTGAGGGTAGTTTATATAGAGTACAAGTCTTGGAGGGCAATAAATATCTCCTAGAGATAAGACAGGTATCACAGGATTACAGATCCTAAACTACCAATATAGAGATATGCCAATATACTCTAACATCCCCCCGCAACAACTGCGGTAGCTTCGCGGACAACAGGAGTAGGAGCGGACGGTCAGACTAGAGAGGAAATCGTCACAGACAGTAGGAGCATTGCAGATGATCAGATTGGAGAGAAAGCCAAAGGTAGAGGAAGCCGAAGTTGGGGAACCGTCAGACTCACATCCCCCGCAATTGTAGTGGGAGCGTCGAAGACTGCTGGGGTGTTGCAGACATGGTGCCTGTAGAGGGAATCGATGAGTTTGCTCAAGTTAATGACAACCCTTTGTTGCCAATGTAGCTGAGAGCGTGGTGACCATGGTCATAACCGTGGAGGAAGGAGTCATGTTGAGGTAGCTGGTGCCCAGGTCGTCGCTGTGGTCAGGGTAGTGGATTTGATGCAGAGGAAGTAGTGGCCGAGGTCTGTGAAGAGGTCACTGACGTTGTCTGGCTGTGGTCGACCGGGGAAGATGAGAGAAAGGGGCAGAGAGAGGTCGTCTGAGGGAACCGGTCAGAGCCACCGTGGTTGAAGGCGCGGTTGCAGGCACGGTCAAATGCACGATCAAGGTCGAAGGCGCTGTCAAAGACGTGGTCATAGGCGCAGTCATACAAGCGGTCGTAGGAGACGTCATAGATGTGGTTGTAGGCATGGTTGGGGTCGAAGGTGAGATCGAAGGCGCGATCAAAGGTGCAGTCGAACAGCCGTGGTCAAACATGGTCAATCGGCCATGGTCGAAGATGAGGCAGAGGGGGTCGGTCAGATCTAGGAAGGAGGTCGGCCACAGAGGGGGTCGACCAGATCTAGGGAGGAGGTCGTCTGGGCATGGTAGAAGATGAAGCAAAGGGGGCCGCCCGTCCGGGGAGGAGGTCGATCACAGAAGGGGTCGGCTGGATCTAGGAAGGAGGTCGTCTGGCTATGGTCGAAGAATAAGCAGAGGGGGTCGCCCAGATCCAGGGAGGAGGTCAACAGTGGTTGAAGATGAAGCAGAGGGGTCGGCCGGATTTGGGGAGGAGATCGTCTGTGGTCGAAGATGAAGCAAAGGGGGCCGACCATCTGGGGAGGAGGTCGGCCATGGTCGAAGATGAAGTAGAGGGGGCTGGCTAGATCTGGGAGGAGGTCCACCGTAGAGGGGCCCGGTCCAATCGGGGTGAGGCACCGCCAGATCTAGATCTAGCGCGGAGGAGGCCAGATACAGGAGCGGCATCATCGGAGAAGGCCATAGCGAGTTGGAGATAGCAACACCGTTGGCTAGTGAGCCCGGATCTAGGGCCGTGGAGATGAGTAGCGGAGAGAGTTAGCTCTAGATCCGAGCGGAGAAGGACTTGATCAGAGTTGATGAAGACGATGACGGACAGCAATGGTGATGGTGACCACGGGCTCTTGGTGGTGCGATGGCTCGTACTCGTGGACGATGGGCCGGCGATGATGATCCGGCGTGATGACGATGGTAGATAGGGTGCTCGAAAGGCCATGGAGGGAGGGTCGTGTCTACGAGTGCGCCACATCACGCCACGACATCATCAGAGGAGAGGAGGTGCTGGAGAGGTCGAAGCCAGACGGTGAAATCCGGAGTTGAGAAATGTCGACAGGTTGGCAGGGCGACGCCAACCGATTTATGATCGAAAAAAGTAGAGAAAAACTGATCTGAAGATGATCAGAAAAACTCTAATTGGTAACCGATCGGATGATCGGTGACTCGACTTAAACTATGGGTTGCACGGTCCTCGGGAGAGATCATCTCCCAGGGGCGGCGTAGTGGAAGCTGTGGAGGCGGCGGCTCAGGAACGATGCCACTCTGATACGATGTAGGAAGATGAATATACTGCAATAGATTGATGTATTGAGCCTCAAGGGCGGTTTATATAGAGTACAAGGCTTGGAGGGCAAGAAACCTCTCCTAAAGATAAAACAGGTATCACGGGATTATAAATCCTAAACTACCAAATATAGAGATATACCAATATACTGTAACAGCTAGCCCTTTAGCTAAAAACAAACTCAAGTTTTAAGTCATCTAATATATTAGATACGGCTAGAACTATAATTGTCAGCTTGTACACAACATATAACAACAACAAGGTCTTTTTGTCATAAATAAGTTAAGGTAGGCTAGAAATAAAACCTTCTCAAAATCAAAGAAACGAGAACCTACAAGATTAAAACCCTAATAAAACATGTAAGGTTAAAACCCTAAGACCTACAATCTGTCATTTGAACCGAGAGCCTAAAGCACCATCTCTAAACTTTTTTCTTATGTCATGGTTCCAGTACATGGATCACTAATTTTCATGCGCTCCTATCTAATACCAACTCTTTAGATATATTCCAATCCCTCAAGTCTCTGTTAATTGCTTCCTCCCACGTCAATCTTGGTCACCCTCCCTTCTTCTTATATTTTTAGTATGTTTTACAATTTCACTACGTATCGGTGCCTCAGAAGGCCTTCGTTGGAGATGTCTAAACCATCTCAATCTATGTTGGACAAACTTCTCTTCAAGCTTATACACAACGACGCGGGAATTAAATTATTTATGTAGTAGAGTAACTGAAAAGGCCTTGCTATACCAGTAGAAATATACTTGAGAAGGACCAAACTTCGTAAAAAAAAATTTTTGCACGCAAACACGATATATATCTTTGTTTGGTCGTAGCTAGTAAGTATTAACCATAAAATACATATGACATCTGTAGGTATTTCTATAATTTTTTTTATGAAAATTGTATGGATTTCTGACCAGATATACTCTAAAATTGGACTGTCGCGCCTCGACAAAGCTACATATGTATATAGTACTGAACTCCCAAATGTTAATGATAATATATGCGGTACGTTTATGTCCTTCTCTGTACAATACTATTCCTAATAAAATTAGTATCAATTTCAAACAGTTATGATAAAAAAAGGTATTTGAATATGCTAATAATTAACTGCTACAGCGTCCTACATAAGTTATGATGCTGACTGTCCATACCTTTTTGTTCTATAATTGGTTTAGACATCTGCTGTGGTGTACTATTGCTGATCAGAAGTCATATTTTTCGAAAGGTTAATGCTAAAATTCCGTTGTTTGATTTTTATCGTACACTTGTTTCAGCATATCATTTTAAGTGTTGCATTAGCTTTATTCTCATTGTTGTCTCTTTGTTTTCGTTTTCTTCTTGTTGTTTAGCTATTGCTAGTCTTGGAGGCGAGGCTTTGTGGTTTCTGTCTTGTGGATGACTTGTCTCTTCTATCTTAACGCGTAGGCAGACCTCTGCCCTTGATTTAGAAAAATAGTTAAATTTCATAGCTCCAAACAAGAATTTTTTTTTGCTAAATGTAGTTACCTTCTTCTGTACATGGTCTAGTGTGCCCTTGTTGCAGGGAAGAAGGCAGGTGCTGAGCGCGGCACCTATCCTGGACCCTGCCGCGGTTCGGTGACGCGGCACCTTTGTGGCTTCTGTCGTCTATCACATCTGGCCAAACTGTGTCGTGTTAGGGGTGCTACCGCAGTGATCAGATGTTGCCATGGTCGAGAGGTACGGTAGGAGTTATGCATCGGCCGCTGTTTCTTTCGCGCTCGGTAAGAGAATTAGATTTATAATTTCATACCGTATAACGCTAATTTAGAAATTAAAGTGGTATAATAGAACCAAATAAAAAACTCCAAACTTTCCTACTCATTGAATAAAAAATGCCATCTTCTTACTCTACTCATGCATACACACAAGATACAAAAATTCAAAAGAAAGCTTCGTACGTACGAAGATGACTCAGATGATTTAATGTTCGAACTTATTAAAAACACTCTCGACGACCAACGACTAATAAGCAGCCATCCATAGTTATTTATCCTATGCTTGTAGGAGCACTCAAATGTCATCGAAACTAATCATTTTCCCGACAAATAAACCTATCCCCTCAGGCCTCAGCTAATGAAACCTGGGGGTGTTTGAATTGGTTTTTACTGATTTTTGGCTAGGGTTTTACTGATTTTCAGCTAGGGTTTTTTTTTACTAAAAATAAATAGTAATGGTTGAAAAAAGTGATTTTTAGAAAGAGGGAAAGAGCGGTGGAAAAAATGAGAGAAAAATACATACATGTAACGTGTTATGGGAGCGAGAGAAGTAGGGTATATGATGCTCCCATAACCCCTGCTTTATCTCTCCTTCATATTAATTTTTAACTTTTTTAAGCACAAATCAGAAGCATAAACTAATATGAACAAAACCTTATTCCCTGCACGCTAACAGAGCCGAGAATAGCTCGGTTGGGAAATAGTAGTTTTCATCCCCTCCTTCGCCCAGGTTTGAATACTAGGATTCATTCGAGTGCTCACTCTCCTCTCTAGAGAATATCAGAGCTTCTGGCCTAATTTTTTTTAAGAAAATGTCTCAGCTAATAAAAAGAGAGGAAAAAAAAGAAAGAAAACAAAGCAGCAAGCATGACATTTTGGAAAACGAAAGGGTCTCAAGTGTAAATCTCCCCCCATCGTATTTATCTGCTCCTGGCCCCCGCCTTCCCCGCGCTTCAACTAAGCTCGCATCGGCGCATCGCACACTAGTCTACCAGCTTCCTCTCGTACCCATGACGACCCAAACGCGAACGCCGCAACCACCATTGCCGCCGCCGGCGTCGTCCTCTTTCCACCGTCGCCGCAGCGCGGCCTCCTCCTCTTCCTCCTCGTCCATCTCCACGGCCTCCTCCGCGACCTCCTCGCCGTCGCCCTCCCCGCGCAGCACCACCACCTCCGTTCCCTTCTCCTGGGAGCACCACCCGGGCATCCCCAAGAACTGCCTCCCCGCCGACCCGGCCTCCCCGCCCACGCCGCTCCCGCTCCCGCCACCCCTCCGCGCGCCGCCCTCCCGCCACCACCGCCGCCTCCGCCGCGCCAACCCGCCGCCCGGCCACGCCGCCGACCCCTTCGCCGCCGCCCTCGCCGAGTGCACCAGGGAGCGCGCCGTGGCATCAGGAGCCGGCGGCAAGGTCATCGACACACTCTTCCCTGCGCCGGCGTCAGCGGCCACCGGCGGGCGCCGGTGGTCCATCTTCGCCGGCGGGGTGGTCGGGTTCCTCGACCTGTACGGGTGCAAGAGCGCCATGGCCGTCTCCGAGGGCGCCTTCATCGTGCGCCGGCCAGTGGCGGTGGCCCGTCCTGGGCCGGGACGAGTGGGCCAGGGCCGGGCCGGGCGGCGATAAGGGCGCTTCCGAGATCCATCGGCTCTGTGCCCAGTTAGGTACATAAATAAATAATTGATTCGCAAATTGTTGGGATCGAAAACAATTGCCATCTTTCCTTTCCTTTTCTTTTCTTTTCTCTCTCTTTCGTAATTTGCCTGTATTTTGATGGTAATTTGAATCGAGCTTTTTAGTGGACGTGAATCACATCCTGTGATTCATACCTGCCCTCTCTCTAAACACAATCTATATGTATTGTTAAATATCCATGGTGCTTCGTTGTAAGCACTACATAAAATTTAATTAGCACACATAGGAAATCAAGTAAAAAAAGTGCATATTGTTATATACACTTCACACAACATATGCCGAGTTCTCAAATTATGCTAGAATTACGAGTTAATTTTCGCGGATGCGACTAATTTGGAGCGATTATGTTTGTCATTTAATGCGTACGATTGATATAAAAATCGCTTCGATCTCCACTGCAACGGATCCGAATGTTTCTTAATTTTGTGGGGACGTACGTGCTTGTCGAGTGGTGGTGTCTTTGTTCGATATTTTTTTTAAAATATGCTGCTGAGAGAGCTGGCAGACAAGTCTATAATTTAGCAATAAACCTCATCGAGATCGTACACAGCATAGCTGGCTTTATAAAGTGAACGGATGTCACGTCCCTACTTGCTAATTCGAGCTCACATGATTGATTGATTACATTTATATGGAGAGAGACATATATATATAATTCTAGAATTATTTTCATATATATTTATATACTGTATATATGTGTATATATATAGGAAAATCATACTACTCTTGAGTGTAGTTATTCTCACCCATGATATACCATCTAAATGAGTTTAACATACTCATTTGTCATATTAAGTATACTTATATATTAATTCGAAGATACTATAATGCCAACCATATCAAAAAATTGCAAGGGGCATATAACTTTGGCATATTTTGCTAATAAAAGAAGTATGTTCAACAAATATATATATATATACCACCTTTAAAAAAGTAAATATACCATCTAGATTTTGCTCATGGCATAGGGACAGGCACAGGCATGCTGGACTCGGTTCAAAATAAGAGAGAGAGAGAGAAAAGCAAGTTAGGGAAATAAGGTGGACTCGGTTCAAAATAAGGTGCACTATTCTATATCTGAGTGTAGAATAAATTATTCTACAATTCTACGCTCCAGTAATTTCAAGAGCAAATGTATATGTGTAGCAGTAAAATTTAACGACGCATCTAGTGAATTCGTGATAGCAGTAAAATATAACGTTATGTCCAGTAAATTTTGTGGTGAGAGTAAAATATAACAATGGATCTAGTACATTCGTGGTGGCAGTAAAGCAGCTTTCATCTGGTAGTAAATTGTTATGGATTTTGACGTAATTGTGATATCTTACAGATGGAACTTATGATAACGTATTCTATGTTTAGGTGCAGAAAAACGTATTTGTATGTATATGTGTATGTATGTATGTATGTTTGTTTGTATGTATGTATATATAAAATATGTATGTATATATGTGTATATATATGTACCTTTCTTGTTCCTGCTCGACGTTGACGTCGCCCATAATTCTTTTGCCGGCCAATAAGCATGTTCCCCGGGCTCATGTCCAGTTGTTCAGCTCCTACTGTTTGCACCGGCTCACTTTGTTGAAAATTTGTGACTCCTTACAAGTTGTGGTCAAAAGAAAAGGGTTCAGCTTGTACGAGTACATACATGCATCCATGTGCTCACATGGAAGGACCATCGCTGAACACACTCAGCACAAGCTAGCATTGTTCAGATTGTTCGGTGACCGTGATGTATAAACTAGAAAAACATCTCATGTAATATTTTAGCCTATTCTTTACTTGATGACTTTTGGCTTTAATTTATAAATAGTAACATCTTATAGAGAATGATATGAAGAGCGAACCTCCCGTTCGATTTTAACCGATATAAATGAAATTATTACATTGTGTATTATAATCAACTAGTAAACTTCATCTTAAAAAGATACTTCGTTTGAAAATTAGATATTACAAAAAAAATTATTTACTATAAAAACAGGTTTTAAAACACTGTAGCTGGCTGAAAAAAGCACTGTAGCTGACAGAGGCTTATTTAGCATAATTAAATTTAAAAACATTTAAAAATATAAAAAATATGTTAGCCCATTACGTATAATACAAACAAATACGGGAAAAAAAGAACCGGCAAAAAAGCTCAACAAAAAGCCAAAAGTTCAGAAAAAGACGAAACTTATGAATAGTGAAAAAAAACCAGAAGCCAGAAGCCGAAGCCGAGTTGATCAGGGCCTAAGAAAGAAGAAAGCGATTATGTGAGGGTGGACGCGGTACTATTCAGATCTGAGGAGTCAAGAGCCTTCGTTGGTCGATATGTTCATTAAAGTATTTTGCTGTAAATCTCGTTCTTCGGAAGCAGGTAGATTCGTAGATCCTTATAATTTTGTCCTGCCCTTGTCGGTACGTGCTACTGTTCATCGCATAGTGACACAGGTACTTTGGGCCCACCGCTAACCAGCTTGCAGGCTAGCCGCAGAAGCAGATCGATCGCTTCTCTCAAGCTTGATCAGATCTAATTAGGCTCAAATCAATAGTGCATTAGGGTTTACTGAGAAGTCAGGTGACAGGATTAGCTTTAACTGGAACGTATCAGCATCGATCCATCATGGTTCATTGGCAGTTCAATGAATTTGCGTCCACAGGACATGCGATCTTCTTAAATTTGCTTAACCGTTAAAAACTAATTAATGTCTTCTATTTCGTGAATAACTAAGGATCGTATGAAATGTTTGATCCATCGATCGCAGGAAGTTGCTGCACTAATTTATCAGGTACGTGAAACAAGATAGCATGAAAAAGCAAACATTAACATTCCCAAATTAAGAAGTGTCAGTGTGTCACAAAAGACTCATGAACTAATGTACTCCCACTGACAAAAGTCCAATGGACCAGGCATCCGATAATAATCCTCTTTCTTCCTTTTCTTGCCTTTTAAGAATGTACGTACAAGTAATAATTAATCAATCTCTATTAAGTACTCAAAATCGTGGCAAAACTGCATTTGTCAAGCACAAGGTTCAGATATACGTACATGGATGATCCTACCTTGCCTAATGGAAAACAAAGTATGAAGCTTCTAGCATATATGTGTGTACTATTCGAGTGCTCGTGCATTACAATAGATCTTAAATATTCTAAACTCATATTATTTTGCTTTTAGAGTTTAGATTATGGTGTCACTAATCATCTACTTGAGCTCCGTTACAATGGACATACATCAAGGAGACATGTTGTACTTTAAAGATGGTTTTCGATATTGAAACAACCATTCTGCCCTCTCTAAACACCGACACCTGTTAAATTTAATAGTTATCTTTGGAGTAAAATCGATTAAATTATTATCGTAGTAAAAGACTCCATGGTGCATAGTAATTAAAACCTAACCTCTCGCCCTACTCTCTCTTTCTCTCCGCCCCAGTCCAGTAGGGTGCACTCGGCCCATCTGACCACCCCACTCGGCCAAGCCCCGAGCTACACTCCTCTTAACCCTAACCCTAATTCTCTTTCTCTCCTCACTTCACTCCACTCCCTCTCTCAGCTACACCTTCCTCTCTCTCTTGCTTCAAACCAAGCAGCGCCGCTGCCGCTCCGATCTGCCGCCACCAATTCTGCCTGCTCTCATCGCCATCGATGGCCGTGCCCCGCCTCATTCCTCACTGTTCCATCTCCCTTCTCCCTTCAAATTGAACAGTTGCCACATCGGTTCTACTGCGCTGTCACCCCTATCTACCATCTCTAATGGCCTCTGTAGCCACCGACGGTCTCCCTCGACTCCCCTTAGCTCCCTCCATCCTCTCCGAGTGTTTGTTAGTGCCACTGCCGCCTACAGCCGCACCAGCTTGATCTACAAAGTCCGGCGGTCCTCACCATCGCCGGTGACCTCCCGGGCTCCTTTCACTTCCCTCTACATCCTCTACCAGTTACTTGCGTCGACTCTCAACAACTCGGCACCACATAATCTTGGGCAACGCGATTGTCTTCCTCGGCTCCAATGGCTTTGCCACCATCTCCAACGATAAATTCCAGCACTGACACACCGTCCTAATCTTCATCAGGCTCCTACACTATCTCTCTTTTGGCGTAACCGTGATCGCTCGACCCATTTTTCTATCAGCAGTCCTTTAATTGAGCAGTCCTTTCAAAACATGAATATTATTGTGTTATATAATCTAGTAGCTACCATTATTTATCAGCAGTCCTTTACAGTAGTTTACGATCTATTTGCCCACAAGATAAGCACCTTGACAAATTGAGTACATACCATCAATAGCAGGCATAAATACCCATTTAATCAATGGCACATAAAATAGCCCAATCCCACATACCACAAGTGGATGATCCTATTTGAAAGAAATGCTGAACCAAAGTTTTAAACTCACGCCCGACAGTGCCAATCTAGTTGTTAACAACTTATAAAGTAGTGCCATCTTACATATTCAAAATTTAGATGAATTAGGACCCTAGAGGCCTATGTGTCCAAGCAAAGACTATTAACAACAACTTAGCTTGCAACACTTCAGAATTCCATGTTGGTGAAGTTGATGTATACTGTTTGAACTTGCTTAATATTGTAATCCATGAGGCCCATGTTGTTTGCCCCATGGCCTAATCGGTTCAGCTGATGAGATTTTTTTGCTATGCAGGTAGCTAGGTTCTTTATTTGTTGCCATGCCACAGAAACAAGTTACTCATCCAGGTTCTTCAATCTTGTATCCGGTGATGTGATCAATGTGGAATATAAAGTTCATGCACTTGCCAAATGTGAAGTACTTGCAGTAATTCATGGATGTTGTCCGCAGAGCATGGGTCATCAGTGTTCGAGGTCCTGCTGATGTTCCACCCCGATGAGTGGCAAATGGAGGGAAAAGATCACCAAATGTTTATGCCCATAGACTAGCCAAACTAGGAAGCAAAGATGACATTGTTCTTGAATGGCTGCCTAAGCCTCGTTTGTAAAACTTGATGTACTAGTTGAATGCCCAGAGGTCACTAGCTAGCAGTCACTGATAGGCTATGCTCAGAGGGACAAAGCCAGGTTGCTCGGCAGCGGACTCGGCCTCCTCTGCGAACCACCGGTGCTCCAGGGTGGCCGCTGTCGTGAGTCACTCGTCTGGGTGGAAAGTCAGCAGGACCTCAAACACCGAGGACCCATGCTCTACGGACAACATCCATGAATTACTGCAAATACTTCGCATTTGGCAAGTGCATGAACTTCATATTCCACATTTATCACATCACCGGATACAAGATTTAGCAAAAAAATCTCATCAGCTGAACTGATTTTGGCCATGGGGCAAACGACATGGGCCTCGTGGACTACAATATTAAACAAGTTCAAACAGTATACATCAACATCACCAACATGGAATTCACACCTCAATATCTGACTTTGATTTGGGGGCGGCGACACTCGGTCAGGAGGCTAGCTCGGAGGGCGTCGACGCTCGGGGAGCATATCAAGTTGGAGGGCAGCGACGGTGCTTGGGGAGGAGGCAGGCTCGAAGGTTGGTGGCGCTCGGGGAGCAGACCGGGTTGGAGGGCGGCGGCGCTCAGGGAAGAAGCTCGGGGAGGAGGCCAGGTCGGAGGATGTCGGCGCTCGGGAGGAGGTTGGGTCAGACGGCATCGGCGCTCGGGGAGCAGACCAGGTTAGAGGGCGGTGGACGCGCTAGGGAGGAGGCCAACTCGGAGGTCGTCGGCGCTCGGGGAGCATATCAAGTTGGAGGGCAGCGACGGTGCTTGGGGAGGAGGCAGGCTCGAAGGTTGGTGGCGCTCGGGGAGCAGACCGGGTTGGAGGGCGGCGGCGCTCAGGGAAGAAGCTCGGGGAGGAGGCCAGGTCGGAGGATGTCGGCGCTCGGGAGGAGGTTGGGTCAGACGGCATCGGCGCTCGGGGAGCAGACCAGGTTAGAGGGCGGTGGACGCGCTAGGGAGGAGGCCAACTCGGAGGTCGTCGGCGCTCGGGGAGCAGATCGGGCCGGATGGCGGCGACACTCGCGGAAGAAGCTCGATTGAGGAGGAGGCTAGGTCAGAGGGCATTGGCGCTTGAGGAGGAGGCTGGCTCGGAGGGAGATGGTGGCGTTGGCAGCGGGAATTGAGGCGTCTGGATGCTAATGGAGCGGGAGGCGCGGGGAGAAGTGAGGCGGGGGCTACGGAGGAAAAACATTCGCACACAGGGGTTAAGTGCAAAATTGCATAAGTGAATTGTGTGCTCCCACCCTCAAGGATCCAGGCCGTTCGGGCCAGATCGTATGGTCAACATTTGTATTAGCATATTAGCACCTAAATAAGCATTAGCATTATGTATGTATGTATGTATGTATGTATGTATGTATGTATGTATGTATGTATGTATGTATGTATGTATGTATGTATGTATGTATGTATGTATGTATGCGCTTTACGGGGATCTTTTTGAAAGAAGTTTGGTCCAATATAATGGCATCTTTTTGATTTCCAAACTAGCTAGATAGCTTTTATAATGCATCCATTCTTTCTCTAACATATCTTCCGTGAGAGCATGGCATGCATGGGAGTGAATGTGTCATCATTGCAACACCATCCCTTTGCTTCCCTTTCTATCCTGTAATACAAATTTATAAACAGAAAAAAATGCTTACAGTGCACTCTACTCCTGCGCACCTTCCAAACCAAATTTTGTTTTAGTTTATTTGAAACGTGCAAACCGATTTTTGTATCTACCACAGCAGAAAATTAGTATGCGTACAAGGTGTTTTTTCTTTTTACTTGCACGGCTACGGTGGTTCAGAGATGGAGTACACACGTTTGTACAATCCGTTGGGTTACACGTACAGCATTCTCCATATCAACCACGCTTAATGGAAAAGTAATGGCGGAATTTCTTTCTGTAACAGTCTTTGATTTGATTGGCCCATTGCACGATCGGCCAGTATGCATGTCTTCTTCTTCTCAATTTTCTGCTTGTTCATCGAAGAATTTACGATGTTTAGAGCTTTGGCAGTACCTCTACGGCTCTACTGTATATAACTAACTGTCATTTTTACACGGATAATCATGCGCAAGCAAAACTCTGAAGGGAGACGTGTATTTCCTTTTTTTTAAGGATATAAGACAAAACGCACACTCAAGTGCTCAACTCAAATCTTTTCGTATCACCCACACATACATATACTTGTATATATTTTCTACGTATACTCAAAATTTTTACAAAGCCTTATAGAGTGTGAATATATATTTTCTCACTGAACACGTATATATATATTATTTCTAATTATTTCAGGTTGGCAGAGAGTTTCGATTTTAAGGGTATGTTCTTTTCAGCTTCTAAAAGCTGTTTTTTCGGTTTTTCTACAGTAACTAGCTTTTAAACGGAGTATCTTTCAAAATAGAGTCTACTAGTTAATTGTAGTATATACTGTACCGACTTCATTTATATCGGTAAAAATCGTACGTAAATTTCTGTTACTCTATAATCTCTCGTACAAACAGTACAAAAGTCACAAATCAAGGCAAAAAAAATACAAACCCTAACGATGGAACCTGCTTGGCAGGGGGTACGGTAACTTCCTTACCATCCGAACTAGGCTTTGTTCCGGAGAGGCGGAGACGTGTATTTCTGCTCAGGCACGACACGAGGACCGCTAGGAAGGAGCGGAGAGTTCACTGTAAGTGTAGGCCAAGCGGGTGTTCATATGGGGCCTACGTGTCACGCATCGGAGCGTGCGATGTGCATGTGTCACAGGAGGATTTGATCGGGCTCGCACGTGCGGCTGCGCGCGCGGACGTGTACGGAGCGAGAGCCGCACGTAGACACGCAGGCGGGGTCGTGACGTGGCGCGGGGTGGGCGGTCCATGCGCACCGCACACTGGTGCCTGTCACAGCGTGTGAGTGCGCGGGGCCTCGCGCGTCGTCGGCTTGGGTTCAGCTCAACTGTGATCTGCGGCTTCGCCTGTTCGAACGGCTCAGCTTTATTCAGGAATTATTATTATTTGGGAGCTGCTAGCATCCGGATGTTTGATCCGGGCGTTAGTATCATATAATCAGCTTTAGTATTTCTTAACTATATGTGTAATATTTTTTGATTATATATACAATAAAAATATTTGATAAAAATCTCGATGTTATACTGATTGTTGTACATATAAAATTAAAATATTATAATAAAATGGACGTCTATCTCCATAGCAGGCGGCGCGAGTCCTTTGGTGCGACGGTGGCGGGCGGCAAGAAGGTGACATGCGTGGCGTGGATTCAATGCAAGGAGAACCCAACAGAGCTTGTGCAGCGTGAATAGGCCGGTTCTGGTGGCGACGTGCGACGCCGAGCAATTCCTCCTTGTTCCGCTAACCTCCGTGGGCTGTACGGGCTGAAGCACCAACATATTGTGCAGGAACCCGTTGATCCTAAAGGGGCTCATATCTAGTAGCACTGTAGCACATCGGAGTAATTTGCATTCTTTCTAGCAAGCGATTGGAAAATTCCGAAACGGGGCTGATTTTTATTTCGGTGGGATCTGACCTTTACAATTTAACTAGCTGAATTATGCTTTGGATAAAAAAAATCATATTATGTTAACATGTCAAGACGATATTATCGCAATCAACCTATCCCGCCCACGCTCTCGGCTCCGCCTCTGCGCTCGGCCACATCATGTCTTAGCTCCCTCAGTTCTACCATACACAAGTTAGAGCTGTGTTATTTTTTTTTCTTGTTAGAGAATTCTCAGAGTGGTGGAATTTGTTTTTGATATATTACTTTTTTATTTTTATTAAAGATTTTTAGGGAGGTGCAATGGAATTTGAAAGAGATAGATGAACCACCATTTCCCTCTGTTAAATAGTAAAGAAAAGAATGCGGTGGTGGTATGTCATCCATCCCAATTCCCCCTCCCCTTCCTAGAAAAATCTCTAACAAAAAAAGTATTTCACCTTCATAAAAATTCTTTAACAAGAAAAATATAATGAAGCTCTACTAGGCACGCGGTGGAGCTTGACGTGGTCAAGCGTGGAGGCCGAGCTGAGAGGGTGAGCTAGGCGGTTCGATCCCGATGATATTGACTCGATGCATTGAGCGTAATATAATTTTTTTATCCATAGCAAAATACGGGCATTAGCTAGTTTTTTTCCCTGGATTGGAGTATCAGCAACTTTAAGCTTTGAACGTATAAACCAATGGGATTAGCTAATGACAAAAACAGAAATCCACATAACAAAATTAAATTTGCACTTTCTTGGCGAGGGACTCGATTTAGTCGGCTCGCTGGGCCTTGTTAAATCAAGCACGTAACGGGCCAAGATGCACGGTCTCACTTGGGCCCAATGTGACAACAGAGTCAGCAGCATTTCTTCAATATTGTCATCATCGTCATATACATTCATTTTCATTACAATTTTAATCGATCCCATGATCAAGAAGAACAAACTTACACCGGATTGATTGATTTAATAGTGATGATGTACTTGCAAGAAGCCATCTTGATCGAGCGGAAAGAAACCAACCAAGAGAAATAAAAAAAAACGAGAGAAGAAGAAGAAGCCCTCGTCGATCGATCGATCGCCATGCCAACAACTACAAGTCTACAACCCCGTCGATCGTCAGATCGAGTTCTCGAGCCATCTTCTCCGACGCCGGCGGCGCCACTCACGGATAATCGCCGTGCGCGGGCGCTGGAGCCTCTTAGTAATTATGCTTGCCGGAACAGTTAACACCGGCCGGCCGGCCGGGCGATCGGCGATCACGTCCTGACGCGGCGCAGAGCGAGGTAGGCGAGCATCCGGTAGCCGAAGAACATGGCGACGAGCGCGGCCACGCAGGCCCCCTTGCTGGCCTCGCCGTCGACGGCCTCCGGCGGGAGGAGGTGACTCAGGTGGCCGGCGTACTGCACGGCGATGAGCAGCCGGTAGCAGTAGTAGGTGAAGGATGTGTACTTGGCCCACACCATGAACCCCGGCACTTTGTGCACGTAGAACCCGCCGGTGAGGAGGTAGGCGAGCATGATCACCGTGACGAGCGTCGACGCGCGCTTGGCGTCCATCATCACGGCGCCGACGGCCAGCCCGAGCCCCTCCGCGACGAGCACGTAGGAGAGGATCACGGCGAGGGTGAGCGCGAACGCGGCGGGCGTCGGGTTGAGCCCCGCCATGAAGTAGACGATGACGGTGAACGCCGCCGGCAGCGCGAGCTCCATAGGCAGGTCGCCGGCCATGCGGGACATGAAGTAGGACGACAGCGCGTACATGCCGGAGGCGCGCTCCCGGGCGAGCACCGGCCGCTCCTGCGGGAACGCGAAGACGCCGTTGAAGGACGCGAAGACGCCCCAGAAGATGGACACGAAGAAGAGCAGGCCCAGTCGGTCCTGCACCTCCAGCGGCGACGACCGCCACCACATGGCACCGGCCACCAGCGCCGGCGCCATGATCTGGAAGATGCGCAGCGACGTGAACGTCTCGTGCCGCCGCTCCTTGAGGCTGCGCCGGAGGAGGATCGTGAACTGGTTCCCCCAGCTCGTGCACCCGCTGCAGCTCTCCACCGGCTGCTGCTCGTTGCCGCCATTGCCGAGCTGGGCGTGGTCTGCGAGACCACCGACGTTAATGGCGGCCTTCACCTTGGGGGCGAGCACCCTGTTGTAAGATGAGATCAACGACTGCTTCACGTTGCCTCCTTCTGTCGTGCAATCAACAGTGCACAAGAACAGTTAGAGATAAGATGATCATACGAATCAAGAACAGGAAAGGTAGGCACAACAGCAAGTACTCGTTCGAGATATACAGGTCTCCTTTCCGGCTTATATCCTATGGTTTTCCAAAAAACAAATAAATATGGTGAATTCTTCGTAGTTTTCTTAAACGGTTTCTTATGACAGTATTTTTAAAATGATTTATCGGTATTCGATTTATTTATATAAACGCTTACGTTAGAATTAAAAACCATAAATAATTATCTGCAGTAAAAAATCCACCAATAGTTCCTTTTGTTTAATTGTTACATGATTAAAACATGGAGAGGTGGGCGGATCCGATTGCGCTGCGACATGAAGGACCTTTGGATAAACGGATCATGAAGGCTCTGCTTTCACGTGCTGGGGGCACTCAACAAAAAGGGGGGTGCCAAGCCAAAAGGAGAAGGGGCAAATTTGTACCGAAAGTTGATTCCTCCTGTCTAAAGTTAGCATGAGCACAGGCATATTTCCAAGTATAGTGAGACAGTCATTTGGAAATGGGTGGATTTTTTAGTGGTGACTTTAGCTTTTGGGCTATGATTTTTAAATTCTAGATGTTCAAGAGAGATAGTACGAAGAGAAAAATAGCTGTATTTGATTTTTGACCGGTATAACTGAACTCGGTATAATGTCTACTATAGTGTCTTAAAAAATACACCATTTTTAAAACTATTTACTGTAACAAACATGGTCAAAACCATACCCAAAGCCGTCCCAAACGCAGCCAATATCAACTCTACATGTCACGCCCTCAGGATTTGCTTCCCAGGTAGCTCACGCCCACGCACCATGAAAAAACGAAGCTACCAAGGAACCAGATCCAACCGAGAGCTGCCACAAGTCTCGGATCTAAGCCATCACCCGTGGAATCCTAACCCCCGGGATTGAGCCGCAGTTTTGGCCCTGTTTGGAACGCACAAATTTTATAGAGACTTTACATGAATTTCACGTGAAACAATTCAATTCCACTAGGAACGAAGAAAAACTCCCGCAATAACTCATAAAACACCCGCGTTCCGACCGGGCCTCTCTCAGCGACAGTACGAGAAAGCGCTAGCAAGCGACGGTATAGCGGATAACCCGCACTCGCTACCGGGTTAGCGGGTGGGATAGCCGGGATGTAGCTTTCGGTCCGGTATGATGTTCAGCCCCACTACTAGTGCCCTAATTCCGGCTCCATGACAAGTGCCTCGTGGGTGTGGTTTTTCAACCATAAAGTGTTTTGCACAAAAGCCAGGGAGAGAACACGCTAGCTAGGGCACTCACCCCCTCCACTCTCCTCTTCTGCCCTTCTCTCTCTCTCTCTCTTTATTGGGTGCACTCCACACTCACTCACCAGGTGTTTACTTGACTCCAATGCGATGATTAGTCTAATGCTCACAATGGTAAAGGGGAGCAAGAACACACTCCTATTACTGCCTTTTTTTCAAGCCACGCCACACACCAAAATTGATCTCCTTCTCTCTCTTCTCTCGATCAGTCATTTGCCAAACTTTGCATGGTTAATGATTCGGTCAATCGAGAAACGTGTCCTTACTTGTGTTGGACACTGCCACATGCATAAGACTAATATAAATCCAGCACATCGTCAGCTTACCAATAGAAACATATATCTGTTGCTTTTGTTAATTAATGATAAAAGTTGTTAAGAAGTTGCACTTGGTACTCACCATTGGCAAGGTCGAGCATGAAGTCGCTCGGGTTGACGTGGAATCCGGGCGCGAAGCCGACGGAGGCGAAGTAGTCCATGGCGTCGCGGCCGGCGCCGTGGTAGAGGCAGCTGCCCTCGGCGAGCAGCAGCACGGAGTCGAACATGCGGTAGACGCGGCTGGAGGGCTGGTGCACGGACAGCACCACCGTGCGGCCCTTGCGGGCGAGCGCGGAGAGCGTGGCGACGAGGCGCGCGGCGGCGGTGGAGTCGAGCCCGGAGGTGGGCTCGTCGAGGATGAGCAGGCTGGGGTTGACAAGCATCTCGTGGCCGATGCTGACGCGCTTGCGCTCCCCGCCGGAGACGCCGCGCACGAAGGCGTTGCCGACGATGGTGTCGGCGCACGCGGCGAGGCCGAGCTCGGCGATGACGGCCTCGGCCGCGGCGGCCTTGGCTGCCGCGGACGCGGAGGTGGGCAGCCGGAGCATGGCGCAGAAGACGAGCGTCTCCCGCACGGTGAGGTGCGGGTGCAGCACGTCGTCCTGCGCGACGAAGCCCGTGCGGCGCTGCACGGCGCGGCACGGGGCGCGGCCGCCCGCCAGCACCGTCCCTGCGTGGCGCCCGGCGAGGCGGCCCCCGAGGATGGACAGCAGCGTGGACTTGCCGCTCCCCGACGGGCCCAGCACGGCCAGCACCTCCCCAGGGCGCGCCTCGCCGGTGATCCCCTTGAGTATGGTCCTCTCCTCCACCGCCGCCGACGCGTCGCCGCCTGCCCCCGAGTGCGATATCCTTCCGGGGGGCGCCTTCCCCGCCCCCGCCGCTCTCCGCTCCACCTTGACGCGGTACGCCACGTCGATGAACTGCAAACGCCGCAATAATTAACTCCAACATCAAGCCATGCGCGCACGTGCCTAATTAACACGACGCGGCCACACGAGCCGTGCGTCTACCTGGAGCTTTAGCGGCGAGCAGACCGACGTCAAGAAGCAGTCCATCTTGGACGCCGCGGCGGCCGGCGCCGGCGCGGCCGGGGAGGCCGGCAAGACGACGACGCCGCTTCCGTGCGCGTCCTGCCCGTTTGGAGGCATTGCCGCGGCTCGATGGATGGATCGATCTCTGCGGAACGCAAGCTGGAGCTTCCCTCCACAGCAAGGTCGAGCAAGAAGCCGATCGACCACAGCAAAAGCCAGAAGAAGCTGGGAGTTTGGCGCGCGTGGGATTGATGGCGGCTATGGGAAGAGGATCGCGGGAGGGCGAGGGGTATATAAGGAGGGAGGCGGCCATGGGGGTGGTGAGGGCCACGTCACCGTTGGAGGGGGCACGTGGCGGGAGGGCGGGGCGAGTGGAGGGCCGGGCCCACCGCGGGGGCGTGCTTTGGGCGCGCGCCACCTTTAATTCGGCTGGCGTTGGACCGGGGTTCGACTCGACCCACTAGTGTTTCGGTTGGAGCTCCGTTGCTCGGACCTTTCTCAAACTATGACACGTGGCTACATAAAGAGAGAGTGATTTAGCTCCGGTACAAACAGCTAAGAGCAAGTTTAATAGTATAGATAGCTGCTACCTCCAATACATTTCCATGTCATCAAAAGGTAAGATGCAGCCAACTCATACAATAAGCTGGCTATAAGTTGTCTCTACAAGAGCTCTCAATCATTTAATACATACATAGGTATTGGTCATTTAATACATGCATGGGTATAGCAGTTAGGTCTATTGGTACATGCATGGATAACACCTCTTTTCCTGTGCTATAGCCTGACTCTTGCATGGGAGTCGGCTTGGCGCTCTCTCTCTCCTTTTCTCTCCCTTCCACATAGGACTATGCTGACATGGATTCCCTTATAGTTAGCACAGTCAGCCTTATTAAACTTGCTCTAAGAGCAAGTATAATAAGAGGTTGTTAGTAGGCTGTATGCTGAGATAGAGGAGACAGAAAAGAGGTGGGCTGTAAGTTTACAGCCAGCTGAAGCACAAGAACCAAGAAACTTTGTGAGAGAAAGGGGTGGGTCATACAGCCTTCAGCTGGCGGTAAACTACTATATGAATGGGCTGATAAGTGGGTTGTAAGTGTCCATACAGCCAGCTGAAGGCTGTATTATTAGCCTTGCTCTAAGCCAAAAAAAACTTTATGTTTTTATTGACTTTTACTTTTTTCTGAAAATAAATAGTAGTAGATGAAAGAAGTGACTCTAAAAAGGAGGACGTGAGCAGTGCGGAAAGTGAGAGAGAGATACGTGTGCGTGATGTGAGCGAGAGAAGTGAGATGTGTGATGTACCTGTCACCCTCTACCTTATCTCTGGAGTGAAATGGTAGCGAGAGGAGTGGATAGACCGTTTCAAGAAATCGGGTGTTCATATTAGCTTTTGATTTTTTTAAAGCAAAAGCCAAAAACAAAAGTTAATACAAACAAAACCTTTTAGAACATGTTAATTTCTTAACATGATTTTTTCTTTACATTATCTATAGAGATATAACGATGATTTTATTTGTTCTATTTTTTAATTGAATACATCATAAAAAACTATCTGCCACTATAATTTCACCTAAAAGACAAAAACTATGGCACTTAACAAGAACTCCCGACGCGGGGCGTGAGATTGAAAACATCTGCTAGAGGTATTGTGCCAGAAAGTTGGCGACGGTGCAGTCGTACTAGTACGTGCTAGGCTGGCAGCTGATATACATCTCAGTCGATTGATGATTTGATCCCGTACTCCCGTATCGCTTATGAGAGTTTTTAGCATATATAGCACATATAGCACTGTTGCACTACGTATTTACAGAAATAGTTGTATGCGTCGCGTATTGGTAAAAAATAGCGTTTTTGCTATTTGGTAGTCAGACGACAACGCCAAGAGGGGTGACACATGTCCCTGCCGTCCCGCTACCGGACGGCAGGTGGCCTGCTATCTTGTGGCCAGACGAAAAGGGAACTCGGTACATTGTCATCAGAAATTACGGATGCATTATCACCACGTAGCACCATAGGCAACGGAGGACAGTATGGTAAGAGTGACATATGTGCGTATGAGGGAGCGAACGAGGCAGGACGACATGGACATACTGACATTTGTGCGGGCGATGGGAGACGGTACAGATATAACAATGTCAGTGCGGACGAGAGAGCACACAAGGGGAGACGGCATGGACAATGTGACAATTGTGCGAAGGACGTTGCAGGAAAGAAAACATAGTAGCAATAGGCCAACGTATGTGCAAACGATAGAGGTCAGGTGCTGCAAAAGATGCCTGAGCATTGCTAATTTTACGATTAAATTAACATGACAAATTCTGAGCACATAAAATTTGTAAAAAATTGCACAATTACTATAACTATATCGGGAGACTTCACATAAACTTTCGTAATTTTTGGAGCTCGTTTGCTATATGTAACAACTCCTGCAAATATCTCAATATTATGAATTTTTAGCAACATTCAGAGCGGATAAAATTGTCAAAAAAATTACACAATTAAGTATGTTATGTCGGGAGGCTGCACATAAAATTTCATAACCTTTTGAGCTCATTTGCTATATTTAAAATTTTGAATAAATATTATATAAAAAATAAGGTGGGTAATTAAATTGACTAATTAGCCTGCTTAATTACTTGCGTTAGGCCACAGGACGGCAGGCCGGCAGGGAGCACATGTCGCATCGTTGTTTGGCCACGGGATAGCAAAAACGTTATTTTTGCCAATACATGATACACACAACTATTTTTATAAATATGTGATACAACATTATTATATATGTCAAAAATTCTGCTTACGACATGCAATGCACGTACGCACGTACATGCAGCCGAGATATATGTGTAGGTATCACGTTTTGATAGAGACGTATACCGTCGGGCGGCGCCATCCTCGTACTGTACCTTGCCGGTATCCAATGCCTTTAGACGTGCGTGTTCTAGAAAGTATTTTTTCATAAAAAACCGAGGACTTGTAAGGACCTGTACGTAAGTAAATAAGGACCTATACGTAATTTTGGAAACCCGCAGGGCGCTATCAAAAATCTTTTTAGGGAAAAAAACCTGCAGGGACTTTTTTGAAAAATCCAGTGACCTTTTCGCGAAGAAAAAGAACCTTTACGTAATTTCGGAAAAATAGAAGGGAATGGCCTCCCCCGGCCGTACCAAAAACTGGGCGCCACGCGCCGGCCGGCCGAGGGAGGGGGGCGACGTGGACACGCTGGGGGGGGGGGCGGAATCCCCCCAGCTTTGTTTTGGTTATGATACCTGCCCTGGTGAACCCCGGCCGCCGGATCTTCTGCTGTACCCGGCCGACCCTCCACTGCGCATTTGTAAACCAAGCTGCTGATTTCCTGCCTTCCTGGCCTGTTGCTAGTCAACTGCTATGTACTCCGACCGAGATTGCTCCATATATCCTCGAACCCTCGAACCGTGGCCTGTTTTACGTTCATGGCTTCCGTCTACTCAGACAAGTATGTTATAATATGTGAAAACATATATTGTATTGATTATTGAATAGTAGTGGCTGATAGAAACGGTTTATAAAAAACTAGGGCATTCATACTGGCTTCGATTTTTAAAAGTAGAAGCCAGAAACAGAAGCTAAGGGCATGTATAATAGTTTGTCTCTCAAGATTGTCTCTAAGGCTTCCACCTCAACTAAAGACAGCACTAGAGACAACTTCTCCAACAGTAAATCATTTCTCTAACTATTTTATACTATTTTCACCAAACTTTCAATTTCACAACCACTCACTATTTGCGTTGGTTTGTGGGGTTCAAGTTATCTCTTGCATAAGAGACTGAACATTATGTCTCATCACCTCCTTTCTCCTCTACATAAGATTTTACTTATTTAATATAGTTAAGAGACAACTGAGATAGCACTATTGGAGATGCAAACAATCCCTACTTATTTGAGCTTTTTTGGTGGCTTATGGCTTATTTTTCTGTGCTCCCCGATCTCCGGTGATGACAAGAGCGAGCATGCACCAAGCATGCTCACGAATGTCGACACCGTTGGCTAAAAATCCACCAACTACATCGCCTTGAACACCTCCAGCGAATCCTCTGCCATCTCCTCTGTATGGCTGTAGCCTTCGACCATCGCATTGTATGCCACGACATCCTTCTCATCCATCCCCTGGAATATCGCTTCGGCATCCTTGTATAGCCCCTCATTCATACACCCTATGATCGGCGCTGTGCTACTGACAGAGATGGAGTGCACAAACTGCTCCTCGTCCCGGGCGTAGTTGACGACGTCGGTGAGGCCCTCCCGGGCGGTCATGTGCGTGCAGCGGTGATCACTCCACCATCTCGTGGATGAGCAGCGGCGACAAGGATGGAACAAGCCTAAAACTAGTGCATTGTGAAACTATTATCTTAAAACGTGGTCCTCAAAGCAAAAAATTACAATACCTAGTGCTTTTTGTTACCTATGGTTTAAAACCTAGTGGTTTCCGAAATTTACTCTTTAAAAAAATTTAAAATAGAAAAAAACAAATTAGTTCATCACGGATAATACAAATGAATATAGGAGAAAGGCAAAAAACCTAAAAAATAAAAAAAACTAGAAAGAGACGACGATAAAAACTAGAAACCAAAAGCTAAAAGCTGAAGGGCAAACAAACGGGGCTTAAGAGTAAGGAGGAAAAAAAAGAAAAACCAAAAAATTTAAAATAAAAAGCTTAAATCTTTATCTTTACTATTATAAAAGAACGAGTTGGTGATTGTACGTCCATTCTCCTCCAACCGTTCTATTCCCTTAACTTTTCACCATTCTCCACTTTTCAACCGATCAGAGTAACTCTCTTCTATAGCATAATTCTCTATACATTTAATGAATTCCGTTGTAACGCATAGATACATAACTAGTAACTTATAAAAGCTAGAAGTTAAAAGCAAAAGCACCTAACTCGAATCAACGGGCCAGTTCGGCTGTTCCCTTCCCTCCTCGATACTATACCCCGGCAGGAAACTCGCGACCCTGATCTCGCGCGCTCTCCTGAATTTTTTTGGACGCATTCACCCCGCCAGCCCTACCTGCCTGCGGTGCGACGTGTACAATCTCTTACGTGCATGCAAACAAAGCGTGCAACGTCACGTAGGTTACTCCTACCCTGTCCTAGCGATCATATGTTGCTAGCTAGGTAGTAGCCTTTGGGCAACAATATACGTACGTTACGAAACGTCTATGATGCGTTTAGATAGATACAGTGGCGGAACCAGGATTTGATTACGTCTCGAATTTAGTGATGAAATAATCTAGTCTATCTAGACTGGACTATGAAAATATTACGCAGGCTGAACTAAATTTACCTGGACTATACACTAGATATTTTTTCACATCTCGGACTGAAGCTTACCCTGTTCGGGATATGGTTCCGCCCTGGATAGATAGATAGATAATGTACAATGTCGTACCAGTTTATTGCATGCATGCACGGCATAGCCATGATGCATGCATCTACGTAAATCTGGTGAAAAAAACAACATGATTCGGATCGAGATGCAGAAAGTGAGACCAGTGATCGTCGGCACCATCTGGTCCATGTGCAGCTGACTGAGAGAGAGATCGTTCGACTTTTTGATGTGTTCTTGTTCCCGCGGATGAATATATGTGGTGCCTTGCAAGTTGCAGTTAAGCTAGTGGGTTTAGGTGCTGCATGCTGCGCTTTTTCGCACAATATATACAGGTACAGATCTCTACGACTTTTAATTTCTTCAGAGGATCTGTTCTTTTTCAGCTTTTGATTTTGGTTTTAGTTTTTCTATAGTAACTAAATTTTAAACGGAATGTCTTTTTAAAATAGGATCTACTAAGTTAATTATAGTATACATATTATACCGACTTCATTTATATCGGTAAAAACTGTGGGTGAGTTTCTGTTACGCTATAATCTCTTACACAAACAGTCTAAAAACCACAAATCGCAGTCAAAAATCATAAATCTCAGCTAAAAAGAACAGACACATATTCTATCAATCTATATACCAACCCCGTACGGTAGGGAAAGCTCAGCAAAGAAACAAGAGACATGTGAAGCTTTAGGGGTGGACGGTGCACGTAATTTACAGTTGATCCAGTACGTAATGCAAAGGAAGAAGGAACCACGTGTATATACGTACGACACAAGTGACAAAAAACATATGTGGTGCTTAAAAGTGGCCCGAGGAGATACATGCATGCATCTGATTAGAATGTAGAGAGACAACGCATGCAAAGACGAAACCACAAAAGAGAGTATATATATATATATATGCATGCATGCATGATGCCTGTGACACATTAGGGAATTAAGGTCTTCCATATGATCAGTATTAGTACTTGAGGACTTTGTCTGGTTCCAGTATTTGACCACACCACAAGTATATATATATAAATTGTAGAATGTCAAATATCAACGACATTAAATTCTTCTATGTTGTGTGCCCAGGAGATCATGTGCATCAGTTTAAAATATATAGCCGGTTGGAAGATGAGATGATGATGAGGATCGGAGGTGAACAGACCATTGTCTAGAGTTGACATTGGTATATATTGTAGCTATATAGTGACTCAGTTTATATCGGGCACACTCTCTATCACTTAATTTCTTTATTTCAAAATACCGATTCAATTCCCTGCGCGTTTCTTTTTTAAAATTCGATCCGAAATATATAAATATATGTAGAATATGTCTCTTATAATAGAGACGCGACTGAGGATATATATCTCCGGCTAGCTCCCTTGGTTCTAATTCCTATCCTATGGATTGTGAAATGGGATGAACGGAATATATGGAGGCATCTTTGTGATCTGGTTCAAAGCTAGCCTTGCCGCACACACGGTTTGCAGACAAGCTATCTAGGTATCGCTGACTTAAGACAACAAAATAAATTCCATGGGATATTTCATAACTGGCACGAGTACTCAGTCTCCAACCGTGTCAAAAAGACTCTAGATATCTAATGGCCAGTGAGATGATCCAGAGATCAAACAGTAATAAAAGGATAGTCGTCTCCAGATGTCTAATGGCTGCATCCTTAGAAATTGGAGCAATCATGCATGCATGCTCGCCTAGGTACATAATTGATCGACAGGGCTGAAAGCAGAGCTCACTACTACTACTAAAAAGAAAAAGTTATACTGAACGTCTCATCATAGATGGTTTCTCGAACCGTCTGTGTTATAATAATTGCAGACGGTTTTACAAATATGACTCGTGTATCATCTGTGATACCCTACTATCAAGATGGTTCTTGTTAATAACCGTCTGTAATATTTCACAGATGATTATTAATATGAACCGTCTGTGATAATTGCAGACATCATGGATGGTTTTTAATTAGAACCGTATATGATAGTTGACAGACGGTCATTAATATAAACCGTCTATGGTAGTTGTGTATCACAGACGGTTTGTGGTTGAAACTGTCTATGATATGCTTCACCTCCCCGATACGTGCCTTCGATATGCGTCTCTTTATCTCACGAGCCCGATATATCCCTTGTTTGTATAAAAATGATCATCCACCACAGAAGATTAATCCTATACGAGCACATCGCCGACTGGCTATTTTTCTTGTCTTCCTTGTCTCTCAAGCACAAATAAACGGCTCCCTATTCTTCTTTGTCGCTAGCATTGATGGCCAACCTAGCTATCCTAGATGAGCACCTCACCAACCGTACGTTGAGTATGCTATGGAAGGACACTGTGCAAACAGTGTCCTCCATCATATGTCCGAGGATTTGCTAAAGTTGTTAAAGGCCACCTTCCACTATCTTGACATCCTCCTCCGTTGCGTCTTCTGGTTGGTCTCCTGCTTCTAGCGAGCTAACCTCGCCATCGACACGGTTCTCCACAATGACGCTGCATGTCTCCAAGAGGCTTGCCGTCGCTTGGAGTGCTTAGTCGAGGCGGCGGGCGATTTAGTCAACCTTGCCAAGACCCCTCAAGAAAGGGAAGTGAGCCTATAAGCTTAATTTGACTTGATTGTTCGGTTGGAGGGTGTTCGAGAGGCACACAAATGAGCACCTTAACGAGTGGACGCATTTAGGGCTTCGTTCGCTGTTGATCCCGAACTGTCCGATACCGACCACATCGCCTACGAAGTTTTGAAGACGTAGATTGCATGCTACCTCTGCTAGTAGAAAAAACATCGAAGCAGTTAGGTTTCTACTTTTTTGTTATCTTTTGTAAGAAACGATTGGTCACACTGTTTGAGTGCCATATATATGTAAAATCAAGCAATTAAATTTGTATTTACTATTTACTCTCTTTTATATATTAGCCATCTGTGATATGTGAGATATCACAGACGGCTATGTTTAAGAACCGTCTGTGATATTTGTTATATCACAGACGGTTTTTAGTATTAGCCGTCTGTGATATCTGACATATCACATATGGCTATATTTAATAATCGTCTCTGATATCTAATATACTACAGACAATTTTATTGAAAAACCTTCTGTGTTGTATTCAAACCGTCTGTGATAACCACTTGTTATCATAGGCACATAAATTTAGATAGTTCAAAAACTGTCTGCGATGACTCTTTCTATAATAGTGGCTCAGGAGTGTAGATGTTTGTCCTATTAGTAGCTCAGCATTTGTTTAGTTAGCTGTTCTTCTTTCTTTTGTTCTCTACATAAAAAAGAAAACAAAAAGGGTTGATCGAGCGGCGCCCAATGGCAAGCATGCATTTGATTTGATTTCTACGCAATCTCTGCTTTGTGGTGCAATAACTTATACAACTAGAAGAGCACATTTAAATGATAACATATTTTGCTTCAATATGGACCGTGCACCTAATACACACACACATGGAGTACTTAAAAATCTATGTATGATAAAGCCTTAGTATAAGGATTGACTTGTAAAAATGTGAAGAATAAAAGTAAAGAATAAAAGTAAAGAATAGAAAAGAAAAATCTATTGTGTGGGTACTTTCAGGAGCAACTACCTTTTCCTTCTAGTCTTTTTTTTAGAAGAGGGAATTGAACTACCTTTTTCTTCTCTGATTCCCATCATTTTGTAAATCCTAATCCTATTACTTCTGATAATTTCACCCATATGGTACTGGCAACTCGTAGAATGATACGACTAGCATGGTACGGTACCATATCTCACATGTTCTGTACTTCAGTCTAATCCAACAGTTACGTGCAAAACAGTGAGACAAAGACTGAGCTGAGATATGCTCGTAGTTTCTATTCCTTTTTTTCGGCTTTTGATTTTTCTACAATAACTTAACTTTTAAATAAAGCGTCTTTTTAAGATGGGATCTACTAGTTAATTGTAGTGCATACTGTACCAACTTTATTTATATCAGCAAAAACCGTACGCGAGTTTCTGTTACTCTGTAATCTCTCGTACGAACAGTCAAAATCCACAAGTTGCAGCCAAAAGTTATAAACCTCAGTAAAAAAGAATATGCTCATAATTATGTGGAAATGAGATCCAAAACAATTCCTAAATGCATGCCTTAGTTTTAGAGATGAGAAGTAGTGGGATATTATGCATGCATGGCTTGGGAAGTGCCTTAGTTGTTGAGATATTGAGTAGGCATGTTACCAAAAAAGTGACGTTGGTCGGAATACTTAAGGATATGAGCAATAATAATGTATCCAACGACCTTATGAGTTGTTTCTTTGTTAAAACGCTATCTCTAGCTGATCTCATCACTATCATCATGAGTAATGATCGAGGTGCATCGTAGAATCGGTTGGAGTATAAGCATGTTGCCTACATCCATCATAGTTTAAACTTTTAGGTAAATTGTCCGATATATAAAGTAATATGGTATGAGAGTTAAAGGTCCTCAGACCGGACTAGCATGATTTCAGAGAACATAACTGCCAGCCACTCTAAGTCCACATCATAATGTTGATGGAGCCGAGACATAGATGAGAGAAGTATTGAAATATAAGTATATTGTTCACCTTTCCATAACAGCTTAAAGCTTTGGAAGAATTGGTTAATGAATCATAGTCAATAAATTTTATATATACTATGTGGACTAATTTGTCCATCACTTTATATACCTAGAAAATGCACTCAAAGGATAATGTGATATAGAAATGCACCTAGCTAGGCTAGCTAGCACTTTATATATGTTAAGATTTATATTTGAAAGTACTGTTATATATAATTGTGATTTTTTACTTATTAACCTAGTATATCGTATAAGATATCAAATTTCAAAGTTCGATATATTAGTACTGTTCCAAGTCATATTGTGTCCTACATTTCTTAAATGGAGGGGGTGTATAGCAAGATAACCGGAGCTAGCCTTGTTGATATCTAATAACCCTAGCTACAGGAACACAACTTATATGATCTCTCGTGGCCAAGAGTAGAACAATCGAACAGTTGTACCTAAGTAGCTTTTGAAGCTTCAATTTATCCTCAAAAGGTGGAAGTTTATTATACTATAAAACCAAAATGTGCATGCATGCATGTAACAACCCAAATTTGGCTTCAAATAAAACTTGCATAATTTTTATGAGTTTCAAAATTTTTTGGTAAATATTTAAATTTTTTCTAAAGCCTTGCTTGAGTCTTAAGACTTTTAAATAGTTTCTTTGGACCAAAAATCAAATTTGAAAATTTCTATGCGTATGCATGGTCTAAGATCAATGCTTACAAAAAGCGAGCTATATATGTATATATGTTTGGATCGAACGATGGTCAAGCAAGAACATGATTCCAGAACGATCAATTGAAACAAAGATATGATGATCTGCCGACTAGGACGCTCGCTCTCATGGCCATCAATCCATGCATCCATATGTACGTTTTGCAACTTTTATCCACACTAGCTCGTTGATGCTGGCCTCTTTTAATTAGATGGGACACCAACTGCTAATGCATGCACAAGCATTACGATCTAGTCCCGACCGGAACAAAATATTTATGTTTACATTGTTAATTACTCCAAGACCCATCTAGGGATTCCACCTATTATATTTCAGGGGCATTACACCAAGGGCGATAGAATAAGATCAGGTGCTGCATCAACTATAGTTCATCTTTTATCATCTCGATCTTGAACATCTAATCAGAAAACACGAATGCTGCACGTGGAGTACAGCTAGCCAAGATAAGCAACCGGCGTTAGCTATGTTCGTATTGACGCCTAAAAACTATTTTTCTATAGTATCGAATTTTTAAACATAGTGTTTTTTCAAGATAGGATTTACTAGCTAGTCGATTGTAGTACATATTATAATGGCTTTATTTATATTGTCTAAAATCACACACAAGTATCTTTTACTCTACAACCTTCTCTACAAGCTGTTGCTATTTATAAACTAAAATCAAAAACCAATATAAACAGACCTAAAGCTTTTTCCCAGAATCTCGAAGTTTCTAGGCTACATCTTGATCTGAAGTGTTCTTTTTCGATCGGCTACCAGCTAGCCGATATCGACCTGTAACAGGCACAACAGCTTTAATCTCTCCTGTGGAGGATACGAATCCAAATTAAAGGGACTATATAACTAAGAGTGCAATGCGTTGCACCATCGACGATCGAGATCATATACATTGATCGGGTTGTTGGCTAGGCTGATCTCGATATATGGAGCTACGATAGGCTTTTGTTCAAAGCGTTAAAGAAGGTGATATACGTGCATGTACAGGTGTGTGGCCGCTGGTTCATGTGGGCGTACGTCCAATCTCTGAAAAGAGGACGCATCGCCCATGCATGTGGGAGCACGTCACTAGCCGTCGGTGACCTGAACACGTCGCTCCTCGGGGCGGATCCATTTCCCCGACAGCCTGGGCCGCTGCCCGGGTTCACCGGCGCCGGACAGTGGAACCCTAGGTGACCCAGCGCTGTCAGACACCAACAGTGCTTTGTCGGGCAAGCTCGTTTTGGGTCTTCTTCCGTAGCACTGGGGCCATTACATGAGTGAAGGCCGAAGACCTAGGCCATTACAAGCCCCGTGTTCCCTCCTAAAAAAACCCTAAATCCCCAATCGATCGGCAATTAATCCCCTCTCGGTCCCTCCGCTTCATCTTCTTCTAGTCTTCCTTAACCCACCCCAAACCCTAGGCATTGGCACTGTCCGAGTGGCACGGTGGGCTAAGCTGCCAACAGCAGGGTGTGCGCTGCACGGCAAGGCGTCATGGTGCACTACCACCGTATGGGATCATCACAGACGGTTTGTAACTGATCATCAGGGGTAATTTCTGAACCGTCTGATTTATCACGTCAGTGATAATAGGTGGTTATTATAGACGGTTCCCAAACCGTCAGTGATAAATCACAACACAGACGATTTTTAAAGATCTGTCTGTGATATCCGACATATCACATATAGTTAATACAAAAAACTGTCTGTGATGATCTACGTATCATAAATTGTTGTGTTAGAAACCGTCTATGATAGTTTTTTTGTATAGCTAAAATGTTCTTCTGTTTTTCGGATAACCTCAGGAAAGCTAGCTATGCCCTTTGAAATCAAGCAAACATATTACAGATAAATGACAGATAAGTGAATTACAGCTCAAAATTAATTGCAAAAGAATGTTCATAATTGAATTACAACTCAAAATGAATTACAATTGAATGAATTATAAGTAAATGAATTACAATTTAATCAAATATTTGAATATGTATTAATCGAAGGAAAGTGTATCATCTACCGTTCCAATGGTTACAAAAACTTTGACTTTACTCCAGCTCCATCGTCCATCCCAACTGAACGGCAAGATTTATTGGTTCCACCCCTGACTACTTGTCCGTCGTCCCTCCCAACTCAACTTCCTTGATGAATCCCGACCATCTAGTCGCTTCCTTCCACCCGACGGCGGTTAGTCCCACCCTAGATCATTTGAGACTTTCGAATTGGGAGGAATTCTTACTCCCGAATTTTCTCATAGATAGATATACGAAACAAATCTAATTTATAATAAAAAAAATCCTTTAGTCTGAGAAAATCCAAACTAAAACTTTTCGAGAGCAAAATTCCTAGTAAAAAAATTCCCTTCATCATATCCCCTCTCTCTCCCCTACTTCACACCTCGAAATGCACTGTTTTTTACAAAGAGAGAGGTTGCAAAGTCGCCACAGGGACGACTGACTCGCCGCTGCAGCTCATCAAGGAGACGAAACAAGAAATGCCTTGTGTGTGCTCCCTCCCGATAGTGTTTTCCTTCCTTTTGGAAACTGTGTTTGTTTTGCTCCCTAGAGCTTAAGGTCATGTGAATTGCTGACCTGAGAGTCGAATTGCTTATCTGCTAGCTTCAATCATGTTAATGCAAACTTCACTCGATGCTTGCTCTGTTTTTATGCTTAGGCTGTGTCTATTTGTTCCTTCCTACAAACACAACAATCTTATTATTAATTTTGTTTCGTTAGTGATTTGAAGGGGAAAAGATTAGGCCTTGCGCGGCAAACTCATGGCGTTTACGTAGAACTTGGGAATCATCCTGCCGTCCTTTGATTTAAAAAGGACGATAAAGGTAGTGCCCGTTCTTTTCGGTTGAGATTTATAACTTTTGACTGTGACTTTTGGTTTTTAGGGTATTCGTGTAAGAGATAGTAACAGAAACTCACGTTCGGTTTGCTGATATAAATAAAATTGATATAATATATACTATAATTAACTAGTAGATTCTATCTTAAAAACACATTTCTTTTAAAAGTTGGTTATTATAAAAAATTAAAAACAGAACAAAAAAAATCGGAAAACAACTGGGCGAAGTTTGCCGTAACCGTAGGAACAGCAGACGATACGCTTAGGCGTCAGGGGCCCGGCGGTGGGGCCCGCATGTCAGAGCAAGCCACTCCCTTGGCTCCTTCGGTTGGCGTCTGCTTTTCCAGCCTGTGGAGTGGGGCCCGCTGCCCACTCGCAGAGAGGAGGCGACGCCACGTGTGGCCCTCGCGCGTGGATCGGCCGGAGACAGCTGCCAAAGTTGGACCCGGACAATAACGTCCAAAGACTCCAAACTCTTTTTCAGGATGTATCCAGAAAAATGAGTCACTTTGGCTCATTGGTGCATTCAGTATTGTAATTCTGTGGGTCAGATGTATGATTATCTGTTCTTATAAAATTAATTTTCAAAAATTTTACATTTTTGGTATAAATTTTCGTTTGTATAAACCTCTGTCAGCTACAGTGTTTTTTTTCATCCAACGACAGTGTTTTCAGCCATAAACCATGAGCTTTTAAGCCCAACTGATCACCACCTATATGTTTAACATGGTTCCACCACTGGTTAGGATCATCACACAACTAACCTCACTTGAGAACTGCAATGTGCTCTACTAACTAAGCCTATAAGAACTGCAATGTGCTCTACTAACTAAGCCATTTTATAAAATCTAGTTCCAAAACACAGGTCAAACATAACGCATCTCTTTTACCCATCTAGCATAATTGACCTGCATCGTTTTTAGCCGCTGGAGCACACGTCCCATCCGCTCCATCCACTTCTTTTGCTTCGCCATTTCTTTAGCCAAAGTTAAAGGGCGCCAAAGCTGTGGCGCCAGCTCAACGGATCGTATCTCTCGCCGAATCTTCCCGCAGGTGGGTCTTTTTTTTTTTTTGCCACTGATGGTTATAGCTAAAATTGATAACTTTTGATATTAACATAACTGTATATGAAAAATAAACTAAATATTGATAAGTTGATAATTTATTTTAAAAAGTCTATCTTAATAAATTATCTTGACAAAACGACGAAAAAACTATCCTATTTATTTATTTATTTAAAAAAATCATAAACTATAATTTATATAGCGAAAAGAACAAGGCAATGTATACTAACTAGTAAAGGGTTTTTATTGCTTGGTGCTTGTGGATAGATGATGGACCATGCATGGTAGATGTCAAAATATCTAGCTTTAATTTGGTTATCTCTCCTTGTTGGCACAAGCCATGCATATCTAGATGCGGGTAAGTTCTTTTTTATTAAGGAGATAAGGCGTTTCTTCTTCTCGACTTCTAAAAACTGATTTTTAATTTTTTTTGTTATAATAACTAGCTTTAAAAAATATCTTTTAAAGTATGGTTTATAAGTTAATTGTAGTACACACTGTACCAATTTTATTTATATTTATCAAAACCATACAAGTTTTTGTTACTCTGTACTCTCTCCCACGAATATTTCAAAAACCATAAGCTGAAACCTAAAAGAATATGCCCTAGGATTTCTGGCTTCTCCTGAACAAACAAAAGAACGATTTCTCTACTGTCTTTTTGAAGTAGTTTA
Source organism: Dendrocalamus latiflorus (assembly GCA_017311315.1). NCBI lineage: Eukaryota > Viridiplantae > Streptophyta > Magnoliopsida > Poales > Poaceae > Dendrocalamus > Dendrocalamus latiflorus. Next base: position 3,188,232 of record CM029641.1, on the reverse strand, counting down.
TCGGGACATTCTTTTCGAAGCGACCTATTCGCACAAACGCTCGTGTTAGAGCTAAAAACTATTAGCCATAACTACAAGCCGCAGTAAAAAAAAAACCTCCCATATACTAGTTACTAGTCATACAGTATATTGTAATATAGCATGCATTAATTAGAGCCGCACGTAGTGTGTGCCGACACAACCGATTATACAGTGTTCTATTTGGCACATATTTTGCTGTGACATATTCAAAACTACGGCTTCAGTGAGCTTACTGATGGAATTGGATTCCTTAATTTGGACGGTTTGGATGGAATTTACAAATTCATTTAGCAACCTAGTGTGTGTTTACTAGGCATTAGTACTGATTTCATATTCGTAGATTTTGCCTAAAGGTGTACGTAGACCATTTGATAGGGAAGCAATACTACAATTAATTCAGCGTTTAATTAGCTAGCATCTACAGATTCTAGAACAAAATAGTCCTTTGCCGGTTTAATTTAAGTGGATCATTCAATAATTAGTGTGGAACAGAGGCCTCAATGATTAGTCACATTCCATGGTCTTCACCAGAAGCCAACACTTTTAAGATACTCTACGTGCTTAAGCTAGCTGCATGCATGTACTTGTCAAAACTTGCACGAGCCAATCACTTGACAACGATAAACATATATGCTATCTTGTCGGACAGTTGTATAAGCGTAGTCTGCCTTAGCTTCTGGCTAGGTCATGGAATCATTAGAATAAGGTTAGGCCCAAGGCATTTGCACATTTGGATTCGTCCAAAATAGTAAGCTAGCTAATTAGTACTACCACTTTTGATGGCACAAGAAAAGCAATGCTGGATAATTGTATACTCTATTTCAAAGATAATGTTAGAATAAATTAAGATCAAAATTTGGCAGCTTTAGAATAAATTAAAATCAATGCTGGATAATAGTTTTTTTCAGCTTTAGATATCGATGAAAGCAACATTTTGGAGTTACAACAATATATCGTAACACAACAGCTGCAAATTAGCCCCACGTATACCTTCACCTCATGGATATATACACTGATATCGAAAACCTGCAGCTACACGTACCATTGCCAAATCGTAGCAGCTCACGAATCCACTAGATATATATGGCGGCTAGCATGATACACACACATGAGCATATAGGTGCTGAGATATAATTGCACGCCGGAGAATATATTTTAGGACAGAGATCGAACAAGAATAAAGAGCTGTTGTCCTGGTGACGAAAACTAAACAGGGAAAAGGGGCTCAACTATCTCTCATACACTATGGATAAAGATCGAACAATATGGCTGGTTTATTTTGGGTTTAAAGTTAGCTTATATTTATACTGGAGTAAAGTCCATTACCGGTCCTTAAACTTTTTATGCTGTGTCATCCCGGTCCATAGACTTTTAAAATATGTCATCCCGGTCCTTAAACTTTCAAAGTGTGGCAATTTCTTTTGAAAGTCTATGGACCGGGATGACACAGCATAAAAAGTTCACTGCTACAACTACATACGATATTGCCACACTTTGAAAGTTTAAGGACCGGGATGACATACTTTAAAAGTTTATGGACCGCGATGATACAGTATAAAAAGTTTAAGGACCGGTAATGGACTTTACTCTTTATACTGTTTACAGTAACAAACTTTTAAACGGTACTTTTTAAGACGGTACCAATAGAAAAACTGTAGTAAAAAGTATACTGAATTCAGCTGTACCGTCCAAAATCATATACAACTATTTCTCTCTACGTATTATCTCTCATGAACAATCAGAATTTAAATATTTAAGCCATAAGCTATCAGCAGAAAAACCACCCTAAACGATTATTGTCCTGGTGACGAAAACTATACAGGGAAAAGGGACTCAACTATCTCTCACGCATAATGCCAACTAATATATGCAGGTGTGTGTCGATCGAGCACAACACCTACGTGTCAGGAATTATACTCCCACCAGGAATCACAAACTTGTCATGCTTAGACGCTAAGTGCTCCTAATTGCTGTTGTTGTTGCTGGCCTTAATCATTGGTCGGCGTGCACGTTCCTACAGGATAGATAGATGCTACCTTGCACGGTACCGTTCCACGTTGCATGCGTCCCCCCTTACGCCCTGTTTGGAATGTGGGAATTTTTTCCGATTCCTGCGGGAATTGAACTGTTTCCTGTAAAATTCCTGCAAAATTCCTGTGAAATTCCTCTGTTCCAAACAGGCCCTTAGTCTGTTGCCTTTGTCTTTCTTTTCAGGGCGCTTGACATGTACCCATCCTAACAAAAAGATGCTCTCTCTCTCTCTCTCTTTTGACTTTTTTATTGAGCTTTTTTATCGGTTCTTTTTTCTCGTGTTTATTTGCATCATACATGATTGGCTAACTTATTTTTTCTATTTTTATTTTTTTAAATTTAATTATGCTAAACAAGCCTTCGTCAACTATATTGTTTTTTAGCTAGTTACAGTGATTTTTAGCCATAAGTCACTAAAAAAGCTCTTTTGAACAGAGCCAAGCGGGCAATGCCTATAAGTAAACAATATTATCTAAAAGTAAAATATTTCATGATTAAACTATGTTGTAATTATACTAATAAGAGTATATGATACAAAATAGAAGCAACAACTACAATTCGTATGTAAACATGCGTAGATAACAGTATGATATTAAAAAATATCTCACTAATAAAGCTTAATCCATAGTTATAGATGAACCGTAGAAAAAAACAACCTATCAATTGTGAAAGATAGATGGATCAGTTGTGTTATAATTTGATAATAGAACGTATAAAATATGCAATAAAAAGAGAAGACAAAAGATATATCATTAAATAACTAAGTACACCTAGATAAACTAACACTAGCAAAAAGTTTAGTTACTTTTGTTACTCTACAAAGCAAAAGGAACATAACTACATAAGACATCTGCATACTATACTTTCATTGACTGAGAAGCATGTATATATGTAATGCAAATGTCAACTGAGAAATTCCCTCTAGCTTCTGCCCACATCTGTAGACTATATAATGTATTATGCTAATGGCCACATGCCATTCACACACCACCTCCATATGCTAGTTCTGCTATTAAAGATCCAGGTACAACAAGTCTAGGTACAACCGTACAGGATTGAGGTCCTTGATCTTTGCTGGTGCAAAGGGAAACTTCAGACAAGAGCACACAAACTACTACAAATAACCATTGATATCCAAAGAGTTCCAACCACAGTCGCCACTAGGAAACATCATGGAGCAGCTGAGGAGACTAGGAACTTATGGCCCTGATCAATATGGCTTCAGTTTATTTTTGCACTATTCATAAATTTCGTCTTTTTCTGAACTTTTGGCTTTTTTTTGAGTTTTTTTACCGGTTCTTTTTTTCCTCGTATTTGTTTACATTATACGTGATGGGCTAATATGTTTTTTCTATTTTTAATTTTTTTAAATTTAATTATGGTAAATAAGCCTCTGTCAGCTACAGTGCTTTTTTCAGCCAGCTACAGTGTTTTCAGCCATAAGCCATGAGGCTTTCAACCGAACCGATCACCACCTAACTTTGGTGAAACAAAATAAAACTTCAATTGGGCAGTGGGAATATAAAATGAACCTCAGGCTCTCTCTCTCTCTCTCTCTCTCCCCCTCTCCCGACCCATATTTAATATCCACATTCGATCTTTAGGACGGCCTTTATCCTTCTAGCCACTACAGAATAATAATGCAAGTGCAGTTCTAGTAATGCAAAATTTTTAGTCTGAACCAATCACCAAACTCCATCACCATTCCAGGCTTCCAGCAAAATTTCTAATCTAATTATCTAATTATGCTTTAAACTCTGCCATTCATTGTCGCATGCCATACTACCATCTAAACTCAGCATTCAACAATCAACAAGACAACTCTTTTCTACAAGATCCAGCACATTCCATAATCCATATTTCCCAAGTCAAATTCACATGCTGTAAAAACTAAACTAGCCCAGAGATCTTTGCAAATTGCAAAGTTCCAAGTTTCCAACCATACAAGAGCAAAGTGAGCCCAGAAATCTGTCTCTGGCCGCCGCCACCGCACCACGCTTTGCCTCGGAGCCTCCCCTGGCCAGTAACCGCCTGGCCCACCTCGGTGCCTAGCCCACTTGGCAGCCAGCTGACACCGCGCGCCCGTGCCCCCTTCCCCTTGGGCCTCACCTCGCCACCTCTTGTCTAGGGTTAGTGTGCCTAAGGCTGTGAGAGCGCCTCTGCTACTGTTGACTGCTCGCTTGGGTCGAGGCTCGGCTGCACTTCACTCGGCACTGGGCGCTTGGGCCTGAGCTGCTAGTTGCTGGGCTGAAGGCGGAACTCATGGGCTAGACGAGGACAAAGCCCAATCTGTCGCCGTTCAACTTTGTCTGAAGATCCGCCCGAGCTCACCCAAAGGGTCAGTCTGCCCCTTATCTAACTCACAAAAAGATTCAGTACACGTTTTAAAAAACAAGTGTTCGATCGTGCATATGGGGCTATATTTTCCATCTAGTTAGCTAGAGTGGAGAATTTGACATACGCGTTGTATAATTCTTAGCTAGCTTGCATATATTTCTATTTCATTGTAATTTAGTATACCTGAGTGTTGTGGTTATAGACTAAACAATATATGAGAGGACTAGGAGTGCGTGAAAATGAATCTGTCTCTTTCCTTGTTCCCCTAGGGGGATATTTATACATAACCGTAAGGTCTTATTACAATCTTACCCCCATCCTAGGGTACTATTACAAGGGTATTTACATCCTTTTATGTCCCACATTGAACCTTTCAGCTCAACAGGCCAAACGGATACGGTAGGGGGCCATCCCACAACTAGAGCCTCTCATGGTAAAGGGCTTTATCTCGAACAGGTGAAACCATGTCGCGTAGACCTTTTGACCCCACTACTACAAAAGAGGTTATACTGGACGACTACATCACAGATGGTTCCTATGAACTGTCTATGCTGCAACTATCACAGACGATTCATACTAACAACCGTCTGTGATATTTTCATCGACGGTTATTTATACAAACCATCTGTGATAAAGCAGGACATCACAGATGGTTCTTATTAATAACCGTCTGTGAAAATATCAGAGACAGTTTGTTACATGAACCATCTGTGATAATGCAAGACATCACAGACGGTTCATATTAATAACCATCTATGGTAATTCACAGACGTTTATTTATAAGAATTGTCTGTGATATGTGCATTATCACAGACGGTTCGTATAATAAACCGTCTCTGATGATACCATGACACCGATCCATGGCATCTCCCCTAGGATTTTAATCTCACCCGTCCATTCCTTCCGCATCGAATGGTAGGCACCGGTTCTTTCCACCTCTTGCCACTTATTAATTACTCCCCCTCTTCCTTTCACTCCGAGATGCGTGAGTTCTACTGGCTGCTCCTAGCAAGTTCATCCACTCCTAGCTTGTTCGTCGATGACGCCGACTACCGCCGTGAGCTAGTGCCTCCATTGTGACACTACGATATACTACACAACACACTCTTTTCATAAATTTCATAAGAGTGTCTTATACAGTCTCACCGTCATGACATAAAGGTAACGCTACCGCCACCTCTCCATTGCTGCACGGAACCACGGAAGCAGCTAGCTATCAAAACGGTGCTCAAGTCGGCGTCAAGGACATCCAGCTCACACGCTGCTAGGATCTCTCCTTCTTCTATGTTTTTGCCATGGGTTCATAGGATTAGGATGTGCTCTTGCCATGTTCTTGCTGTGTTAGATGGGTAACCTGCTCATTATTTTGTGATGCTGTAATGGTGGATTCTAATAGAAAGTGTTGTTGTATTTGCTTATTTTCAAAGGGCATAGATAACATTTTTTGAGACTAGCCAAAAAACAGAAAAATTTAGGTATAGTATGAACTATCATAGACGATTTTATGGTATAAACTGTCTATAAAGAACTATCACAGACGGTTTTATATTACAACCGTCTGTGATACTCGCCCATCATAGATGGTTGGTAGCTAGAACCGTCTGTGATGTGTGAGTATCACAAATAGTTTTTGGTTCGAGCCGTCTGTGATAGTGTTCTTCACAGACGATTTTTGGTTCGAGCTGTCTGTGATAGTGTTGTTCACATACGGTTCTAGTTACAAACCATGTGTGTTGTGTTTATTGCAGACGACTCACAAACTGTCTGTGATAACCTCCGATTATTACTGACGCATAAATTCAGACGGTTCAAAAAATCTTCTGTGATGGCAGTTCCGAACCGTCTGTGATGACTCTTTTTATAGTAGTGCCCGCTTCGTCCCTTCGTCCTGGAAGAGGAGTGGCATCCAGTCCTGTGGACCACATACTTTCGGTCTGGAAGTATGCGGTCCACAGGAATGGATGCCACTCCTCTTCCAGGCCGAAGGGACGGAGCGGGCCAAAAGGTCTACGCAACATGGTTTTGGCCTGTTTGAGATGAAGCCCTTTACCATAAGAGGCTCCTATTGTGGGGATGACCCCTATCGTATCCGTTCGGCTTGTTGAGCTAAAAGTTCAATGGGGAACATAAAGGAAGTAAATACCCTTGTAATAGTACCCTAGGATGGGGGTAAGATTGTAATAAGGCCTTATGGCCATGTATAAATATCCCCCCTAGGGGGAACAGGGAAAGATACAGATTCACTCACACACACTCCTAGTCCCCTTATATACTGTTTGGTATGTAACCACAACACTGAGCTTATCAAAATGGAGCAAATTAACACTATTATCACACGTTCATGATCCAACAGGAGGATTAAGGTTTCCAAAGAAAATCAAAAGTTTTCTTCGTTGATCAAGCTGTAAGAAACTAATGCCCTGTTGCAGATTCGTGCATCAATAGTTAGATCTATGGTAAAAGGACCTTCCAAAACCAGTCGACCTTGTCTCAACAGGTGGCCGAGAGAGATAGAGGATATAAATCAACACAAGAAGCCTTCCAAGACCTCTAACTTCTTAGGGCATGTGCATTGTGCTAAGGAGCTAAAAACGCCTACTAAGCTAAAGCTAGTAAGCCAAAAACACTTCTAATCTTTAACCTTCACGGGTGAGACTCATCTAGAGTAAAAATAATCAATTCCTATGCCACGTTCTTTCTCCACTGGCAGCCATTCTTCCTGCGATCCCCAAATTAGGCACGGCATGCTCTCTCAAGCTCCTCGTCTCAGCGTCGCCTCCCAAATCTGAGCGCCGCCTTCTCCCAAATCTCAGTGTCGTCTCCTTCCAAATCAAAGCACCACCTCCTCCCAAATCTTAGTGCCATCTCCTCCCAAATCCGAGTGCTACCTCCTCCCAAATCTCAGTGCCATCTCCTCCCAAATCCAAGTGCCGCCTCCTCCACCACCTCCCATGTGTTGGTGGCCTAGCAGTTCTTGGATATGGAAATCCTTGGGTATGTTGAGATTGTTAGAAGCTTCCACTAAGACAAAAAGGAAGGAACTTTTGTGCGTAATGGTGAGGATGAAAATTATAGGCATATTGATTGTGTGCATGGCTCATGAGATATTGGGATGATGGGAAAGGTTGATGGTATTGGCTACTTGTTGAAGAGTTCAACAAGTTAGTAAAATTTACTGCACTGGAGGGAGTCTATGTCTATGAACTTGCATTGCATGAGCTAGAGTGTAGCAAGTGCTGTTGTTCTGTTTGTACTTTATAGCTGTTGGCTTGGGCAACAGTTAGCTCAGCTAGTATGCAACGACTCGTTGTGTAATATGAATTTGTATGTAAGTTGTTTTTGGGATCAAGTAATGTTGCCACTGCTGTTGGATGTATGAAATAGCTCGATGTATGAACTTGGCAAGGGCTCCTCCCTGCAACGGCAAAGGGCCAATGGCTGAAAAAGAAACAATTTTTTTATATGTTGTAGACGCACACCAACTACTTGCTCCAGTTCTATGAAATTTTTCTTAGCCTCTCTACATGCAATGGGTAGAACCGGATCTAAGAGCCAAAAAGTGATGTTAGACTTTTTTTCTTAGCATAACAATGTACATGCCCTTAAAAGCGCCCACTTTCTCATCCTCATATATGTTTTTTTGGGTTTTGAGTTACTCTCTCTACCTGGTGCTTTCCCGTCTTCTCAGTATCAGGCTCCAATGTTCTTGGGAGTTTTTGAGTTACTCTCTCCACTTGGTGCTTTCACTAGGGTTTCCTTAATGTTTTTTTTACTCTATCACCCCTCAATGAAATGGCATAGCTCCTGACTTTTTCTTAAAAAATAATAAGACTAATGTATAATTATTAAAGTATGAGTATATTGTCCTTTTCCCCCTCAACTATTTAAGTTTCCACCTTTTCCAACATCCTACACTTTTAGAGCGGTTGGTACATGATATTCAATACTACCGCACATTAGATTTTTTAAATATGAAAGCAAGTTGTTGGAGGCCAACACTGCGAGCATACATTATACATCAGTTGGATGCGTGCAGGGTGGATCAGCACAGGATAGGCACAGCGCTAGAGCAACTAGCTTGGTCACTTGCTAGCTAGCTGAATCCCACTCAGGTGCTCCATGTGTGCATGCACACATACATGCATGCTGTGTGTTTTGGCTCTGTTCTTGTCAGCTTTTAAAATCTGTTTTTTCAATTTTTATAGTAACTAACTTTTAAACGGAATATTTTTTCGAGATAGAGTCTATTAGTTAATTGTTGTACATATTTTACTGACTTCATTTATAACTTTCTACAGTAACTAGCTTTTAAACGGAGTATTTTTTTCAAGATAGAGTCTACTAGTTAATTGTAGTACATACATTACTAACTTCATTTATATCGGCAAAAATTGCACGTGAGTTTTTGTTACTCTGTAATCTCTCGTACAAATAGCTTAAAAGCCACAAGCAGCAGTCAAAAGCCATAAACCGCAGCAAAAAGAACAGGTTGTTAGCTTTTGTTGCTTTTGATCCGCGCTAGACCTTGAATTTGCTACACCTGGCATGCCAGTTTTCTGTGTAAGTCCAGTTGCTCCTGCATGTGGAAGCTAAGCTTTCACAGTAGCATGCTGACGGCCCCCGGCCGGCAAAGCTAGCTCTAGTTGCACAAACTATTTCTGCCGAGGACATTATAAGAATGCATGTTTCAACGATTCGATTGGGTATCTCGACTTTCGACCAGTGACGGATCGAGCGTAAAGGGTTGGGGTCCAGCTTACGTACCACAACACCGCCTACCCTAACTCAAGAAGTTGTTGTTATATGATAACCTTACTGCTTTTGGTCATAAAAGAAAGTCGTTTTATAATACAGATAAAATATATCAATTCTGAGCAAAGATATCATCTAAAATAGGTAATTTAGATATACAAAAAATATTATAAGTTAATTTGTTATGGAAAATTACTTTTATAATATTACACTTTACTAACTTTTTTCGAAAATATGGCGATAAATTTTAGTGATCAAAGTGGTATTTTGTTGACTTTAAAATTTCAAAATCAACTTTTTTTAATGACCAAAGGGATTACTTATCATTAATTGTTAGATTATAACTATCACGACCCCTGTTACTTTTTCTCCTACATCGGTCCCAGCTTTCAAGTGTAATTGTGTAGTCCGGAACTCCTGACCCTCACGTGAGTGCAAAATCTGATCTGCATATATGCAGATCAGATATATCACAAAAACCTATAGTAATCGGTAAATAATTAGCTAAGTTACTAGACATGTGAGATATCTGCTCCTGTTCATCTTGGCATTTGATGATTGAACATCTATGTTTTTCTCTGTGAAGGACCATGTGAGAAGATCCTAATTTATAGTATGATGAACCATTACAATTTAGAAGATTTATAAATTTAAATGTTAGTATTGATGGTTGATAAGGGGAAGGCCAATCAGACTGGCATTGTGCCACTGGTCTGACCGGTTGGTGTGAGTGGTCAGACTGCCTGGGTGGAGTGGTCAGACTACCCGGTGGTAGGCGGTCTAACTGGCTAGGGATTGTCCAGTTCGAGTGGTTTGTGGAATTTGTGGATTCTAAGTTGAGGAATGGGTGTTGATGACTATAGCCAGTGGTTATATATTGCATGAGCTATATTTCAGCTAACATGGGTCAACTTATGAAGAATTTATGTCCGAAAATAATTTCTTTGTCTTGGATGTGCAGGGTCACTTAGAGTCAACCATGGTCAACAATGAGGATCGGGGATATGCTCATAGAGGAGCTGAGGCCTAAAACGATCGAGGATGCCGGGTGAGCTCAAGCATGGCACGAAAAAGCGGGAAATGTTAAAAGCACGTTTGAATGATAGGATAGCACCATATGGCTTAGACGGTCCTAGTGAGCCGTGGTTTGGTGGAACTGGGACGAAAGAGACTTGGCGATGTGTAGCAAGCTAGTGGTACATCTACACATGGAAAGCATGATGATTGCTTGCAATGGATGATGATGATTGGGTCAACGAAGGGTATTTTGGTAGTTTGGCTAAAATACCGGAAACTATCTTGGAGCAAAACCGCGGCGCATGATGATGCTTGGGAGAGTAGTTTAAGTCAAGGTGGATCTGGTTTGATCAAGACAGATTAAAGCTAAGGATTTAATGGATACGGGGTTATACGCTTTGAAAAGTGTGCATAGGTGAACATGTGTGAGTAAAACCTATGTGTGTGGGTTTACCGGGTTTCATCATTGTGCTAAGTGGATAATGTCCACTAAGGAGTGGATGTGGCTGGCTAGCCCATCTATTAAAGGGGTTAGGATGGAGACTTGTTGTTTAACCATATAACCCACCTCTCATGTGCTCTCTTGTTTTAGGATTAGGGTTTTGAGTGCTTCATGTGCTTTCTGTCCTCCAAGGTGGAGTGACTGTAAAAATTTCCTTCTCAAGCAGCAGTAGAATAATCTTTGATCTTCTTCATGGCTATCCTTTTGTTTCATTTATTTGCTCTTGATTTAGTTAGTTTTTCTTCTCGCCCACCCTCTTATTGATCATACTGTGCCAAGGAGATATAAGAGATGGAGAGAACATCCGAAAATCACCCTCTACCCATCTAGTCACTTTGGTAGTAAGTTCACCAAGAAACTTGGTATTTGCATATTTTGATCTCCCAAGTGATTTCTTGATCTGAGGATTTTTGGAGTGATTTCTTTGGTATTTTTATTTGCTGTGATATGTGGGAACATATCCAAAGCCATCTTGGCTATCCTATGTCCATGGGCAAGTCTTGATCATGATTTTAGTTTTAGGTTATTTTTTGTGCATCCTTGCTTAAATCTAAAAAATATCTAAATTTTGACATGGGTTTTTATGATCCATGGATGGAATAGGTTTCTGAGATCTTAAACAAGATGTGTACAAAGTTTCATGGCATTTGGATCATCCAATCAAAAGTTACAGGCATTTGAAATCTCGTACCCGTGCTGATTTTACTGTTTATAAGCCTAAAACACTGTTCATAGCAGTCAGACCGTCCGAGTAGAGGTCAGACCGCCCCTGGAGGTCAGACTGCCCCTTGGTTGGTGTTTAGTGTTAAATATGTGGGTAATATTTTAATTCCAAATTTTACTAGGAGACAAAAATAATAAACTAGTGATGCAAAACTCGCAACTAACAGCAGGCTACTCATCATATTCAAGAATATACACAAGTAAATTATATTAAAAAGTCTAACAAATGCGCGAACAACTTACAATTGGGCTTGTTGAAGAATAGGAAGCAGCGCATGCTTGATGCAGTGAAGTGAGCGGTTGCGCAGAAGTGCGCTGCCCAGAAACCTTATTGCCGCCCCGTGCAGGTATTCTCTGCGGCAATGATTTAGAGATAGCTGCTCTCCCTCCTTCCAGGTGTACACCGAGAAGAAAGGTTGGCGAAGTTCAAACGATGCAATACAAAAGCACAAGATCGCAGAGAAGAAGGAAATGGAGGCAGTGAGTTTCTCGCACATACTCTTGACGTCTCCAGACATATAAATTGACAGACTGAAAATTGGCATTTAACCAGCCATTTACCCACTGGTAACTGCTTGTCATCAAACCCAATAAAGTCTCATTGAAATGTTTGAATCTCATTCAAACACAGAGAGAGAGTGTTGTAGGGTTCCGTAAAAATAAAGATGGATTTGGTCTGCCAAGTGGCATGCCACATCATGGCACGGTCGCGCATCGCAAATCACAAGTCACGCGATTTTCATGCGAAAATGCACGAATACGTGCACGCGTGTGTATGTACGAGATTAGACAAAGCCCTCCTCATACCATCTCTATTCATATTCAAGGAGTGGTGAGGATTCCACATTATAAATTGGTCTCCTCTACCTTACCTTAGCAATATGGTACTAAACCATGCATGCTTTGGAATTAAAGAAAATGGGTCTTACTAATATGGGCCAATTTCTAACATTTAGACCGCCAAGGAGAGATCAGAACACCCCCTGATTGTTAACGGTTAGACCTCCAGGAGCTTAGTTCTTCAAGATTTTATATTCTTGAGTGATTAGTTTTGGATTTTTAGTAGTGAATTTGATTCTCAGTAACTCTGTACTTATTTAAGAATAAAATTTAGAATACTTAAGAAAAAATTTTAATCGGCACTATTCATCCTCTCTGTTGCTTTTCCGATCCTACACTCTACCTCACGGAGTGTTATCATCACTAACCAGGCTTTGTTCACAAAATAATATATTTATCCCACTCCTGTAAATGACGGTGCATCCAGCCAATGATCGTTCTGGGTGCGCCCCTGACGTTTGGACATCACAAGACACTTAAAAGTGAGGTGGAAAAGTTAAAATAATGGAAAGCATTAGTAAAAAAGAAACCTTGACACTATATCATTAAGGTGACATGCGCAGTGATGTCATTTTCTTATCCCTTCAATTCCGAGCAGATTCCATGGGGAAATACATAACCAATATATTATTAATGGGTAAAAAAGCTCAAAGGCAAAGTGTGCTCTTTTCCCTGCAGCAAATGACACCGTGTCGATCACAAGCACACTAGGGTAATTATTTAATCAACCAATTAGGCAGGCGTTATTATTAATTAACCACCAAGCTTTCACCTAATTGGAGAAACGCCTATATAGGTAAGCATGCATGCAACCACCGGCCCATATATATCACTTTCACCTCCCCATTGTTAATTATATTCTATGTTCCCTTGACCACACAATGATTTTAGGGTCTGTTTTTTTTTTTGCTGGAGTTCATAACTTTTGCCTGCGGCTTATGGCTTTTGAGCTGTTTGTGTAAGAGATTACAGAGTAACAGAAACTCATATACGATTTTTGCTGATATAAATGAAGTTAATACATTATGTACTACAATTGACTAGTAGACCCTACCTTAAAAAGATACTCCGTTTAAAAGCTAGTTACTGTAGAAAAACCGAAAAGCAGCTTTTAAAAACTAAAAAGAATAGGGTCTATTTGACACCTTCCTTTCCATTTCCATTCCTCTAGTGCTGACATGTTACATCTAATTAACTATTCACCCGATGAGTTCGATCGACTGCTCGCACTAGCTAGACAGCCACTACTACGACGAATGATTTAGTTAAGACTAGCATGCATGTAGAAGCCATCGGTATCTATACTGGATGAAGCGATCAGTGTATACATGTCGATGATTTAGAATTCGATCATATGAATATGACGAAGAGAAATATCACTCAACAGATTACAAGGATGAGATAAGGTTTCTTTATTGCTGAAGGAATGTTTATAAGAATGCTCTAGAAGCTTTGATTTGATTACAAAGAAAATAAAATCAGATTCTACTTCTCCTTTTCCTTATGTTTGTCGCCTCCGATCTAACCTATCTAAAAGGATGGCAGTTGCCGCTCAAGACACACCTGGTTGATTTATGGAGTCCGCATATGCTGTTGATTACTGCCAGTGAGATACCCTCCGTGTAGAAATCATCGAGCAGTTGTTGTTAGAGAGACATTCTTTCTATATAAACTATCATGCAATTTTGGCCAGTTTCATAGGAGAAAGCATTGTATTATGGTAGAGGCGTAACCACACACGCTATTCCCCTCCAACTACACAGAGTAAGGCACTAAAGGCTTAACGACCACTCGGAAAATGGACCCACATGCTAGTTTAATGGATTTTTCCAAGTGGTTGTTGGTCGGGACTTGTATTGATCGACTACACTTATTCTCCAACCAGAGGTATACTTAAGAGGATTCTAATTGAAATCATTATGTCATCCATAATTAATAATAGAGTATTAATTATAAATTATTGAATCCTTATCAATATGAGCTCGAGCTCGTGCGCGTGTGCGCGTGGTGGTGTGGCTCGTGGAAATTAAAGTAGGGCCAAGGAGGGATCAAGTACTAGTGGTAGAAAAACAATTAGTACTAAAATTCCAGCCAATTTTAGAAACTAAGCCTAGCTCAGTTACGTTGTTTGGGGGTTCAAGTCCTCTTCGGTTTAGAAAGTGTTTATATTCTTTTTTATTAACTTGACTAGTTAGAGATTCGTACGTTGCAACGAAGTCATAAAAATGGTGAGATAAAACTTATTGCCTGGCCAACTTCACGTATCAAATATTGGAGAGCAAACGACATAGATAGAAGGGTGGTCAAAATGCACAAGGAGATGGGGAAAGTAGAGGGGGTGGACGGTTGTATCCTGAGAGAGAGTGGAGGATAGAGACGAATGGTCCACATCAAATCGGATGGCTGAGAAGACACGAGAGAGAATGGATCAACCACCAACTCACACTTTTATAATAGTAAAGATATCTAATTCCTCCTATCTATCAATTTTTTTTAATTGCAGCCAATGGTAGGGGCAGATTTTTTCCCGATGGACTTTTACGGGACCGTGGTAAAAGGTGTAGTTGTCCGGATAGAGTTGAATTTCTGGTAGTGGTACCGGATAGCACAGCCGTGCATGGTCCCATAGCACAGTGTATAAAGCTGGAAAATATGGATGTTGACGTAAAAAGAGCAGTGCTTATCGAGAATCACTATCTAGGAGGCTAGGCTAGCTTTGCTCGTAGTCGTCCTAGCTACTTCGGTTTTCTTTCACTTATCGATTGGAGATGAAGCTGCTAATTAATAAGCAAATTTAGACAAGTACGTAGTTTTGCTTAGCGGAATTAAGCCTGGGTTAGTTTTAAGGACCTTTCGCGCGATTCACAAATTAATCGCGTGATGATGGTTGAAGAATCCTTTCAGAAGCATTGGATCCGCTAATAATTAAGGAGATAAGGTGCCTCTTCTTTTTAGCTCCTATAAGCTATTTTTTTAGTTTTTCTATTGTAACTAGCTTTTGAATGGAGTGTTTTTTAAGGCGGAGTCTATAAGTTGATGATAATACATACTATAGTACCTTTATTTATATCGGTCAAAATCGCACACGATTACTTCGTACTCTCTCTCATGAATAATTAAAAAGTCATAGGTCATTGCCATAAGCCATAAACTGAAACTAAAAAACATGCACAAGGAAGAGCCCATGGATGGAAATATGATCGGGAAGAATTAGTGCATTTTTCTCGGCATTTCGACATTGTCAACAATGGAGCCTAATGGTTGGTATCTTATCACCGACTATGGTTGCATCATATGTGTAAGGAAAATTTCTTCTTTCCAGTTTTGCACTGTAACTGAATGCAATAGTGCACACTGGGCTAAAGCCAATAGTGCACACTAGGCAATACGCGTAGGGAAAAAGGATTAGCTAGCTAGCTAGCTCTTGCAAACTGACGTTCGAGGAAGGTCAAACTACACAAGATAGCTGAAGCTGATGTTCATCTGTCCATGGACTACGATAGGATGGTGGTGGTGCCGGTGCACGTTCGACGGCTAAGAGCTCTTGGCCCCGCCCCCAATAGGATCGAAAATTGACCGGCATGTATACGGACTGGAGCTGTCTGTTCTGGATCTATATGTTTCGAAATTGCACATACTGGTTGATGTCGGACTCTGGTGCCTACCTTCTTTTGTAACTTAGATTCTGCTCATTTTAGCTTAAGTTTGTGGCTTCTGACTTATATTTTATTATTTATAAATTTCATTTTTTTTTCTGGTTTTTCGGTTTTTTTGAGCTTTTTTATCGTTTCTTTTTTCCCGTATTTGTTTGCATTATACGAGATATGCTAACATATTTTTTCTTTTTTAAATTTTTAAAAAAATTTAATTATGCTAAATAAACCATCATTAGTTACAGTAAAAATAAGCCATAAGCCAGATTCATTCAGCCCAAATGAGCACTTGGCCAATTCTTCTTCTTAAAAAACACTAGCTGAATGCCCGTGCGTTGCTACGGATTTTAAAACTTTATCATACTACATGTTCTAAAATTAACGAGTGGTAAAATTTGTCGGAACATGCATACAAATATGTTTTAATTTTGTTTAAATCCGTAGCAACGCACGGGCATTCAGCTAGTACTTGGTAAGGGAATCTGCAAAAATTATATTAAATTCTTGATTTGCTAATCAGTATTAATTCTGGAAAGGTAAAGAATGCTCAAATACATGAGCTCAGACTATGAGCTTTTCTTTTTTTTTTTTTGTTCCCCAAAAAAGAAAACGACAATTCTAGATGTGTTAACCAGAAATCACTTTGAATCTTTTGTTTGTCACATAGATTAATCGTATGACTTATATAATTTGTTCAATAATCTACACATCAACATGATATAAGAAAACAAACTTTACCTGAGCTTTAGAATACTATGTGGAAAGACTCCTAGACAAATAAAATCATTCATTTCAAATCCCAAAATCCTGCCACCTAGCCAAAAAGGCATATAGTTTCCAAATCATCATTTCATGGACGTATGGCAGCAAATTAGCAACGGATATAAATTGAGATGCAAATAGTCATGATACTACAATCTTTCTGTTACTATTACATAATTGTTTTTATTTTACAATATAGTAATACTGTCTTAATTAAGCATGTCTAGAATATTCTTGAGTCGGCAATTCTCTTCTAACAAAAATAGTGACGAAAGCCACAATTTTTTTTACCTCATTGATTAAAATATTGACTTCAGCACGATGGAGGATGTTCACTCACCTTTTTCTCATTGGGAAATATGAAGAAAATTAGTAAATGGCACATGAAAAATGTCAAATAGTCAAATGTGAAGCACGTTGTTAAAAATGTTCCAAGTTATGTTGAGGAACGCTGGCAAGTCTCCGTTGCAGCGTTACCTAAATAGGCCAGCACACTAAGGGGCTAGTACCACACTCCAGTAGTCTGGAAATTAAGTCTCCCTAAAAAGGAATCAGAATAATGTTGTTCAATTTTTCTTTCAGAGTTGTTCAATGAGCAGATATTAATTCCAACCAAAAATGTGTTTATAAAAGGAACAGAGAGAGGAACTCTCTTCAGAAACACATCCATACATCTTGCAATTTGCTTAGCATAACTACCAAGTACCAATAAATTTAAATTTTAAAACTCAACTTAATAGACCTTAAAATTGTAGAGTTCCTAATAAAGTTGGCATTTGAAAAACTATTGTATATTGCTGCAGTAACAGTTTAGAATTGTACCATTGCTGCAGTTACTGAAGGCATGATGTTCTGAAAATCTGAACACATAACAAATTAAAATAACAATATTTCACCGAAAAGGGCAAACTTACAAAATGCTTGCGTGAATTGCAATTAGGTCTTGTCCATAGATTTTGTAAGTTTACTGACTGCTGTGTGCGATGCTAGATTAAAAGGGATGGGTATATTTGGAATTTTTGCAATTTAATCTCTAGAGTTCTACAAAATTGCAATTAGGAGCCCACGCCAAGGTTGGTTCTCAATTCGGTGATGCTCTCTGATTCATTCGACAGTTCAATGTCGATCGCATGGCCGGAACTGGCAAAGAAAGCAAATGGTAGCTAGATCGAACTGCCACGTCGCAGCTCCCTCTGCGGCTCTGCTGTGCTGCCCGCCTGCCCGTGACCGTGAGCCCGTCCGGCCGTCCCTCTGCGCCTCTGCGGACCGGTCAAAAGAGCTTCCCTCGGTACTCCCTCCCTCCGGACTTTCCCTCTCCCTCACTCCCTCACTCCCTCTCCTCCCAGTCTCCCACGCGCGGCTTCCCCCTCCGCCGCCGGCCCCTCCCCGGCTCCGCCTCCCCCTCCGGCCCATCCCTCCCTCAGCCCCCCCCACACCGCTCCCTCCCTCCCTCGGCCTCCCCCGGCTGGCCGGCTCCCCTCCCTCGCCGCTTACCCCGCCGCCGCCCCCTCCCCCTCCCGCGCCGCCCCCTCCCCCTCCGCCACCGGCCACCGCCCCCTCCTCCGCCGCCCCCTCCCGCGCCGCCTCCCGCGCCGCCCCCTCCCCCTCGGTCGGCTCCCTCATTTCTCGCCTCTCTCTTTGTCTCCCGGCTCCTCCCCCACCTCCCAGATCTGGATCTCCCGCTCCCACCGTCCCACGCGGCTGCGCCCGCCCTCGGGTTCTCCTTCCTCCCACGCGGCCGCGCCCACCGCCCGGCTCCTTCGGCCTTCGCCCGCCGCCGCTTCCCCCTCCGGCCCCTCCCCGGCTCCGCCCCCTCCCCGGGACCCCGGCTCCCCCTCCCTGCTGCGGCGCCGCCCCATCCCCACCGCCCCTCCCTCCCTCGGCCCCCCCACCGCCCCCTCCCCCGCCACCTCCCCCGCCGCTCCCCCTCCCCCGCCGGCTCCCCTCCCCGCACAGAGGAGGCCGGATCCGGGCGGGAGGCGTCGGAGATGGCGAGATCCGGGCGGCGGCGGCCTGGATCTGGTGCGGGGTCGCCGGATCCGGCGGCGGAGAGCGGAGGCGGCCGGATCCCGGCGACGACGCGGGCGAGCGCGACCACGACGGCGGGGGCGATGACGGCGGCACGCGAGCGCAGTCGGGCGGATCCGGCGCAGCGGAGGCCGGATCCGGGCGGCAAGACCGGCTGTGGTCGGATCCGTGGCGGTGGAAGACGCGGAAGCAGGTGGCCGCCCGAAGAGGCGGCGGCGGACGGAGATGCAGCGGCGGTGAGCGGTGGCCGCCCCCGGGAGGAGAGAAGCAGAGAGAGGCCCCACATGTCGGCGCTTTTTTCTGTGAGAGGGTGGGAGAGCGTAGGACGCACCATCACCCTCAACTCGTTCTTTTAAGAGTAGAGATACTGACAGATGTGCCTTAATTTAAGGCATCAGCCGATTATGAGAAAAAAGGATAAAACTAAAGAGGCATGCATCATCCTCTATTAAAAATGGTGGCATTATAGATCGAATAAGTACAATTTCGAGAAAAGGATTCCGGCCATAAAAGTATCAGCCGGCACAAAAGATTCTTCTAACTAGCTAGGTATACTCAAGTGGTTCCAAGGATCACTCATGGTCCATGGAATGGCTGCCAAACTCTCACGATCAGTAGTCCTCGAGCATTGATGTCTCGAGGGCTTTTGGAATAAAATGGATGCCCATTTCATTTCTTAGGTACATTTGGATGAATGACGCCTGCATCATTTCTTTGGGATGCAGTGCATGGTGGTGTCCTTGGGCAAATCTTGAAGTGCAATGGTGCTTGCTTCTTGTCATCAATGTGCGCAAAATAATTGAGCCCAATAGTCATGACGAAAGAAGAGGATTTTCTTGTAAAGAAGAATTGTAATCGAAATACGCAGTCATGGTAGAAAAACCAAAGGTGAGCTAAGTTTCGTATTAACTAGTGGAATTTCCAGCACATTTGCGCGACTATATATTGTAATATATTATATTTATTATATAACTTTACTACCTTTCAAAAATATAGTTGTATCTGTTATATAATTTTAATAGTTATAATATCTATATATGATTAATCTGCACTATTATAATCTGACTCCACCATTCTCTTTTTCTCTTAATTAATGAGATAATTTCTTATTTATATATGATTAACCCACACCATTATAACATGGCCCTACCGAAATAAGTGGTGTAGATCTTCTCATTTTCTCTTGATTAATGGGAGAATTTCTAAGTTTTTTTCCTGATTTAAGGATTATTATGGGATTTTCTAGACCTCCAAAGCGAAGAAGATACCTTGAATATCACTTATTGTTCATATATATATAGATGTAACTGATCACACACACACACACACATATAGAGAGAGAGAGAGAGAGAGGAAGGATCCTTTCTACTTCCAGGTGTAATTATTCTTGACCGGACTGCCGAGAGACTGTTCTAATACATGGGTAATAATGTGTTGAATTACCACCCACAGGCAGCAACTGTTCTAATACTATGATACCTTGGAAGCTATCTAGTAGTGGAAAGAAAATGAACCACCCAACTCATTGAAGCATAAAGCACCTAGCTTTGGGGGTGTTTTTTTGTGCTATGGCTGATGATTTTGACTGACTGATGTTTTTTGGCTGTTCTTTTCAATACGACAGCAAACGACGGAGGTGTCGATGTGGATGACGCACACGATTTTAAGCTCAGAAAACCGTTTAGAGAATTCACTTTAAAAAACTGTCTCATTTCGACATTTGCCCTTTTGACTTCTAGTGAAGCAAAAAAAAAAAACAGTGCCTTTATTTAAAGATCTGGTGGCTGGGATGCATGCATGAAAATTAAACGTACTAGATGGATAGCATCTTGTTAAAATTAAATCTATATAAATAAAAACAATCAATAACAATCAATGATATTTAAAGCGTCTTCTTCATTTTGAGGGCAAAAAATACTACAATAATCCAAGAAAAAAATCCTAAAAATTCTCACATTAATCGAAAAGAAAAAGCAAAAGATCTCTACCACTTATTTTAGTGGAGTCTAATTGTTATGGCACGGATTAATCATATATAGATATTAGAGTTATATAACAAATACAATTGTATTTTAATTATATGAAATAGAGTTGTATATTAAAGACATTTGTACTATAATATTTAGCCGCACAATTGCGTGGGTAAATCTGCTAGTTCCCTACAATTTTCGGTCCACAAGCAGCAAAAGTCCTCTGCCGAAATCATCCAAATCTTTTTGTCACAGGGTATATTCTTTCCTAAGCCAATAACTAGAGTAGATGTATCCTAACCATACATGCAAGTAGGGGTGTAGTTGGGTTTGATTCGGACGGATATTGTTTATACAGTATCTTAACCCACATTTTTTCTTGGATTCAGAGTCAGATACAATAAGACTGGATACGAATACGAATTTGGAGTTTTGGATACGGTATCATCAGGATAGATACATAATGGTTTTGCATAAAAAATGGATAATATAGACGAATAGTTAGATAACTGATAAATTCAATATGCGATAAATTCATACACAAGTTCAATAATTGATAAGCCACAAGTTTAACACAATTCATAGTCATAAGAGAAAAATATGCAATGGCATCCCACCCAAGCATATTCAAGGGTTGCAATGTCATTTGGGCATAAATTTCATTAGTTTCTGCATCACTCTGCGCCAGCACCAAGAAATCATCTCAGGGTGCTTCTTAAAAAAGGTACATGATAGTCCTTTTTAAGTGTGACTTCACATATAGGTGTGAAAACGGATCAAATAGTTTATGACCGATCCGAATGAAAACGATTTCGGATTGTGTCGGATCGGATTTTCTTTGAATAATTCTCAGATCGGAAACAAATACGGATTTTTTTGGAAACGAATACGAATACAGTAGGCCTAATATCCGGTGAATACAAATACGAATACGGATTATCCGGATAATACGAAATCGGATATCTGGGATTTCAGCCCAACATTGCCCAGTCCAAGCCAGCCCACTAGCCCATCCAAGCCATAAGCCTCCTAGGCGTTAGGTTCCCTAGTCATATTAAATTACAAACACCACTAGCAAATATTTATGTTTATTAAAAATAAATTTAGTATTGTTGGTAGAATAAATGTGTACCAATTAAATTGATGTACTGCTATTTAAATCATTTTGATGCAAATTTAAATTCTTAATTAATTTATTAGTCACATGTAAATGGTAGAAATCCATTAAGAATTATTTAGGGTTTAGAAAAAATTAACTGCCATTTGAAGATTTAAAATCTGTAGAATGGTATCACTATTGTGGATAAAAATACTTATGCTTATTTAGATTTCATTAATGTTTTGATAAGATAAACTATTTATGTGTTTTCATTGATTTTGGATGTATAGTTTAAGGGGTTTTCATGTTCCGATAAATATTCATGACCGCATTTGTTTCGATTCGTATTCGCTCCGTATCTGTATTCAATATTATTCGTATTTGTATTCGTATCCGAGGTATCTGTATTCGTATCCGTATCTGAGAAAAAAAATATGAAAACAAATATGTTAAAGACATTATCCGTCCGTATTTGATCCGTTTGCATCCCTACTCACATGCATGGTGACATTATGAAGCTAGCAGATTAACCGAGGAGGTTGGTTTGGGTAGTAAGGGATTTGAGCATCAACCTCCTTATTAGTTGATACAGCCACCTGCACAAAACTAAAATTACTTTAGAAAACTTAAACTGAATAACACCCCTGCAACAAAATTGATTCTTCACATAATGGTATCTTTAACAGTTTACCAAAGTAGTGTTTCAGTAGAATCTTCAGCCGTATTATGTTTATGCCATGCATTAGAAAGCACACATGAACAGAACAGCAAAGCACCACAAAGCAGAGTTCATGTGAAGCTACTATTTGTACTTGGCCATAGACAAGAGAAGGCTCAGTGAGTATCAATAATGCTAGAACAAGGGAGCAATGAATGAAACCAAAAAAATGCAAGCAATTTTTTTAGTGCAAGTCAGCAATGAAAATGCATGTATGTAATCATGAACACAGAAGCAAGCCATTTTTGCTAATGTGTTAGCATCTTCAACTCAGAGCGCACAATCATAATATTCCATAATCCATAGTCCATAAACAATGCAAAGTTGCAGACAGTAGCACGAGTTGAGAATTGAAGAACTGAAACAATAGATAAAGGATATAAAATCCGGCCTCTATATCCATAAAGGATATATACAGCCAAAAGTTACACGAGCTCTTAGGCTCAAAGCCTAAAAACTGAGGTGCATAAAACAACAGGAAAGATAGCTTAAGGACTATGAAAAAAAACTAGAAAGGCTAAACTTCAGCACTTTTTCTCCGTCCTTGCTTTCAACCAAGACCCTATTCTCATCTGACTGTGCCATCCAAACTTCGGCCTGCTTTGCGTGAAGATGGGCCTCCGAGGCGACGTCTCCAAGGAGGCGACGAGAGTCGCCGACACCGCCCGCCTCACCGAGGCAAGGTTTTCACCTGGAGATCAGTAAACATGAGAGCTATGTATTGCCACGACACACCTCCAGGAAGGATAATGGCGCCCGAAGGCGTCGTTGTTGTCGAGACCGGTAAGATCACCGGCAATGCTTTCGCCAGCACCTCCACAGCACCCCACGCACTACCCACACACAAAATAGACCGCCACCAACACTCCGGGGCCCTGCACGCCTCAAGGCCATGGCATAGCCACCCTTGAACTCCACGACGAGCCGCTTCCTGCAATGTCCGCCACTATAGAAACCACTATGCGACGTCTAAGCGCCACCACTGAGCAGATCCAGGGACATGAGCCACAAATCATCCTACAGCAATACAACGGAAGGGCCTGACACAAATCTTCCTGAACGCCTTACGGAGCCTGTACGGCACGTGGATCACCACCGCCTTCTTGCTCCCGGCCGCAACCATCTGGAAGGCGGAGTTGATGTAGAGGACCTTGAGGTCGCTCTTGAGCTCCTGGTTGCCATTCTCCAGGTAGAAGAACGCCTGCGCGACAGAGTCCACAAACTCTGAGGGCTCGAGGCCCTAGTCCTTCTGGACCTTCCTCCTCCTCGTGAACATCGTGCCGCCTTTCTTCCTCCTTCGCCGGAGATGAGCGTGAAGGTGAATGGAACGGAGGTGGCGCCGGCGAGGCGGCTTCGCGCGCTCGCCCTGCTCGACCAGATAGGCGTCTGTTGCCTCCCCGCCGACGAGTATACCCACCCGCCGCTCCTCAACCCCACCGCGCTCCTCCGCCTCCCTCCCAGCGCGCTCCACACCCTCCTCCTTCACTTGGGTCTCGCCGGCTCGGGAGCCCGCCGCAGCACCGCCAAGGGATGCCAGATCCGGCCACCAGGTCGCCGGATCCGCCGCCGGCGAGGAAAGCTGCAGCTAGAGAGCTCGTGACCAAAGCACTGCTCCCCACCGATCAGAGCTGGGGAAGAGAGAAAAGCCCCGCCGCCGCCCTCCTTGCGTCCACCGGCGACCGGTGGCGCGCTCCGGCGACGGCGAGGAGAAGGGATCCGGGTAGGGGGTGAGGGATGGGGGAGAGGGTAGATAGAGTGTCGGGGGAGAGGGGGGCTCTTTTCGAAGTTGTTTAGTTGCATAACTGCACTATAAAATATATTTTGCAACAGGGAACTACCTCAGCACTAATTCCCTCCTTGGACAGTATCTCTGCAGCCTGAAAATTGACTGGGCATTAGAACGTAACTTGAACCATTGATCGAGTAGTGTATATATTGTGAAAACAAATTGAATTAAATGCTACTTAGACAAAAATCCACTCAAATAAATACATAAATCATGTTCAACAGTGTCAATTTCTCAAAATACTATCCCTCCGCAACAAAATCAAGCTAGCATTGAAGAAGGGAATGGCTAATTACTAGGGATGGAAATTGTGCCCGTTTACCCATATATCTATGGGTAAATACCCTAATGGAGCCGTGTATGAGATATTTCTTTACCCACAGGTATGGAAATGGGGGAAACACTTTACCCATCGAGTAAACAGGCACGGGTATGGGTAAGCTCCACCCGTACTTACCCGTACCCGCCCCTTCCGTATACCTATGATATAGATTGACAGGTGGTACAGTCATAGCAGTATCTCTAATTACTATTGATTGTTATAAACTTTTGCATATCTCTAATTGCTATTAATTGTTATAAACTTTTTTGATAGCTGCTATATTTCCCAGCAACAGCTGCTGCTTATATGTACCTATCATTAGTTCAACTCTTAGATGGTGACTCTCAGTTTCGCGAGTAAACGGGCATGCTCACGAGCGACAGGTACCCGCGGGTGACGGATATGGACGATGTTCTTCACCCGTTGTCCTTCGCAGGTATGCCCATGGGTGTAAATCGGGGTCACGGGTATGGGTATGGACGAGCACTACCCATACCCGCTGCGCCCGATTGCCATCCCTACTCATTACAGAGGTTCGGGTGAGCAACACTCTGCATTCTAGGTGGCACTACATATTATGTATAGTCACACCATTCTTTTTGCAGGACTAAAACAATTTCAATAAATTAATCTATTGGGCGGAGTGGCCTACACCTTGACTCAGTCAGTCCCTGACGCCAGCAGAACAGCCGGTAGCTTAGTAGAAACCTAAAGATCCAGGAAAATAGCATGTGTACCCTTATAAGATAGACTTATATAGGGGTGTTTATGTAACTCCAAATAGAAAAATGGCAGGTGTACCCCTATAAGAGTAGACCTAGTAGAAGTGTTTATGTAACTCTAAGTATGAAAAATGGCATGTATACCCCTATAAAAGTAGGCATAGATAGGAGTGTTTATGTAATCAACTCCCATGGCTATAAATATGTGGATGAGTGCACCATGGAGAAGAGGGAGCTCACTTTTTCAGACAAAAAGCTAGATAGCACGTACTTCTAGTAAGGTTTTCACGACTTGTAAGGCTCTAGGTAGCCCCTCTAACGTCTCCCGGTTAGCCCTCCCTGGTTTATTGTTTGGTTTGTAACCACAATAAAATCGGTCTTTGCTAATAGTACAATCGATTTCTATTAGGTCAAATTTCATTAATGGATATAAAAAGCTGAATACCTGATGGACAACAATGTAAGTAAGCACAGCTATTATTATTTCTTCTGCTTAAGAAGTATGGATAGTATTCACACACCTGAAGAGCATACCCTACCATCTTGGAGAATGCAGTAATTGTAACATTTCCTTCTCGTTCTACCTGAAGGCAAAAAAAAAACCAAAAGGAACCAAGAAAATAAGCCCTTCCTGGCAATCCATAAAGAAATACCTAGTAACACCACTGCATGAATACAAGAATATTCCTTAGCCTTGCCGATTGGAAGACAGAAGCTCGCCGGTGGATCGAGATAGCTGGGGGCGGACGCGGCGGCTCTCGGTGTACGCGGCGGAACCCGGAAGGCAGCAACAGAACCAGAGGCTCCCTACTGCGGCGACCTGCTCTAGAGGCTCGCTAATTAGGTCATCCACTCGGACCACTCATCTCATCCACCATCTACTCAGATGGTGGAGACTGTGGACTGGAGCCGTGGTGTGCTACTAGGCTGAGCGCTGTCCAGTAGGCCCCAGCTAGTGCACTGTTGTGCTTATTGTCGGATACCGCGTAGATAATACCAGATTTATCGAATACCAACGCTATTCGGTTGTCTAGCTTCTGTCCCGTATTCGCTACTAAATCCGTCTATAAATATTTAGATATCATATCAAATTCAATAAGATACCAAGCTGACTTACCGAATTTGGTATCAGGTCAATCGAAAAAAAAATCCGATCTATTTGCATCCCTTCGTGCAACCGAGACCGGCCAAGAGTCACACATCCAAAGCGGATTGGATCAGATAAACCAGTCCATATACACACAGGCTACCTTTATTTACATCTAGAGGCAGTACACAATTGGGAGTACCTGTGGTCACGTTTTTCTTGCTATTCAGTTTATTTTTTACTACAGTTTTTTCAGCAATAACTATTTATTAGACTAATAAACTATAATAAAAAACTATAAGTTACAGCCTAAAAGAATACCTTAGGGCATCTGTAGTGTATGAAAAGAGGAGGTCTTAAGCCACTTTAAGGTCAACCTTATACATTACAGGGGTGACCTTAAGCAGACCTTAAGCAAAAAAAGCTTAAGGCTAGTCCTCAAGCCAAAGACCTGGCCACAAGCATTAAAATACAATTTTTCTTTATCTGTCAAGTGGGACCGTCTTAAGGCCCTTTGGGTTATATACACTATGGAGTTGGTATTAAGGTTTAGATGTGACCCACCTTAAGACCCTTTGGGTTATATACACTACAGATGCCCTAATGAATATCATAACATGCCAGTTTTGTGCCGACTGTCTACACATCTTGCAGACAAAACGGAGTAATCCGAGGTGGTGAAACTGTGATGCAACTGTGCAAGCACCAAGCTAGCTAAGCCACCAATTAACCGTTTGATGTCAGATATATCCACGTACGGCATGCGTTGGCGGCCTGCCTGACCTGAAATATTTCACTCTTCACGGTCTAAGTCACTCTCCAGATCAAAGCGAATTAGCTAGGGAATAAACAGCTTTCTTAATCTCCTTTTCTTTTTACCGCTAGCAAGCTAGCTCTGGGATTCGATGATTGATTGCTCGAATCTTTATTCGCTTCTTTACCTGCTGATTCCGTGACATAAGATTCATCAAGTGTATGTATGCCTCTCAAAATAGAAAAAGATTCGCATCAAATAATGTTCTGTACTAGCTAGCAATTGCTAACAATCACTTCTTTTTAAAAACATAAAGAAATGGCTCACGGTTTCCAGAGTTGCGAGTCTGTTGTGGCATTTGTCGATTGGTCCGGAAAATATCAGAACATGGCCTGTTGTGTCGTCTACGGACCACTCTTTCTTGGGCGGACCGTCCCATCTCGTAGGCGGCCGTCCGAGGTCCCACTCTAGCCGGATTCGAGCATCCACGGCCACCTGCGAGGACCGAGAAGCACACCGAGCCAGCCAAGGATCGAGGTAGACGAAGAACAATATTGTGTTCCTTTGTTGATTTGGATCTGTGGGTTATTCCTTTATTGATTTGGGCCTCGCCTGACCAGCCTAAAGAATAATGGACTAGCCAACTAGTGGAGCAGCCATCGCTCGACTCCCACTCGGCCATTCTCCTCACGCCTCCTCCACCTCCCAACCCTAGAGCGAGGCGAGTACCACAGTGGTGAGCCGAGGCGTCGCCGATAGCGAGCGGCGGTGTTGTAAATTGGAATTGCTCTGATACCAACTGTTGGAAGTCTTACGACTCCCCTAGGATCTTTACGACCGGTTAGGATCGTTTAAGATCGGTTCTGAGTGCTTACGACCGGTTCCGACCGCTTCCTGTTGCCGTACGACCACCCTGTCGTTCTACCGATTGATTTGTCTTCGTGGTCGGAAACCTGCTATTGAGGTTTCGACCGCTCTTCTTTGTCACTGCACTGCCCTTCCTTCAACCGCTCTCGAGTTACCGTGATCGCAACTCTCTCCGATCACGCAGTGATGTTGGCGATCACTGTTCACCGTGGTCGAAACACTTTTTCGACCACACTCACTTCCTTACAACGTGGTCGGAGTCCCTTCCAACCACGTTCAAGTCTTCGCGGCGTAGTCACAGCTCCTTTCGACAACTCACACCGTGGTCGAAGTCTTGACAACGTGGTCGATAGCCCTTACGACCACATTCAGTGCTTCTTCAACGTGGTCAAACGTCTCCACGACCACGTTCAACTTCTTCAACGTGGTTGAACACCCTTACGACCACGTTCTAACTTCTTTGCTGTGGTCGTATGTCTTCCGATCACGCCTAGACTTTCTCCGTCGTGATCATATCTCTTCCCGACCACTTCTTCAGGTTTGCCGTGGTCGAACGCCTTCCGACCATGCCTACTGACAATTTGCCGTGGTCGTAAGCCCCTCCGACCATGTTTGCCGTGGTCGTAATGGCTTTCGACCACGTTTACGAGATCACACAATGTATTCGATACACAGGGCTTTTCTTTTCCTCTCTTCTTTACTTCTCAACTCCTCACAATACTTTGGCATACACGGCGCATTGCTTGGTACTTCTCGGCACACTTTGGTTATAAGACTCCACCCCCTTTTATACCTGGTTATTCGACTTTAACTCGGGTTCGACTACGATTTACATCTCCGACTCCAACTTCGACTTCGGGTTCTAACTTTCGACTACGACTTCTACTGACTTTCGACTTCAATTACAATTGTCTTTTCGGTCTGATCGGTTCAGCTGAAAAACTCTGTTTTGGCTACGACTTCCGATTTTGTCTCCGTCTCGACTTCGATCACTTTCAAACTTTGTATATGACTTCTAAAACAAGATTATTTCCAACAGGCGGAGCGGCGAGGCGAGGAAGTGGGCTGCTGGGCGCAGCGTGGTGGTGGAGCCAGTGGAGCGGGCGAGCACGACAGGGCCCGTCGCGTCTGTGATTGCGAGGCGCCAAGGCTAGGTCGCGCACGGCGAGAGGCCAACAACGGGAGCAGAGCAGCAGCAGTGAGTCACTGGGGCGCTGCATTTTTTGTAAACTACTTCGCATGCTAATTGGCTAGTCTCATGAAGGATATATAATGTATTTGAGCTGTGTTTGTCGTACAATCACTATATGAGGTATGCAAATTTGCGAAAAAAAATTTGCCCAAAAGAAGCTTGAAATAACTCCACATTGAACGTTGGCATTGTGCTTCCCACCAAATGCTCGACAAAATGCCTAGCAGGTCAAGCTGCTTTACTGCCTTTACATGAGTTCGCTGGGGCACACTAAATAGTTGTGCTTGATAGACATGTACATGGTATGCTCCATCATTAGCATGCCTTCCATTTTAGTCTTATACACACACCATTGTAGTTCTTGATTCTATTTAGTGTTATATATCTTTATTAGTATGATTGCAATATAATTTATGTATGAATTAGGGCCTGTTCTTTTTTTACTGCGGTTTGTGGCTTTTGGACTGTTTGTATGAGAGATTACAGAGTAACAGAAACTCATGTGCAGTTTTTGCCGATATAAATAAAGTCAATAAAATATGTACTACAATTAACTAGTAGACCCTATTTTAAAAAATACTCCGTTTAAAAGCTAATTACTGTAGAAAAACCAAAAAACAGCTTTTAGAAACTGAAAAGAACATGGCCTTATTTTACTTTTAAGTAATACTCTTTGGATCATATCGGTGACTCGCATGCATAAAATTTAGTTATGGTCCGCCACTGCTTTCTCTGATCGACTAGCTGCAAGTTCTAGTTAATTTATGTTCTTGGATCGTGCTCACTGAACCATGCATGCATTATCCTGCATTGTTAAATCTTTGATTTATAATGCTATAGCAGTAGAATTCTTTAATTAGAGCCATAGGTCATGGTGCAACACACTTACATAATTAGTACTAGCTGCTTTTGCAAGCAACACAACCTCATTTTTTCGATCATGCAAGCAACATATCCGCAGCTACAGTAGCCAGGACTCGATCGGATCAGATATGTTAATGGTCCATAGTGACGCATATAAGGATTCTACTTATGACTTTTTTGAGCAACTATATAAGACGGTTTCTTTGTTGCCTTTTTAGAATAACTTATCAAGATAGTTATTTTAAAGTAGCTTATTGATATTTGGTATATTCGTACAAACACTCATGCTAGAACCAAAAATCACCAGCAACAGCTATAAGCTATCCGTTATAGCAAAAAAAAAAGCCTCATTCCAAAATAGACGTAATAGTTGCTACCACGAGAGTTCAAAAATTAGTTACGGAACAAACAAACTTGGCTGGTACCGGTTCCAAGCCAGTTACCGGTGGGGACCCGTTTTCTCCCAAACGGTATCGATTGTCAAATTTAAATTTAAAATTTGAATTTGGCAGGATCCGATCGATTACTGTCCAATTTGACCTTGGCTGTTACCAGTTGCGGTCAATGATTCTTCGGAGACGAGCAATAAAGTAAAAGAAGAGCACGCCACACTTGTGTCGGCCAGACCAGGCACATTATATATGGTCTCACTTTCTTGTCAACGCCAACTCGATCCACGGAAACACTACACGTAAGAGTAAGATACAAAGGCATATATCCTCCACATGAGATGTTAATGGCCCGCTCGTTTCAGCTTCAACTTCTGGTTTATTTTTCACTATTTATAGCTTCAACTACACGTAACAGTTGTTTGATTACTCATCCGCAGCCGGTGTGGATGCATATGGCGACCACACTTGCTTGGAAATGCGGAGGGACACGTCGAAAGCGAAGCCACCGCGCGACGTGAAGGTGGACAGGTGGCGGCGCCGGAGCCGGAGCCGGCCGGCTTTGTCGGAGCCAGTTCAGGTTTTTATCTTGGTTGGATGGATGCTTGCTGAGGTCGTCGATCGATCGTGGGGGCACCGCGCGCGTAGTGGGCGCTGTGTTGTCGTCTGAGAATTTAGCCGGGCGTGCCTATAAACTGTATAGTGTACTCCACGTACAAAAGTGCGTCCACTGCGACGGTGAATTTTTAATGGATTGGGTGCTTCCGTGGGTACGTTTCTATGCACCATCGCGTTGCATAGATTCTCACAAAGCTCGCATCTACATATCAATATTAAGAATATGTTTGTTAGGTAGAGCTAAGGCTGTAAAAAAAAGCTCAAAAATCGCGAGCTACTTGAATTTGGTTTGTTCTAGGTTCGATTCGAGCTTGACTCGAACTTTAAACGAACCGAACTCGAGTTTGATCTCGAGCTCACGAGCTTCACCGAGTCGAGCTCGAATAGTTCGTAAATCTCGATTCGAGCTTAAATAGTGATACATATTAACTCTTACCGAGCTTACTCGAGCTGAACTTGAGCTCGAGCCTTTCTTATTGTTGAAAATTAGTGTATATTTGAATTATTTTGACTGTTATCAAGCTTACTTGAGCCGAGTTCGAACTTAAACTTTTCTTATTATTGAAAATTAGTGCACAATAAATTATTTTAATTGTTATCGAGCTTCAATGAGCCGAGCTCAAGCCTACTTGAGCTTAGGCCGAGCTGAGCTCGAGCCCAGATCCAGGCTCGAACTTCTATGGAACTTGAGCCTGGAAGGCTAAGCTCGCTCGAGTTTGGCTTGTTTATAGCCCTAGGTCGAGCTTGAGAATAAACCAAGCTATGGGAGATTGTTAGATAGGAACACCGTGCTAAGAACAGCCGCGGCTGATGATTCTTATACATAGGTGGGTTGTTGCCATATTAGCAACAGTACCGTACCGACAAAATCAGAAATAGATTACAGAGAAGTAGATCACACAGGTTCTGGGATTCTATAGATTAGATTACAATCATAGAGATAGAATCTAAACTATACAAGGAACTGTATTTGACTTATAATCTGGGTATTTCAACAACCCTCCTCAATCTCAACCTGGTTGAACTAGATTGAGATTGTTCTTTATCATGATAAATTGCCGAACAACAAGCGGCTTGGTAAAGATGTCTACAGCTTGATCTTGGGATCTAATAAATCTAATATCTAGGAGTTTTTGTGCTACTCTCTCTCTCTCTAACAAAGTGAAAATCAACTTCTATATGTTTCATCCAAGCATGAAACATAGGATTTAATGAGAGATAAGTTACTTCCAAATTGGCACACCACAAACTTGGTGGCTGTGACAGAAATACGCTGAACTCCTGAAGCAATGATTGCACCCATATTAGTTCTGCTATTGCATTCGCCAAGGATTGTACTCCGCTTCTGTGCTTGAATAAGACACGGTAGCTTGCTTCCTCAAACTCCAGGAAATTAAGTTCAAGCTAAGGAATATAGCATATCTTCCTATGGACCGACGATTATTTAGACAGACTATCCAATCTGTATCTGAAAATGCACTAAGAAGACTTGACTGAGATCAATGTATCTTAAGCCCTTCATGTATAGTAAATTTCATATACTAAAGTATTTGTTTGACTGGTGTCCTGTGTAGTGTCATGGGTGAAGCCACAAATTAGCAAACTTTGTTCACTGAATAAGAGATGTCTGGTCTTGTAAGTGTAAGATATTGTAGTCCTCTAACGATGCTATGATATTTTTGTCTTCTCTTGACTCAAAAGTTCAATACCACTCAACTTGGTATCTTTTTTTGAAACTAACATCAGAGTTGATAAAGGTTTATAGTCTAGCATCCCTGCACGTTGAAGCAACTCCCTTATGTATTTTCACTGAGTGAGTAGTATATCACCACCTTGCTTGAGCACCTCAATTCCAAGAAAAAATTTAACTCACCAAGATCTTTCACCGCAAAGTCTTCTTGCAACTGACCAAGAAGAGCTTCTACTGCTTGATTTGAGGAGCTTGTGACAATAATATCATCAACATAAACAAGCATGTAGATTGTTATACCTTGCCAATTGTAGATAAACAAAGACACATCAGTCCTGGATGGAAGAAAGTTCTTGCAACTTTGAGATGAGTCGAGAATATCATGCACATGGAGCTTGTTTAAGTCCATGAAGTGATTTGTCCAACTGACATATGTAATTCAGTTTTGCAGGGTCTTCATAACCCAGAACCTGCTTCATGTACACCTCCTCCTCTCGATAACCATGGATAAAAGCATTTTGTACATCCAACTGCCTCAAATTCCAACCTTGAGACACGGCAATGGAGAGAACTACTCGAATTGTAGTAGATTTTACCACATGACTAAAAGTTCTACATAATCCAAACAATACCTCTGTTTGTCACTAGTCTTGCTTTATAGTGATCAACAGTGCTATTAACCCTTTTCTTTACCTTGTAAACCCACTTATAGTCAATCAAATTAATACCTTGCTTTGGTGGGACCAGCCTCCATGTTCGGTTCTTTAGTAATGCATAAAACTTATCATCCATTGCCTTCTTCCAATGATCATGACCAACACCTTTGTTGAGGGAGGGTCCCCACGCTATCTCAAGCCCATGACCACTTTGGAGCAATAGTGCTTGATGGAAGAACTACCCTCAGCCAAGCCCATGAGTCAACCTCATCGAGGTTTGCAAGGCCAACCTTGGCGAGGTTCGTGAGGTCAACTTCGGGCGAGGTGCACAAGACCAACTCCGGAGGGGTCTGGGGCCAACTTGGGCGAGGTATATAAGACCAATCCTAGAGGGGTCCAGGGCCAAGGTATACAAGACCAACCTTAGAGAGGTCTAGGGACGAGGTTCCCAAAACCAACCCAAGAGGGGTCCGGGGTCGAGGTATACAAGACCAACCTTGGAAGAGGTACGCAAGACCAACTTTGGAGGGATCTGGGATCGAGGTACGCCAGACCAACCCCAAGTGAGGTCCAAGGCCAACTCTAGGAGTCCAAAGCCAGCCATGAACCAACCCTAGGGTCATGGATGTGGTGGGGCCCGCACAGGGTAAATGATGTAGATACCGCTAGGAGTAAGCTAGACCCTGAGGGCAAACTTGTAACTTCACTTCTATAATAGGATCCCTTATAATAGGAGAGGGGAGACCATTTTGTAACCTTAGACCCTCATATTAAATACACTTGGTTATTCTTGTGCTTCTCCTTGAGTACTTCGGTTTGCGCGATACTCTGCGCCTCGCAGTCAATGTATCGATGAGTCGAGAACTCCTCATGATGTTACACCCAAGGTGAGTTGAGTACTCAACACTTTTGTGCATACCTACTCGCAATGCAGGCAACCCTTCCAGGTGTCGATCAATAGACACTTTAGTGCACATCTCCTCGCCTCACAGGAAACTCATCAGTCCCCAGTACTTCATGCCCCAGGTGCACCTAGTCATCGGGTTAGCTCACCTAGCAAGAGGCAATGCTCCATGATAGCTTCGCCTCCGTATGATACGACTCGACATACAGAGCATTCCCTCGACTAAGCTCAACTTGACCTATCAATATCTTCTCAGTTAGGCGCATCTGTTGAATTGATCGCTTTACATCGGCAAGTGCCAGCACATCACCTCAGTGTGGTGTGATTAGCCTCGAGGACCACCCCTCAATAAAGCGTAGCCTTGCACAGTTGTGGATCTAGAACAAAAATGATGCGAGGGCCTCATGCTCCTTGTGTGTATTTATCGACACATCTATCAATAATGTACTAGATAGTAATACGTTCTAAATTTTGTATTTTTGGACTCACCATACTCAAGCCAACTGCCATATTGATCAAACTGTGCAGGGTTAAATATTCTCTTTTTCTTCCCAAACATTGTCTATGGAAAATCATATGTGCAAGATTGGCAAGGCCCATTATCCAAGTACTTTCATCTTACCACATCTTTTTGATTGGGAAGATAGTCGTCTATTATTTTCCTTCTCCCTGGATCATTCTGAATCTCCTCTTCCCAATTAATTTCTGGACTATCAATATTTGTAGCATTTGCACTTGAATCCAGTGCCTTTCTTTTTAGAAATAATTCCATAACTATGGATTACCTGCCATAGGGAAATGATAATTATTGAAAGTTAGAATACATTGAATTAGATATTGAAACACATTGAAAAATTTCCTAATTCAATTGTTGCAAAAATTGAAACAGTGCATTCTAATATTAAAGCCCTAGTCCACAAATATTTAAAGATCATAGAATTAAAACCCTAAATTTAAATCAAAAAATTTAGTACCTATATTTGCTTGGTTGATCATTACTTCGTTAGCTATAAAGATCATTGAACATTTGAACTTTGAAAACAAGGAGCCAGTATGAGATGATGAGTGGATGACCTCACCTATTGTTGTGATCGTCAGCCATACTGCATACAACATACACATACTGATATTTACTCCTTTTGCATGCACACGCAGTGAGATTAACACAACGACAAATCTAAACATACCATCCAACACACTTAGGCGCAGGCGAGAAGCAGATGGCGTGCTCTCAGATAATGGCAGCTCCGGCGTCGGGCCCATCACCACTGCAGACAAAAGGTTACATGCGTGGTGTGCCACGTGGAGAATAGGGCAGGTAGGTTAAGCATCATTTGGACCTGGCATTAGCTACTTGGCTGGCTTGAGGCTAGTGCTGGCTTGGGCCTTGGGCTAGTGTTGGCTTAGGGCTGGACTGGCTAATGTCCTGTGCTCAATCGGTTTAAGTAGTCTCTGTTATTTTGTTCTATTCTCATGATTAGTTGATATACTGTGTCGCACCAACTTCAACTTACACATATTTGTTTGGAGTGTTTTGCTTTGTCAATGTCCTGTGTGTTTTTATTTTCTTTTCTCTCTCTGTTTGTCAATGTGTTTAAGCATTTTTTTCTTTGAGATACATGTAGTCCTTGACATATGGGGCACTAGTTTTCGGCTTGTGGGGGTACACACTGTGTAAACTTGGACACTAAGTAACAAAAATTAAAATTAGCATTGGGACTTGTGCCACCTCATTGCTCAATGTGCATTCGCCCATGGTCTTGCATAGGGCACTCCTTGCTTCATGGGCCATGCCCCTGTGAGCCGAGCATGTGTCACGCTTCCAAGCTTCTAGCGCCGTGCCTCGATAGGTCAAGTGGACAATGGCTTAGCGTATATACCCTCACCTTGAGGGTCAAGCCTCATCAAGCTAGTCTCTGGTACGCTCATCAACCTTGAACATCTCAAGGTGTTGGCATGCATCGATTGATCACGTCTCAATATGTCATCCAATTCAGCGTCGCCAATCGAGCTCGCGCATAGGAATGCATATGTGCTAGTTGACTTCATGCACCTTGAAGCTCCATCGTCCCTTGAGCTAGCGGTACTTCCACACCCATCTCGGCAAGTTTACATGATGACCCGACTACCCGAGGACTCCATGTGTCTTGAATCAACAAGTCGGGTGCTTGTTTATACATGTTGATGTGGGTCAACCTTTCGCACCCCCAAGTTCTGTTGTTCTCTAGTGGCCATTCCTGGGTGAGTCAAGCTTGGCACTTTCATACATACCTTTGCCTACCGAATGCCATGTGTCGAGAATTCACTTCACAAGGTACTTCTTTAGCCTAAGTCCTAGGCCCACGCCTCCATGTAGCTTTGACATCTAGATGGTCAACATTTGAATCCATAGCTGTTCACAACCCTATACCCCTTTTGTGCGATGGTGAACTCCCCGATATGACCTAAAGTTGGCTAAGCAGAGTGACGAACCTTTGATGAACACCAAGGGAACCCAACTCAGAGGCACAAACACAACCTATCATTGGAAGTTCACATGAGGACTAAGGATTTTAATGTGTTGTCAGAATGCATTGCAGCCTACCAATGGGATCATTGACCTGAGGCCGCTCGCCGACCCCTTTTGCAACTCGGTGTGCTGGCCCGGGTAGGCAGTTGATGGCTACCCAGATTGGTGAGGTCCTAGTGTTGAGGGAGGGTCCCCACGCTACCTTGGGTGCACAACCACTTCAGAGCAATGATGCTTGTTGGAAGGTCTACCCTGAGCCAAACCTATAAGTCAACCTTGGCAAGGTTCGCAAGGCCAACCTCGATGAGGTTTGTAAGGCCAACCCCAGGCAAGACACACAAGACTAACCCCAGAGGGGCCCAGGGGTAAGGTATTCAAGACCAAGCCCAAATGGGTTCGTGGTTACCCCGGACGAGGTACAAAAGACCAACCCCAGAGAGGCCCAGGGCCAAACTCGGGCTAGGTCTAGGGTCAACCCCGGAAGGAGTCCAAAGCCAGCCATGAACCAACCCCGTAGTCGTGGATGTGGTGGGGCCCGCACGGGCAAATGGCGTAGATACCCTTATGAGTAAATTTGGCTTTGAGGGCAAACTTGTAACTTTACTTGCCCTCCTCTCTCCCTCTATGAATAGGATCCCTTGTAATGGGAAAGGGGAGGCCATTGTGCAACCCTAGACCCTTATATTGAATACACTTATTCATTCTTGTGCTTCTCGTTGAGCCCCTCCACATCCTCGGTGGCCTCTGCATCTGGCCAGGGGTGCTACTAATTTTACTGTCTAGACTTGTACCAACAACAAGCTTCTTGAAAATCAGCAGGATTCTCTGAAGACATAACATTACTGACCAAGGCTTGTCTATCAATGGGGCAACATCTTGGGTAACGTACTATTCTAACAGTGTATACCTTGGGTTGCCTGATATTATCTTTGAGTCGTGTCTTCATGGGGTGAGGCACAAAAGCTCTGGATGACACTGAAACAGAGTCTACCTCTGCCGCGGCATCGTATTGGTTGCCGTCTGTAGTCACGGTAGGAGCTGTGGTGCAGCAAGTTTAGTGCCGTCAGCTATCAAGGTAGGAACTACACCAGCATCATGCTCAGGCAGATGAACCATAGCAGTAGTAGCAGGGTCAGGGACAACAGTATCACTCTCGGTAGCTATTGGCACCCTAACACAATATGCAATACACCCCTATTGCTAAGGAATTTCTGCACAAACCAAGTTAGTTGGAACAGAAGTATTGGCATTATGCAAATGTCGGTCACTAGGAGAATTGGAAAAAACAAGAAGATCGTGTTATGTGCACGAAATCTAAGGAGGCATACGAATGCTACTAAGAGCAAAGGGGTAGACATTTTCATCAAACACCACATCTCAGGAAATAAAAACTCTCCCAATAGAAGGAAGAAGATACTTGTAACCTTTGTGAAGGTTACTATATCCAAGGAACATACAATG
Source organism: Dendrocalamus latiflorus (assembly GCA_017311315.1). NCBI lineage: Eukaryota > Viridiplantae > Streptophyta > Magnoliopsida > Poales > Poaceae > Dendrocalamus > Dendrocalamus latiflorus. Next base: position 3,149,958 of record CM029641.1, on the reverse strand, counting down.
TTGAGATCGAAATTCTAGCTTGTGGGCATTATAAGGATGCATGTTTGGCCAACAAGCACATCCAAAGGTTCTCATGAAGTTGTAATAAGGTTTTGTACCAAAGAGATGTTCAAGTGGTGTAGTTTGTCCTATGGTTCAACTAGGAAGTCTGTTAATGAGATAGCAAGCTATTTGAAAAGCTTCATCCCAAAAAAGAAGAGGAACAGAGGCATGAGCAAGAAGAGCAAGACCCATCTCAACTATATGACAATGTTTCATTCAACAATGTCATTTTGGGGGGGGGGGTGTGGACAAGAAACACGATGTGTGATGCCTGTGTATTGAAAAAGAGAGTGAAGTTTTTGATACTCTCAACCCCCAGTCAGTTTGCATACATATGATCTTCCTATTGAGTAAGCATTCAATATGAGCTTGAAATTGAGAGAAAATTTAGAGAACATCGTATTTATGCTTCAAAAGGTAAATCCAAGTAAATTTACTAAACTCATCGATAAAGCTTACATAATATTTGTATCCTCCTGCTGATGTTTGAGTAGGACCCCACACATGAGAATGCACAAGTTATACAGGAGCAATGGAAGTTTTATTCGATGAAGCAAAAGGTAATTGACGACTCTTTGCCTATTGGCAGGTATCACACACTAAACTCTTATAATTGGCTGAACACAAGAGATTGTTAGATTGAATGACATGCTGAACCGTGGAAAACAATGGATGTCTAAGATGTGAATGCTAATCTTCAGAAGAAAGTTTGGCTGCACCAAAGACTTGCTTGAGCGAAGGATCAAGACTGGAAGGAAGTGGATATAGACCCCCTCTGCATCGGCCTCTAAAAATTGTGTCCCGCGTGGCATGATCTTTACAAGGAAGAATTCAGGATGAAACTTTTTTAGACATTATTGTCAGAAGCAAATTTCTGAATAGAGAGTAAATTTCTTTTGGCTTGAGGAATATGAAGGATGTTCTTAAGATATTAAGAATATCTATGTGTTAAGAACTTTGAGTGACCAACATGTGCAATAGCCACACCTGACCCATTGGCAGTGTGGACTCGGCATTCACTACAAGAAATTTGAGCATCGGTGATGATACGTATTTGTCACAAAATCATGGATTTTTGTCATAAAAGCATAATAGTGACGATTTTCTTGCATCACGCGGATCGTCACAGATTCTGCGTCATAGAATGTTCTTAGTGACGATCATGGGGAAATTGTCATAAAATAGTACACATTTATGACGAATAACATATCGTCATACAATAATATTTATGACGATTTACTTAGTGTCATAAAATATTTTCTGTGACGATACCGTTATCGTCACCAAGTGAAAACATTCTATGACAATCGTTTTCGTCATGACATATGGTCCAGGACATGTAATTTATGACGAAATTATTCATCATGAATATATTTCCAACGTCACAAAATTTAATCCAGACATACATGAATGACAAAAAAAACGTCATGAACAGTAGCATAATTCTCCAGATAATCACCATAGAATTGTTCTATCAAAGCATATAGAATTAGTTTACATTTATCCAATACATGCCATTACAACCATTGGTTCAACACAAAAGTGATCACCATAGACACAGTTCCATCACAAAACCATATCAGTCCACAAGGGTACCCAATATGTCATGCTCTCTGAAAAGGAAGTACCTGAAATTCCACAAAGTAAAGATAATTAGAACTGCAATATAAGTGAGCAAACAAACACTTAGATTATATACAGAAACTATATTAGTCTGCCAAAGGTAGAAAAGATAAGTGTCATTAAAATTTGCAATATCTTGGATGGATAAAAACACAAAACAGATTATGCTGCCACTCAAAAGTTAGGACAAAATGTTGCGATCGAGTAACAAAGAGCATGTTAAAGACTGGAATATCAGTAGGCAGAAGTCAAAAATGAAACACTTGTCCTTAATAATAGCAAAAGAATCAAATGATTCAGTTAAATAGTTAATGATGTTAACACTTCAAAAATAACACATCTGGTGTCCTGGTACCAGTTCTTATCCTAAGTTGATAAATCAATCAAATGATGACCGGATTTTGACTTCTCCTGTAAATGACGGCAATATCGACTGTGCTGCTGATTTAGGGCATGGCACACATAACAGTATTGAGTCATGCAAGCACCAATAAAGAAAATGAAACAGTACAACATTTACACTAACAAAGCAATGTGATGGCAAAATGATTGACAAACTCTTTGTCAGCAGTAAGCTTGACTTCAAGTCCACCATACTCAGGCAGGAGAACAGTGTCGCCTTCCTTGAGAGCAACAGGGATCAGCTTGCCATCCCTATCGCGCTCGCCAGGGCCAACAGCCACCACTTTACCAGAGTTCAACTGGATTCACAGGAACATTTTCAAGTCATGAATTGATTCCACAGTTAAAGCATTCCCACTAAGACAACTCCGTTTCTACTGATGAACACACAGCCTAATTGGACTATGGGATAGAACCGACTGTAAAACTGCAACTAGCAGTTTAGTAGCATGCTAATGTGAAAGCGTAAATAATAGCAAAATTGATTCTTTATCGAGGCAGATCCAACGGCTACTCGCAGAATCAAATTCCAAAAGCTTAAGTTACACCATTCCAACTAACAATTTGCAACTTAGACAAAGGCAATTTGAATCACCCGACCTAATTCCACTAGAAGCAGCACCAAGAGAGCCGCCATTTGCAGGTGCTGAAATTAAGCCGTTCCTAACTATTTGCAACCTACACAACAAAGCCATCCGAATCGATCGATCGAACCAGTAACTACATCCCAATCGGAAGAAATCCCGCTGCAATCTCCAGTTCGGCAAGAGTCATCAGGCAAAACACCTCGCCTCAGGCCGCGATCTAAACACTCCTCACACCGAATCCATACATGAGCAACCTACCATGAGCAGCAGCAGCAGCAAGATGGGAACAAGGGCACCTGCTTGGAGGTCTCGGGAAGGAGGAGGCCGCCGGCGCTCTTCTTGGGCTGCACCAGCTTCTCCACCAGCACCCGGTTCAGCGATGGGGGCGCTCCAGTGGGAGGACGGCGGCGATGGAGGAGGCCGAGGGGTAGGGCTCGGTGGTGGGATGCCTCCGCGCTCGCCCAGCTCCCACCCCGAAATTCCGCGGCGGCGCGCCGCCCGCCGCTCCCCCGAGTGGTCGCTGACGCGTTCCTCCGCGCCCGCAGATCAAACCGCAGGGGGGAGACGAGAGTGGCTCACCAGCTGCGACGGCGAGGGGGATGCGGAGTTTTGGCTGCAGCGCCGGCGGCGGCGAGATCGAGAGGCGGGGAGGGATTTGGGGGCGGCCGGGCGGGAGCGAGCTAGGGTTTTGTGCGAATCGCGTGTGGTGTGGGCTGTGTGGGCGTGTGGCTGATGGGCCGAGCATCGGTCGTCGGATATGTATTCGATTATGTATTCGGATACTATCCGGAAAACCGAAAACCGAACCTATTCGGTCGGATATCAGCTATACCGAATCCGCTACCGAATCCGTCTACACATATCTGTATCCGAAACCGAATCCGACCGGATACCAACCCAGTTTACCAAATTTGCTACCAGCCGGATTCGGTACTGGATCGGTCGGGAAAAACCCGACCCGTTTTCACCCCTATTCATGGCTACTTCACAATGGCCCCATTCGCCCTAACTTTTTTTTACAACACTTTTTTCGTCATCCAATAAATCGTCACGAATAATAATTTCTTTGATGACGAATATAAACAATCATCATGGTTTTCTGTATATTCTGTGACAAATATTTGTTTTCGTTACAAAACTAGGTGTCGAAGGTACCGTCCCGCATATTAATGACGAAATCACTTGAATCGTCACGGAATGATAGCTAATCTATGACATTTTCGTTTCTCATCATAACTATATTCGTCACTGATACTCAAATTTCTTGTAGTGATTGTCATGGTACGTTTCCTTTGTGCTAACCTTGTCAAGCTCAAAGGTGATATGATCTGTGGCATTGGTGTCAGCATACCAATTGGAGTCAATTGTGTATGACCCAGTTGCTAGTTTACCTTCCTCTTGATAAGAGTGATCAACCTTGTGGTAATACTATAGAGCCAAGTGCCTGGGTTTGCCACAGACTTGACAAGACTTGACAGAATTGGCCGAGGATGATGATCCTTGGAGCATGCCATCTTGCTGTGCCATCTGTAGCTCATAGCTGAGCAGATGGAAGTACACCTCATGAAGGGTCATTGGATCTATTATGGTGATAATGGATGTGACAAACGGATTATAATCCGCATCAAGCCCAGCAAGGAGATAGATGATGACATAATGTGTTGACCAAATTATTGACCTTGTTGAAGTAGTTGGTTGCAGTGTCGAGTTGGATGCGGATTTGCATTATTCTCACTTGGGATTGAGACAAGAACATACACTCCAGTGTTGTCCAAACTTCTTGTGGAGTGGCCATGAACAAGACCTGCGAGAGGACCTCTGGTGCTATGGAGGAGAGTATGCTGCTCAGAACATATTGGTCCTGTTGCAACCATAGTTGATAAGCCGGATTCACGACTTGCGTCACTCCGGACTCCGTAGTCTGAGTGACCATCGCAGCTGGCATCTCGATGCTACCATCAACATATCTGAGTAGCTGCTAACTTCTGAGGATGGACATGAATTGTGCCTTCCATCAACATATTTGTCACCGGAAACAAATTACAGCGAAGCAGATCACACGGGTTCCTGGATTCTGTAGATTAATTTACGATCATAGAGATAGAATCTAAACTACACAATGAGCTCTATCTCTAGAATATCTGACTTATAATCTGGGTACTTCAACAGAGCTGAATGAAACGTTCAGCTAGCTCGACCTACGTCTCAAGATCGAATGCAAAATTTTACCCGTCTTTTCTGATTAGATGATCGAGAGTGGTATCATCAGCGTTTGCAGGGTGGTGGCACCTTTTTGGCTGTGGATATCATCAGTAAAAGAGGCCGATATACATGCGTGGTTGCTTAAGGAAGACAAAACATCTCTGCTCTAGATAAGACAGTCTACATGATGCACCGATCCTGCAATGTTTTGTATAATGGACTGGACGGGCATAACCGCATAGATAAGGAACAACGCTATCCGGTGAGAAAAAGGGCCTGGCGTCAGGTTGACAGCACGCCTACTTCTTTTTCTTTGTGTGTGGAAAAATAACCTAACCTGTTGGTGTCCCATACATACACGTAGCTAGACGTGAAGTGCGCACATGTAGTGTAGCCTAGGAGTAGCATGTACGAAGTAGTAGTATATATTTTTGGTGAGCTTCAATTTGCCTTTTCGGTCCTGATCAATTCGGCTTCGGCTTCTAACTTCTGGCTTATTTTTTACTATTCATAAGTTTTATCTTTTTCTGAACTTTTGGCTTTTTGTTGAACTTTTTTGCCGGTTCTTTTTTTCCCGTATTTGTTTGTATTATACATAATGGGCTAACATATTTTTTCAATTTTTTAATTTTTTTAAATTTAATTATGCTAAATAAACCTCCGTCAGCTACAGTGCTTTTTCAACCAGCTACAGTGTTTTCAGCCATAAACTATGGGCTTTTCAGCCGAACCGATCAACAAGTTTCTCCTGGTTTGGCCAGGGCCAATCAGTGCCTCCGTTTGTGATGTGGTCAGGTGAGATGACCATTCAACAATATATTTGCCTCTCTACATTTTTTTTTATTTTCTGCAGCCGTCTACTACCAATCGAGTTCTCGTCGTTGGAAAATTAGCTTTGGTTACCGCATACGACTAGCTAGCTGCTAGCTAGGTTGTACGATAATATGCATGGTGGGTTTCTTTGGAACGTGGTTTATGATATTTAACTTATGATTTTTTTTAATTCTACTTATTTGTGAAAGAGTATAAAAAGAGATAGTTACATATAATTTTAACCAGTATAACTAAAGTGGTACAGTGTCTACTACAATCGACTTGTAGATTCTATCTTTAAAAAACATACTATTTAAAAGTTAATTACTATAGTAAAATAAAAAAGTTATAAACATAAAGCACAAAAGAACCGTAGTGGAAAGGACTATTATTGGTGGTGATCATTTGGGCTTTTTTGGTGGCTTATGGCTGAAAAGCACTGTAGATGACGAAAAAACACTGTAGCTAACAGAGACTTATTTAGCATAATTAAATTTAAAAAAATTAAAAAATATGTTAGCCCATTACGTATAATACAAACAAATACGGAAAAAAAGAACCGGTAAAAAGCTCAACAAAAAGCCAAAAATTCAAAAAAAAAACGAAATTTATGAATAGTGAAAAATAAGCCGAAAGCTAAAAACTGAAGCCAAAATGATCACAGGTGTAGTACGTACTGAAAATAAGAAGATGCACGGTTTAACAGATGGAAAAGGCATGAACAAGGACGAGCTGGAGGAATATGATCATGCATATGCATGAAGCAGATTAAAGCCCGTCCTAGACGGACACGTATCCCCTGCCTTCAAAGGCACTGCTTTTGAAGGCAGGGGATCTCAATCCGTCCTGTGGGGCCCACGCGTCAGTGACCCAAAGGCACTGCTTTTGAAGGCAGGGGATCTCAATCCGTCCTAGACCCGAGCCGAACCTCAGCCCAAGGCTATCCTGAATAGCCATAAAAGCCCCATACGTATATTCTAGTTCTTTTTTTTTTACCAGAGGTGCATACCACTTTTCCACGCAGCACAACCCAACTCGGTCCGGATTTCGGCGTTTCGCTTGGGTACTTTGGACTTATAGGCTATCATTTATGATTTACATATTTAAATTCTAGCTATTTATAAAAGATAGTACATATAGAAAAATAGTTATATACGATTTTAACTGATACAGCTGAACTTAATATACTTTTTATTATAATCTTCCTGTTAACCTCATCTTGAAAAACACACCGTTTATAAACTAATTACTGTAGTCCATACAAATATAAACTGACGAAAAGTGGAAAAAACCTCGCCGTACTTTTCGTGGTGACAAATTTGGTTACTACATAAAAATTTCTATTATTGAAACATTAGTACATTAACTTATTTTTTTAATAAACTAAACTTTTTGAAAGAACTGGTTGATAGCAAAATAAAACTTACTATGTACCACCTTTCCATTTCGACATGACTGCAGATACGACATATCTCGGCGATTTATATTACTCCGGACCATACGCTCGCTCACTCCCATCCATCGATCGATGCACGATGCATCCAGTACTATATGTTCCAGGAAAGTGAAACGCGGCACGGCACACTAGCTAGCAACTCCGGCCGGCCGGCCGGCAGCGCCGCTCTCTCGAGAGTCCGATCGAGCGATCATGAGTGGCGGCGTAGCTGTCAGTCCCCGTCTCTGCAGTCATGTACGCGCACCCATTGAGCAATCGAGATAACGTGTGAGATATCATTGCCGCCATTATAAGAGTGCTACGATTTAGCTCTTGCTAGACAGTCAGTGGATGAGCCTTTCAATCAAGAACGAAGGCTCAACAGCAGTAGCCGTGTACAACCCCAACTATGCTACTGTTCAATGTAGTATAGGTTAGTTTTTTTTTTTTTTGCTGTGACTGATCGCTTTTATCCTACCACGAGATTTTATGTGAACGAAACGAATACTAATAAGTCATTTTAAAAAGATTGTTCTAATAAACTATTTCGAAAAAATGACGAAAATCTGTTTCATTTATTTGTCTAAAAAAGACATAAGCCATGTACTAAAAAAAACATATATGATGAGATGCAAGAGTGAAGATTGCCAGTTGTCGTATCAGGCGTCCAATTAGTTGAGTACCTGCACGTTAGCTAGGTGTAGGTTTTATTTTTCGGAATTGATCGTGTGACCTCAGGGTTGTTATTATGTTAAGACGGTTGGATTAATCCACTAGTACTATTTTACGAAAAAAAATGGTGCTTAATTTTATGGATTTGATTGCTTGGACAAGTATGTGTGTATCTTTTTTTTTTTTTTGCCTGCGCGCCTAACTTGCGCACTGAACACTAACCAAGCCGGCCAGGTGCCGTCCATCTTGTGGCATACGTGTACGACTGCGAATTGTCGACAACGTCGCTGCCGTTGGATGGATGGATGGATGTAGGATATGTACAACGATTTTCTGAGTTTCGTCGCATCAGTAAGTCCGTAGTGGTAATTATAATCACGCAAACCACCCTAACCTAGCATTGCATGCACGATCGTCGATTCATCCAGCAATTGTTGTCTAACACCATAAGAGAGGTCCAAAGGCTCACAGGCCGGCTGGCCACCCTCAGCCATTTGTTATCTCAAGCGAGGTCTCCCTTTTCAAATCACTTTGAGGCTGTGATGGATTCCACTGGACCAACGACTGCACGATGGCTTTCGACGAGCACAAGAAGCATCTAGTCAACCTTCCAACCTGGTATACTTTGTCTCTGAGGCCCCTTAGGGAGCCAAGACAAGATATACCGAACTGGAGAAGCTGGCCTACGCACTTCTCATGTCCTCACGAAAGCTCCACCATTACTTCCTTACTTTACCACATCACGGTGCCTTCATCGTTCCTCTTGGCTAAAATGCTGCAGAACAGAGAGTCAATAGGTCGCAATGGCAAATGGGCGGTCGAACTCGTGCCTTTCTCCCTGACCTACGCTCCCCACACGGCGATTAAATCATAGATCCTTGTAGACTTCATTGCGGAGTTGACCGCATCGGCCAATCGCAAATGCAGCCACCTGCCGAGTCAGCCTGGAGTCTCCACACCGATGGAGCTTACAGTGCCTCCAGAGCGAGCGTGGGAGCAGTCGTCACTACACCGGAGGGACGTCGCCTCCTTTACTCCACACGCCTGGACTTCCTGGTGAAAAACAACATGGCCGAATACGAGGCCCTGCTCTTCGGCCTCGGTAAGCTCAAGGCCCTAGGCGCGCAAAGGGTGTTGGTGCATATTTACTCCCATCTGCCTGTGGCGCATGTTGACAAATCTTACCAGGCTAAAGACCCAGATCTCGCCAAGTACCTGGCAGCTGTCAGAGTGAGGGAGCGCCATTTCTTGGGCATCACCGTCAAGGCTATTCTGCACACAGACAATGAGGAGGTCGATGCCCTGGCCAAAGCGGCCAGTTAGCGAACCCAGCAGCTAGCGAGGGCATTCACTGAGATCCTACTCGGTGCAACCATCCAACATGATCAGCGTGACCCCATGGTGGTCCATCAAATCACCACCGAGGCCGACTGGAGGGAACCCATCTCCGCATTCCTCCAAGGAACAACCAAACCATATGACCCTCTTGAACTACAGCGGCAACAACACCGTGGCAGAACCTTCCATGCGCTTAACAGTGTATTGTACAAGCGCGGGGTGTGTGCCCTGCTTGTAATAGCCTAGCCTTTTATTTTAAAAAATAAAAATTAATTAAATTCAAAATAAAATCAAGTGTTATTTGGTTGCTTGACTTTTGGAGATATTATTTGCTTGTTTTTACCTTTTAAAAAGGCTTTTCTAAAAATTAATTTAACTAAAAACATAAAATATTATTAAATGAAGGATATTTTGAATTTACATAAAAACACTATTTCAAATTAATTATTTGAAAGCATTTGGCTTTTATTTGGATTTTTTTGTGTTTTTCTAGGATTTTAAAATCAATGTTAAAGATAAAAAGTATTTTTGTAAAAATCGAAAGACCAACTTTAAGTTGGAAATACTTTCCTAAGTCTAAAACAGCTCTAGCAATTTTTGTGAATTGTTTTTTGGAATTTCTAGACTTTATTTGCTATTTTCTAAGAGTTTTTGAAGTTTCCTAGTATTTTTGAAAATTAAAAATGTAATTTAAACTTTCCCTCTCTCATCGGCCGGCATGTGTCTAGCCTTGATTCAATCTACCCCGCCTGATCTGATCCCAGCCGTCCGCTTCCACTTACCCCTTCAACTATAAATCCAACGGCCCGGATTAACTCCCAGACACGTGGTCGTCATCCGTCCGTCCGCCTCTCTCCTCTCACTTTCTCTCTCCAACATGTGGGCCCCACCTATCAGTCCCTTCTCCTTCCTCTCTTTCTTCTTCCTCCAGCCAATTTCCATGGCCAACGTGTCCGAAGCTCAGTTTCGACCGATCTCTCTTCCCAAAGTGCCGCCTCAACTTCCCCTCCTCGCCTACATCTCACGCCTCCCATCCATGGTCATAAATGGCCGTTTGTCTTCGCATTCACACCCTCTAACCGGGTTTCTCCCCCATAAACTCCAACGAGCAATTACTTCCACACCGTCCCTTCCCCCTATAAACCCCCCGAGCACACCTACCTTCGCACCACCTCCCTCCACCCACACTCCTCTCTCTTAGAGCTCCCCCTTGCCCGCGCTACGCCTCTCTCTCTCTCTCTTCGAGCCTCAGCTGCCTCCAGCAAGCAATTGTCACCTCCTCCATCCGCTTCGTGCATCGCCGACGCCGCTCACACCTTCCCCATGCCCCAGCGATCACCCTTCGCCCCTCGGTCGAGCTTCTTCACCACGGGAGCGCCACGCACCAAGCGTCGCCTGTCGCCGCAGCTTCCTGCTCATCGTCGGCCACCTCTGCTCATCACCGAGCCCCGCGCCAGGTAGCTCTGGACTCCCCACAGCCTCCTCTCCCTTCTCTGACCCTCGCCGACCGCTGTCGTGTCGCCGCTCGTCGACGAGCCCTGAGCGCCGCCGCGCCACCCATGCCACGCCAGCGGCAGGTGACGTGGCTGCCACCTGGCAACCGCGTGTGTGCCACCTTTAGTGGTCGTGAGCCCTACTACCTCAGCTACCTCCCCGATCCATGGACCCAGTCCACTAAAAGCCGGGGCTACTTGTCAGCCTCTGTCGGAGATTTAAAATCCAACTGAAGTCAGCATTGCATCATAAAAACACTTTTCTGTACAAAAATAACTTAGCAGAAATCTAAATCCCCTGCTGATGTCATAAATTGAATTTCCAGTTAAAAACTAATTCAGAAAATCTTTCTTTCTCTTTTCTTTAGTTTCAAACTTCTAGAAGCTCGTTCTCCTTCGTCCTAACTCCGATTGGACCTGTTTAAATTTCAAAATTCCTCTAAAATCCTAAACTACCCATTTTTGAATTTTTGAGTTTTATGTGAATTTATTTGTTTTGGTTCTTCGCGTATAGATTACGGCGATTCCAGAGAGTACGATTTCAACGACTAGCAACATCAAGACTTCGAGCAAAGAAAGTTACACCTTTGATCATGTTGCTCCTAGTAATTTAAATTATTATATTTTTTAATTATTATGCATGCATACTTTTATTCAAATTAGTTCAAATCTGATTTAAACTTTAGTTACACCAAATTCCTTTGTATATGGCCAAATTTGACATGGAACATCAACATGCTTTGTCACCTTAGATAAAACTCTAGTTAATATACTAGTATGGACTAGAAAAATTTTGTATGAAATGCTTAGACCTGCTTAGACATAATTTTTGTTTTGGGACAACCTTTTGCACATAAAATGATAAGCTTTTGAAATGTACTCTTGACTTCGGTGAGTCAGGAAAGACTATGAGCTATTTTAAAACAAAATATAAAAATTTGGTTTAGACATAGGCAAATGGTTAGTTGGTGGGTGCTTGCTGGCATGCATTGTTGTTTGGTGACACAATGTTGATTGCTAGACACAAGGGGTATGTGGTTGGTGCCTAAGTCAATTAAGGACCGGTCTGTGAGCTAGTACTACAAAGTCTTTTTGTATTACCACAAGGTTGGAATGGGACAATCCTGACTAATTAATTTGCAGGTCCCAACCTGAGTCTCGTTGTAGGTTAAAAGTAAGCGTGGCGTAGGCCATGTGAAGTCTTACTCAGCTCAAGAGGGTGTCCCGGTCTGGTGGATTTCTTACTGGGGTAAAACCTTAGGCCCCGCTTATTTCAGCTTCTGGCTTATTTTTCACTATTCATAAATTTTGTCTTTTTCTGAACTTTTGGCTTTTTTGAGCTTTTTTGTTGGTTGTTTTTTTCATATTCGTTCGTTGTCCATAATGATCTAACATATTTTTTTTCTATTTTTAAACTTTTTAAATTTAATTACGCCAAATAAGTCACCTTCAGGTACAGTGAAATTTTAGCCGCTACAGTGCAATTTCAGTCATAAGCCACAGCTTTTTAGCCCAACCGAGCAGGGCCTTAGTGTTGGCTTAGCTAGGTTGAAGGCTTTACATTGTAAAAGCCTTGTCATGATCACCTCGTCGCACACCAAAGGAAGTGTGCTTATCCGGTTGCAATATGGGATGATCATGTCTTGTGGGTAAAGCTGCGCAACCTCTGCAGAGTATATAATCTATTCTGAATAGCCATGCCTATGGTCATGGGCAATCTGAGTAAAGTTTTTCATGAATTGAACTTTGTTTTCAAATGATTTTACAAACTGCTCATGGATGGATGGAATCTATATGAGATCTTTTTTAGGAAAGATAGTCCAGGTGGGATACCTGTGGATAGGTTAGTGTTTAGTTGGAGTCTGCACTAATGATTTGTTACACCTTCGTAGGACACCCACAATCCAATGGGGTAGTTGAGTGGGCCAATGGCACCATCTCCACGGGCGTCAAGAGGCACCTTGTAGGTCTCCTGAAGGGCACATGACTGCAAGAGCTGCCGAGTGTACTCTGGTCCATCCGCACCACGATGACACACCCTACAGGCTTCATGTCATTCAAGCTCCTCTTCGAAGATGAAGCCATCACACTGGAGGATATCAAGGCCGAGTTGAGGAGGGTCCTTGCACCAGCTCCGACTGAAGAGCAAGCTGTATCTTTGGACCTCCTCGATGGGATGCGAGTCAAGGCAGCCAACCACATCACAAAGTATATGCGCCTAACAGCACAGTCATACAACAAGAACGTGCGGCAGTGGGAGCTAAAGCCAGGGGACCTCGTCCTGAGAAAGGCGCTGCATCCCGCAACGATCGGCAAGCTGGAGTCCAAACGGGAAGGCCCCTACATTGTAATTGCAACTCTCCGGCCGAGAGTGTATCCCTGGCAACCCTCGAGGGGGTGGAACTCAAGCATACATAGAACGCAGATTGTCTTCATCAGTACTATGTATAGTAGTAGTGGGGTCTATAGCCCAGATGTACCTTGCACAAGTATATCTATAACAACTCACCCGTGCAAATGGGAGGATATAAAGAAAGCCCTGTTTTCAAGTTCAACTCGTTGTCCTGCTATCCGCGACTCCCAACCGCGTATAAGCGTGTGAACTCTACGGAGTATAAATAATTGCGTGGAGCCCATAGCCTCCACGTGAACTCTACGGAGTATAAATAACCACGCGGAGCTCATAGCCTCCGCGTGAACTCTACAGAGCTTTTCAAAGACTTTGTCCCGCCACTGACTACGTCGACGCACGTCCGAAGGGTGGGGACGGGGCGCGCTTTTTTCAGACTTTGTCTCACCACCAACTTCATCAACGCCAGTCTGAAGGGTGTGAGACAGAGCATGAGCATTTCAAAAGACATCGTCTCGAAGCCAACTTCATTGATGCCAGTCCGAAGGGTGTGGGACGGAGCACGCTTCCAAAAGACTTCATCTTACCTCTGACTTCGTCAACACCAGTCTGAAGGGCGGGGGACGGAGTGCGCTTTTCAATAGATTCCATCTTGTAGTCAACCTCATTGATGCCCATTAGAGGGGTGGAGACAGAGCACGCTTTTTTAGACTTCATATGGCCGTAGACTTTGTCGATGCCCATTCGAAGAGTGGGGAACAGAGCGTGCGCTTTTCAAAGACTTCATCCCACTGTCGACTTTGTCGACACCAGTTTGAAGGGAGTAGGACGGAGTGTTCACCCTTATATATATATATATATATATATATATATATATATATATATATATATATATATATATATATATATATATATATATATATATATATATAAAGAGACTTCATCCTACCAACAACTTTGTCGACGCCAGTCCGAAGGGTGTGGGATAGAGCACATGCATTTCAAAAGACTTTGTCTCATTGTTCGAAGGGTGCGGGATGGAGCATGCTTTCCAAAAGACTTCATCGATGCCAGTCCGAAGAGTGGGGGATGGAGCGTACTTTTCAACATATTTTGTCTCACCACCGACTTCATCGATGCTCGTCCAAAAGGTGGGGGACAGAGCGTGCTTTTCAGAGAGTTCATCCCACCACCGACTTTCTCGACGCTCGTCTGAAGGGTGGGGGATGGAGCTTTTTCAAAGCGCTAGTACACGCTCATCTGACTATCTTATGTTCGTGGCATCGTACGATCAGCTCATGGTCGTAGCGTCTATAACCACAAGGTGGTCATACCTTCATACGACCAGGTCTTGGTCATAAGCAATCGTCTAAACACCTCTTCATCGTGACTTTGTCCAACTACTTTGTGGTCGTAGACGACTGTGTGGCCACTCCGTGCGCATGACTTAGGTACCTACGTGTGGTCGAACAATCGAGCGGATGCACAAGACCTGCACAAGGTACCTACGAGCAACTTCAACTCTGAATATGTGCGAGCTGCCCTACTTGTCAATATTGTCCTTAGCCATTGCCAAGTGAGCTACAATTGCATGTGATTCCCCTACTTCGGCATGTGCGATAACACGGTTGTCCCCATGACTGCACCCTACTCACTAACCTGAGGCCTCAGGGGGTCACCATATTACACAACACTTTAAATAATAGCTTACATCAATTGTTACAATTGTACAGCACTCGATGCCCACAACAACGGTGGAGGTGGGCTTCCCTCATGCTACTCCCCGTCCAAGGGTTCTACCTTTATGTACTCCCAGACAGAGAGGTCACTCTTGTGGGGCTGCTCCACCCAAAACCGCAGCAACTCCTCCGCCCATCCCTAGTGTCACAGCTGATGCCAAACAATGTGATCCGACATGAGGGGACGGTCATCCTCAAGTACCTACTCGCCAGGCAAACATCAACATGAGGCCACGACATAGACACCCCACACTTTTCATTACAAAATGATGGTTACATCATGCCCACGCCCATCGTCGTATACACAGAGCTGCGGATGGCCACACACGCAAACTACTCCGTACGAGGGCGGAATGCCTTAGCATCACACCTACCGATCGGCTAAGATGTTTGATGTAGGCTCGCCATCTTCATCCCATCGAGGCACATCGCCTAGCTAGCTGCCGAGGTCCACCTTCGCACCCAGTGTATGCTTTAGGGCAACCTTCGCCATAGCCTTGCCGATATACTCCCAGATCCGGTGGTGGAGGGCGCGGATGGACCGGCGGAAGGTGTACAGTGTCTCGGCCATTGTCTTGTTCCCCGCAGGCAAGTCCAACAGGGGTTAGCCAAGTCTACCACATGCAAGTAGCCCTAGAGGTGAAGTAGACCAAGAAGCAACTGGTTGGTTCCAAGCGAACGGTGGTTCCCGTATGCACGCGCGGCACTCAGAGCAAGCAACGAAGCCTCCTTGATCCTCCAAAGGCTGTAGAGCAGGTCCTCAGGTCCATGTGATTGAGGAGGGACTACAACGGTGAGGTCAGCTAGAGTACTCTCCAAATCTCCAATGACTCTAGCGACTGCCATGTCACTAACGAGGCATCACCCAGTAGGTGGTCCCTCACCGCTAACTCTGATGCTACCCGGCCCTTCTCCTTATTTAGTGTGGAGATTTGTTGCAACACCCCTCGCGCTCCTCGGTGGCCACTAGCTGGCCCTACTCTACCAAGGCATGCGCCACGATGATGGCCTTCACACCCTCCATCTCCAGGAACTGAATGTGCTCATCCTTCACCACTGCCGCAGCAACCGCATCCTCGATGGAGTAGAAGATGAAGCATATGGTTGCTTCAATGCAAAGGAATTGCGAAGTATTGTAGAAGACGGTAGAGGGTATTTTGGTAAATTACCTAATACCAGAAAAGCAGTGGTGTGCAAAATCGTGATGGTACTCTAAGTGGATTAGGTCATGGAGTCTTCGTGAACACCATGAAATGGCAACTTCTAGCTATTGGAGCCAAGTAGAAGTGCACTTTGAGAAGCATGCTTGTATGTGTAAAACCCGATATTTTGTTGGATTTACGGGTTAGCCCATGTAAGAGTGAATAAAACCCAACTAGAGTTGCTGGTTAGAATTTCCGTTGTGAGCCTCCGTATATAAGGAGGTTGAGAAGTGGCTTAGAGGCTAAGTTTTGGAGGAGCTAGTGCTAAGACTTTGAGAGAAGTTAGGGTTTTTGGGGAGAACCTCTACGACATGAGTTGTGACTCTTGGTCTTGAGTTTGTTGTCATTATTAGGCTTATGAAGTGGCTAGGGATTGGTAGTAAACATTCATCTTTAAGTATCAATAGATATTAAAATTCGTCCATGTCTTCCCCTCTTTGCTTAAGTGTTAATATAATAATTTGGCTTAATTTTTGGTGTTTTATTCTCTGGATCTTGCTTTACGCCAAGGACGAGTAATTGATAAAGATGTCTTTTAGAGACTAGATCTCACCTATATAGGCACTTATTGTTTGCAAATTCTTCAGATTGCCTGGTTTTGGTTCAAGAAAGTGTGATTTTATTTTTTTTGTTCTAGGGCTTTTGGCTTGAAATCTTGCTGTGTTTAGACTTGCTAGGATATGTGGGAGTAGATCCAAGGTCATCTTGACCATCAATTACCCATGAGAAAACCTTGGCTCAAGTTTTTTAGTTTTGTCCGATTTTGTGTCACCTTGCTTTAAATGGAAAACTTAGAAATTTGGCAACAATTTTCTTGACTGTTGATTTGAATAGGTTCATAACATCCTAAAGAATGTGCATACCAAGTTTCCAGTTATTTGGAGTTGTGAATCAAAAGTTGCATCAATTTTTGGATTTGAAATTGTACTGATTTTCTATCTGACTTGAGGGAGAGGTCAGACTGCCCCTGCAGGGGTCTGATGGCCCTAGTGTGGTCAGACTGCCCGGGTGTGTCAACACCGATTTGGCTTGGTGTTTTTTAGAACTTTTCATGTGGGCTCTTAGTCTCTGATCTATATAGCTTCTCATAGCTAGCTATTAGAGTAAAGAGCCTTCCGCTTTTGGAAAAGTTTCTGTAAAAGGTGTTTAATTGTGTCGGCTCCTATTCACCCTCTCTGGTCACCGTTCTTGGTCCTACAAACACAAAATGAAAATAAATGGTCTACTCACAAACAGCTTGCATCCTCCACTGTATTTATAAGAAAATAACATGAAACTAGAAGTGGAATCTGCTTACACATGCACAATTTCATCCACCTCAGCAATTGTAGAAATTTCTTGAGCTTCCTTGTTTGTAAGATAGTCTGTGATTTCATTGGTACTCTTGTGTAATCTTAGAGTATGCACCTTGGATTCACAAAAAGAAGGGCAGAAGGTACAATTGTGATGTGGTTACTGGAGCAGAGGTTTGCAAAAATTCCAAAGTAGGAAAGTAGCAAAAGAATCTACTATTGTGCAGTGCATCTATCAATTTTTTAGGTACAATCATGCCTCAAGCTAGCAAACAAATATATAGAATTAGAAGAATCGAAGCAGACCAAGCACTTGTGGATTTCAATATAGATATGCAAGAACCAGAAATAAATGTTAGATATCGTTAGCATAAATCAACATTTTCTCTAAGGCAGTGAAGTGGGAGAACCTGGTGAGCAATGCACAGACTAGAGATGGCAGTTGTCGGTCGGTAGCTGGAACACAGCTTGAATCAGGTATGAGACCTATCCTAAAGAGATGATGATGGGAAGAACGGTGAGGATCGAGTCGTATCCGGGGTCATGGGCAGTTAGGGAGCTCATTGCCAACAAACCCACCAGGACATCCATCCAGTTGGGGCTGGACGGCATCGTCGCTAGGTATTGTAGGACGGACACGACGGAGGAAAATGGGTATTGACGGATCTAGAACGGAAATGATCGGGTGTCAACATACATGCTATCGGATATATAATTATCAAGCAATATTGTTTAAAATAGTAATGTGTGTAAATTTTAACATCAACATTTCAACAATAATAAAGAAGTATTTTACCAAAACAAAAAAACGGTAATAGTATTGATATGGGCCATCAACAAGAGCCTGTCGGCCATGGCCGAATTGTGCTTGGGCAATGCACTAGCAGATTGCCTTGTTGGCTTGCCTTCATCTGAAATACTAGCTATCGTGTGGACCAAAGTAAAATAGACGGCAATTCGCAAGGAGTTTCTTAAAAAAATTGAGGACACGCACGTAATTTCGAGAAAACTGAAGGCCTTTTTCGTAAAAAATCGAGGACCTGTAAGGACCTCTACATAACTAAACGAGGACCCGTATGTAATTTTGGAAAGTTACGGGGTGCTATCCAACAAAGGATATGCAATTTCGATGAAGTGGAGGGTGCTTTTCGAAAAAAACCTGGCAGGGACCTTTTTACGAGAACGGAGGACCTTTACACAATTTCGGGAAACGCAGGGACTTTTTTTTTTGCAAAAAAAATAAACTCCCCCGGCTATAATATAGGTATTATTTGGGATCTGGGATGTCCTTTGGGTTGGGCTAGGGGTGTCACGTGCCGTTTTTTACATTGGCTATAGTTAGAAAAAAATGAGTTTAAACCTGGTGTCGTGTACACCCCCTGACCTGGAGGGGACTTTTCTGGGGTACGTCTCCACACAGAAGAAATGAGGTAGAACTTGTGATGCTAACACGTGCAGTCCAAATCTCCAGGGCAGGGGATGGGATCAAAGGAGTGTATTATGTTGACTTTTTAAGAGAAAAATTTCGAATCCAAATGGCACCCAAACAGGAATATTTGTAGTGTTCCAGCAGAAGAACGTACGATCCAGGGGCAAATGCAAACTTCCAGTGGATTGTTTGCTGCTTACCCTTTTACCTGTAGATTGGCAGCTTTGCATTTCAGGGAAATGGGGGGGGGACTAGATATAATTTTCTGCTATTTTTTCCTGAAATGCAAAGCTGCCAATCTACAGGTAAAAGAGTAAGCAGCAAACAATCCACTGGGAGGCATTTGCACCTCGGATCGTACGTTCTTCTGCTGGAACACTACAAAAATTTCTGTTTGGGTGCCATTTGGATTTGAAATTTTTTTCTCTTAAAAAGTTAACATACATACACTCCTTTGATCCCATCCCCTGCCCTGGAGATTTGGACTGCACGTGTTAGCATCACAAGTTCTACCTCATTTCTTCTGTGTGGAGACGTACCCCAGAAAAGTCCCCTCCCCCTGACCCTACTTGAATCTGCCCCTGAAAGTGGACCCTTCACATCCTCAGCCGGATATCAGACGGGTGCGGCAAGGCGGAGCTAGCACCACGGTTGACTGGTCCGGCCACCGCAAAAGCCATAGTACCTGATATATGATATGAAGAATTAGAACGGCATATCTTGCTTTTTAGCATTTCTCGTAACTGTCTGTGCTCGTCTGCTAGCTAGCGACTTAATTTCGCGAACAAGAAATTAGAAGCCCAAATAAAATAGAGAACAACAATTGCAAACACAGCTTTTGACTAACCTACTCATTTGGGCTTCAGCCTTTGGCTTCTAGCTACTAGTTTCTTAATTTCATCATTTTTTTGATTTTTTTTTTGGTTTTTGAGGGGCTTTTTTGTCTTTTGTTTTTTTCCTGTATTCCTTTCTATTATTCGTGATGAACTAACCTATTTTTATTTTAAATATTTTAAATTAAATTATGATAAAAAAAAGTCATCAGCAATTACAATGTCGAAGCAGCGAATGAACGGCCAAAGTTGCGTGCTTTCCTGTCCCTTCCTGCCGGCCGGCTGAGTCCGGTATGCTCGCCCGTTCGACATGCATTTCATGGACGCTCGGCTCATTTTTGTTGTGCGTTTCTTGGATCGTCGACGGGACAACACCGCGTGCGCGCAGGAAGTTTCTCAGATGTGCGTTGGTGAGTCAGATATGCACCAAGATGCGTGCGAGCTTAATGCCCCATTCCCCCCCCCCCCCAATTTTAGCTTGAAATTCTGGCTTCTAGTTTACTTTTTCACTATTTATAAATTTCGTCTTTTTTTAACTTTTGATTTTTTGAGCTTTTTGCCGGTTCTTTTTTCTCGTATTCGTTTGTGTTGTCCGTGATAATTAAGCTAACATATTTTTTCTATTTTATTTTTTTTAAAATTTAATTACACCAAATAAGCCATCTTTAGCTACAGTGTAATTTCAGCCAGCTACAGTGCAATTTCAGCTATAAGCCACTATTTTTCAGCCTAACCAAGTGGGGCCCAAATTAACCAAAATCGTAATTCCGTTCCATTTTCTTAAGTATAGCTGCTTAATCTGCAAGGTGCTGTCGTCGGCTAAACTAGTGGTGCATTTTCAATCACGATCAAGGGCTAGCAAGTTTTGCAGATCTGAAATGCAAGAATTTTTTGTAGAAACTAGTGCACCCTGTAGATGTGTTCTCTACCAATTTCTCACGTTTCAACCGGCACATACGTTTAGCACAAGTACACCCTGTAGAAGTGTAGATGTCCTCTACCAAATTCTCACGTTTCAACCGGTACATACGTTTAGCACAAGTCGGTAGTGCAGTCGGCATGAACGTGGAACACGCATCCTCGTTTTGTTTTGGTGATGGCTGGAGTACACATTTCACTGTCCCAGCCATACAGCATATTTGACCGACGCATTTCACTGAACCTCACCAAACTCCAAGCACATGGCATATTCAGGAGAATCCTTAATGCTGGAAAACACGTGCACTGAATTGCTGGGAAAGCAACTGTTCAGATTCATTAGGATAGTGCTCCAACTGTAAATGTAAGTCATCGATCCTAGAACTCGATCATGCTGGTCAAACATTTATCAAGTCTGACCATTAATATGTAAAAGAGTATCTACATGGGTCATGCAAGTTTGGTATTACTACAGTGCTAACTATGAAATATGTTATTATAATATATCTTTTTTGTGATTTTGTAACATATTTTTATGATAGTGATTAATTAAGATGGCACATCTATGAAGACCGTGTTGATTTCTAAAATAACTTGTATTTAATTATTTAATAAGAGGAAGTAGAGGAGTATTCATGTTAAGCTGGCCCATTCAAATACACACACATATTCCCACTTCTAATATACTACTTAAATGAATATTTTATATCACTTTATCACTTTCGGTATACATAAATACGAATTCTAAGATACTTCAATGTGACTTGGTTAAAAATTTTTCATCAAAACCCTTTATTTTTGTTACATACCATTTTTTCATACATAAATGGAGTATATACACAAATCATGCTATAAAAAGTGAATTTTGATGAAATTTTTCTTGGAACTCATTTTGAAGTATCTTATAATTATTATTAGAGTATACTCAAATAGATAAAGAGATATAACAACACTATTAAAGCAACATATGAGAACTCGGAGTATATACTTTCAGGAGTATAGAATCATTTTCATATACACACACATATGTATGTATGTATGTATGTATGTATGTATGTATGTATGTATGTATGTATGTATGTATGTATGTATGTATGTATGTATGTATGTATGTATGTATGTATGTATGTATGTATGTATGTATGTATGTATGTATGTATGTATGAAGCCTCTTTTTTACTCTTGGATGTAATTATATCCTACGTCGTATCTCACAATATAGAGAGTATCTCGCATAATGGAAGGTATGTACATGTAGTATATGAGTATTTAAGACCATCTATATAGTATGAACAATTTTTCAGAGGTAGTATGTACATTTTTTTGATATACTTCTTTTTATGTGCTTATATAAAGGTATTACAAAATATGCTAAAAACTGTAGACTCTCTTTAATTTTTTTCATGTGGTTTATATTGGAGTATCTTATATTTAGTATACGAGTATACCTAAAGTGATAAAGGAATATTTCAAGTTTTTTTAGACGATATATTAGAGATGGATGTAATTATACCTGGGACTAAAATATATTTTTCCTATGTGTGTGTTGATCGACCTGCCTGCAACTGACAGGGATTTAAAGGGGAAAGTTGCACGCATGTATCATTATCATGCATGTCAAAATTAAGAAACGTGTTTTGTTTTGTTTTGTTTTGTTTTGTTCTAAAGCAATCCATACATGCAATGCTTAGCCTGATGATGCGCACCATACATAGTGCACGTAGCTAGCTAGTGGTTTTGAGGCCTCTGTGTATACTTGCATACATATAAAGGCGGTCCATTCGTTCAGAAGCGAACATTTTAACTGTGCATGCACTCTAACGCTCCAGAAATCCGCGGTGCGGCCTTATAGTATTTTGGGCTGGAGATCGTGGGGCGGATTGGCTTTGTTGCTTCACCTTCAGGCCTACTATATCTCGGCCTAGTTGAAATAGGCTGGAATTGAATTGCTAAACTGATTTTCTTTTGAAATTAGTTTTTATGAAACGAAAAACTTTTCAAAGATTTTATATATTTTTTACAACTAGTTTTTATGAAATTACTAATAGTTACAAAGAATTTTACTTTCGACTAAATTTGCTAAATTTTGAAGATTTATACTGGTATTTAATTAGTTTGGGCACACTTAAGGATGTAATATACATGATTATGATTTAGCATTCTTCTTTAATGTGCCACCCCTAACTTACTCAATATTACAAAAGGAAATTTCAAACGAGAAAAATAACACCTTTTTTGAAAGAGATTTTTATGCAATGCAATGTACACATGGCAAGGACTAGATAATTCAATTTAGATACTTGTTACCGCAATGGCATCGATTCATGATGTGAGATGATGATCCTCATACTTGGTTCTATTTTTGCATATGGTAGAGTCCACTTCTTCATGAGGGAGCCAAGCTTCAAATGCATCTTCAAGCACTTATTTGGCAATCAAGCCTATTTTGGTACCCAAACTCAATTGGGTCCTTGGATGTTAGTAACAATGGTGTTGGGCACCCAAATTGCCCTAGTAATAGATTTTGGTGAACTGACATATTTAGCAAACATATTGTCATTTTTATCCTTTCTAAGCAAATAATATTCATTATAATGAGAAGGGCTTAGGAGTAATACTTATGGTACAATTCTTACTAAAATGTCATTTTTTTTCTAGTAATTGTAGCAAGTTCAATATTTTGTTCCAACCATTCTCTTCTTGTCTTGCTTGTTGCTAGTTTGCCTTTGTGTTGATAACACTTACTTTGCATCCATCTTCTTTGGGCACACAGAAGCATAGTGTCCTTTCTTGTGGTAATTATAGCTACCAGCACCGACTGGGCCCTCTCTTCCTAGCCAGTTTGACTTCAAGCCGGGCTAATTGCATATAAAATTTTGATTTGACCAGTTTTCCAAGGCAAACACAAAACAAAGACAAGCAAAGTATAATCCTCAAGCAATTTGCACAACAAATTTGCAATTTGTAGCAACATGCATTCAAAGTCCAGACATGACGCACAATAAGTCACTGAACATCTACAAACTTTTAGAGTCACGCCACAAGAAATAATGGCATGGATTTTTTCAAACTCAAGTCGCATGCTACAACGGTTTTTTGCATTAACTTCAATCATTTGAGAGACATATTCACAAATGCTAGCATCATGCCTCAAAGAGGAGAAAAACATGGACTTCAACATTTTGCAAAATTCATTCGCAAATTTTAAGTCACATGTTACAAAGAACTTAGCATGAGTTACAACTATTTTCAAAACACATTCAAAAATATTAGCATCATGCCACGAAGAGCTAGAGTAAGTAATTGAGCTATCAACATATGATATGTTCAAGCTACTAGTCACGATCTCTCTTAATATTACGTTAATTTATACTAGCAACCCGGTATTCCAACCAAACACCAAGACCTGTAAAAGACTAGAAACACATCTTTAACCCTAGATAGGCATACCTTTGCCTTGCTCATCTTCTTAAATCTTGATGACGCACATTTCAACTTCAAGTTTGGGTCCTTGACTTTACTCATCGACACATAATGAGCTTTGCTTGACTTGAAGATGATCAACCTCGTGGCACAATCTCAAATCATCCATCATCGTGGGACATATCCTGTTCATCCATCTCAATGAAAATATTAGTCCCACAATTTGATTGTCATTAGTTACCAAAATATATCATTAAATCATAATGACGAGTCTAAATTCTTCACCCTAGCGACTGTGGCACCTATCATTGCATTTGGCTACTCCTCTGCTCTTTGCCTCCTCTTCTCTTCCTCCCTAATATCTACCTCTCAAATCTGAAAAGATTCTTGGGCAACAATCGACATATGGAGGGTGCTGAAGGCGGTGGAGTTTCGTGGCAAGATGGTGATTGGGGTGGCCGGGGAGAAGCTAGGACAGTGATGGTGGCTGGGGCAATTGGGGCAGAGGCCTGGATGGCGGTGGAGACCTTGGCAATGGTGCTAGCAATGCTACTCCTATGGGAGGGTCGGCAGTGACAACAACTGCATGTATGGATATGAATCATTTGATTTTGATGTAATTAGTAGTAGAAAATTGGTTGATGTTGCTTTCTTGCAAATCGGGCAGAGGCCAATTATCATTCCCTATTACTTGACACATCTGCAAAGTTCAATAGAATGTAGGGGTTAATCTGTACAAAGATGTTGTGAAAGATATGAATTACAAACATGGAGATAGCAAGAAATAGCTAAAAACATACAATAAATGAAAAGCATTGAAGTAGTAGTTCTGCACCAAGAGGGAATGCATGGTAAAAAGTAGAAAGCTAAGGAGCCAAAAGTAGCACACAGACAGTAAAAGGCAATATTTTTTGAGGTAGCACTAGCAATTCATGATTTTGATGTACAAATATATCATGTCACAATTGATGTAGTGCATGCACAAATGCCATAACCTGATTGCATGAATTTGTTATCAATATATAGAAATGATGCATCTCTTAATAGTACGACATCTAGCCCAATAATCTAGTCTTATTCCACCAAACACCAAGACCGGTAAAAGTATAAAGAGATCTCTAGGCTCAATTATACCTTTACCTTGAGCCATGTCTCGAGCCTTGTCAACCTGTAGTCACCCTTGCATGCCTTTTCCGTGACATCATCCAAATTCGAGACAAAGCATTTCAATCATCTTAACAAATATGTTAGTCCCTTAAGCATTATCGTCATTAATTACCAAAATTATGTTTAGGGGTCTAGATATGTCATTTGTCCTGCTAGGGGCCGCTGCTGACTTGTGATAAGAAAGATGTTTTTGGGTTACAACCAAGTATACATAAACCTACAGGGTCACACACTTAACATGTTAGAACAGTAAGGGATCCGGCCAAGTGGGATACGATCTCTACTCGTATTGGACAAAGATCTGGTCGGAAGCTCTCTGAGTAGGATACGATCTCTACTCATGCTGGATTAAGACTCAACCGGAGCATTGGGCTATGGGTTTATGCGAGACAGAAAGAGAGATTGCACCACCCACCGGAACCCTAGCCACCTTCTTCCAAAGCCCCTACTATGTACGCTGGTGTTAGCACACTGGTGCACGGCGTTCCATCCCTAAACGTGTGGAATCCGGTAGAGGCGTTGTTGCAATTGCGCCGATGATCGGGACGATCCTTAGAGAAAGCACTCGGCTCATGGAAATCAACTACCGTTGGATAACGATTGGCTTCCAAGGATCAATTCAAAGACGTTGAACGATCCACTACTTTCACTACACTGATGTGCGCTAAGTTGAACCAGGTTACTTCAACTCTTCTTCTGCTATACTGCACATCTAGCGGTAACATTCATGATCTTCTACTTTCATAGCTTCCTGGTTTCTGTGGTAGAATTTTTAATTTACACTAATGTAGCTTATCCCATATTTCAACACGATGTCGCTATGAAAGGAGATACGCCACTGCTGATCATCATGCTGCACATGTCAGTAATGTGGCTTTGTTTTTGCATTAAGTAATGAAGCTTTGCTCGGAACTACAAAAGCTTCATTGCTGTTGTTCGTGCTGCTTTGAAAAACAAAGAATATTCCATTACTAGCACTAACAGTAGTGTGTATTCGTCTCAAAGACTTTGCTTATTCATGTTGCAACTGATTTTGTTGTAGATGTTGTATGAAAGTATATACATGTGTTTCAAAATATCAACCAATATTCAACTGATTATCTAATCGGTGATTTTTGGCCTTTTTAACTTTAAATCCTGATTTAGAATTTTTGGCTTTTGAAAATTTTTGATTACCGGTGTTATCAGACCCCTGGTAGAAAATTGAAACTGGTTTTAAAAACCCTGATTAAAACCTCAGAGGCAGGGGCAAAAATATGTAGAACTGCAACCAATAAGAAGAAGAAACTCGAGATCTAGGATTGGTTCGATCCAGCTTATGGCTTTTACTTTTCACTTTTATTATAATAACTAGTTTTCAAATGGTGTATTTTTTTAAAGCAGAGTCTACAAGTCGATTATAGTAAACATTATATCGACTTCAGCTATATCAGCTAAAATTATATGTGACTTTCTCTTTTTTTCTACTCTTCTATGATCACCAGAAATCAAAAGCTAAAAGTCATGGTCCAAAACATTCCACCCTAGATCACTTCAGACCGCCCAGATTATGGTGCATGGCATCGCACGTCTACAAAAGCAAGACAAAGTGAGAAAGAAAAAGGGCACTTAGCCGGCAGTACCAAATAATGGAGGGTGGTAGCCGGCCGGTCGATACTTTCTTCCTGACACAACGCCAACTAAGCACGACAGTAAAATACACCACATTGGACGGCCAGGTTCGTTCCTTTTCTCGTCTGCAGTAGCTGTGCGTTGGGCTACCGACCTGGACAGCGACATGCCCATCTACGGCACCACACCCACACCCACGACTTGGGGTTGTTGTCACCTGCTACCCTTAGTTATTCTCTCGGGAGATGATTTGCCAGCCTGACTTATTGATTAAGCACCCGGATGTTTTCTTTCTAACTATCATTCAGTTTTGAGACCGTTGAATTAGATATCCAATGGCCCTTTTTTTGAGGGGGGAGATTATTTTTTGAGGGGGAGATTTTTTTTTGGAGGGGGTGGGGGAGAATTTATGGCCGTTGGATCTCTAATCTAATGGTCACAAATCTGGATGATAATTAGAAAGAAAACATCCGAATGATGTTTATCAATACCCATTGAGTAATTCACTTGTTCCCTCGATGCATGATTGCCCTCATGTGTACTATTTTTTGACTTTTATATAATAACTAATTTTTAAATAAAATATTTTAAAACAAGATTTATAAATTATTTATAGTATATACTATTATTTATATTAACTAAAACTATACGTAAGTTTTCAATTACTTCGTAACATAAACAGCAGGCCAAAATAATTAACATGCCCATATACGGCGCGTTACTGAATGCATGCGTGTTGATCGAGTTGAGGCAATCTGCATGCATGCATCTGTTACTACTGTTAGAGCAGGTACAATAAGGTTTAGTCAGCAGGCTATAACAAATATAATATCAGCAAAATCTTATGTGGCAGAGAGAGAAAGAAAGAGAGAGAAGGAAGCTGGCTACTAAATTACAGCTAGCTATAGCACGTAAAAATATGTATTTCACTCTCTTACACGTGGGGCCAAATAGTTATTGTAATAGCTACCTTATTGTATAAACTATTTTTTGTAATAGCTACCTTATTGTATAAACTATTTTTTAAGGCTATAGATGAAATGAACAAGTGTTATAGCCACTAATTAGCTATACTATTGTACTTTCTCTTAGTAGTGGGTATTGGCTAGGCATGCACGCAACTATGGATTCCAGCGACGACTCTTGTTCAATCAGCTCTACTAGTTAACAATTACTGAGTACATGAAAGAAGCCAAAGAAGCAAGGTAGAAATCAACAGCAATATTCATTGGACGGAACAGAAGAGAATGCGTGCACAGCAATTAACTACGCGCAAGATCGACTTTGGCTGGAGCTGGACTGCCTCGATCTAGTTACGCCATGACGTAGACGGTGTACTCGACGACCGTCTCGCCGGAGGTTGCGCCAGAGTCGACGGTGCGCGCCTCCACGTACCCGCGCGCCATCCTGAACTTGCCCGTGCCGCCGACGATGCCCATCTCCCTCACCTGCGACAGCACCTCGTTCCGGCCGAAGATGGCCAGGCTGCTGCCGTTGTAGTCTCCGCCCGTGAACACGAAGTTCATGTTCATGAGCAGGCCGAACGTCTGCTGGTCCGCGAACGTGTACGTGCCCTGCGCGCGGCCCAGCTTCTCGGAGCTGCTCGCCGGCCCGCTCGTCAGCGGGTCGTCGATGGCGACCACCGCGCCGAAGAAGGTGGAGGAGGAGTTGGAGGAGGGCGCCTGCGCGATCCGCACTGCCGTCGGGCTCGGCCCCGCCACCACGTCGTGGAAGTACAACTTGAACTTCGTCAGGTCGGCCGCGGAGGCAGGGTTGACTAGCATCATCGTCGCCATCGCCGCCGCCGCCGCGCACAGGAGGATCGAGGGGAGAAATGTAGGCACCGCCATAGCTGCCTTAGCCATGGTTGTTCGATCTTTGAGCTAATGGCAGAAGAAGGAAGTGGGTTAGTGTGGTGTATTTAAGGTCGGGTGGCCATGTGGGCGGTTGGTGCAGTGCTGTCTTGGTGTCCACAGGAATCGGTGCGCAGATGGGGCAGCTTGTCTGTTCCGATAGGGCCGGTAGGTGCAGTGACCAACTTTCTTTTTCTTTATTCCTCTTCCTTGCTTTCTTTCCGGAAAGAGAAAACGATGGTTCTTCTTCGGTGCACAATGCAATGGCTTTGTAGGATCATTATGGTGATTAAAGAGGCAAATAATTGTAATATCTAACAGAAGCTTTTTTAGATTTACTTACTTCTTTACCTGTAATTATAGCAAAGACACGAAAAAAACACAAAAGAAACAAAACCAAAAAAACGAAAAAGAAAAACTCACGTATGCATGTGTTCGGATGTGTGATCACTTGCAAATGCAAAATTGAATCTCTCTGTCTCAGGCATGCATGTGTTCTAATGTGTGATGGATTGCAGGTGCGCATGACGAAGCGAAGACAACGAGACGCTGCAGCAGTAGATGCGACTGTGGCGAGCGAAAAACCAAGACGAAACCAGCGATGCACGCGCACAAGAAACGAAGGACGAAACATCACCGACGTTGGCTTCAGATGAAAAGATCAAACACGCCGCCACAATCTTTTTCTCTCCAAACAAGACAGCATGTTCGGTCCAAAAAGGCGCCCGAAAACAATAGCCCTCTTTGGTTCTTATACCTCACCTATATCTCTCCTTTTTTTTAATGTCTACCTACAACCTTAATACAACTCATCCAACTGACCTAGACCTTTTTATCTCAATCAGACTTTTAGCCCTCTACTATTCAAAGGAACCTAAACCCTTCCTAACACTAGTTTTTTCAAAATTCCAATTTTTCAACTCGTCACGTGTCAAGCTTCCAGGACCCATAACTTCTCCATACATCATCCACATTTGATCTCTATGTGCTCCAGCGTGAGCTCGACCACCTCATGATATCCTCGACCGCCTGGACCTCAGATTTCCCTCTCCTAGTTCCGGTCTTTTTCGTCACTGACCATGACCGTCTCTACGCCCAACCTACACATACAAAGACAAAAGAATATTTTTCTCGTTATAAATTTTTTCCAACTTGACTGATATTAGTCTACGTATACACCCACACACCTTAAATAACAATACTAAGCAATATTATCAATTATTTATCACTAAAATATCGGAGATCTAGTCATATGATCTAACAAGGCATCAATGATGTAGCACTACTAATAGCAACTGGAATTGCATGCTTTGGTAGCTATCTGGATTTAGATGAAAAAAGGGACCGTGTTAAAAAAAGAGATGGTAACTGACAGACTGACAAAATAAGATTGAGACATAAGTGTGACACGACAGAGAATATACCACTACAGTACGCGCAGAAATGACAGTCAGTTTGTTGATTTGGTTGACCAAGGATAGATCAAATTAAGCTAGCTGTCTCGTCACTTTTGGACGATTAAATAATATGTTTGCTAAGGTCGGTCGTCGTGCATGTGCTCTGTTAACGTGGTTAAAGTACCATCATCTAGGTGGAGGTTTGGTGGGATGCATTATCAAGTAATTAATTGATTGATAATTTATTATTAATTCTTGATCAACCCCAAACTGGAAGCACAACATATGGCCCCGCTCGTTTCGGTCTGAACTTCTGGTTTCTGATTTATTTTTACTATTTCTAAATTTCGTCTTTTTCTATCTTTTTTGCCATTTCTTTTTTCCCGTATTCATTTGCATTGTCCGTGATGGACTAACATATTTTTCTATTTTTAATTTTTTCTAAAAAAATTTAGTTACGCCAAATAAGCCATCATCAGCTACAGTGTAATTTCAACCAGCTACAGTGCAATTTCAGCCGGTATCAGTTTTTGATTTTCGAATTTTGGCCGGTTTTCCCTCTTTTTTTGTTACCGGCCGGTTTTTCTGATTACCGGTTTCAAAACATTTCAAAATTCAAGTTTTGATTTTCAAATTGTGACTGATTTTTTATCGGTTTTTCTGGTAACTGATCGGTAACTAACCGGTTACTGTTACCGGCCGCTGGCCGGCATTTCTTCCGGTTCTAGATTTTGGAACCTTGGTTACACCATGAAACACTCCCTACCTTCCTACTTGCAGAAGTGCAATTACAACAATAGAGGTACAATCAAGCAAAGACTACAACTCTCACTCTTAGGAAAATGAAGACACAACAAGAAAGTGCGACCCTCACTCTTAAGAAGTAGAATTAACACAATACTAAAGTGCAACTCTCACTCTTTAGAAGTAGAATTAAGACAACAATACTAAAGTCCAACTCTCACTCTTAAGAAGTAGAATTAAGACAACAACACTAAAGTATGGGCCTTAATGCTGCACTACTGTTGATGAGAAGCTTCAATCAGGCTACATACTAATTCAGAGATCCGTACGAATATGTTCTTACAAAAGCTCTACTTATGGGTAACATATCTAATGTAAAAGCATAATTGAGTGGCAAAAGGCAAAAGGCAACCAAGGGTATCAGATCTAGCTGAGATCGAGGCAGTGGGAAACCCTATCCCACTTAAGATTTTTTTAGAAAACCCCATGTGGATTGATTTTTTCCGCGAAAAGGTCCCAATTCATTCATCATCCTCTCTCCATTGTTCTCTTCCTCTTCCTCTTCCTCTTCCTCCATGTGCTGCCCCTCTGCATACGACGTTGTGCCGTCTCATTGCTCGCTTGCTTGCAACAGGTGGTTGAGGTGGCGACAACGGAAATGGGCTAGGAGGGCGAGTTGCGGCACTGGGGAAAGCATAGGCATAGCTTGGTGACGGCGGGGAAAGGGAGAAGAGGCAATGGAGGAGGTTGGAAGGTGGCAGTGCTGCTTCAGTCCCAAGAGAGATGGCGAAAGGGGATCAAGTCGAGAGAGCAAAGGGCACAACCCCGTGTAGGGGGTTTTCGTAAAATTTCATAAGTGGATTAGGTTTCCATCCACCCCATCCGAGCCGGATCCAACTCCCTACCGTTGCTTTTGTACTTTACCATTTCAACTTAGATATGTTACTCTACTTGCGAAGCACAACGCGTAGTTTCACATGACGTAAGCGACACGCTGGAGCCATCTGAAGTCCAAACAAAGCCCGCAACATAGCATATGGAAGCATCACGGCGTGTTACGGTCGTTGACTGGCTGCTGTGGCCATGGCCGACTCCTCTGTCCTCATGTACTCATGACCATGGATCAAGACTTCAATTCTCCTATGAATCGAGAAGCCATCCGATGTGAACATAATCAACTAAGATTGACATGAACTATTATTTGCTTGAGACGCCTAATTGACAGGAACTTCTCCGCGTAGAAAGGAAACAGAACAACTACGTCAAAATTCCTCATGCATGTTTCACTTCAGACAGAAATTAAAGATATCGACCGTATTGAATATTTATTGCATAAGTCAAATGCTACCAATGCAAACCCCTTATGGTTCCTTATATATTGTATCATCTTCAAGGATAATAGTATAATACACTTGGATGCATACATACGTACTCTCAAAATTAAATTTAGAACTTGCCAGTGGTAATAAAATCAAGAGAGCAAATGATCAAGCCACTAGCTTAATTATAAATCCAGTCAACAACAAGTTAACAATAATAAAATCGATATCGAGCACAAATCAGTCGTGCCGGATATAGACGTTGTACTCGACGGTGGCGTCGCCGGTCTTGGCGTCGAAAAAGTATGTCCGGGCCTGGCAGTAGCCGCGGGCGAAGCGGAAGGCGCCGGTGCCGCCGACCACCGGCATCTCCTTGACGGTCCTGTCCGCCTGGTTGGGCCCGACGATGGCGACGCTGCTGCCGTTGTAGGGGCCGTCGACGAAGACGAAGTTCATGGCCATGAGCAGCGACAGGCTGTCCTTGCCGGCGCTGACGTAGATGCCCTGCGCTCGGCCGACGAGCCTGGAGGCCGTCAGGTTGGGGCCCTCGGTGAGCGGGTCGTCGATGACGGAGACTGTGCCGAAGCCAGTAGAGGAGGCGTTGGACGAGGCCGCCTCGGCCACCTGTGCCACCGTCGCGTTCGGCCCGCTCACCACGTCGTGCCAGTACACCCGCAGGCGCGTCTCCTTCTCCGTCGCCGCCGCCGCCGTGGCCACGAGGAGCACGAGCACGGCCAAGCAAGAGACGATGCTGCTGCTCGCCGAGCCGGCCATTAGGGATCGATGGATGTGCATGTGATGGGATGCAAGGATGGTGCAAGGATGGGTCTATTTAAGGGCAGGTCATGGTGGTTGGATTATTGGGAAGTGGGTATGTGTCTAGTTTAGAAATTTCCATTTGGACTTAAAAAAATGGCCGCCTGCAGCAAGCCATGGAAGATTTCTGGTCGTGTGTTCATTCCAAGTCTTCACATTAACCATTGCATAGTAGGTGTGTATATTGCAAGTTGGGTATTGATCTTATGTAATTATTGCTAGGTTGGAATAGACTCGGTCGGTGCTTAGACTTTGAAGTGTGAACAGCGTGGAATGTAGTAGGTGAAGGAATGACTTTGTTATGTTATTGTTTATATTGGTTTCTGTTCATGATTTTTATTTGGAAAAGATAGAAGTTAATATAAACACATGTTTTTTTCAAATTAGCTTTTTTACTTTTTCATACTTCTATCTCACTCGAGAGTAAGATAGGTCACAGACGCATCACGCACCCTATTTTTCTTACTCCCACCTCACGCACGTATTTCTTTCTTATTTTTTCCACCACTTGTGTCTTCCTTTTAAAATCCACTTCTTTTAATCACTACTATTTATTTTCAGTTAAAAACTATTAACTGTAACCAAAAGATATTAACCGTAGCCAATACGAACATCCTTAGCCATGAAAGTCCGTGCGTATCTGGCTTGTGCAGAGAAGAAACACTTATTCAACTTAGGTGATTCAGTTTGCTTCCAAGTGGCTACTCCAATTTGGGAGTTGGGGTCCTGGGGACGTTCTAGAAGGTTAGTTAACGCGAGGACTCATGGGAATGCATGCATTAATTAAGCAGCAGCTCAGATATATGGAGCCATGCTATTATTCTGAAGCTTGCGCTGATATTTCTTTCGATCCATCTCCACATGCCCTTCAGCTCAAAGCTGGTACTGTAGCATGCATTTTTGACATCAGGCCTTGTCCTCTGATCCATGAGTGATACGATACCATTTTGATCTCTCCACAGCACCCAACAGACGGTGAGTTGATGACCTACTACTAGCTAGTGCTTCTTGAGATCGATTAAATTGTGAACGACAACTTGCATAGATATAACCATGCATGTCATTTAATTTCCTTTGGATTGCCAGCCTCCGTATTACAATTCCATCACAGTCTCAGCAAGAAACAAGTCATCTCAACAGACTCAATAGAGCATGCGAACAGTCTTCTTACTCTGCTCCACAAGTTTTTGCCATTGGCCACCTTTGCTGTATTTCGTTGTTGCTTCTTCATCTGTTCAACTGCAATAGAAATTTTTTGCTAGCCTCTAGCTAGTTTGAGTTGTGCTTGGGAAGGACCATACGAGAAGGTTTAGGATTTTATTGAAACGAACTATTATTATTTTAGATGAGTAGAAATTTAGAATATGTAAGTTTGCAGGTGAGAACAATCAAACTAGCTATATATTGAAGAACAATCAAAGATGCTGGGTGAGATGGCTGAGCTCAAGCATGACACGAAGGATGTGGGAAATGTTGAAGAGAAGTTTGAGTGACGGGTTGCTCCATGTGGCTTGATTGGTTCAAGTTAGGCATGGTCTGGTGGAACAGGAACAGAAGAGACTTGCTGATATGTGGCAAATCAGTGGTGCATCTATATATTGTAAGCATGACGATTGCTTGCAAGGGAAGATGAAGACTGGGTCAAGAAAGGATCGAAAATTATCTTATATTAAAACCGCGGTACTTGGGAAGATGATTTAGGTCAAGAAGCTGAGATGATCAAGTGGATCAAAGGTTAAGAATTTAGCGGATTCAAACTTATGTGCTTTGAAAAGTGTGTATAAGTGTAGTATGTAAGTAAAACCCTTATTGTGTGGGGTTAACAGGCTTTTCTTATCTGTGCTAAGTGGATAATGTCCATTAAGGTTAAATGAGGCTAATTGTCATGTCTATTTAACGAGGTGGCATAGAGATTTGCTAGTTAACCATGCAGCCATCCTAGCTTTGCTCATTGAAACCAAGTATTCTAGGGTTAGGGGTTGAGAAGTATAAGTGTTGTGGTATGCTCTCTTATCCTTCAGGTGGAGTGGCTGTAAAACCTTCATCATCAAGTAGCAATATATCAATTTTGTTCATCTCTCACGGATCCCCCTTGTTTTGATTGATTTGCTCTTATTTTAGTTGGTTTTGATTTTACCTCCCTTTTCTTGATCTTGTTGGATGTCAAAGACGTGTAAGTGATATAGATATACCTTGGAATTAAATGCTCATCCACAGTGGCGGACCCAAGAATTTCAAGATAGGTATTCGAAGTTGCAAAATATTGTTCAATTGAAAATATAAAGATCCACAGTAGCAAAAATTAAAGTACAATTATTTATATTAGAAACAACATCTCAAATAATATAAAGAAATTCTAAAATAATCAAAAATTAACATGATGATGTTTCATGCCTTGGAAACGAGATATAATGCCATGCAGACAAGCACACAAAAAAGAAGCAACTTCAGCAATGATTGAAAAACAGAACATAAAGACTAATAGTTTTAATCATGATGATTGGAATTAGAGATGAACTATTTCCCTGGAACTACTAACCTGAGTCAAAGTTCAAATCGGAATAATTCTACAATAGAGTTGTATAATCACAACGAGATGCTTTAATCAAGTTAAAAGACAGTTCTCTTTGTTACATTTTTGTATTCCCAAGCGAAAGTTCAAAAGTGCTTTTATCGTGAACATACTTTATTGAACGGTTTCTAACTAAGCAACTTAAGTAGTATGCTAAACAAAATATTGATCAGACAGCCAGACATCAAAGGGATCAAATCATCCAAGTGTCCAACACATCAAACTACATGACAAACTTGATAACACTTACATATTTTCTAAATAATTGATACATAAGTCATCAGAATATAATCAACTACTATGCAAAAACTTTAGAATCATTATAGATACCTCACTTCTTTAAGCAAAATACAACTAACTTCTTAATTTAGACACATAATTTTGCTTCAAATCAGAGATCGCTAAGGGAGGAGGAGACAGAGGGATTACCGGATTAGGGATATGGGCCATGACGTCATGGGGGTCACTAGGTCGGGGAGGGTGAACCTGTGCGGCTGCACTGCATTGGCAAGCGACGATAGCAAGATAACTTGCGACTTGCGAAACAACCGCTCCAGTGTTCCTATAAAACCAGAAGCTCCTGCGCCACCAAACGGAGAGAGACAAAGAGGAGAGACTTGAGTGAGAGAAGAGACTGAGTGATACGTAGAGTTTCTACCGTGTGTCATGTGAGTCACGATAGTGGCCTAGTGGGCCTAGGCAAGTGTCTGGCGCCAATTTGGGTTTTGGAGAGGGAAATAGGCCAAAAGGATCTAGCGATAATTTAGGCTGACTGGGTATGAACGAGACGAATTTGGTCTAACTACTAATATACATATGTATTATATCTTGTATATAGTAGATTTTTTGGCAAAAATTTTAGGTATTCAACTGAATACCCTTGAATTACGCTAGGATCGTCCCTGCTCATCCATCTGGATATTAGGTTGGCAAGTTTTGATGTTGCCCGGTTTTTGCTTGTTTGGCCTCTTCAAGTGATTTCTTGATACAATTATTTTTCCTTTATTCCTTGGGAGTTCTAGTTTATTGTGATATATGATAATACATCTAGAGCCATCTTGGCCATCATTCACCCACATGTAAGTTATATACACCATTTTTAGTTTTTGCTTGATTTTGTTACAACTTTCCTTCAAACGAAAAATATCAGAAATTTGGCAATGTTTTTGCTTGATCGATGATTGGAATAGGCTCCTCACATCCTAAAGAAAGTGCATATCAAATTTCAAGTGATTTGGATTATTGGTTTGAAAGTTGGGTCAATTGTTGGTTTTAGCCATGTTTTGGTGCAGTGGAGTTTTATGAAACAAAATATCTCAATTCTCTTAGTTTATTACAAGGTGGTGTCTAGGGGCACTCGAGTATTTTTTGTGGTTTGAAGTACTCAAATTTTTTGGAGGTGGTGTATACATAGGAGAAGAGGGATTCAAGTGTTTTTATGGTTCGAAACACTCACATTTTTTTAGAGGGAGTGCATACATGGAAGAAAAGGGATTCGAGTGTTTTTGTGGTTCAGAGCACCCACATTTTTTTTGGAGGGGTGCATACATGGGAGAAAAATATGAGTACTCCGAGTCCAAAAAAAATACTCGAGTGTTGTTTACCACTTCCCTTATTACAATATATTTGTTTGTGATAGGTTATTAAGGTCATGATCTAGCATTGATTTAAATTTCAAGTCTTTAGATCTACAGATCAAAAGTTATATGGATTTTTTATTTGAAATAGTGTTGTTTTACTGTTTACCAAACTGATTTTACTGTAGCACAATGAATTTTTGGTATTTTGTTTTCTTGATCTTCATAACTTCTAATAGCTATTGGAGCGAACAACCAACAAATACTTGAAAGAAAATTTGAAGACACTATTCACCATCTGTTGCCAGTAGATTACATAATTTAAGTTATGATTAATCATGTTTTACATAGCAATAACGTATAATAATACTAATAGACAAAAAAATATTCAAGCTTAAATATAAAATGAATATATATATATATATATATATTGTTTTTTTACAACTGATGCTGTAGTGTACACAGCTCGTGCAAACGTGGAATTCAGAATACTTTCTTGTCTTTTCTTTAAAAAACGTCAGAAGATTTTCATGGCACTCTGCTGAATTATAGTCTTAAAATCGTTGATGAATTTCTATTATTATAGACGCCGTCCACCAAATAATCAGTATATATTTTGTTTTCTGTTTCTTCACTAATAAAATTTCCACATCAAAAGAATAAAGCGGTCCTAGAGCTTGGTTTTCACACACACAAAAGAAAGCAAAGTGCTTCAGCTTAGTTGTAGCCCCATCCACCTAGACAACCTATACAAATCAGCTAATTAAGGTGTAGCCTAGTGTACGTGCTAATTGAGCCCAAAAGCAATTCATCAGGACAATGTCGCAGCTCAAGCCCATCCTGAGCCTGACCGGACCCAACATGATCGATCTTGTGACTCAAAAATTAAAAGACATGATCCTTCCTTGATATCGATAAAGCATGCATAAATCGGTTTGTCACTAAAAACTCAGAAATATTCTCTTAAAAAAGAATCAGTAATTCATAAATCCGACAAAGGTGGTACAAGCACATACATGATAACTTGTATATAATTGGCCCTGCTCCTTTGGTTTGAACTTCTAACTTCTAGCTTATTTTTCATTATTCATAAATTTCATCTTTTTCTCTTTTTTTTTTTGCTTTTTTAGCTTTTTTGTCGATTCTTTTTTTCCGTATTCGTTTGTATAGTCTGTGATGGGTCATGTTTTTTCTTTTATTAAATTTTTTTAAAATTTAGTTACATCAAATAAATCACAATCAATTACAGTATAATTTCAATTAATTATAATACAATTTTAACCATAAACCAGCTTATTTTAACCTAACCGAGCGGCAGCTGAATTGCCTCTCTCGATTGGATTCAGCCTCGATCAGTGGCCGTACTCCTGGTCGTCGTGGGGCTCATACTTGACGTCACCGTGGTACATGGTGTCGTCGCCACCGGCGTCGAAGTACATGTTATCGTCGCCACCAGCGTTGAAGTAGTTGTTTCTGAAGTCGCCGCCGTCGGCATTGTAGTAGTTGCCGCAGTCACCGCCGCCCTCCCCTGCGTAGTGTAAAGAAGTGTAGTAGCCGCCCGTCTCTCCCATGCCACCGCCATTATCGCCATGGGCAACATCAGTTTGCGCGCCACCGTATCCCTGGCCGTCGCCCATCACGGTGGCATTACCGGCGACATGGCCGGCGTGATATTGGTGGCTCGGGCCTGGCTGCTCTGGGTCTGGGAAAACCTGTTGGTCGGCGCCGCCGGCCGGTTCCTCCCCCTGGGCCTGCTGCCGCTGCTTGTCCTTCTTGCCCTTGTCGGTGACCCTGATACGGGAGAGCACGATGCCCGGGAGCGGCGGCGAGGTGATCTCGTACTCGTGCATGACCCAGCCGGTGGTGCCCCGCTCGCCGTCACGGTAGTAGGTGAGGTTGTAACGCTTGTACTTGATGTCCTGCTCGCGGCCGTCGGGGCTTAACAGGGTGAGGCTCTCGTCGACGCCCTTCTGGCCGCGCCACGTGCCGCCGCCGGCTACGGCGCGGTTCTTACGGCCGGCGTTCTTAGTTCTGTCCGCGGCGGGGCCGAAGAAGAAGGCGTGGCGGCTGTCGGCGTGGCCGTGCTTGCGCAGGAGCTCCCACGGCGGGAGGCTGGTCGGGTCGTCGTCGATGATGGCGTGCTCGTA
This sequence comes from Dendrocalamus latiflorus, assembly GCA_017311315.1. NCBI lineage: Eukaryota > Viridiplantae > Streptophyta > Magnoliopsida > Poales > Poaceae > Dendrocalamus > Dendrocalamus latiflorus. The sequence goes on along the minus strand of CM029641.1, from coordinate 3,110,962 downwards.
GGGGTGGCGGAGGCCGAGCGCGCGCGGGAGGAGGTACGAGGCGACGATGTCGGCGTCGGTGGGGTCGAATTTGTAGCCGGACGACGCGTCGCCGAAGCCGAACCTCGACGCCTCCATCCCCTCCTCTGCTCCGCGCTTGCTCGCTAGGATCGAATCGGTTTGGTTTTCGTCGAGCTCGTCTTGGTTTCTTGATCGAGTCGAGGCTTCTTGCCGGAATCGTCTGGTTTTCGCAGAGCAATGTTGCGTTAATATAGACGCATCGAGGAGGAGGGAGCTGATTCCTAGTCGGACTCGGACTCACGAGCAAAATCGCCAAACAGAAATACTGTACCTCCCGAGAAGTTTCGGTACGGCCGGAAGCAAAAGAAGAAGCGCAACAGCAAGAAGCAAGCCTAAAAAAAACCCAATTCAGTTTTCTTAGCCTAGCCCAAAAAAACCCCAATTCAGTCCGATTTGAAATTATCGCCCAGCCTAACCGGGTTACTACTGGTACAACACAAGACAGCGTCGGCCAGGGGCGGATCCAGGAATTTTAGAATGGATATTCAAAATTACAAAAATATTGTCCAATAAAAAACATAAAAGTCCACAATAGCGAAAATTAAAATACAAATTTTCATACTAGAGACAATGTCTCAAATAATATAAAGAAATTAAAAAATAATTAAAAATCACAAACCGATTGAAAGACTACAATTAGTTCCACTAATATACAATTCCACTTAGCTCTTATTGTCTCTTCTGAAACTATCTATATTTACTATTCAGATTAGGATAGTAAAAATCAACTTGAAACTATTTGTTCACACTTATGAAATACTTGGTATTTGTTCACAAAATCACAGGTAAGAGGTGGAGAATATGTATTTCAATAATTCATAAGCGATAATTCGTCTGCCGTTAAGAATCTTATTTCACAGATTCACAGCAAAGAGCTTAAATGAAAGCATGACATAAAACTCAGTAGCTCACACCTCTGAAATACTTGACACGCGCGCGCGCGCACACACACACACACACACACACACACACACACACACACACATATATATATATATAGGCTTGTCGTAGGGATGGCCCCCACCTAAACCCAGCAGGCCTGGTAGGAGATTATAAGGCCCAGAATAGGCCATGTGTAATGACATAACTGCCCCCAGAGGGGATAACCAGACGTAAGGGTATAACTGTAAAAGCACTCCTCATGTGTATATATATATATATGAATACAGGCCATGGGGAGGAGGCACGCCATTATACTCATCTTCATCACTTCCCACTACCATCTCTCTCTCTGTTTGGCCCGTAGCCACAACAGTTGGCGCCGTCCGTGGGGAGGACAAGGACAAGCCTGAAGACCGAAGAAGAAGGATGGCACCGAAAAAAGCTTCATCAGCGGCGGCGAAGGGAAAGAAGACGGCTGGGTCGGAGCGGCGCGTGAATACCAGGGCTTCGGCATCGACCGCCGAAGAAGCTGGCGGCGGCATAGGCGCCGTGGTCGCGGGCGTCGACGCTCGCGCTACAACGACCGACCCCGCCAGCGCCGCTACAACGACATCCAACCCCGTCGCTGGCGCTACAACGACCGACCCCGCTAGCGCCGCTACAACGACATCCAACCCCGTCGCTGGCACTGCAACGACAGCCCCCGCCACCCTCGCCGGCAGCGCGGATCAGGCGGCCGGGGGGTAGCCGCAATGAAGCATCCGGCGGATCTGGAGATCGTGAGGCGGTGGTCCCTGCACCGACCCGTCCGCTGGGTGTTCCGGCGGCCCCGACAGCACCTGCGGTGGAAAGCGCCATACTAGCAGCCCTCAGCGCGTTCCAGCGGGAGCTAGGGGACCTTCGCGGAGCCGTCCGAGATATGCAAGAGGCTCGGAGCCAGCAGGCTGCGCCAGTAATCGCGTCCGAGCCCACGCCGGAGAGGGCGGACAGTCGCGAAGCCCCCACGTCCAGCCGCGTGCCGCTGCGGCGCGTAGATCCAGAGTCCCCGCTTTCGGCAGGGCTGCAGCAGGCGGCATGGGCCGAAGACTTCAAGTTTCCTAGCGCCATCGACCCGTACAAAGGCGACACGGACCCCCGCGAGTTCGTGCGCGTGTACGACACCGCGATCGAAGCCGCGGGCGGAGACGACACCACGAAGGCGAAGCTCCCCCTCGTGCTGCAAGGAGTGGCGCTCTCCTGGTTCTTTACCATAGAGCCGGGCTCCATCTACGCGTGGGAGCAGCTCCGTGACCGCCTTCACAACAACTTCCAAGGAAATTATGTCGAGCGAGTCGACGCGGACCAACTCTTCGCTGTGAAGCAAAAACCCTCGAAGAAGCTCCGGGACTACTTCAAACGCTTCGCCAAGATTCGATGCCAAGTGAAGGACATTAATGAAACCACCATCGTTAATGCAGCCATACAGGGCCTTCGTCCGGGCCCGATGGCCGAGTACAATGCGCGAAAGCCAATCAAGACGGTGGCGAAGCTCTTCGACAAAATAGAGGAATACGCCAGGGCGGAAGAGGACGCGCGGCGAAGGCAAGGTGACGACTCCGACACCAACCAGGCCGGAGCCTCGGCAAAAGCCGAAGATCCGCCGAAGGACGGTTCTTCGAAGGGAAAACGTAAGCAGGAGTCGTCCAGGGATACGCCCGACCGCAGGGACGCCTCGCACAAGGAGTCGTCCGATCGGCCCAAGCGCGGCCAGCAGAGGTCGAGGCGAAACCGGTACGTCCTCGACATTGAAGGCGGTTCCGACGAGGGCGCTCCCGCGGGCCGAGGCGGTCGGGGGCGCCGTGGCCGGGGCCGCGACGATAAGAGTCGTGGAGATTACGACGACCAGCACCAGGGACTCTGGTGCGTAGTCCACGGCCGCGGCAACCACGATACCCGCACCTGCACCTCCATCGCGGCGCTCCGCGATAGCGTCGCTAGGAACAGGAACCCGGAGACACGTCCGCCTGCGGTGGTCCACGTCCAATTCCCGTACGAGACCCCCATGCAGGTACAGGCGCAAGGGATGCAACCCCAGGAAGGCCCCTTACGGATCCAAGCTCACGTACCGCAGCCTCGGGAGGGCCTCCTGTCGCTGCAGGCCCCGGAGGCAACCCACCGCAGGGTCATTAACGTCATATCCGGAGGCTCTGCGCTGGAATTCGCCTCAGCACGATAGCAGAAGGCCTATGCGCGAAGACTACATCACGTGGCGGCTTACCCAGCGCAAGCACCGCCGGACTGGGCGCAGCACGAAGTCACATTCACACCCGACGACGCCTAAGGCGTGGACTTCCCTCATCAGGACCCCCTGGTCATCCGGGTCACTATCGCGGGATGCGACGTGTGGCGTGCCTTGGTGGACGGCGGTAGCTCCGCGAACATATTGTTTGCGGCGGCCTTCGACCAGATGGGGATCCCTCGAAGCCGCCTAGGGCCCTCAGGAATCCCACTGCAGGGCTTCGGGGGACAGCCCCTGCGGGCGCTGGGCCAAATAGGTCTTCAAGTCTCCTTCGGCCAAGATAACAATGTGCGGGCCGAAGATGCCACCTTCGACGTGGTCGACCTTCCGTACCCCTACAATGCCATATTAGGGCGCCCAATCCTCAACTCCTTCGGCGCGGTACCACATCACGGCTATCTATGCTGAAGATCCTGGGTCCCCGGACCATCATCACCGTCCGAGGCGACCAGGATATGGCCTGGCGCATCGAGCCAGGTACCAGGTACCCGCGTCGCGAAGCCCAGCGGCGCTCTTAGAGCTGGCGTCACAGCGTGAGGGTTCGCGGGGCCATTCAGATGCGCCTTGGCGGGCCCTGCAGATGTCTAGCGACTAGAGGCTTCAGCCGCACCAAGGACAAACGGTTAGTATATCCACCCCCTGTAATTGCTTACCCGCGCAAACGGGGATGTAATGAAGATCGTCGTTTGCCAACAATCTTTCTTCATCACGCGCAAGTACGCGGCGGAGGCACGCGCAGGCTTGGCCAGTGCGCGCGTTCCCGCGGTATAAACAAAGACGCACGTTCGCGTGTGCACTCGCCGTTGCCAAAGGTGACAGGCCTGAGTATAAACAAAGACGCACGTTCGCGTGTGCACTCGCCGTAGCCAGGGGTACGGGACTGAGTATAAATCGAAGTCGCAGGTTCGCGTGTGCACTCGCCGTAGCCAAAGGTGACGGGCCTGAGTATAAACAAAGACGCACGTTCGCGTGTGCACTCGCCGTAGCCAGGGGTACGGGACTGAGTATAAATCGAAGTCGCACGTTCGCGTGTGCACTCGCCGTAGCCAAAGGTGACGGGCCTGAGTATAAACAAAGACGCACGTTCGCGTGTGCACTCGCCGTAGCCAGGGGTACGGGACTGAGTATAAATCGAAGTCGCACGTCCGCGTGTGCACTCGCCGTAGCCAAGGGTGACGGGCCTGAGTATAAACAAAAGACGCAACGGGGGGACGCCCTCGCGCGCACCAGTCCATGGACTCTAAATAAGACGTAGCGTCGAGGCCCGCCTCCGCACGCACCAATCCACGGACTCTAAATAAGATGTAGCGTCGAGGCCCGCCTCCGCATGCACCAGTCCACGGACTTTAAATAAGACGTAGCGTCGAGGTCTGCCTCCGCACGCGCGAGTCTCCGGACTATAAAGGAAGTCGTAGCGTCGAGGCCCGCCTCCGCACGCACTAGTCCACGGACTTTAAATAAGACGTAGCGTCGAGGTCTGCCTCCGCACGCGCGAGTCTCCGGACTATAAAGGAAGTCGTAGCGTCGAGGTCCGCCTCCGCTCGCACTAGTCCACGGACTCTAAATAAGACGTAGCGTCGAGGTCTGCCTCCGCACGCGCGAGTCTCCGGACTATAAAGGAAGTCGTAGCGTCGAGGTCCGCCTCCGCACGCACTAGTCCACGGACTCTAAATAAGACGTAGCGTCGAGGTCTGCCTCCGCATGCGCGAGTCTCCGGACTATAAAGGAAGTCGTAGCGTCGAGGTACGCCTCCGCACGCACTAGTCCACGGACTTTAAATAAGACGTAGCGTCGAGGTCTGCCTCCGCACGCGCGAGTCTCCGGACTATAAAGGAAGTCGTAGCGTCGAGGTCCGCCTCCGCACGCACCAGTCTACGGACTCTAAATAAAACGTAGCGTCGAGGTCCGCCTCCGCACGCACCAGTCTACGGACTCTAAATAAGACGTAGCGTCGAGGTCCGCCTCCGCACGCACCAGTCTACGAACTTTAAATAAGACGCAACGGGGGGACACCCTCGCGCGCACCAGTCTACGAACTCTAAATAAGACGTAGCGTTGAGGTCCACCTCCGCACGCACCAGTCTGCGGACTCTAAATAAGACGTAGCGTCGAGGTCCGCCTCCGCACGCGCGAGTCTCCGGACTATAAAGCAAGTCGTAGCGTCGAGGTTCGCCTCCGCACGCGCCAGTCCACGGACTCAAATAAGACGTAGCGTCGAGGTCTGCCTCCGCACGCGCGAGTCTCCAGACTATAAAGAAAATCGTAGCGTCGAGGTTCGCCTCCGCGCGCACCAATCATAAGCCGCCGCGTGCCCCGTGCGCGCCAAAGCGGGTCGCACGGTACAGGAACCTTTACAGCGCAAGACCGCATCGCGAGATCTCAAGTCACCGCACGCGTGGCGATGTTCGCGACGCAAAGGCGCCAGCTCCGCTGCCACCCGTTCGGAGAGTAGGGGACGAAGCGCACGCGTCTACTTCGGCTAGGCGCCAGCTCCGCTGCCACCCGCCCGGAGGGTAGGGAACGGAGCGCGCGTGCGTCTACTTCGGCTAGGCGCCAGCTCCGCTGCCACCCGTTCGAAGGGTTGCGAACGGAGCGCGCGCGCGTCTACTTCGGCTAGGCGCCAGCTCCGCTGCCACCCGTTCGAAGGGTAGGGGACTGAGCGCGCGCGTCTACTTTGGCTAGGAGCCAGCTCCGCTGCCACCCGTTCGAAGGGTAAGGGAAGGAGCGCGCGCGACTACTTCGGCTAGGCGCCAGCTCCGCCGCCACCCATTCGGAGGGTAGGGGACGGAGCGCGCGTCTATTTCGGCTAGGCGTCAGCTCCGCTGCCACCCGTTCGAAGGGTAGGGGACGGAGCGCGCGCGTCTACTTCGGCTAAGCGCCAGCTCCGCTGCCACCCGTTCGAAGGGTAGGGGACGGAGCGCGCGCGTCTACTTCGGCTAGGCGCCAGCTCCGCTGCCACCCGTTCGAAGGGTAGGGCACGGAGCGCGCGCGCGTCTACTTCGGCTAGGCGCCAGCTCCGCTGCCATCCGTTCGAAGGGTAGGGGACGGAGCGCGCGCGTCTACTTCGGCTAGACGCCAGCTCCGCCGCCACCCGTTCAGAGGGTGGGGGACGGAGCGCGCGTCTATTTCGGCTAGGCGCCAGCTCCGCTGCCACCCGTTCGAAGGGTAGGGGACGGAGCGCGCGCGTCTACTTCGGCTAGGCGCCAGCTCCGCTGCCACCCGTTCGAAGGGTAGGGGACGGAGCGCGCGCGTCTACTTTGGCTAGGCGCCAGCTCCGCTGCCACCCGTTCGAAGGGTAGGGCACGGAGCGCGCGCGCGTCTACTTCGGCTAGGCGCCAGCTCCGCTGCCACCCATTCGAAGGGTAGGGGACGGAGCGCGCGCGTCTACTTCGGCTAGTCGCCAGCTCCGCTGCCACCCGTTCGAAGGGTAGGGGACGGAGCGCGGGCGTCTACTTCGGCTAGGCGCCAGCTCCGCCGCCACCTGTTCGAAGGGTAGGGGACGGAGCGCGTGTGTCTACTTCGGCTAGGCGCCAGCTCCGCCGCCACCCATTTGGAGGGTAGGGGACGGAGCGCGCATCTACTTTGGCTAGGCGTCAGCTCCGCTGCCACCCGTTCGGAGGGTAGGGGACGGAGCGCGCGCATCTACTTCGGCTAGGCGCCAGCTCCGCCGCCACCCGTTCGAAGGGTAGGGGACGGAGTGCGCGCGTCTACTTCGGCTAGGCGCCAGCTCCGCCGCCACTCGTTCGAAGGGTAGGGGACGGAGCGCGCGCGTCTACTTGAGGGTAGGGGACGGAGCGCGCGCGTCTACTTCGGCTAGGCGCCAGCTCCGCCGCCACCCGTTCGAAGGGTAGGGGACGGAGCGCGCGCATCTACTTCGGCTAGGCGCCAGCTCCGCCGCCACCCGTTTGGTGGGTAGGGGATGGAGCGCGCGTCTACTTCGGCTAGGCGCCAGCTCCGCTGCCACCTGCCCGGAGGGTTGGGCACGGAGCGCGCGCGCGTCTACTTCGGCTAGGCGCCAGCTCCGCCGCCACCCATTCGAAGGGTAGGGGACGGAGCGCGCGCGTCTACTTCGGCTAGGCGCCAGCTCGGCTGCCACCCGCCCGGAGGGTAGGAAACGGAGCGCGCGCGCGTCTACTTCGGCTAGGCGCCAGCTCCGCTGCCACCCGTTCGAAGGGTAGGGGACGGAGCACGCGCGTCTACTTCAAATAAGCGCCAGCTCCGCTGCCACCCGTTCGAAGGGTAGGGGACGGAGCACGCGCGTCTACTTCGGCTAGGCGCCAGCTCCGCTGCCACCCGTTCGAAGGGTAGGGGACGGAGCGCGCGCGTCTACTTCGGCTAGGCGCCAGCTCCACCGCCACCCGTTCGAAGGGTAGGGGACGGAGCGCGCGCGCGTCTACTTCGGCTAGGCGCCAGCTCCGCCGCCACCCGTTCGGTGGGTAGGGGACGGAGCACGCGCGTCTACTTCGGCTAGGCGCCAGCTCCGCCGCCACCCGTTCGGAGGGTAGGGGACGGAGCGCGCGCGTCTACTTCGGCTAGGCGCCAGCTCCGCTGCCACCCGTTCGAAGGATAGGGGACGGAGCGCGCGCGTCTACTTCGGCTAGGCGCCAGCTCCGCTGCCACCCGTTCGAAGGATAGGGAACGGAGCGCGCGCGCGTCTACTTCGGCGGAGCGCCGCAAAGGCGGGGGTCTTGTCCCGCAAAATTTGCCTCGTTTTCCTTAACAGGGCACCTACAGTGCATCAACATAAAAGGTAATACCGGCGGGCTCCATCAGGAACACCGACTGTAGGTAGGCCTGTTAAGAAAAACAGGGCAGACCTTGCTGTCGCCTGCGGAAGCGCGGTGCGGGGGCAGGAAGCGCGGCGGGCTGTCGGTAACTGGCGCTGATCAAGCTCCCAAGAAAAATGGACCTCCTTCTGTGCACCAACATTCCCCAAGCCGCTCTGCGTCACCCAGGAATGTTGATGCACGGCAGGGGCCCATTTTAGGGGAGCAGCTTCTAGCACAATATACGCAGGAGCAACGCCGCACCAGCGCCATATATATACCCCATCAGCAGGGGAGCCAACCGGCGGAAGGCCAATCGGCAGAAGTCCAACTGCCGGGAGTCCGCCGCCATATTAATGGTCACGACCGCTGCCTTCTGCGGTACTTCCGGGGAACGGTACTTCCGTCCGAGGAAGCGGTACTACCGCTTGGCGGTACTACCGGCCGCATCTGCGGTACTACCGGACTTGCATTTAAGTGGGAGAAACTGCCCGCGGCCGAGGGTTCTCCTCTGTTGGCCCCCACTCCTCTCCGGTACTTCCTCCTTACTACCGCCCGAGCCCGTACCTCTCCTCTCTCTCTCTCTCTCCCACAAAGAACCACCCAAAACCGCACCACAAATCGTCGGATCCAGTGGTGATTTCTTCGTTTCCTCAACACAAATCAATTTCCCAGGGTTCAACTCCTTCGATCCTCAAGGTATTTCGGATCAAAACCTCTTTTGATCTTCATCTTTTTGAACCCTAGGTCATGCGTTAGGTTAAATCGAAATATAGTTGATTTTGCCAACTATTTCTAGGGAAATTGAGTATATTTGGTGTTTAAGGGTTTATACAAACCCATTCCATTGATTCAATCCAAGAAAACACCAAAGATCCATTCACATTTCCAAAACCCTAGAATCAGCCAGAAAGCGGAACTACCGCTCGACTGTTGCGGTACTACCGCTGAGCGGTACTACCGGCCCAGAACGGCGGTACTACCGTTTTGACTGAAAGTCTGGCAATTTCAATTCAATTTCTTTTTAATCTATCTTGGCTTTATTTCCCTCAATCTCATAATCCATTCCTCTGCCTAGATGCCTAGAACAAGAGCTGCTTCCAAAAAGTCCTATGCCTCAGGGAGTTCCTCAAGTCCTCTTGCTCTTCCATCCGCCGAGGTGACTCAAAAGGCAGCCCAGGACAGAGGGAAGAGACCTGCATCATCTCCTGAGTCTGACTCCGGATCTGAAACCGAGTCTGAGCATCCTATTCCTCCAAGCTCTCCCATGGAATCATCTGAAGAAGATATAGCTGAAAGGGAGTGTCTTGAAATCAATCTGAAAAAGATTTCGCCTGATGAGTATGCTCGCCTGCGTCACACCAACCAGTATGATCTTCCATCAAACTCAATCAATCCACAATTCCATACCAAGTTCCAGGAGAAGATATTTGATGAGATGTATGGACCAGATCGCCAGTTTGCAGATCATAAATTCATCGACTGGGATCATATTGATGGTATTGACAAGTATGATGGAACTTTGCGTTTATTCCAGACAGTCGGCCTTAATCAGCTTGTAGCACTAGGACATGACTACAATGAGACCTTCATCCGGCAGTTCTATGCTACAGTGCATGTCTCTCCCGACCTTCAGAACATGACTTGGATGACAGTATGTACCAGATATGAGGCTACCAAGCATGACTTTGAGCTTGTCTTAAGGGCGGAACTAAGTGCTCATGAGAAGGTATATGACAAACCTGCTCTCAATCTCAATCTGGATGCCATATATCCTTACTATAACACTGCAGAAAAATTCACGCTTGGCAAGAATGTTGGACTTCTACCCATTCCCAGCTTGATCAATCGCATCATCAATCATACCATTCTTCCAAAAGGTGGTAACTATGATGCCATTCGAGGACATGTATGGAATATCCTAGACTATATTATGAAGGGGGAGAAGTTTGATGTAGTGGATGTAATCATGAGGGAGATAGTTGCCTCCAAAAATGATCGCTTCAAGCGTATTAACTATGCACCCTATATCATGGCTTTGATTGACTCTAAGTTTGTCTATCGTGGAGGTCGCGGTGGTGTGCATAAGCCATACAAGCCAAGACCAGAGCCTCCCATTCCCACTACTTTTCGCGCTAGACAGACGACAGCTCCAGGAGCAGGCTCATCATCTGCAGCAGCAGCAGCAGGAGGAGCAGCCACTCAGTCTCAGGAGCCTGGCCAGCCCACCCTTCAGCAGTTCTACTCTTCTATGATTGAGGGCTTCTCTACTCTCAACTCTAGGATGGATAGGGTGGATGAGCGTCTCGACTCCATTGACAGCAGTTTGACCTCATTAGATGGACGGGTTGCAGATCTGGAGCGCTCACCCTCACCTCGTCGCTATGGTCGTCGCCGTAAAACTGCTCATGATCCTCCGCCGCCTTCTCAGGGTTGACCTCTTTTTGGTACTTGATGCCAAAGGGGGAGAATAATTTGGGGCTGGGCTAGATTACTTTTGGTATTTGGACCTATGGGCTTATCTACTATGTTCTTAATTATCTTTAATGGATGGATGTAATGAACTTATGTTTGGTGATTGGATGTAATGAACTTTCTTTATCCCTTGAATGCAATGAACCTTTATGATCAAAAATTGATATTGCTTAGTTGTCTATCTCTCATTCAATAGCATAACCTTGTCTTGTGCATCTTGTATGAATCATTGTAATCTTTATTCCATGCACATGTTTAGGGGGAGTCACACTCTCTCTTGGACGCTAAAAGGAAAATAGTCCACTTTATCTAAACCTTATTGCATAAGGACTATTATCTCATTTGAAGTCCACATAGAATATACAATTTGTTGTCTAACAATTTGATATATTCAATCTTTTATTTCTCAAAATTTGGGTTGTCATCAATTACCAAAAAGGGGGAGATTGAAAGCATCTAGGCCCCTAAAAAGGATTTTGGTAATTAATGAAATTAAGAGAATATGGAATATGGGACTAACGTGTTTTAATGAGTATGCGAAAGGTTAGTCCACACACATGAGCGACAAGATGCAAGCCAAAGGATACGCGTGAAAATCAAATTGGCTCAAGACAAAGGTATACTTAGAATAGGACCCCTTTTGAATTTTACCGGTCTTAGGTGAATGGTGGAAGACCGGATTATAGGATAGATGATCGTACCATCAAGGGGGATCTTGGCTAAGTAGCTTGAATACTTATCTCATGTGCCAAATGGTTTTGTCTTAAAACTTGCATCCTTTTAAAGAAATCTAGTTTTCAAAAGAAATCTGTGCTCTGTCTGGAAGAGCGGTAGTACCGCAGTTTTGAACGTCGGAACTACCGGAAAGCGGAAGTTCCGCAACCAAAATGCGGTAGTACCGGCCAGCGGAAGATCCGGTTTAGGAGCGGATAAATATTTCCAGAGAGCACCCTTGGCTCATTCCAAAGTCTTGCGGGAACGGAAGTACCGGCTGCTTGAACGCCGGTACTACCGCTGTGAGCGGTAGTACCGCATCCTAAAGCGGTACTTCCGGACCCCGGAAGATCCGGAGGGAGAGCGGATCAACTTTTCCAGAGAGCGCCCTCCGGATGAAGCCTGGTTTTATCTGGAGCGGAAGTACCGGCTATTTCAACGTCGGAACTACCGCTGCATGCGGTAGTTCCGCTACTCAGAGCGGTACTTCCGGAGTCCGGAAGATCCGACTTCAGAGCGGATGCTTTTTTCCAGAGAGCGTCAAATCTGGGACCCTTTGGAGTTTGGCTGGAGCGGTAGTACCGCGCCGACTTTGCGGAACTACCGGGTAGCGGTAGTACCGCAAATATCAACGGCGGTAGTACCGCGCCGCCGAATCCAACGGTCACTGCAGACGTCTGACATAGCCGTTCTGGCGCGAAGATTTGGTAGCGGTAGTACCGGTCTTTGGGAGCGGTAGTACCGCTCGACCAGAAAATTTTCTGGAAACTGGGTCAAACGGCTAGTTTTGGTTGGTGGAGGCTATAAATACCCCCACCACTGCTCAAGGGCTAAAGGTTAGAGACTCATTGCATATTTCTCAAGCCCAAGTGCATTCATTTCACCTCAATTCTCTCTTTGAACATTAAAGTGAGGTGGTTGAGCATTTAGTGCTAGATTTCATTTGCAAATCCATTTGGCACTAGAGTTGCATTCAAGTGAACACCGGGATTTATTACTCTTAGTGCTTGCCGGCACTTGGACGATCCGGTGGAAGTTGGCTCGGTGATCTTCTCAAGAAGATTGTGAGAAGACCCGGCAAATTGTGAAGGTTGGAGCTCGCCTACCCGGAGTGGGGAAGAGCTACATTAGTGATCGAGGTGCTTGGCTCAATTCGTGGAGCCGGTCCGATACGTCCGGGCTTACCTCAACGTGGACTAGGGGAAACCGGCAAGTTTCCGAATACCACGGTAAAAACATCGGTTGTGTCTCTTGTCTCTTTAGCTCTTGTTCTTTTGCTTGATTGAGATCACTTATTTGTTTAGAGCTAAATTGTTGACTAGAATTGCATAGGATTAATTGCTTTACATCTTTGTCATTTAAATTGTGGAGAATTAATCAAGTAAACAAGAAAAGTTTAAAAACCTCCTATTCACCCCCCCCTCTAGTCGGTATCCTTGATCCTACAACGCCTCAACGCCCGCACCGCGCCAAGCACGCTGCACCACGTGGACGGCCGGAAGTCCGAGCGTCGCAGCACGTCCCTTACCACTTAAGGCTCATGCGGCGGCTCAGGGGCCCGCTACGCTGACCTGTGCCAGTGCAACGCCCCCGGCGCGCGTCTACCTCGACTAGGGCCACCTCCGCCGCCGCCCGTTCGAAGGGTGAGGGACGGAGCACGCGCGTCTGCTTCGGCTACAGTGCAGCCCCAAGTCAAGTTTGGAAAAGTTCACAGGCCGCGGGGACGGAGGGGGCCAAAGGACTCGGCAACATGGCTTCGGCCCCGTGAAGCCCTTTACCATGAGAGGCTCCTGTCGTAGGGATGGCCCCCACCTAAACCCAGCAGGCCTGGTAGGAGATTATAAGGCCCAGAATAGACCATGTGTAATGACATAACTGCCCCCAGAGGGGATAACCAGATGTAAGGGTATAACTGTAAAAGCACTCCTCATATATATATATATATATATGAATACAGGCCATGGGGAGGAGGCAGGCCATTATACTCATCTTCATCACTCCCCACTACCATCTCTCTCTCTGTTTGGCTCGTAGCCACAACAAGGCTACTCAGACTTAAAGATGTGGAGAACATGGATTTCAATTCATAGGCATAACCACTAATTTAGAGATAACTGAGCCAAATCTAGTAATCCACCACATCTAAACAAGATGTAAGCACCAAAAGTGAAACAAAGAAGAAACATATGCCAAATCCGCATCCATTCAGTCATCCACGGATCTATCATCCACTTAACTCAGAAATACAAAACTACAAACTTGAGGGGCACACAAGCAGAGCAGATCTACCATCTACGCATCTAGATTCTACAGCATGGAGGTCGTCGGGTCGAAGAGGATGAACCTACCCCAATGCTGTAGGCCTATAGTGCGGCAGTGCCTGCTTGGTCGGTGGCCACTCCGGCCTCCAGCGCTCCTGCCACCTGCGCAGCCTCCAGCCCCCTTGCCACCTACGCCACCTCCAGAAGACTAGAACTAGGGGCACAGACACCCACCGCTACTAGGCGCTAGCCGAGTGCCGAGAGATGGAGAGACGATCAGACGCTAGATGAAGAGAGGAGAGACTGAGGCCCCGTTTGGCACAGCTCTAGCTCCGAGATCTATACTGGATCTATAGTTTGTTGACTAAATTAAAGTAATTTAAATATTTTTATTTAATATATAATATAAATGAAATGAGTCGTGTAAATGCACTTAACATGTCTGCAACTCTAGATCCAGGATTTCCTAGAGCTACAGATGACCAGCTCTAGGAAATCTACAGATTTCCTAGAGCTAGAGCTCTGCCAAACGGGGCCTGAGTGAGACACGGTCTCACAATTGGGTATGAATAGGATGACAGTGGGTCTGGACCAGTGTTGATGGCAGGGGAGAAATGGGCCAAAAGGATCTGGTATCAATTTGGGTTAACTGGGTGTGAACAGAATGAATTTAGCCCAACTACTAGTATACATATGTATTATACCTTATATATAATGGTTTTTTACTAAAATTTTTTGGGTATTTGATTGAATACCCATGAATTGGGCTGGGTCCACCCATGGCGTCGGCCCCCTGAGTCGACTCCTTCCCCATCCTTCGCGTTCTCTCTATTGTCCCCCATCTTCACGACCGAAAAAGAAACGACTCAATCTCTCTCTCTCTCTCTCTCTCTCTCTCTCTCTCAGATTCCCCTATCCACATCCTTCAAAATCGACCAGTGGCGGCTGCATGGAAAGTGAATCCGATAGCGTCATTGAAGGGGAGGTGGCGCCGGCAAGAGGCAAGAGAGATGGCTATAGAGCGGATGCAGCCACCGGCAAGAGATGGATAGGCGACACTGACAAGGGACTGGTAAGCAGCGCTGATGTTTAAAATTTATTTGAAATTTTTTAATTCAAACTGCATTTTTAAATTTTTTTGACCGAATTTTTTTTCAAAAACTTTTTTAAAATTTTCAAATTTCGGATTTCTCGGATGAGTTAGAATTTTTTTTTTCTTAACCAAAAGTGTTGTCATTGCTCACGGCTAGGACCGTTAATCCTTCAAGATTTCAGCATGGAGAAGCAGAATGTCAGCTTCATTACCACACATCTAGTGGCCAGAGAGCGCAAGTGCTCAACACGATTGACGAGCTGCTTTTGTGCATTTCGTGCAAAGAGACATTCTTGCTACCATGTTTATGTAGTAATTGCTATCTCATACTTTATGTATCGCCGCCGTTCACTTCTTCATGGCCCTGTGGCTGTATTAACAATGAGTTGACTGAACAAACCAATGACGCTAATTAATACAAATTCCATGCATTACTTCCTTCTTAATCCCCATAAATAACTTTTGGTAATGACTCGACCGAAATCATCTTAGAGCAAGTACAATAATGGTCTTATAGCCAAGCTAGTCAGCATTTTTGCTGATGTGGAGGAGAGAAGAGAGGAGAGAGAGGAGAGCTTGGCTCTCATGCAAGCAACAAGCTGTACACGGGAGCCTATGCAGTGGTGGGTCCAGATAATAAATGTATGTGAGGAGGAGTAGGAAAGAAAATGTGAGACATGGTACCACATAATAATAAAAAAATCTTTTGTAGACAAGTAGAAGACAGATTATTGTATAACTTGGCTATTATAACTTGGCTTATAGCTAAACACTTGGCTCTATTATTGGACTTGCTCTTAGCTTCAAGCTGACGCTGTATCCTTCGTTCATTATGGCAAACCATGCATGAATGAAATCTAGTACAATAGAACAGGGACCACATGGTCAGAGAGCCTATGTTCACATAATTAGCAAGCAGCTACCAGTAGATTCCAGGTCCACGCCATCTTAACCATCCCTCTATGCAGCTGCCTCTCCTGGAGGGTCCACGTCATCATCCCTCTGGATTCTGGAAGTTCATAACAGCGCCCAGTATGGGCCCCAGCAGTCTTCTTGTTCGTCTTCCTTGGCTTGAACTTTTGCAGCAGCTGCAGTGATTGACGGATATATCTCAAGGAAATCAGACATTCCACTGTATACAGCTTGGCAGTTGGCATATTGTGATATATCAAGGAACTAAGGGCTTGTTTGGAACAGAGGAATTTCACAGGAATTTTGCAGGAATTTTACAGGAAACAGTTCAATTCCCGCAGAAATCGGGAAAAATTCCCGCATTCCAAACAGGGCCTAAGAATTTATAGGGCTAAAAGTGTTACTGTTGTGTGTGACTCATATATGCGAAGGAAGAGATTGTGTACAAATTAGGTATCTGAGTCGAATCATGTAACCGCGGAGGCGAAGCAGGCGCCGGCGGCGAGGCTGCTCATGTTGGCGGTCGGGGCGAGGTACGGTGGGACGAGCGGCGGCAGCCTGAACGCCTCGGAGGCTCGGAGATGAAGTCCCACGCCTCGGAGATGAAGTCGACGGCGAGGCGGCCGTTGGAGAACCGGCCCGTGGGCTGGCTGCTGCCGGAGCCGCTGCGCAGCCGGCGATCGCGGCCGTAGGGCGCTAAGTCGCCCTTGACGACCGTGGAGATGTAGTTGTTGTTGCCCGTGTCAACCGTGGAGTCGCCGAACATGATGAGCGCCGGGACCTTGCCCGCCACAGCCGCCGGCTCGTCAATAACATTCTAAAATTTGGATATATAAAAATTTTAAAACATTTTTACGTATTTTGTTGTTATTTGGATTTCCTGGGATTTATTTGGGTCCTTCTGGGATTTGTGTTATACAAATTAATACAAGGAGAGACACACGGTAAATATAAACAATAACAATAAAAGATTAGCAAAATATTAAAACTAGGATAAATTCTTGAGAAGTTGAAAGCAGCAAGAATAATGAAATTCAAATGCGGAACTCAAATTCAAACCAAAAACCAAAATTAAATTCAAATAAAAAATATGAAAAATCAAGTTGGGCTTGGCCCATTTCTTCTTTCCTTTCCCTGGCCTAACTCCTGGCCCATTTCTCCTTCTTTTTCTTTCTCTGGCCAAGCTGTGGTCAGCCCATCTCCCTCCCCTTCTCTCCTTCCTTCTCTCTCTCTGGCCCAATTGCACCACCTCAACTTAACTTGCCTTGGCGCTGTGATGCCCCCGTGCACGCATACCACACCCACGTCGCGTCACTGCTGCCAACTACCCCTATCACCTCGTTGTCACTTCACACGCGCCAGTGCCCCTGCCATGACAGCCGTGCCAACGCTTAGCCCCAAAAATCTGTCGCACACCTTGGCCCACCTCGTGCGCACACGCTCCGCTTATCGCTCCACCTCGCCGCTCGAGCTTGCACGCTCGATCCACGTCACGCATGTTACCATGGCCCCCACGGTGAATTATACTCGTGCAGCACCAACTCCCCTCCGCATGGCTATAAAAAACTGCTCGAGCCATTCCTCTTGCATCCCTCATGATCTTTCCAAACTCCCCTCCATCTTCTTCCTCCTTGAGCCAAATCAAGCTCGACAGCCCACCGCACCCGCGCCAGCTGCTGCCTTGGTCTCGTGCGCTCTAATTTAATCCAATGAGCTTCATCAAAACCACATGCACCAAAGCATGTTCCACACTCTCCTATAGCTTTCCCCTCAAGCAATCTCACCATTGTTCGCAGAAGCTCGCGTCGACGTTGTCTTCCTCTGTTCCAGCCGACAACCACCGCCGCCACCGCCCTCCCCTCTCTGGTGAGCCTCTCTCTAATTCCTCTCTCCTGGAGCATCCTCTTACCTCCCTCTTCCTTCCCCAACCTTCAATTTGGGCTCTCCCTTGCCACATGTCGCTGCCACCATAAGCCTCACCATGCCACCCCCAGGTTCCTGTCAACAGACCATCCCAGTTCTTCTCCGCCTCCACAGCAGACACTAGTAAGTTGCCCTCGCCCCTTTCATACTCATGTGTGCCTCCCTTTCCTCCCTCCCCCTCTTGTGCACCGCCGCCCCTTTTCCCTTGCTACGTCTGGCCACCGTGCACCACCGCCAGCTCGCCTTGGTGCCCCCGAGCCACGACGCCGCCTCCCCTGGCAAACTTACTCCCTCTTGGTTTCATTTTTGCTGTCGTCATTGCGCTATCGTGGTCGCCTCGCCACCAGCGAGTTTTCCCTGGCCTTGTGCCGCCTCCCCTGTTTTCTCTATTTCGGCCTATAGTGCTCCCTCTCCGTTCTCTCTCTGCCTCTCTCTCTCTATGTGTATACGACCAATAGGCCTAAGCATTGTTCATGGTCCCACGTGTCATTGTCTATTTCCATTTTCCAATTAGAAAATAATTTAGGGAAATAAAAATACAAAATAATTTAGGATTTATGTAAATTGAATATAATGGAAAAGTTAATCTTGATTAGTTTCAAACCGATAAGGATTAGTGAACTAATTAGTAACTAAAAATAGTTAGTGTATGATTAAGCCATGTAAAGTATAATTGATTGTATATCTCAAAAGTCACAGGGGCCCTATTGGAAATAGTGATTAAATAGTTAACGTAATTGATTTAAATAGTTTGTCACTAATATTTAACTATAAGTACAAGAATTTAATTAAGTATTACCTTGAAAGATAATTAGATGTTCTTAAGAGATAATTAGTATTTACTTTGAAGTATCCACCTTAGTTAAAAGATTTTCCTGGAAAATAGTTAGGTATAAATAGAGGTTAATTATGACACCATCAATATTTGTTTTAGAACTCATATGTCAATTCAAGATTCCATTAAAATATAATTTTTGTATAAATGATATTAAAATTATTAGCATGCCTCTAGCACTTAAATTTTAAATAAAAATTATGTTGAAATATAATTGTGTATATGGAGCCCTAAGTCATGAATGGTATACCCTTGCAATATATATAAAGGTAATATGTGTATAACAAGCTAGGCTCCCATATAATTAGATTTTAACTAAAACTAATTTGTTTTAGATGATAATTAAGGATAATTAGAGTATCAACAACATTTAATTTAAATCGCAACTTTAAATAGGAAGTCATGTTAAAATACAACTCTAGTAAAATATAATTAATTGTCCTAATAACACACGGACCATTAGACATTATAATAAATTTGCTAAACTGTAATTTGATGAACTGCATAGTAGCATGACTAATTAATTAAACTTTAATTAAACTAATTCACCAACATGTCAGTATGATGTGGTCTTGAGGTCTAGTAATATCCAGGTTAATATAAGAGTTGCATTTCGTCCAAATGCTTGTAAATCCTAGGATTAATTAATTATCAACTACGGTTTGTTAGTTATTAGTGGCCTAAATGAAGTTAGCTGATAATTAAGCGATTAGTGGTATAACCTGTTATCCGCTTAAGTGTGTCTTTCGTATAAAATATTATAGAAATTAATTAAATTGGTGACCCCATATTTTAGTTAATTATTCAATTAATCCTTTGATTAATTAGCAATTGAACCTTAAACAATAATATTCATAAGCTTCCTAGTAATGTGAAATATAATATTTATATGGTTAATTAAAATTATATCTAACATAGGTAGAGCCCACGCCATAATCCATAAACAATAATATTTGGTAAATGTTGCCCAGTACATCATGTAGACCTATACATATGTCCATAGATCTTACTTAACTCATGGAACTTTCTTAATAAATAGAACGAAATTATTAAGTTAGGTTCAAGCAATAGTATCCTCCGATCAGTTATGTCTAACCACCTTCAAACTTGGAGTGAAATATTCCTGTGAATATCCATTTATCCTCCTTGATCATTCCATGATATTCTTCCCTGGTAGATTTTCTCCCTGTCATTTCCCCTTCGCTCAAATTTCATTTGACTCCATCTATATCTCGCACTCACTAAACATTGTCTCATGTCACAAACTTAATCATAATAAAAATTAATTGGGTTCATTCGGATTTATTTGGATTTTTGGAGTTATTTGGATTCAATTGTTTTTCACGTAATTAGAATTTGGAGCCTCGAAGAAGCAATAGTTTCAGTGTAATTAAGATCCAAATAAAGATGAAGACCAAGACTTTGAGCAAGAACAAAACTCACAGTAAATTGAGTGAGGCAAGATATCACTTTGTTCATATTACGCCTACATTCTAAATGCAAAGTATATTGTGTTAAATTATTAAATTGCATGCTTACTTCATTAAGCAAATTATATTACTACTAGCTAGTAATTAACGTCTTATTAATAATTGTGCTAGTAAATTTCATTCTTTGACTTTGGACATAATCATTGTTGCCTTAGAATAAATGGTATACCTACTAGTTGATAAGTTCATATCTAAGTACCATGTTTAGGCTTGCTTAGATACACAAGGGTATTAAATTGCACTGACATTATTTTAAATATGAAAAACTTGGTTTAGGCAGACACTGGAAGGAAGTGGTTGGTATTTGAGAAACTAGAAATGGTATTTTGGAATCTAAAACTCTAAACTTGTTTTATATCTGGACGGATAGTAAGTGGGATGAGAGAGATGGAGATCAAGAGAGAGATGGATGATGGACCGACGGGACCGAGGGTAGTTGAAGATGGATGATGGAACAATGGGTGGATGGGCCGAAAAATTCAAAACGGGTTGAAAATTTTGGTCAAATTGGGTTTTTTTTTTCAGGTTGAGCCGAGAAAACCGATTTTCACCAAATTTTGACCGAAATTGAATTCCCTCGTCACTTGAAAACTGTTGCTCAAGATGTTGGGAGGGTTAACCTTGCGAACAAGTTTGGAGCGGCGAGTGACAGCTTACGCCGGGGTATCATGTGCTAGTTACTTTTTTTTGGCGCAGGGGGGGGGGGGGGGGCATGGAAACTGTAGCCCTGCAGGAGTTCAGACACATGTAAGTTGTCGTTTTAGATATCTGAATGTTCGCGTACGATGATGCGCTTACAAGGTTTCGTATGCTTGTTATCATGCGATCATTTCATTCCATCCTAGACATTTTTAATTCACGACCATTCCACGCTAGCATGCCAAGCAGCGCAGTAGCAAGCGAACAGACGAAATTCTCTCTTTTTTTAAGGTTGAGATTCAGTTAGCATCTCATGTAACACATTTACATTGCATGACATGAGCCTGTGCTGCACAATGTTATGCAATCTACTTATCTATTGAAAGACTTACCAACTAGATTTATTTTGCTGTTATGCCTTAGAAAGATGCTTCCAATTAGTTCTATATGTAAATCTAAAAAAAATGCCTTTGAAAAACTACCGCGATGCCAAACGGAGCCGTAGAACGGGCTTCTTAATAATATCTTGATATATCACTGCATCATGTTATGTTTCTATCATGAACTATTGCAAATCGCAATAAAATAGATTACAACAAGCAGCACCAATACAACGTCGTTACGAGCAGAGAACTTCGAAACAGGCATAAAACAAGAAAGAGAGGAATCCACGACAGCAAGATAACAAATTTAGAGTTTCATCATGCATACATCCAGTGCCTCTCTGCACCAGCTTTCAGTTTGTTTTGAAGAAGAAAAAATCTGATGCTACAAACCATATGGCAACACAGATGCACCTCGCTTCTCTGGATATAGATTATTCTTTTCTATAATGTTACAGAAGTGAGGGGAAAAATAAAAGCCTTTCTTCACAACATCTTTTCCCATCACATTTTTATCCCCAACCGTACAAAGAATGCCAGATGAATAATCAGGTGCAAAACTTATGGCCCTGAGGTGCCAACAATGCTGAGAAGTTACAGGCGTGATGGCTCAACAAATCGATGGTCACGTCCAGTTTCTTCACTTTTTGCCATGGTGTCCATTGTAACTTAAGTAACATTAATTTTTGGTGTGCCTACTCGGAGCTAATTACCAGCTGATAGCATCTTTTGAAGCTGAATCACCTGCTGCTGCTGCTCTACTGGCAATGAACTCACCTGCTCAGGTGTCAGTTGCAAGACTTGCTGCAGAAGAGCTGACTCAACGTCGGGTGTGAGCTGCAGCAGAGTGAGCAGAATTGGATTTGTGAACGCATGAAAATTATGATAGTCGTTCAGAAACTTTGTGCATCGATTCAATTTAATTCCACAGAAATGATACCAGATATTTCGATAGGTCAGATTTTTTATATGCTTACCAGTCTCCCTGATTGGAAAATTAAAATCTAAACAGGTAGAATAAAATAACAGAAAACATGCCAATTAAATTAAAGGGGATTACCTGAGGCACTTCATTCTCTGGTTGCTGAAAGCTAACAGCACCAGAACTATAGCTCCCTGATGGTCCACTAGGGACCACTACTTGGGATGGAGTGGAATAAACAGCAGGACTGTTGTTTACAATTCCAGGCGTGGATGTTCCATCCTCCAATTTTCGCAATTTTGAAGGATGAGTTAACTCTGCCAGATGACTTGCTTGATCAGGCAATCTCATTTCCTTTGGTTGTATCTCAGGTGCAGCAGCAACCTGTAATTGGACATTATTGAGTTGGCCTGTGTGGATATGAAGATGAAAAGTGCATCTTGTATTCTTGTCTATACAGACTGCACGAAATAACTTGAAAAGAACAATTCAGTTCATCTATGGGCATAACCAAGCGTAGACACATAGTCAATTAACTGTACTAGGTAGTTTGACAATTCAATTTCATAGTTTACAAGAGTTCTGTACATTAGGAGACCTGATAAAGATGATTCATCACAAACTTTGGCTTGCTACATAAAATTAACACATCCTTGGTGAATTACAATAAGCTCTTTCAAGAGTGAAGAAAAATACCTGGGGGAGATGAGGATGGGTCAAAGGTAGCTGCTGTACACTGGCTGGAATAACTGGTGGTCTCGGGTGCTGTGGCATAAATGGGGGCTGAACTTGCGATATCAAGCCTCCTGAGGTTGCAAGGGGTTGAGTAGGAACACTGGAAGAGGTGCCGAGGGGCTGAGATAGCATTGGAGGATGTGCGACCACCCCAGACTGATGTTCATGTGGAAACATTTTGACTGGAGGCTGGGACGAGTGCTGATACTGAGGAAAATTATGTGGTGGTGAAGTTGGTCCCTGCAGGATAGTAGGGTTTGATGGTATATTGGCTGGCAAATTCACAGACACTCTTGGAATAATTGGCATCATAGCATCTGGCTGTGGAAATGGTTCATTGAGGTGAGATGAAGATTTTGCCAAGGAGCTAGAGGGCTGTTGGCTCTTTGCCATTTGCATCTGCGATTTGAACAAAACATAGATTATCTGTACAGAATATAAGAAAACATTGGGTGCCTCAAACTCAAAATAAAATCAGAGCATACCATCTGAGGTGTCACCATACCGAGCATTATTTGTGCCTGCATAAGGGAAACTTCATGAGGTTATAAACTTCCATTCTAGAGCAACGAGTGAATGATGGACAAAAGAATTTCAAAACAAGCTTCTTTCATTGCAACACAAAACACAAGAAACAAAGAGTAGGGGAAGTCAACTCCCATCTTTTTCAACAATGGAGCTCCAGGTGAACATGCCAAACTTTAATATCAGACATACAGATAAGCCAAACTGTTAAATAAAATCAAGGAACCTGATTTTTTGTGCCTTCCGGAAGCACAAGACAACCATCAATCATACCAATGTTCTAAGAACCAGAATCAGGATATGCAGAGTAAACATTTGGAACAAGAAAACTTCAATGTAGATTAGTAAAAATAAAACATGTGGACTGATTAAAGTTCTATTACAAAAAGGTGGACAAAATGTCTAAAGAAAAATGAAGTGTAACCAAAAAATAGGCACAGATTTTGGTTGATAAAAAAGGAACTCATATGGACTCCACGACCTAAGAAATACATTTAACACAAAAACTTAGACCAAGTACAAAATAACAGTAACAACGAATAAGCAAATGATTAATTGCCCAATTACTATTAGCAAAAGCTAACCTGAAATAGGGCCTTTGGAAGCTGTGGAATTTCTTGCAGCAGATTTTTGGCAAGGCTCTTATTTTGAGTAGCAAGGGACTGTCATGAAAAATCATTAAAACAATTAGTGCTGGCAATTTGTGATCTTCAAGAAATTAAAGTGCTTGAGATTTAAAGATAACCTTCAATTCGGACATGATTTCATACAACTGATGCCTTGACATTCTGGCCAAATAATGAGTAAGAGGGTCGTTTCCAAGGCCATATTGGACAGGTAAACCGTTTTGCACATTTGCAGTTTGAGCTCCTCCAAGAACACCAGCCATCACAGATGCAGCATGTATTGCCGGTGGAAGACCAACAGGCTGATGAAGGCTGGTGTCTCCTACAACGGAAGTCCCAGTTAATTGTTTCTGAGCGTCTGCAGGATTCCATCAAGACATTAATGTTATCATCCACCAACATAAAATCGGCAGGTTAGGAAATTTAAAACTATGCACATAGATTAGATGATGATCAAGAAAATGAGACCAACCAACACTAGATGCCATTCCTGGTCCTCCACGACCCTGCAATTCATAAATGTATCCAGAATAAGTCAATAGTTGCTTTTACTGAAAGTTTAAAACCAAATCAATTTCGATTGGTTGAGATTCTATACTGTTCATTCACAAAATATGCATGCACTAACTCCATGTCTGTGTTGAAGCTACTTAATTTCCAATATGCAGAGTTGATAGAACAGGATAGTGAAAATCAGTGTTCTGCAAGTAGTTGCACCATGCAAGATTATTTCACGATGACCTCCAGATTAACATAAAAGTTGTGTCCTTATGTAAATAACTCTATAAATCAATCTTGTGATAACACAGTGTTTTATTGTGTGTGTACACTGACATTTTGGCAACAAAAACCGGCACATATGTACCAGCATCAGTAACTGGTGTGGGGATAGATACAAAGGCTGCCGATAGCAGGTAAGGACATAGCAAATATTTTGAAAGAAAAGGGCATTAATGTAATAGCAAGCCAAAAGAAAACTATAAGTGCTTATGCACATACATAAAAGGTCAATTGGATATATCGTTTCGGCAATCAATTTACTAATAGTTCCAATCCTTTCGCTGAGCACATCGCAAAAGATGCAGCTATAGATGCATTGGCCAAGTATACATCTTCTATAGACTATTCTTCTTTGCTATTTGCAGAGAACCTCACATATTCAGCACAGTTCTAGTGAAGCTCTTCCAATCACGATATATGCTTTTGTTAAGCCTAGCTTTGGCACGTTACTTCCGTGGATGAAAGAAAAATGAGACAACAGAGATATTTTTGGAACCACAATACCAAAGATGATGCACCGTACCAGAATGATAATTTCACAAGTTAGTTTGGCAGACACAGCTGGTGTGTGTATGTACAGTAAGGCAGCTGTACATACATACACATGCTGTGTAAGAAAGTGAAACAGGAGACACAGGGTACTTGGAGAAAGCAGTACTATTATCATTCATGGGAACCAAAGCGATACAAGCTTTCTTCTTAACATAGGACTTGCAAAGTGAGAAATATGGTTCTTCTACAGTAATAAACTGAGGGTCTTCAACCTTTTCTCTATTTCTGTCAGTGTTCCTCCCATTTTCAGCAAAATCAACGCGTAACTGACGACCATTAATTTCATAACCCTGAAGGTTCCGACGTGCACTTAGAGCAGTCTCCTCATCTTTGTACTCACAAAATCCATAACCCTTAGGCTTTCCAGTTTCTTTATCAATAACCAATCTGCAAGCATTTGAGCAGTCAGTATGCAACAAACTCATAGCTCAACAGCATCATATCAACTTCACCAAATGTTGAAAAACTATTCAGGAGTAGAAGATGTTTAACTCAGCATCACCAAATTAAAACCACTTTTAGTCAAAATTTAACTTAACAGTAATTGTGATCAAGAAGCAGCACACATACATATACCATCAAACATATCGGTATCAAGAAGGCGCGGCTTTAGGATTTTCCATGATTTGCCAATTGCCATCAAGAATTAGTTTACAAGTGTAGTTCAGAATGCAATTCCCATAACATTAGGGATAACAGGACACCTAATCATCATTCAACATCCTATGTTTCTCAAACCCCAAAGGCAGCAGTGTGCGGTGTCAGTTATAAGCAGCACGACTTCCCAAGCCACCCACCATTCACCTCTTAAGTTCTGAGATCTTAGTAGCACTGTGCAATGAGGCCATCAAACTTTTATAAAAGCAATTCGTATTCTCAGTGTTGCACAGTATAATGCTGTTTTAAAAAAATTCATAGAAAGCAGTTGTCCATACTCCATACCACTGACTAACAAATTCCTTATTTTGAAAGAGAATAAACAGAAGGCAGGCACACGGGTATTTTGACAGTAACTGGTGAATCCTACAATCCAAAAAACATGTCTAAATCCTAAATCCTGCATTTGCATAACCAACTATCCTGCGTACTAGTGCCAAACCAACTATCCTGCGTACTAGTGCCACACACACAACTTCCATAAAAGCAATTCGTATTATCAGTGCTGCACGGTATAATACTGTTTTCCAAAAAAAATCATAGAAAACATTATTTCCATACCACTGGCTAACAAATTCCTTATTTTGAAACATGTCTATCTAATCCTAAATCCTTTATTTGCATAATCGTATTAGCTTAACCAACTAGTATCCTGTGTATTAGTGCCGCACAGACAACTTCTAGGGTTTGCTCGGTTCAATTAAACCTGAAGGAGACCACGGGGCCGACTTCCTCGCAAATCTGCACAAGCTGCTCCTCCGTCGCATCATACGGTATGTTCCCAACTGCAATCAAATTCAAGAACCAACACCCGCGTCAATTAAATCCCCAACGCACCACCTACAGATGCCGCAGCAATTTGACCAACACAAATTTAGCGAGCAAGAGCACAATGGCATCGAAATTCAAAAGAATCCAAGCAAAGAAGCTACCTTTCTTTGAGGGAAAAGAAAATCCAAAGGCGCAAGAAAATATGTGGTCAACGGAAGCATAAGAGCGGTAAACCCTAAACCATACCACAACTGAAATGAAATGAAATGAAATTAGACTCCAAATCCAACACCAGAACCAGCCAAATGCGCTTCCTTCCGTCGAAAATCGCATCGACTACGCCAAAACAAAGGAAAATCCACGACGAATCGAAGAACAAGGTGGCAGCAGTCGACGCCGAATCGATGGAAAGGAATCGGCTTTGCTCGTGTAAGCCCGCACCAGACCAGCCACCCAATCAAATCGAAAGCTCCGGACCTCCGGATCAAGTCGGGCAAAGAAGATACCAAGGAAGCCGAGGGGGGTAAGAAAGAAGGGCGGGGCCGCACCGAAGACGCAGCGATTCTGGGCGCCCGCTGAGGCGGCGGCCATTGCTCAGAAGAGGTCGCCGGCGACAGGGCGACGGCGGGGCTGCAGCATCGGCCACTGGCACGAGGCGAGGCGAAAAAGTCTGGATAGGGGATCGAAGGCGAGGCAGCAGTGCGCAGATTGCTATTTCCAGCTAGAGAGGAGGATATGCTATCGGTGTTTGCCTGTTTGGTGTGGTGTTCGTTTCAGTCCAATGCATATTCACCCTAATATAACCTTCTCGTGCTTAAATTTGCATTCTCGAGCTTAAATTTACATTTCTTGCTCTCTCTACGACCACAGCAATAACGACAGACAATATATATCATCTATCACACTATCCCATCACACCAGGAGGTGTCCACCACATCACGTCGGTCCAGCATGGTAGAAGATAAGCAAGTGTGACAGGCAGTGGGC
The DNA here is from genome assembly GCA_017311315.1 of Dendrocalamus latiflorus. Taxonomy (NCBI): domain Eukaryota; kingdom Viridiplantae; phylum Streptophyta; class Magnoliopsida; order Poales; family Poaceae; genus Dendrocalamus; species Dendrocalamus latiflorus. Next base: position 3,083,696 of record CM029641.1, on the reverse strand, counting down.
CCCACCACCCTACCGCACTGCGCGAGCGCAGCAAATGATCTGTCATGCTCCCCTACCACAGTAGGTAGTCTGTTGCGTAGCCTAGGGAGCACAGCAAGAGATATGCTACGGTTGAGTAGTGTGGCAAGTGCCACCACACACCTAATGTAGTCGGATACCGCATTTGGACACATATCGCCTCTCCGGCTTGCCGTGGTGGGAGAGGGGCTATTTTTGAAAATTTGAGTGAGGGAGTGCTATTTTAAAAAAAACGAGAAAAGAGGGGGCTACTTTTGCATTCAACCCTTCGTTTTATAGTTGTTGTTGTGTCTTCTTTCTGTTTCGGTTGTTCGCTTGGGTGAGATTTTGCTACTTTTTACCAGGTGTGTGTATGTATTTTGGCCTCTCATTTGTGTCAATTTTTTTAGCTGGTTTTTAACTGAGATCTTTCTTTTTGTTGATTTCATTAAATAACTATTATCACCGAGTGATCATACAACCAATCCTCACGACCAGAAACAATACCAATTACACAATTAGACAATACAAAAGTAGAAAAACAAGTAAACACAAGATCTGAGAGAGAATAATCCAGCAATCTTCTTTCTTTCAATGAATTCCTTAGTACATAATAATAAGCATATCTCCTATATTTACAGACTAGAGCCCTTTGGGGATATTTAGTATGCGCCCACGTATTCTTAGAAGACAAGAAATTGGTGGGGCCCATAAGGCTGGCCACGCCCCTTAATTGGCAGTCAATTTCGTAACACTACCCCTTAGGTGAATAACGCGACATGCATATACGTTGTTAAAAACTCTTTCCAAAAACCCAGTGGGAAAAAGGGATAGGAGAAAATAGTACATCGCATACGCAAGCTATATTGCAATAATTGCTTTATTAAAAACCTTCATGTGAGAAACCTTCTAGTAAAAACTCACTAAAGAAAAAAAAAGAAAACTACAGTTGAGCTTCTTAATCATATCATCTTCTATATTACTATTATTTATGTATAGTATTTGATATTCAAGTTTAAAAATGTATATGGGTTAATATTTAAGAATTTTTTTAAATAATCTATTTTTTATTCCGAATTACAGTAATATACCTTCTTTTTTATTTTACACTACTGGTCATCAGTCGCTCCGCCGTTGAGCGATTTAGGCTAGTCACCCAACGGTTGCGCGCCAACTGTCTAAGCCGCCCACCGGTTGAGCAACTAATACTAGTCGCCCAATGGTTGAGCAACTAATCCGCTAGTCGCTCAACCGATCAATGACTACTTGCTGCCAGGTCATGCTTTTCTCTTTGACCCGACCCCCTCATGGTTTCTTTCACCATTTCTCTCAAGAGAGAATGAGAGGAGCTTGGGAGAGGAGAAAAAAAGAGGAAGAGAAGGTCACGAGAAGGGAAGAAGCAAAGGAGCTCGGGCGAGGGAGAGGAGGAGAGGAGAGGAGCTCATGAGGTAAGAGAAAAAAACGAAGGAAGCTCGTTGATAAGGAGAAAAGGTCTTCGTGTGAAGGTAATAATCACATCCAAATATAGGCAACGTGTCGCTACTTATTAGTTTAGCCCGTATTTTGTAAATGTATGTTGACAAATGGTAATAGTTACAATGAGAAATCAGTCATGTCCGAACCTACAAGATTAAAGGTGCATTACGGTGTTAGTACGATTCGTGAAGGTCCATACAGTGTTAACTTCAGCGGTTTTCCATGAGTCAATTTGGTATACCCAGATGCGGAGAATGCTCTAATCGGAGATGTCCTACACTAGCTCACATGCAGCTTCTCCTTAGACCCCAAGGTGTGCAGTGTCGTCCTATATGGGCTTTGGAGTCGGTATGCCATGTACATTTGGAGGGAGTTGAGGAGACTGATGCACACAGTTGCATAGAATGGTTTTGTGGAAGGCTACCGGCGACGTGGATACGAATGTGTGCTACTCATATCGCCCAGTTGGTGGGAGTAGCTCGGGCGCGCAGCGTGTGGTTCATGAAGAGGATGCAATGGCCGATGTTATGGAGGAAGAACAGGAATATCGCACACTACATGCTGAGCCTACTGAACAAGTGGATGCAGATGTTACTAAGGCAAAACAGGAAGAGCACACAACGAAAGCTGAGACCTCTAGACAGGCGGACGTAAGGGAGTATATTGATATCATAGTACATCAGATGGAGATCGATGATCAGACGGCTTGGATCGAGAAGAAACCTTTAGAAGAGGATGGTGATGACTCTTCCAATGAGGACGAAGGTCCCATGCCGCAGGGATGGAATAGTGTGGATGTTGAAGGTTTTGCTATGCACGACGAGCATGAATCACCTTAGGAGTACCATGGTACAGAGGTTCGGCTTTATGAAATGTTTGCTGATAAGAGATCATTACAGGATGCCATTAAACTACAGGCCTTGTCTATGCCGTGGGCTTCATATCCTAAAATCCAACCAGGAGCAGTACACCATAGTCTGCGACCATGTTGGTTGTCCTTGGCATATGCACGCACACAGTCACAAGTATGAGACTCACTGGATTGTCTCCAAGGTGGAGGCGTACTCCTGCGTGCTTAGTAGTGTTTCGTCGAAGCATCGCAATCTAACGTCCACCTTCATAGCCAATCTCATGTACAGTGAGATAGTGACGAAGAAGGACCTGGAAGCCAAGCACATCATGATGGTTATCGAGCAAAAATTCAAGTACAAGATTAGCTATGCAGAGGGATAGCGTGTGAAGCTAAAGACTTTAGAAAAGAGGTTTGGTTGTTTTGAGGTGGCTTACAATAACCTTCCTCGTATGCTCCAGATACTGCAGGAAGAAACTCGGACACATACATTGCTGTGAAGGACAAGCCATCCAGAAGACTGCCAAGTTTCATGGTTTTTATAAGGCCTTCTTAGCCATCGGTGCCTGCATCGACGCTTTCAGGCCCATGTTGCCTGTGATCTCAGTAGACTGGACGTTTCTAACTAGAAAATACAAGGGGCAGATCCTGACAGTAATTGGCATTGATGGCAGTAATCAGGTTCTGCCCTTGGCCATCGCATTTATCGAAAGTGAGAATTTCGATAGTTGGTTACGGTTCCTTCGACATCTAAAGGACAGAGTGGTGCACCACACATACCGACATGATGCGCACAATGGGATCGCACTGACGACAAGGCTGGCTTTGTGCACATCACCATCGAGTTAGCGCAACACACGTGCGGGTGCACAGTGTTGTTATGCTTGTGCAGCAAGGTTGGGGTGTAGTAGCATGTAGGCTGTCGTTGGTTGGGAGTACATGAGGCGATCAAGTTGGCACGGAGAGACATGCACCGATGTTTAGGTCAACAGCAAAACTAGCTTTTCAAGCTCGGTGCTCTTATAGATTGATTTAGCAAAAAAATCATCGAATCTAGGGTTCGCACAGTAGAGGACGATCTTGCAATTAGACCATAGATTGTCATGTAGGGAGAAGTGAGCCACTAACTTACCGATTGCGTCAACCAATGATATACCCTAGGACAGGATTGATCGTGAGAGGACATCGATTCGTGCAAGCAAAAAATAAAGCAACTAGAGACAAACATCTACAAGATTATTCTCACTACTAGGAGGAAGAACAGTCAATTTTGACGATACACTGTGGCTTTGTAGAGCAATCGTACTGATAATGTGTTAAATAACTAGTATTGCCGAGCAATCCATACAATCAATCCTCACAACTAGAAACAAGATCAATCACACAATTATACAATACAAAATTAGAAAAATAAATAGACATAAAATGTGGGAAAGAGAGAAATACGATGATCTTTATTCCATTGATTTTCTCTCTACATAATAATAAGCCCCCTTCTATATTTATAGACTAAAGTCCTTTAAAGTATTTGGTATATGCCCACGTTTTCTTGGAATACAAGAAACCAGCAGGGGCCACAGGGCTGGTCGCACTAACTTAATTAGGGTTGGTTTCGTAACTTATTTGGTTCGTTGGGTAAGGATTCTAAAATAGGTTCTATGGGTTTTCCTTTCTTTTATTGTACATATTTTGTTAGATGCGACCCATGCACACATATATTCGTCTCCCTTGTGTTCAAATGGAACCTACAATATGCAAGACTGCAACACACTTTTTTGCTAAAGTATTCCTTGTTATACTTTTTTTTACAAATCATTTTTTGTCATCAAGTTGGACAAATTTCAGTACGGACATATGTTTACAAGTGAAAACGAAAATCAATTATTTGTCACCACCATAAAGATTGCCACTATATGAAATACCACTGCAAAGATTGTCCTTGCTAATATGAATTGGCATCCAATGCATGAAAACAGTCATGATCTGGCTCGGTTTTTATTCGAGCATTTTCAATTTGTTTTGGACTGAAATTTGCATGCATCCAAAATGCCCCTCCTATCCTCCATCCTAAGCTTGGTGTCCTCCGAAGCCATCAGTGCCGCTCCTAGGCCATCCGTTCGTTGTGTCATGTCGCAGCGAACCCACGATGTAGCCTGTAGCCCCACACCACACCTTGTGCATCGCGCCCATGAAGCGTTCTAGCCGAGCTGTGCCCACGCCCGTGCACTGCACTGCTCTATCACCGCCAGTGCCCTCACGTGCTTGTTCTGCCCTGAGCCGTGGGATCATGTGCACCGAGAGCTAGCCCGTCATCTTCCTCCTTCCATATGTAAAAGGAGCACCCGAACCTCGCTCAGTCGCCCTCACCTCGCCCTCTTCACCTCCACACCATCATCCTCTCTACCCTGCTCACGAAGAAGCTGAGCAAAGCCCCGTCAAGCCCACCCGAGGCACTGCCATCACCCTCCTCCATGTCCAAAGGAAGGAACCAATAACCCCTCTTTCTCTATCTTATGACACTATGAGGAATAATATATGCCTAGATGGCAATATGGTCCCATAGCCCCTGGCCTACAACACACATGGACTCGGTCTATGTGATCCATGGCTCCACCAGTCAATGGCCAAAGTAAAAAATAAATTAAAGTAAAAAAATACGACAAGCTTAGCCATGGCGGATGGAGAAGCGGATGTTAGTTGGACAAGGAGGAAGGGCATATAGGACATTTCACATGTGAATTTCAGTCAAACAAAATTGAAAAATGCTAAAATATAGAAAGTATCAAATCCTAATTATTTCCATAAATTGAATGGCATATCACAAAAAGCAATATTTGCATTGACATTTCTTTACCGTGTCAAATAATTGATTTTCGATAAGGGGACAAGTGCCAAAAAAAGTGTGATGCATCACAACTATGGCCACAAATAGTGGCCTTTGGCCATGACCAAGGATAAAAAATCGGTGGTTACTGGCTAGCAACTGCAGATTACTGGAAATCCCGATGGGTATCAGGAGGGAAAAATCGGCGAAAATTTTGATAGTTACAAATGCACTTTCTAGGTTAGTTTAGGCCTATTTTATACTAGATTACTTATTGTATGAATTAAATATGCATAAATATGCTAATCCCAACATCTAAGTTACTTTAAACCTTTTTTTGTAGTTTATTAGTTTAGACCTTTTTATACTACATTACCTATTGTATGAACTAAACATACATAAATATGCTAGTCCCAACATTTTGTGCTAGATTTTCTCTGGCTTTCTTCGGTTTTTAGCGATTTTTCTAGTTTTTTCCGGTTACTTGAATGGTTACAGATTTTCAAACCATCCAAATGCAAAAATTTAAAATGGTTTTTTCTAGGTTTTTTTTTGTAGCCGGCTGTTACTGTTACCATCCGCTAACCGGGTTTTGCACCGGTTCCGCTAACCTCTACATGTTGTTTCGACTACTAATTTTCATTCTTAATCCATCGACAACGGGCTCTTCGTCTCTTCAATTCAAATTTGTTTGCAAACTTAATCTGTCAAATTTGTCATATATTCCTAACAGTGTGGTCATAACTCAAGTCTTCAAGAAATTGAACTCAATACCCAACGAGATTCATAAATACTGTATAAAAATTGCGCTAATAGTAATTTACAATGTACCATGGAGAGAACAAACTTTAAAAGATTGTTCTGAGGGGCAAAATACCACCAGCCCAATGGAATCCATTGACCACCCATAATCTGTAGCCTCCAAGGAGGCCATTAACTTACCATGACTAGGCAAAAAATGGGTACATATTCTAATCCTGAAATGCTATAAAAGACCAACGAAATAGTATGGACCAAAACCAGTAAACTTGTACCATTCATCTTGGGACAATATCTGTATCTGTACAGGAGCAAGCTCCGTTATTTTCCTTTGCCACACAGACATCTAGGAAGTAGGGGAAAAAGGCACGCCTCCATCGCTGGCAGCCTCCCAAGAGAAATCCCGCCCCATTAATCGTCGCGTTAGTGACCAAATATGAATAGCCAGGACCAAGCAAGCATGACAAAAGTGCAAGCAAAAAGCCTTCAATCATGTGAAAAGAACAGCTGATGGTTGCTTGAAGCTGGAGCTGGAGACTCCTGCTCTGTTCGATGATGTTATCATCTTATCCTTTGAAATGGCATTGCCTATGACCGGCTCAGAAGAATTCGGCTGCTGGTTGTTTTCACTATGGAGAGGTCTGGCCCAGATTTTGATTAGCCCCTCACTGCATATGGTGAGAATTGACTCACTGGTGAATTCCAGGCCAGAGAGGGGATCTGCATGTACTCGGTGTGCGACAAGGGGTGAGAGCTTTGGTACGTCCTGCATCCGTGGAGAAGGCTGAAGAACACCTGTTGGAGGGCACACATTGTCCCAGTGTGCAGAAGCGTTTCCACTGCTAAAAGTTGGTGAGCCGCTGGAAGGATGGCGTAGTGGCACAGCAATCTCATCCAGTGCCAGATCCCAGAGAAGCAGTTGGGTATCCTAAGTTCATGCAAAAGTGAAAAGGCATTATTGCCAGTATTAGCCCAGTAGGAAGAGCAATGCTAAATAGTACCTAAAGCACAGATTACATGACAATCACACATCCCATGTTCAAGATATAGAATATCAAGTTGTACCAAAAATTACTTGGGCAAGAACAAAAATTCAACGGCCAGGCTTATCAACAAATACATAAAATAGGAACAGACAGTAAAGGGGAAAAAGGACAGCATGAGCATGTTGAAAGTAGAACACACTGTAGCACAACTTGCTTGCAAAAAACTAGACAGACCTATGCATCATGATTCATGAAAATGAGAACAGCAATGAACTGTAGAGGCATGCCCATTGTTCACAAATGTAAGGTCTTCTAAGCAACCCAACAAGCAACCAAATTTCAGATATTACTCAACAATAGTATCTTTCTTATGCAATTGTTATGATTTCAGTTACAGCATAAATCATATGAATCTCAAATTAAGACTCCAGATTAAAAATTTTATTTAAACTTCTTGGTAACCAACAGAACCAAAAAGACATGATGTTTTCTCCTGTTTCATCAGAAACTGGTGGGACCAATACGAATCAAAAGCAACTACGCTAATAACAACTTTGTTAGTTTATATAAACTTCTTGGTACCTGACCAACAGAACCAAAGCGATACATGACATTTTCTCCTGTTTCATCAGAATTTGGTGGGGACCAATACGAATCAAAAGCAACTGTGCTAACCTGCCAAGCAGCAAAGAGATTTGCCTCAAAATTGCAAGCTTCAATAAAAAGTATCAAGATGTTACTAAACAACGAAAATTGTAACGATAATATCACCCATGAAGTATGCCCCTCGCCCCATGCAACCATCTTTCTGTCATCCATGCTCCATACTTGCACAAGATCATCTTCACCACCTGATAATAAATATTTTCCATCCGCACTGTAACAGGAGAGCACAATCAAATTAATTAACATCTACCAGATTCTATTTCAACAAGAAATATAAAAGAAAGAAATTGAATATGAGATGTCTATATGCATCTGGGTTCTTTTGGGTTTACTGCTTGTTGTTTTTGACTTTTACTACAATAACTAATTTTCAAACGGTGCGTATTTTCAAAGTGGAGCTTACAAGTCGATTGTAGTAGACACTGTACCGACTTCAGCTATACCGGCCAAAATCGCATGCGACTGTCTCTCTCTTCATACTCTCTCTCACGAACAGCCAGAATTCAAAAAACATAAGCCACAGCTCAAAAAAACCCACCCATAAACTATCCCATTCCCCATAGAACTTAGATGATGACAGTAGAGGTTTGATTCTGTATGGGCATGCTCTTACACAATTATATAGCTAGAATTTGAAGACTTCACAAATGTTGTCAAATGGTACAAATAAATCATACTGCATTAGGAAAATTCTACATTCTACACTAATCTATGTTATGACAACATACAAAGAGATAGAGATGCAACACAACTTTGAATGTAATACAGAATTGGTCGAAATTTCTTCTGATCCCAAAAATAGAAACAGATCCGACAATATCAGGGCAGAGAAGGATGCTAGAGCCTGGAAAATAAGATGAAACTTTGATCCAATTTATCAATGAACGAAGAGTTCTTTAATGTTTAATTACACGACATCTCAAGGGCAGGGGTTGCAGACAAGCGGCAGAACTAGGTGACAATCAAGTATATAAAAAAGAGCATAAGTGCCAAGTTGCACGCAACTCTTGATAAGCAGGTGGAAGCTAACTAACTTCTACTGCATACAATATACCTGTCAAAACTAACAGCAATTTGTTAGCAGTCAAATCAGGCTGATTTTCGACTGATTAGCAAAGAACATTGTTTTAAATAACGCACTATAGCAGATAAGGGGCCATGACTTCTACGCATCAGCTGCTATAAGAGTTGTGGTGCTGTAGCAGCCTGCTAAAACATGTAGCCCATAGCTCAGTGCTTTAGTACAATGACGTTTCAACCATGTGAGCCACTACATTTTTAAGAATTTGTTATTACACATCTTTTATTGCTACAAGCAATTAATATCTAAATTGTACTAAATGTGCATTTATCCTTCCCATGGTTGTCACGGCGGAGTCGGCGACCACGGCGAGCGAGAGGCGCCTGGACGCCTAGGCGACAGGCACGGCGACGGATTTGAGTCTCGCGTATACACTCTGCCGATGCCGACTCACTCTCTCGCGGTATATACAGCCAACGCCGACTCTCTCGCCTCAGTCTGAGTCTTCCGCCTCTCTCTCGCGTCGCGTCTCGCGACTCCCTCTCTCTCGCGACGTCTCCCTCGACTCCGGTCTCCCCGACGGCCGACTCCGACTCCCGGCGCCGATCTCCCCTCCCCAAAGCTTCCTCCACCCCCCCCCCCCCCCCCCCGGCGCCTCCCCCTGCCGCCGCCTCCCCCCGTCGCCTCCCCTCCCCTCGGCGGCGGGAGCACGCCGGAGCACGGGAGAGAGACGGCGGCGGGAGGGAGGGAGGCGGCGCGGCCAGAGAGGAGAAGGGCGGACGGCGTACCTGGGCTGGCGGTGAAGCTAGGGTTTAGGCAAGGCGAGGCGATCCTCCGCGGCGTCGCCTCCCCGGCGCCAGGACGACTTGGCGTCGCCTAGGCGACACCGTGACATCAATGATCCTTCCATATTCCTTCAGATTCCCCTTGTAATTTACGTCATTATCTAGCTATCTGCCATTTTGATTTTTTTTCCTCCAAAGCCTTTCAAATTCTTATTTAGTAGCCTGCCATTTTGAATTCTTATCAAGCAATCAACAGAAATCTTACATCTTTGACAGTCATATTGGGTTCTATAATATGGATGATTAAGATTGAGTAATAACTTAAATATTAAATAATAGGCAAGCATGCTGCACCCAAAATATTGCTGCTAGTCTACTATACACTATCCATCATAAAAACACTTGCCGCTGTGCTTCCACAATTTCATATGTAAAAATTGAACAGTTTTGACAAAAACCTCTGAACTAAAAGTTTCACAAGGTGACGGGTTAATTTTACCAAAAGACTGAACTGGGTTTGTGTGATTCACAGATTAATCAAAGTGTGAAAATAGATATGGAACTATGAGGTTTTGTTTTCACAAATGTCAGACTTGCACATGGCAAAGTGTTCCATTTTTGCAAATAGGTGCGACAAAATAGGTGCCATGTGTCAGCGCAACAATGCATGCCATTGGCAGCTTACCTCCAAGAGCAACACAACAGAGCACCATAATAACTTTTCGCGCCAAATATTAGTTGTTCTTTTGCAAAGTCAAATACTCTTAAATAACCTGCATGTGATAGAACAACTTTAGTTCAATACATAATCTCACCAACAGGAAACCTTTAGTATGTAAAACTGTCGATTCTCATTCTTGGACAGAGAAATTACCATCTCGCCCAACAGTTGCCATGTAAGCTCCATCGGATGAAAAGGAAATGGCATTGATTGCACCTTGACAAATGTGCCATCTTGCAGTTGGATTGCCCTGCGGTGTTATTTCAAAACCCCAGAATCAATCATAGTGGCTATAGTTTTAAAATTCATCATGTTCAGGAAATTCTAATAAACTTTCCTCAAATCAATATTTTGAGGCATTTTTCTAAAAAAAAATCTCAACAACAAGAACTAATTTCCGGGTTCATAGTACTGATTCCAGTATGGCCCACTGGTACCATGGTACTTGGTCGCTTGTCATATCCTGATATGATAGAAGTAAAAACAGAGATAGATAAACACCACCCCAGTAAATGCAGGTTGAGGCCAGCGCATGCACATATAGTTTGTCTTCTATTGCCATCGACCAAGAGTGAAGCCAGCACCACCACATACAGCTTGTGCTCATATCAGCTACCAAGAAAGAGCACTAGAATTTACTTATGAAAGAGCTCTTGGCCTTGTGTCTGATACTTTGACGCTTCATCCCACATTTTAAACCCCCAAGCTACCCGAGGGCTATTGCATTGCGCAGATGGGGACGTGCCTCATGACCAGGGGTGATATCGCCATATCGGGTCAGATTCGGAAGGATATTGCTCATACCATATCCTAACCCATATTTTCCCGGATTTGGAGTCAGATACGAACGAATTCGGAGTATTCGGAGTTTCGAACACGGTACCATTGGGACAGATATATGACGGTTTCGAGTCAAAAACGAACCATATAGGCGGAAATATGCGCATACAAAAAGAAGTGATGGTCATGGTGGTTTGGTCATCCATGGATGTTTAGTGGATATCCGGTCGGATAATAATCCGCTATCCACTGACCGAAACTATTCGGGCGGATAATAGCATTTCCAAATTCGCTACCAAATCCGTGGGAAACTATCTGATACTGCTACTGAATCTGGCCATACTGAATTCCCTCCCCAAATTCGAACCAACTAAATTCGGCATAGGATCAGTTGGGATTAACCCAACCCGTTTGCACCCCTACTCATGACCCCTAAGGCCCCAATAAGGTCTCAATAAGTTACATGTTTTGACTGAAGAGGCAAGGAAGCAACACAAATCCTAAGTATTATGCATGCTTTTGTTTGAGATTTGGAAGTAAAAATGCAATATAAAGATTAAGAACTGTAACCATGCAATGACAACATGCAGTACAATTTTTTTTACCTCCCCTACTTTGCTAACTTTACAGTTGCAGCCATTTTTCTGGCATGTTACAATATCAAGTTTGCATTGTTGCAAATGTTATCTTAAGATGTTGAAGTAGTTATTTTATTTTGTTGCAAGCAATTATTATCTCAATATCTAGTTTGGGTTGTTGCAAATGTTATCTTGAAACATTGAACAGTTAACTTAAGTTGCTGCATATATTATTTTGCAATGTTCCAATAAAGCATCAGTAAAAGTTGCAGGATTTAAATGTTATGTGAGTTTTAAAATTGCTAGATACGTGGCTGGATTCTTTTGGGCTTCATGCTTATGTCTTTTAGCTTTTACTATAGCAACTAGCTTTCAAACGGTGTGTCTTTTCAACGCGGGGTCTACGGTCGATTGTAGTAGACACTGTACCGACTTCAGCTATACCGGTGAAAATCACTTGCGACTGTCTTTCTCTTCGTACTTTTTCTTGTGAACAGTCAGAATTCAAAAACCATAAACTAAAAGTCATAAACCATAGTCCAAAAGAAGACGCCCATGATATTGCACAAGGTGATTTCACTTTCGTCTATTACAAAAAAAAAGATTTGATAAATGTTTGCAAAACCATATGTACGTTGATCAGTTTTGGGTTTCCCTAACAAGGTTTTGACAACATGCTGTCTTTGAAATGTTGCAAATATTATTTTAAAACGTTTACGGACAGTTTTTTGAAATGTTACGATAATTCAAACATTTGATGAATTGTTCTACCTCAAGGGATGTTACAAACAAATTAAGTAAAATATTGTAGATCATCTTAAAATATGATCATGAACTAAAAATTAACAGACACCTTACAAGTTACAAGCCTACACATTATGTCTATCAAACCCAACGATAGTGTGTCTGATGAAACAAGTATTCCCGGAAGTCCAGCTGCTAGTTTTTTCCTTAAAAAAATTCCAGGATAAGCACTTCCGTGTTACTAAATATCAAACCATCCCAACACTGATAGTCATGTCAATGCAATTTTTCAGTTAAAGATACCAAGTGCCATAGCCATGTGAATGCAATTTTTCAGTAAAAGATATCAAGTGCCCTAAAATACCTTACTGGACTTTGCATGTGAAATCATCAGCTGACTTTGATCCTTTACAGTTGGAAATGTCCAATCAGTATTTCCATCCTTGGACTGAACATATAGAAGAAAATTAATCAGCTCACACAATCACACTCAACTTAATAAAGTATGATTACTTCGTAATAAAATTCTATGAGCAGTAGGGGCTCACTTTGTCATACACATACAAATTTCCGTCAGCATTGCTGACAACAAAAATGCCTTCACGCTCTGGCACCCATGCAACACAAGTACACCGGCTGCAATACAAAGGCATCCAAAAAATCAAATATAGAATTATATCATTTAATAATTGTACACAGATATACATCCATAGATACCACACAAATTGGTGTTCTTATATGTTTTAAGGTGCACTGTTGCAGAAGCCTCAAAGCTAAGGAAATTAGTTCAACCCAGCCCTCCATAAAAACTTTACTTATTTCACAAGAAATCCATTAAAGTATCACAGTACACAGCACATAACTTATTCACCATTAACCTTCAGTAGCTCAGTCACCATAGATATTTCACATTTAGCAGCCCCTAAACTGGCTAAACATGCATACAAACCAAAATACTTCACTTTAGATGTTAACTAGGCGAGGAAGGTATATCACTTTTCAGCTTCAGCTCTTCGTGCAATAAAAGCATGATTGCTTGCAAGCTATCAGGAGACTGACAAAACATCAAGACTACTTACTGAACCATAGGGTGGTAACCTGCTGCACTAAAAGCTCCTTAACAACTCCAGAATAGAAGACAGAACAGGATGACTGTTGTAACCACCATGGTAGCATTAGAAAATATTCCAAAACAATGGAAGGAATAAGGATATCCTGAACTACGCTCTCCCATGCCAATTTGAAGCAGGCAGCATGAAAATTTCATACAATACAAAGCATGCAGCATGGCATATCTGTGGTATAAACATAACCCTTTTCCTTATCCACTAATAATAGCAGCAGTCTCTTACAACTTCTGGTAATGCACACAAAAATGACTCTAATTTAGACCAACTTGCAAGGGTATCCTAAAACAACCATAGTGTTGAGGACGTGGCATGCAACAAAAATTGGAGTACTTGAAAGGTAATGCTGATGCAAATTTGCTGAGCTTATAATGACAAAAGCTATCATTTTCATTTTTCAAGTAAATAATGAAAATACAAACATGCCTGTTGGGGGTTCCATCTTTATCTTTATTGATAAAATGCTGAGATGCAACAGGCTTCTTTCCAGGATCTTGCAACTGTTGCCTCAATGACATTGAATAGACTGCACAATGGACACAAATACCTTATCTCAAGACATAATTCAACTCTATGAATAAAGAATTCCAAATTAAAAAGTACTCAACAGACCATCTCCTGACCACACTCCAACGATCAGGTCATGCCCATCCTTGGCCTCCGAGTCAAATGCATGGCAAAGTGGGTTTGAGTTGCTGAAGTGGATAGACTTTATTGGATCCTGGTGCAATTAACAACTTGATCAGAACCACAAGGTGACACTTATAAGTAACTTTAGCATGCATTCAACAAGGGAACAAATACTTTGTCATGTGAGTTGAGATCACTGATGAACAGTGTATCAGCAGTATTGAAGATGATGTACGTGCCCTTGCCATCATAATTCACCATGGCTTGCGATCCACTAACACTGGTCAACGTACCAATGCCTCCACCCATATGGCTGCTCCCCGAGACAGCCCTGCTGACACCATTGCTCCCCACAAAGCTAAGTGTCCGGCCCCCATTCCCAGTACCAAGAAGTCTCGCAGCTGCAGACCGCATCCCACCGCTGGAGCTTGGTGTTGAAGGTGTGGAGCCCTGCCCCGCTGGCTTCTCCTTCAAATATGCCACCGTCATCTAAAAACCACCATCAAAACTAATCAATAATCTTAATTTTACATAACAGAATAATAAACAACACAAATAGGTCAGATCATCGCAAAGCTCTACCACGCAAATAACTGCAAGCCTTTCGTTCATACCACTATAATCCCCAGCTAGAATCCTTCCCCTAAATTCAACACTATTAGAGGTTTCGTAGATTGTCACTCATAATGCACCCTGAGAACTACCAATAATGCCAAATTTAACAGATGCACTAAAACATGCAGTAAGCTCTCCAAACATGTCACCAGAAATTACCACAGCCCAAAACGTACCCGAAACCCTAACTAAAACCAACCGAAATCCCAACACATCTAAAAAAATAACACCCAAATCCGGCAACTGATCAGGTCAACACCCAGCTCCATCGCCCAATTCCCCATCCCACCCACAGCAACCCATCGAGATCCCAACCGTCGTATCAACCCCCGCGCTAGCCGTGACCCGCGATGCGATCACCGGCGGCGTCGCTGCCGATAATACCTCGGAGATGGTCTTGCCGCCAGCGCCGTGGTTGTAGTGCAGCCCGGAGGGGGAATGCGTCTTCTCGTACCGCAGCTTGTGCCGGCCCTCGGGGGTCTTGAAATAGGTCTTCAGCCCGGCCGCGCCCCCCGCCGCACCGCCCCCACCAAACGACGTCGACGACGTCGCCATACTCCGCGCCACCAACACCGCTCACAGCCCCCAGCGAACGCCTCCGCAATGCTTACCCGCGCTGAGGCCTCACGGTCATCTCATACGTCCGCCGCCGCCGCAACCGCAACCGCCCACGTGGTACGAGGCGAAGTGAGGGGTGGGGTTTTGGATGATCGGAGGGGTAGTCAGATTGGGATCGATCCGACGGAGAGGCGGTTTGATTTGGGATGAGGCCGGTGGGTGTTGGAGAAACAGAGATTTGTAGGAAGAGTCTCGCGCTAGGAACCGGACTCCTAGGAAGAGACGGCTTCGGGTTATGACTTCCCAATTTTTTTATGGGTGTGTATAGGCATTATTCGGATGTTTTATTCTTAACAATTATTCAAATATTTAACGGTTTCTTATTTTTGGAGGGGGGAGATTTTTTTGGAGGGGGCGAAGAGAATTCGTGACCGTTGGATCTCTAATCTAACAGTCACAAATCTGGATGATAGTCAGAAAGAAAACATCCAGATGATATTTATCAATAACCTTTTTTATTGTCTTGTCGAAATGAGACAGTTTTTTAAATAATTTATTATATTTATAAATATGCAATTTGTCTTATCTCTACTATTATATAAAGAGGAGTTGGTGGTCGTCGGTGCATTCTCCATCATCTCTTCTCAGCCATCCGATCTAAACATAGGAATTTTGACCATCTATATCCCATCTCTTTCTCGTTAACTGTCCCTCCTCTTCACTTCCACCTTCGGTTATTCTGTTCTCTCATTCTCTACAGATCTCTCTCTCACCCTTTCTCCCTCGCAAACCAGTCACCTCATCTCCCCTTTCCCTTCTCGCCGCCCATCGGACATCTCCCCACCGCCACCACCCCATCTCCCCTCTCCCTCCTCACTGGCCACCGGGCCTCTCCCCACTGCCGCCACCCCATCTCTCATTGCCCCTTCAACCAAGATTTTTCGCTACACAAATAGTGCGGCGAAGCGATTTGGCGGCATGACGCTCAGCGACAGCAGTCAGTGGATCTAGAAGGCAGCGATCGATGACGGCTGGTGGATCTGAGAGACGGGCGCTCGTAGACCATGGCCATTGGATCCGATGGGCGCCCCCTGCTCCCTCCTCGCCCCACCCCCCGCGGCACCACGTCGCCACAGTTCTCCTCCCCTTGCCGCACACACCCCTGCTACTGCCGTTGCTCGGTGTCGCACGGCAGTGGCGGCTTCCTCTTCCTGCGCCCGCCCACGTGGCTCTCCTCCTACCCCTGCCGCCGCTCAGCGGTCGTTATCCCGGTGAGCCTCTCTACCTCTTCCTGCTCTTCGCTCAAAGCCCGTCACGCTGTCTAGCGATTTTAGTCTCCCAAGTTGGTTGTGGCCCTACTTGGAGAGACCCACAGATTTTCCCCTCTCTCGATCAGCTAGCTGCTCGGTGCATATGCCTTACGACTTTTGCTGCGATGGTGTTGACGATTCCTTTGTGCGTTGTGTGTTTGCAAGGTGAGGTTTTTGGTAATTTTGATGATTTGTAAGTGGTTGAGCCATACTCGAAGGTGTGGTCAAAGCAGTTCTCGAAGCTATGGTCGAAGCCACATTCGAAGGTGTGGTCAAAGCAGTTTCCGAAGTCATGGTCGTAGCAGCAGTTGAAATATTGTTATTTATATAAAGTTTAGTGTTCCGTTGTACGTTCTAATTTGATTTATTTACGAGTGTGAACATGTATACTTTGCTTGAAATATGATGGCGTAAGATAAAATTGATGTTCAATTTGAGGCCACATTTGATAGTATGTATCATATGTGTGAGTTTGCCAACAAATATGACTACCTGGCAGTTGAATCTGTAAGAATTTTGCTTCAGCTATTGACTTTTCTAAGCATTTCATTTAAGCTTCTACGACGAGTTATTCTGTGCATTTTAAAATTCACGTTGTGAATCAACTACCTTATGTCCTCTTGTTCACATTTTACTCCTGTTAATTCCAGAGCTATAATCACTATGAACCATTTGATAACTGAAAAAGCAAGTTTGGCATAAGCCCAGAGCAAAGTTCTCATCAATCAAAGAAATTTGATGCATTAGCCAAACATGCTAAAAGCAGCATAACTGAAACTGACTTTACTTTCCCTTGTGACACCAATGATTAGATTATGATTATCAAAGATATGATATCTATATAATACTTATTTTCCGTTGCAACACACGGACATATAACTAATAAACACTTATATTAGAATCACAATTTATAAACTATAGCCATAACTTATAAATTATAGCTAAAAAACCTACCTAATAAGTTCTCTGTCTTTATTTTACTCCTCTTGATATATATGGTGTTAGAGAAAACCTCTTGCGGTGTTAAAATCATTGTATCGACATAATTTTGAGTTTTCTTGCAGTGTTAAGATCATGCATAGATAAAATTTTGAGTTTTCTTAATTTGATGGCCTCGTCGATATTTGGTCTTCAGAAAATGTACTTTCGATGCAGTATTAGGTTGACCATAGTTTTGTACAGTGGCGAATCCAGGATGAAAATAGATGGGGGCTCTATTGTTGACGCTATAGTACAACATAAATATACCAAAACTACATCTACTAGGTTTTTGCTATTAGAATATCAAATTCATATATAAATAGGAAGAAAACAAATTGAAAATGTATAATATAATAAATGTAGTATCTTGCTAATGGATAATGTGCCCCAGATGTTCATGCCGAACCTTTTTTGCTTCAATTCTGCTTTCTATGGTTGAAGGGTTACTGCTAGTTGCATTATTTAAGAAATATTTGTGTAAAATTCGTTTCTCCATTTTTATAAATCTAAAAATAATTAAACAACAACTAATTAAATAAATAAATTAGCTAATCGGCTAATACTTACTCAATATCTGGAGTAAGTACTTACACAGTAATCAATTCTAGTGTCCTCACGAGTCTCGAAGTCACGCGGTCAGCAGTCATGCCTCACGGAGTCACGGGCAGCCGGCAGGGGCAGCTCATGGCCAGATGGCCTCAGTGCCTCAGTGCCCTCACGCCCTCACCCGCAGTCTGCTCAGAGACACTCCGCTCGTCTTGAGTCTCCTCGTCTCGTCTGCCGCTCCACTCCGCCGCTCGGCCTCGCCCAGTCGCCCGCGCCTGGCCGCCACCGAGTGGGCGGAGTGTCCGACTAGCCCGACTGCCTCCCCCTCGGCCCCTCCGCTCCGCGTCCTCCGCATCGAGCCGCCCTCCGTGCCAGGTCGCCGACCGCCCCCGGCCTCCCCCTCCGCGGCTCTCACTCTCTCTCCAAGACTCCGACTACAGATCTACTCCGATTCAACCTCCGAGCCGCCCCGGTCTTCTTCAACCACGGTGGGAGGAGGGGGTGCTCGAGCACCTACAAGCACCCACGGTGGATTCGCCACTGGTTTTGTGGTCTATTGAATAAACTTGACGCAGCTTAGATAAATTACTTTTTAATCTATTCAAAAAAATTGTTTGGTATAAGATTATCCGCTGATAAAAACTGTGAGTCCCTAAGGACTCATCAATATTTCATATTTCATGAAGATAAAAAAGAATAAGAAAGAGCATTTAAGGAGAATAGTTATTTGGCCGAAGATTTTGTTTCTCCGCAGGAGCAGCCTCCATCGTCGGATCTGCTGACTTTTAGCCAACTACTTCGCATAGACAATCTAGATCGAGCCCAATTGTTTTGGTTCCCACTTGTCAGTGCTCACTGAATAAATCCACCTATGCTTTTGATTTATGTACGTTACTACAATAATTAGCTTTCTAACGGTGTATCTTTTAAAGACGAGATCTACAAATTATTTATAATAGATACTATACTAACTTTAACTATACCAATTAAAATCATATATAACTATCTTTTTTTTCGTACTCTTCGAAGAATAACTAAAAATAAAAAATTACAAACAAAAAGCATAAGCTATTGGAAAAAAGCCGACATCGAAACGATCCGACCCGTTACCACCACCCGCAGGCCGCAGCTCTCTGGAAATTGGTTTCACAAGTCACAACAAAACCCGACGCTTCTCTCTCGCACCCGTCCTTCCGACTCAGATCTACTCGACCACACCTCTCCCCCAGCTCCGGCTATTGCCGGAGCCCCCTCCGCCGCGGCGGCACGATGGACCTCATCATAGCGCAGATCATCACCGACCTCCGCTCCTCGGACGCTCTCCGGCAGTCGTCCGCGCTCCTGCAAGCCCTGCAGCAGTGCGCCGCCGGCCGCGACGTCTCCGCGCTCGCTCGCACAGCCGCCACCGAGATCCTGTCAGCGCCCTCCTCCGCTGTCTGCAAGCGCCTCGCGCTCGACCTCCTCCGCGCGCTCCCCCTGCCGCCTGACCTCCTCGACCCGCTCCTGCTATCCTCCCTCAGCTCCGACCTTTCCTTCCCCGACCCCGATGTCGCCGCCTCCTCCATCGCCTCGTTTCCCTCGCTCCCCTCCCACCTCCTCCCCTCCCTCCTCTCCTCCGCCCACTCCGATATCACCGCCTCTCTCGCCTCGCCCGCCGAGTCGCTCCGCCTCGCCGCCGTCACCTCCCTCTCCTCCCTCCTCCCGCGCGATGACCTCTCTCTCATGTGCTCCTCCAACCCCTCGCTCATGGCGCACGCCACCACGTGGTGGGGGCGCCTGGCCGAGCTCGCGCTGGACTCTGCAGATGCTGTGGCCGCCGCGGCGTTTGAGGCGCTCGCGCGGCTGTTCCAGGAGCTGGATGCGCGCCGCATGAGCCGGCTCGCCGGGGACAAGCTTGTTGACGGGGAGGGCGCGCTGGCTGTGCGTGCCCAGTGGGCCGCCGACGCCATCGACTTCATCTGGTCCAGGCGCAACATGCTTATTGCGCGTTCCATGGTGATGCCCGTTGAGAGTTTCCGGGTCACTGTGTACCCTCTTGTGCACGCAGCGAAAATGGTTGCTTCTGGCGCGGTGAACACGCTACAGCGGATTGCCAAGCCAGGGGACACTACAATAGCTGATAGTGTGGAGTCGAGTGCGGAGAAGTTGGTGGGGGTGTCGGACATCGTCTCGCACTTGCTGCCTTTCCTTAGCTCGCTGGATCCACCACTGGTGTTTGAGGTGGGGATCAATATGCTGTCGCTCGCAGATGTGCCCGGAGGCAAGCCGGAGTGGGCTTCAGCTGCCATTATTGCAATCCTGACACTATGGGACCGACAAGAGTTCTCATCGATGAGGGAGACGATCGTCAGGGCTGTTGTGACGAATCTCCATTTGCTGGATCTCGGAATGCAGGTGCTGAATCAATCTCCTTATAGCAACTTACTTTGGCCTAGTCAACTTGATGGTTGCTTTTAGCTATTTTTCTATGGTAAACATAATGATCGCGTTTTTAACCCAATGCCAACTGTAGGGTTAAGGATCCTGGAAGTGGGTGTTTGGGTTCTTACTGTCATTTGCTGGTAGTGGACTAGTAGTAGCTAAGTTTGTATAAAGTATTTCTGGAGTTTACTAGTTTTTGGCCATTACGTTGATTTACTGTCATTGTCTATGATCTAACTTGTAGTTGAAATATAGCTTGCCTTTCGATGACATTAAGGTTTTGTTTGAATTGGAGTCTGTAAACTTATTCCAATAACGTTCATTTCTGACCAGTTAGTGTTTGTTTTGAGTGCACCAGCTTGAAAATACATGGACTTGAAATGAACTCAAGCTAGGTTAGTATGTTCCTAAATCCTAATCCCAATACATTCTTGTTTGAACCAAACAAATGCAGGCTTATCCCATACCATCTCTTATTTCAATCTTATGTCAAAGCATTTGAAAATTCTTTTCATTATTGTTGCAGCATTGAACCAAATGGCACTTCAGTTGGTTTGGACTTCCATGTCCTGATTGTTGTCCATTTAACTTGACAAGAATTTGATTTCCTGCAATATTAGTATATTACGCTTCTTTCAACTCAAATCTAATTTGCACCATTTGCTGTCATCTCTGAAAGGCAGAGACTAAGAACCTGCTAGTGTAGCATATGAAGGCCTTGTCCAGGTTTGAACTAGTTCATCAGTATATTCCCTAGCATTAACTGCTGATTTATGTAGTTATATGCATATCATAAATTAAAGTTTATCATGCTTGTTCTTAATGTGTTCCATCATAGTATAGTAGCCACCTAAGTTACCCTGATCTGTGATACGGGTATGGCAATACGGATGCAATATCGCATTACGATATTTTTCAAAAACAAGGATACATCGATGCGGCAAGTATATATGTATTTAAAAATAAAAAATGTGGAGAGGCTACGAGAAAGCGACAAACTGAGATTACCTTGACGAATGTTGTGTGTGTGTGTATAAAATGGAGTTTTCAGTGCTAACATGCTAATGCTGATGTAGACCGTTGTATCCTACTCAGGCGGATTCGCTTGGCTCACTTATGGATTTTTCCAAATAACCCCCTGAGCGGCATAGATTTCTTGCGAATGCGTACCCAACGCCATCCTCTTCCCGACTCAACTCCTCCTTGTGCCAGGTCCTTCTACGCACTCCCCTTCTCCACCCCTTGGCAGCCCCTCCCCCCTTCTCGCCCACCGCTGCTCCCCTTCTTCTAGGTTGCCGCCTGCTCCCCTTCTCCCTGCCACCACCGGCTCCCCCGCTACCGCCGGCCCCTCCCCTTCTCCCCCGCCGCCGTCGACCCCCTTTCTCCCCTACCGCCATAGCTCCCGCCAGGTACATGTTGTCGTATGGTGAGTGTATCGGGAAGTATCGGAGTTTTTTTATTTATGTTTAAATCGTAAGTCGTAATTATCCCGATACCTGTCGATACTGTATCACGATGTATCACCCGCGTATCCAATATCGGATACGTATCGCGATACGGGAACGGCAGTTGGGCAGCATATCGGGGTATCACAGGTAGCCACAACTGAATAAACCTCTTTTATACTATAGTGGTCACACCTGAATAAACTTCTTTTATACTTATGCCTTATCGGCTAAACAATGATCTGTAATCTGGTGATAGATAAGTCATTCAGCAACTTAAGCCCATATGTGATACAATGTTGTTCTTGTTTGCTTGCTACCAATTTAAATTTAACTGATAAATAACGTGCCTTCAGAATTCCACATTACTTCACATATAATCAACAAACGATTATAATATATGGAGCCAAAATGTAAGTATGATATTGGCATCTTCTGTACCAAATAGTGCCAGTATATTGAGCAGATTTCGACAAAAATGATTATATGATGTAATATTAGGGATACAATTTATAACAAGTGCCAGATCAATTTTAATATGATAAGGAGGTAACAGTGATACCACAAACAGTTTTTGCTACAAAAACCATAAAAATCCAGCTCTCACTACGCTAATTTGTGAAGATTGAGATCTAGTGATACCACAGGGGCACATACTCAACTACCCAGCAAAAGATTTAGGCTAAAGCTGAAAAGATCACAAAAGAAATAACATATGTTGATCTGTGTCAACTAGTGGCCCAATAGATAGCGAAGTGGTTTTGCTACCAGTTATTTATGGTACCAGTCAGTGTTTATTATATCCTGTTTTAGAACACAAACTAAACAGGTTAACATACATAACATTTTCTTGAAACACAATTATCCACTGGCATATCCTGAATAATTTATACTATATAAAAGCGTTTGAGCATTGTTTGTCTGCCCTCCCACGCTCCCCTCAAAAAGTTAGTACGAACAGATGGGCCCATCCCCTCACACTTGTCGGTTTTCTTCCTGGATCGATCAAAGAACAAAATCAAGTAGGAAAAATCTGGTCCAGGAAGAAAACCGGATTCAAAGAAGAGTTTGTTTGAATCATGTGCAGATTACAACCGACAATTTTTAGCATAGATAGTCACAACAACATGCAGGCCTTGGGCTGGTCCTGAATAATGCACCAAAGTTGAATGTTGGATTACTCCCTTGCCAGTGTCCAATCTATGCTTGAAGATTGGACTATCCAAATCTAAAGCTATTAGCGAATTCTATCAGTTTCTTCCCTTCTGTACATGTGAAGAAGATGTTGAGAGGGACAATTTTAATTTAGTGAACAAAAGTTGTGCAAATTTATGTTCAAGATGGATTGACAAAAGCTGTGGCACAGGTGTCTCTGTTCAAAAGACTACTTCAGATGGTGAAAAACTTGAGAGCAGAATCAGATCGTATGAATGCACTGGCATGTATTTGTCGGACTGCTCTTTGTGTTGATCTTTTTGCAAAGGAGAGTGTTCGAAGAGGTCAGAAGCCTGTTCAAGGAACAGATGTGATATCACTTTTTGAGGATGCAAGGGTGAAGGATGATTTAAAGAGCATAACGAGCAAAAGCTTGTTCAGAGAAGAGCTAGTTGCCTCCCTGGTCGAAAGTTGTTTCCAGCTATCTCTTCCATTACCTGAGCAGAAGAATTCTGGGACAGAGAGCAGAGTTATAGGAGCATTAGCCTATGGAACTGGTTATGGTGCATTGAATTGGACAGAACCTGCTTTAGATGTGGTGGAAGTTTGTAGACCTTGTGTTCTTTGGGACTGCGATGGGCGTACATACGCAATTGATTGCTACCTGAAGTTGCTTGTACGGCTTTGTCATATATACGATACTAGAGGTGGTGTAAAGACAATTAAAGCTGGTGCATCTCAAGATCAGATTCTAAATGAGACAAGACTCAGAAATTTGCAGCTTCAGCTTATCAGGGATCTTCGTGAGGTTATGATCCTTCTTATTATTCTTGAATATTAAAATTTAAGCACACTTTATTATGCATTTAAATACCAGTTGAAATGTAAGGTGCGGATTTTATTCATTACTACTTCATTACTCAATGGCA
The DNA here is from genome assembly GCA_017311315.1 of Dendrocalamus latiflorus. Classification (NCBI taxonomy): domain Eukaryota; kingdom Viridiplantae; phylum Streptophyta; class Magnoliopsida; order Poales; family Poaceae; genus Dendrocalamus; species Dendrocalamus latiflorus. Next base: position 3,059,792 of record CM029641.1, on the reverse strand, counting down.
TAGTTTTGTTTTGCATGATCCCACATCGTTCTTCATTAGTTGATGCCTTATTCATCAACCAAATAAGTAGAATACTGTTGTATCTGTTTTATATTCTTTTCCATGGAAACATCCAATAGGTGTTTCTCTTATGCACTAAACTCTTATGAATTGCAATAAGTGTTTTTGTCTCTTGGCATGTATCTTTTGTCACTTGTATTTGCTATTTTTTTTACTTGTCTCTGTATCTGGCTCTTGTGCAAACTTATGCATTAAACTCTTTTATAAATAAGTGTTGTATCATACTTTAGGAAACAAATGCGGCAAAGCATGTGCTCTGTCAAGGCTTTACCTGTGTTTCAATCTGATTATGTCTGTCTTTGCTAGACACTTTTGTTCGTCCTCCCATGCAAATATTTATAAACTTAAACTGCATCATATTTAACTATGTTTTCTTAGTTGGAGATGATCAATAAAAGACAAATGGCGACATAATTCCCGTATGTACTTTCATTTTTTTTAATCCAGATTGGCCTATAAATTTATTAGATCTGAGTAATTGTTTCTTTCCAGGTTCATACCACAAGAATATCAGCACGGTTGATATGGGCAATTTCTGAACACTTTGATCTTGAAGGTCTGGATCCTCTTTTAGCTGATGACCCAGAGGATCCACTGAATATTATCATATCTAACATGCATAAGATTTTGTTCAACACCGATTCCTCTGCCACTACATCAAATAGGATACAAGATGTGCAGGCTGTCCTCATATGTGCTCAACGTTTGGGAACAAGAAATGCAAGAGCAGGCCTGCTCCTCAGTAAAGAATTGGAAGAATTTAGGGCAAGTACTTCAGCTGATTCTGTCACCAAGCATCAGTCACGTTATGTCTTGCAAATAATAAAATATGTGACGAACCATCCAGATAACAGGTGAGGGCTGCATCTTGAAACTTTTGAGTAACTAGTTCTTTCACAGAGGGCTGCAGTATTTATAAATACTAGTTATGTATCCGTGCGTTACAACGGAACTTATTGAATGTATAGAGAATCGTGTTATGGAAGAGAGTTGCTCTGATCGGTTGGAAAGTGGAGAATGGTGAGTAGTTGAGGGAATAGAACGGTTGGAGGAGAATGGACGTATAACCACCAACTCATTCTTTTATAATAGTAATGATACTGTACCTGCAAAGAAAATTCATCTACTGGAACATGTATTTGGAAAAATATGATTATGTCTTAACTTTTCAATATATTATTCAGGTGGGTTGGCGTAGGTGATGCTGTAGGGGATTATCCATTTAGCCACCACAAGCTTACCGTTCAGTTTTCAGAGGCGTCTGCTGCACAAGATAGGAAATTGGAGGGATTAGTTCATAAGGCCATTCAGGAGCTTTGGAGGCCAAATCCCACTCAGTTAACTCTTCTACAAACAAAGGGGATTGGGGCTTTACACAAAGAGCTTCCAAAAGCATGTACTCTGACTGGCAGCAGCGATCCATGCTACATCGAAGCATATCATTTGGCAGATCCAAATGATGGTAGAATCACCCTACATCTAAAGGTATGGCATGATTAATGCATCTTTTCCTTGTTTGATTAACAATATTTTTAGTGAACTTTACTTTTCTATCATGGTTACTGTGAAACAATGGTTAGGGACCTCATAATTTTATTGGTCCAGAATATTATGAATAGCGCTTGTATTCATAATGAAGCCAATAAGCCAATATATATACGAGTACAGATATGACATATATGCCGGTAATCCTTTATACAACAAAGTAAATACACAGGTAATAATACATCTAACACAGCATAGTTTATGTGCACTTTGCCACCTGGTAGATTGGGCAGAAGCTAATACAACTATGTGTGGCTCTTCACATATTGCTTTGCTCTAAGCTCTAGAATTGTTTGACTTGGAACTGTATTGTCACGTTTTTTTGACTAGTGTGTGCCATTGCAGATTTTGAATTTGACTGAGCTGGAACTCAACAGGGTGGATATCCGAGTTGGGCTCTCTGGAGCACTGTATTATATGGATGGATTTTCCCGCACTGTTCGGCACCTGCGAAATCTTGTTTCTCAGGTGCTTCTATGAATCTAAATGTTCCTATTTTGCATATGTCCTTACCATGCACTTTAATTTCAAAGACCCATCAATAATTTAAAATATTTTAGAATATCGTACTACTGTTAATAGTTTGGCATCAGCCAGAATTGGAGCAAACAAACTCTAGGACTGCAGTTGGCTTTCAAATATATGGTTTGAATATAGTTTACAGTGAAATATTTCTTTTTTCTTAGCTAGTAAACTTTTCAATGTCTTTCTTGCCAAAACTTAAATACTAGGACCACCCATTGTAGTATATTTGACCAACTAGTTGAAAGCTCAATATCATAGTGCACACTGGACAGAATGTAGCAGTTGGGAGTTTGGGACTATAAAATCCAGAGGTGATGCTGTTAAATTTTAAGTGATTGTTATCTTTCATTTGTCTCTCGATTGCTACATTAACATCTGGTGCCGGAAATAACCAGCAAATACACAATTAGGACTTTTAGTTTGCTTATCTTGTTTCCAGATAGGTTATTCTCTGGCACCATAGATCAATTTACCCATATTTTAATCTAATTTTTGTGGAAAACGCCTTTTTAATTCTGCAGGATCCAGTCCAAAGTAGTGTAACTGTTGGAGTTTCACATTTTGAGAGATGCTCCCTCTGGGTTCAAGTCTTGTATTACCCATTTTATGGAAGCAGAGGATCTGCAGACTATGAAGGAGATTATGCAGAAGAGGACTCACAGATGATGAGGCAGAAGCGCTCACTTCGGCCAGAGCTTGGGGAGCCAGTTGTTTTGCGGTGTCAGCCCTACAAAATCCCTCTCGCTGAACTTCTCTTGCCATATGAATGCTCTCCGGTTGAGTATTTCCGGCTCTGGCCAGCCTTGCCAGCCATGGTCGAGTGCACTGGTACATACACATACGAAGGTAGTGGCTTCAAGGCCACTGCTGCTCAGCAGTATGACAGCTCTCCTTTCCTCAGTGGATTGAAGTCAATTTCCTCCAAGCCCTTCCATCAAGTCTGCTCTCATTTCATCCGAACGGTAGCTGGATTCCAGGTAAGCATTTGATACTCTGTATCACTTAACTGTTGTTATGCTGCAAGTCTTAATTCTTTCCTTACAGAATTAGCAAAAGTTTGGGTCATAACTTATAATAAATCTCCTACAGTTGTGTTACGCTGCGAAGACTTGGTTTGGTGGGTTTGTGGGCATGATGATCTTTGGCGCAAGCGAGGTCAGCCGGAACGTTGATCTGGGTGACGAGACAACCACAATGATCTGCAAATTCGTTGTGCGTGCATCTGATGAATCGATCACAAAAGAGATCGAATCAGACCTTCAGGGCTGGCTGGATGATATCACTGACGGTGCCGTGGAATACATGCCCGAGGATGAGGTGAAGAGCGCAGCCGCTGAGCGGCTGAAGATTTCCATGGAGAGAATAGCCCTGCTCAAGGCAGCCAAACCGAAGGTGCCGCCCGCGAAGACGGAGGAAGAAGAGGAAGAGGAGAAGAAGAAGAACGAGGACGTGGATGAATTCGGGAACCCTAAGGGCCCCTCGACGCTCTCCAAGCTCACGGCGGAGGAAGCCGAGCACCGTGCTCTCCAGGCGGCCGTGCTGCAGGAGTGGCACCAGCTGTGCAAGGAGAAAGCCATGAAAGAGCAGTGAGGTTGGGTTTGTGCGCGCCTGTATAATTTTGTATCTGTTTCTTTTTTCTCCCAATTTTGCGTAATTTCACTCGTTGGTGTGCTACTGCCGATTTGTTCATTGTATTCACATATCTTGTTGTGCTACGAACAATTTTTTTTTTTTGTAACATAGCCCTATGTTTTGGTGTGGAAGTCCCCGTTTTTACAAGGATATTATCCCCTCCCCAAAATTTCATGAAGCTAATGTTGAACTAGACAACTAATGGTGCAAACTCTCGAGTTGGGTGCACAAATAACATTGTAGCTAACTTTATTTTTGCAATCTAGCATTTATACGCATAAAAGTACAAACCTAGCTTCATAGTTGAGCCTGCCGCGCTTGAGGACCGTGGTGGGACGCTACCGTAGTAGCATCTACGTATGTATTAATACCATTAATTACAAATTAAGCGCTAATTAATCATACGTATGGCCCTACTGCTATGCCTCTTAGAGCAAGTACAATAATGATCTTATAACCAAGCTAGTCAGCATTTTTGCTGATGTGAAAGAGAGAAGAGAGGAGAGAGATCAGAGCTTATCAGAGCTTGACATATGGCGTTGTGTGCACGTATGTTACTAGTTAGCTGGTGACATATAATGCACACAGTACCTTCCAGTCGCTTGCCTGTGGATTTGGGTTTGCTCTCGCTATGTTCCCGCTGCATGATTGTAATAAAGACAATTGGCCTGATCGGCCCCTTTTGTAAACTCTATCACCCGACGTGGTGTATTTCAATTTGTGTAATATAATGAATGATTGTGCGACGTATGAAATGATTCAGCAATGTGACTGTGTGCACTAGCTACTGATCCAGGGAATAGTGCAGTATACACAGTAAGATTCAGATTGAAAAATCTGGGTCTGACAGGTCTTGAGGGGAGTGGGGAGGCGGCGGCGGCGGTCCTGAGGTGCGGAAGGAGGCGGCGGTCCTGAGCTGGCGACCGGAGGAGGTGGCGTCGGACGAGATCTGGAGGGAGTCGGCCGTGTGGAGTGGAGGAGGCGGTCGGCGCGAGAGGGAGGAGGCGGGAGGGAGGCGGCGGCCGGCGCGAGAGGGAGGAGGCGGTACCGGTGCTGGGGACGAGATTTGGAGGGAGGCGGCCGTGTGGAGTGGAGGAGGCGGAGATCTGGAGAGGGGCGGGGGGAGGGCGGCGGCGGAGATCTGGAGAGGGGCGGGGGGAGGGCGGCGCCGGGAGAGGGGCGGAGGGAGAGGGGAAGGAGGTGGCGGCGGTGGTGCTGAGGGGCGGGGGGAGGGCGGCGCCGGGAGACGGGAAGGGGAGAGGGGAAGGAGGCGGGCGGCGGCGGAGATCTGGAGAGGGGCGGGGGGAGGGCGGCGCCGGGAGACGGGAAGGGGAGAGGGGAGGAGCGGGAGGGCGGCGGCGGGGCGAGAGAAGGGAGGGAGGCGGCGGCGGGGCGAGAGAAGGAGCGGGAGGGCGACGGCGGGGCGAGAGAGGAGCGAGAGATGGGGGGAGCGGGAGTCGCGTGCGGGAATGGAGAAGGGGACCGGTGGGAGGAGTGGGGGTATTACCCCAATGGCAATTGCGGGTAATTTTTGCGACTTTTGACGAATCTAGAGCTGTGAAGTGGCCTGAACCCTGCTCCACCACTGTAGTACTATTTTTGAAGTGGATTCACCCTGCTCAGCTCCAGATTTTTGCGAATCTCCGTCCGTTTGGCACGGCTTCAGCTCCACCAAAGATGAATCCGGGAGCTGGAGCCCTGCCAAACACACCCTTAGAATGGCCCATGCGGCGATCCGGTGGCGCGGTAGCTTGTTACCGTGTCCGAGTGGCACGGTAGGAGGTAATCGTCGGTGATTGATTCTTTCGCGCTCAGTAAAAGAGTCAGATTTGTAATTTTTTTACTGTATAGGATTAATTTTAAAATTAAAGTGACATAGCAGTCTAAATAATAAAAATCCAAACTTTCTTCTATTACTAACTGACAGGTGGGTCCGACAGATTCCACGTGTCTGCGTCACTACCTGACTAATGAATAACATGTGGGCCCCATTGCGCTGGCCCCACAAGCCAGTTACTATTAGCTTCTTTCTCCCTCTGCGCGGTCTGCGCACTCCCACCTCTCCACCCGACCGCGGACGCAGAGCGGCGGCGCCACCACCACCGACCTCCCGCCGCCGCGTGCCATCGAGCTCTCTCCTTACGACAGGGCAGCGGCCTTGCTCGTAGCAAGCCGGCAAGCGGCTCGGTTCAACGAGCGAGCTGTATGGGAGTAGAAGCGAGCGGAGCGCAACCGAGCCCGGAAGAGTCTCGCGGCGAGGAAGCGGAGCAATAATGGCTCGGGCACGGGCGCAGCTGTCGACGCGGCTGATGAACGTATGCCTCGCCGCGCTCTGCCGTGGCGGGAGCCTCGCCCGCGCGGAGTCCGTCCTCGTCGACGCCATCCGCCTCGGCCTGCCCCCCGACGTCGTCACCTACAACACCCTCCTCGCTGCCCACTGCCGCGCCGCCGGCCTCGACGCGGGCTTCGCGGTCCTGCGCCGGATGCGGGAGGCCGGGGTGGACCCCGACGCCGTCACCTACAACTCCCTCATCGCGGGCTCCCGATGCGCGCCCTCTACCTGTTCGACGAAATGCTCCGGGCGGGGATCGCCCCCGACGCATGGAGCTACAACGCCCTCATGCACTGCCTGTTCCGATCCGGCCACCCGGAGGACGCCTACCAGGTGTTCGCCGATATGGCCGAGAAAGGTGTCGCTCCGTGCGCTACCACATACAACACGCTCCTCCACGGGCTGTTCAGGACTGGCCACGCGACGAACGCGCACAGACTGTTCAGGTACCTGCAGAGGGCGGGGCTCCCGGTAGGCATTGTGACTTACAACACGATGATCAACGGGCTGTGTAGGTCAGGAAAGGTGGGTTACGCCCGCATGGTCCTCAGGGAGCTTGGGAGGACTGAGCATGCCCCGAATGCCATCACGTACACGACGGTTATGAAGTGTTGCTTTACGTACAGCAGGTTTGATCAGGGGTTGGACACCTTCTTGTCATTGCTGGACAGAGGGTACATTTCGGATGTCTACCCGTACTGCACGGTGATCAGTGCGTTGGTCAAGAAGGGTCGGATGGAAGAAGCCAGTACCTATTGTGAGCTCATGATACAAAGTGGGTCTAGGCTCGACAATGCATGCTACAACACACTGATTTACCTGCGATGCCAACAAGGGAAGCTGGACGACGCATTTGAGCTGCTGAGCATGATGGAAGAAGGCGGCTTGGAGAGTGATGAGTACACATTCTCAATTTTGGTTAATGGTTTGTGCAAGATGGGACATATCGAGGCAGCGGAAAAGAAGCTGTGTTACATGGAGGTTAGGGGCATGGAGTCGAATGTGGTAGCATACAATTGCTTGATCGATGCGCTCTGCAAATCTCATGATGTGGATGCAGCCATCGGATTACTGCACAGCATGAAACTAAAAGATGATTTTACTTACACATCACTAGTCCATGGTCTATGTAAAGTGGGTAGATACCACATGGCATCCAAATTCTTGCGGATCTGCTTGCGTGAAGGGAATAATGTTCTTGCATCTGCAAAGCGTGCTGTCATTGCTGGGCTTCGTAGCGCAGGGTTTAAAAGTGATGTGAGGAAAGTTCGGGCAGCATTACATATGGCTAGGCTGTTACAATCATAATCCAAAGAGAGATCTGTAACTTGACTGGATGAACCTGCAACACGGACAAGATCGACACAGCAGAGAAATGATGGGATCATCCTGCACAGACATGAATGTGAAGCATCCGATCAGTGCGTCATGCCCTAGAGGAAGAAAAGTAGGACTGTTATTTACAGAAGGGTGTTATTACTCTCATATATCAGTTCTTCTTGGAGACACCATAGGCTGGTGATGTTGCAGTATGCAATTGTCACGGCGTGATCTCAGATTATACGTGTGTGTTGCAGGTGGCCGAGAATCGGCAGAAGTCGGAGGCGCTGTGCTGGGGCTCGGCGGTCTGACCGGGAAACGAAGGGAAGTCGCGCCGGAGGAGCTGCAGCGGTCTGACCGGGGAAAACTAGGGTTTTCCCGGTTAGACCGGAGGATATGCTGCGGCCAGACCGGAGGGAGGGCAGTCTGACCGGAGGAGGAGTAGAATCGGTAGAGAAGATGCAGAATTGAGGTAATATCTTTCTTATTCTTTATTACTTCATCTCATCCCCTTTATATACAGAGGAGAGTCCAAACCATCACGGCTAATCCGGATTCAAACCCTTAGTTCTAATACAATTCTGACTCCTAGACCGACTCTTACCCTAATACCAATTTGCATACGAATTACAAAAGCTAACCTATCCGGAAGAGTCTGCAGTTGCGCCTGGAGATCCTGCCGCCGCCCTTGCTGTAGGAGATTGTGCGGCAGTGCTTCTCCTGACGTAGACTTCCCCAAATCAGCCAGGCCTGACAGCAATATGCTTTTGTCTCCCTCAAAGCCAAATGTTGATCAAATTAAACAACAGGGGCTGCTGAGCACATGACCTCGAGTTGGCAGATGGTACCAGCTTAGTATGCGCAAGAAGCAATCTCTGCCTGGTTGACACCTCACCATAGATCATGTTTGTTTTGGTTGACACCTCACCATAGATCATGTTTGTTTAGTGTTCGGCTCCAATTTGTTAAGGGATGGATGGGGAAGGGGTGGAGGAGGGCGCCATCAGCCGCAGGTGGCAGAGGCGGTTGCTGGGATGGCGAGGGATGCGGATCGTAGTGGTCGCCGGGGCCGCAGAGGCTGTGGTGTAGCCGGGAATTGGATCGGCGGGTGGCCAGGCGATCGGGGTGGGACGCAGTGGGAAACGGCGGAACGGGGAGCGGTAAGCTTCCCATCGAGCGCCCCACGCGCTCGCGTTCTATCGAGCGCGCGCCGCCACCGCCAATACTGTCGTTCGGCATAGACTATAGAGTCAGCAAGTCGCGACTTGGCGTCCTCTCCTCCTCGACACGGCGGACGGTCTCACCATGCATGTGTCATCGTCGCCTTGGTCGCATCGCGATTCGCGAGGAAGGTGCCGTTCGGTTCGATTCCCTGTCGGGCGTGGCGCAGCTATCTCCAAATTTAGTTGCAATTTAGCAACAGGTAATCCAGATTTGGCTCGCGAGGCTGTTGGTTCCTTGCGCTCGACGCTCGAATTACCATGTATAGCAGAACTCATTCTGGTTTGTTCAAAAAATACGGGTTAGTATTTTGCAAGTTACTGCTCCCTCCGTACTTATTGGAATCTGTGCCGTTAAATTTTTTAAAATTTGATCATCAATAAATTTAAAATTATCTAGATTATCTATATGAAAATTATATCATTAAATTTATTGTTAAAATATTTTCATGATATTATAATTTTATTAGTATATCTTAGCGTAAAGTTATAAAAAATAATAGTCAAAATTGTATATTAAAAATTATTAAAAGTTAAAAATATTAAATAAAAATGAACAGTGGGAGTAGCATCTTATACCCAAAAAAATTGATGGGATCGCAAGTCGGCCAGATGGCAGATCGGCGAGGTTCCTTAAGGGCATCCACAGTTGGTCTCATGAGAGAGAAACCACCACATCAGCTTAAACCACCACGTAAAAAATTTTCCTCTATAGCGCATGGTGGCTTGAGTGGTAGCTTCAATCATAGCTTTCTACATTTTTTTTACTTGGTCCCCCTTCCCGCATCCACATTCCACACTCAACCACTCCCCACCGTGCTCTTCTCTCCCCTTTGCCATTGCTCCTCAGAAATATCTGGTCGGACCTCGTCGTCACCCTTGTCCGACTAGATCCGGCAGCCGGGGATCCGACACTACTTTGTCGGCCATCCAACACTGTCATCGCCGCTCCATCGTCGTTCGCAAGCCTCAGCGCCGCCACCCTTGCGTCCAACATCATCTTGCCCAGCACCACTCTTGCCACCGCCAAGCTCTGGCCGAATCCTGTCGGATCTGGTCGAACCTCGCCGTCGCCCTCGTCCAACTGGATCCGGCAGTTGGCGACCTCATCCCAGCCCAGATCTGGTTGCGCACGGTTCCAACACCACCGTCGTCGCTCGACCGCCAGACGACCACGACGACGTCTTCCCATTCGACCGCCAGACAACCACGGCGTTAGTCTTCCCGTTCAACCACCGGACGACCACGGCGTTAGTCTTCCCGCTTGACCGCCAGATGACCACAGCCGCTCGACCGCCGAACGACCATGGTGTCGTCTTCCCGCTCGACAACGACCACAACCACGGCCGCTCGACTGCTAGACAACCACGATGTTGTCTTCCCGTTCGACCGTCGGACGACCACGGCAGCTTGACCGCCAGATGACTACGGCGTCGTCTTCCCGTTCGACTGCCAGACGACCATGGCCGCTCGACCGCCGGACAACCACAACGTCGTCTTCCCATTTGACCGTTGGATGACCACGGCTGGTCGACCACGGTCGAACGGCGTCGACGACCTCTTCACCGACCTCGGTCACGTCATCGTCCTATGCGTCTTCTTGATTGCACTCGTGCGGCCACCACGCGCGATTTGGGCAAAGTGATGAGATGCGGTGCCCTTTTCTCTCCCCCATCTCTCCATAGACCACTTTCTCTCTCCTCCAACCACCATAACTTCTACAGACGCCTCTGACACACCGTAAACCATCACCTTTCCTCCTCCCCTCCACCGTGGCTCGGCTCTAACATGGATCGGCGAGGCTACGGTTCAGAGTGGAGCACTGTGATGCCCTCAGGCGAACATTCAGTGACATAGCTTTGGGGCGGCAATTCCTGTAGGATCAAGGAAAGATGGCTATGAAAGTGGTGCTGTCAAATTTCATTTCTGACCCGTCTCTTCAATCATCTCGATGGCTCCCTCTTTTCTTTCCATTGACTGATGCGGCACATGTATCTGTAGACCAAAAAGATTCTTGAGACCCTCAAGGAGCAGAGGGAGCTATCCATCAAGCTTGTTGGCTTTCTTATCACTACATTTTGGGCGTCAGGTTCAGTCTCCATTATACTAGCAGAGCTGAAGAGAGCAGCTAGGCCTCTACTGGCGGCAGGTTCACGTGTTATATTCCTACTCTGTATTGGCAACGGCGATTCTTGCAATTATGCTTCACTGCTTTCCTGTGAACAAGCCCAAGTATCCAGTGACAGCAGCTACGTGCTGTCGGCAGTGCCTGATATGAGAATTTTTACCGCCTCTGAGAAGTTACCTCGCCATTCAGTGGTGCGCTTAAAAATAAAATATAGTTAGGACGGACTTACAAGTCCAGATAGTTGAGGAGAATGTTACGAGGTGATCGAGTTTATGTTAGAGCACGTAGGGATTAAACGTGAATGATATGTACAGAAGTTTAATGGTAGCGATCCATCAAGCCTGTTGGCTTTCTTATCACTACATTTTGGGCGTCAGGTACGGTCTCCTTCATTGTACTAGTAGAGCTGAAGAAAGCAGCTAGGCCTCTACCGGCGCCATGGTTCACGTGTCATATTCCTACTCTGTATCGGCAACGGCGATTCTTGCAATTAACAAGAATTTATATATAATTTATTGGTGATGTAGCGGTATCTCCTCATTCTTTCTAAGACTGCTAAAAACTCTTGCTTGATATACCTTAACTTTCTTAGACACACGTTTGCTCCGATAGTACAAAGCTGGACCTAGAAATCAACCGGACAAATAAAATGATCATCCGCGAGCGAGCGAAGAACACAAACGTACGTGGGTGCTTCCCGGCCGGGATTCGTTTCATTGCCAACTTTAGGATGAAAGAATCTGAGAACCAGATAGTCGAGAACGTCATAAGGTGATCGAACTCACGCTAGAGCACGTAGAGATAGATTAAACGTGAATAATATGTAGAGAAGCTTGATGTCAGCGATCCATCAAGCCTGTTGGCTTTCTTATCACTACACCATAGTTCACGTGTTATATTCCTACTCTGTATCGGCAATGGCGATTCTTGCAATTAACAAAAATTTGTATATAATTTACTGGTAGTACAAAGCTGGATCTAGAAATCAACCGGACAAATAAAATGATTATCCACGAGCGAAGAACACAAACATACGTGGGTGCTTCCTAGCTGGGATTCATTTCATCGCCAACTTTTGGAGCTCTCGCTCAACTTGATCAGACACCGCTGCCGGCCGCCGGGATTTTGGGCCCGGTTGGATCCGCGCATCATCACTGCGCGCGCGGTCCATGGTTGTACCCCACCTCGTTTGCGTGCGTTGCAGGGCTCGTATTGAATTCAGGTGTGATCACTGAAATACCCGCACGCATGCATACATCAGCTACAGCCAGGGCTCCCCCACTCACCAAAAAAAAAAGTTACTTTAGATATCAACATGATTCCTAAAATACAACTTTAATCACTTATTTCTATTATGATACTAATCATCTTTATTGGATATATATAGAATCATGCTATAGAAAAGGGCTACTCTGATCAGTTGAAAAGTGAAGAGTGATGAAAAGTTACGAATGAGACGGTTAGAGGAGAATGGACGTACAACCACCAACTCGTTCCTTTATAATAGTAGTGATATTTATAAAACCTAATACAATTATAATATTACAAAAATACTTTTCAAGAAAATATACATATATCATTTTTTATGTCTAATCTAAATATTAAAAGAATATATATAACTAAAGTTCATAATATTTAACTGCAATTAATTCAAAAGTCCTTCCTTTCGTGGCCGGAGAAAACGCACGTTACATCCAGGCACATTTTACGTGGACCCCACGCATTTTCCTCCTCGAGGATGAATCAATTCCTGCCATCAATTAAAATCTCCTCTAATTTGCAGTGCATGTTACGGGTGTCAGCGTGTGTACACGTCGCCGCACGTGCCAAAGTTTTACTCGTTGATTACTGACCCCGCCGCAGGTTGCAGCTGGACCATTGGATGGCTGGCTGGCTGGCTGCTCTATACAGTACTGCACGTACGAACCCGGCCAGAATTTTTACTGCTGTTAATCCAAAAGATGCGTTAAGCCGGAATTTTTACTGCTGTTAGAGCATCTCCAAGAGATACTTTATATGACTCTTAATATTTAAATTTTAGAGTTGAAAGGTAAAAAATAGCTCCAACAGATTCCCAAATAGACTCCCAAAAATAGAACACACCCAAAAAATGGGCTCTCGCTCTCTACTTATAGAGGATGATCTAGGCTCCCAATACTGTTTTTCTGGTTTAGGGTATCTGTTGGAGCGAATGATTATTTTAGGACCTTATATCGTGATTAGGATCTGTAAAAAAAGATTTAGGGTGTGAATTTATTGGGCATCTCTTGGAGATGCTCTTAATCCAAAAGATGTGTTAATTCTACCTTGCTCCGTTGCCACGTTGAGTAATTTTAGTGGAGCCAATTAAGGTCAGTGCATATTATCATTTTGGCTTTAGTTTAGAAATAGTAATAACTTACAGGAAGATATTCGTCTGCGATTTTGACAGATATAAATAAGGTCATTATGGTGTATACTATAATCGACTAGTAAACTCTATCTTAAAAAACACTCTATTTAAAAGGTAGATAATATAGAAAAAACCGTTTTTAAAAATCAATATGAATATGCCCTAACTAATTCGCTCGCATCTCTTCCAAAATCTTTTAAGTCGATCGTTGGCCACCCAAAGTGCAAAGGAACAAAAGAAAGTTTAAAGCGGATTAGGAAAGGAAAGAAAGCGTGGCCTGCTGAATAGTAAGCTGCAAGAGAGAGAGAGAGAGAGAGAGAGAGAGAGAGAGAGAGAGGAGTAAACCATGGTGAAAGAAGGGAGAAAAGATAACTGTATTGCACAGAGTATCGGAAGTAAAGAGAGAGAACACATCATATAATATTGTGCCGCACGCACGCTAAAAAAAGCAGAGAAGGGTAGTTTTTTAGCTATAGTTTATAGTTATGATTTATAATTTTTTATTATTTGTAAGAGTAAATATAGAGAAACAGATGATTATTTATGATTTTAGTTGATATATAATATTACTATAGTATCTACTACAATCGATTTATGTATTCTATTTTTAAAAATATTTTATCTGAAAATTAGTTATGTAAAAAAACAAAAAGTAAAAATTTAGAAACAAGAGTCACCGTATATCCCGGGTTCTCTTCTCGATCTACGTATCTCTCTGCTCGAGACTGAAGATTGCTGCTGCTGGCTGTCAGGATTGCTCAAATGGAGAATCCAGCTGATCGATCAGGCGGTGGAGGATCATGATGATGATGTAGGAATTGCACGGCATATGTACACATGTGACGTGCCACCCACCCGTCTTTGTTTAAACTTATGTGATGTGACACCCACCTTGTCTAGCATGCATGGATCCGCCGCCCTCTGAACCATGCTAATTAGCAACAAATTTACATAATTTATATATATAAAGCGTGACGATTTTCAAAGTAGAGCGGCAGTATTAATAAATTTTACTCAGAGGATGTTACTCCTACTTAATTAATAAATGTGCATCACGCGACATCTATCATGCTAGACAGATGAAGTAAATAATTCCCACAACATGTGTATCTCATAGTTGTCAATATCATACCACATGCTAGCTAGAATGGTATATTCCAGTACTGATTTATATTATGTACCATTTTGAATTTAATAATAATACGAGTATATATATTTATAAGTATATATTTGTTTAATTATATGCACACTAAATGTTAAAGTTTATAATCTTGTTTTCAGTTTAGAGGTCAAAGTCGTAGTCGTAGTCGAGTCAGAAGTCGTGGTTGTAACAAAGTCGGAAGTCGTAATCGTGGTCGTGTACGGGTATCGAGTCAGTTGTTGTGGTCGTAGTCGAGTACGACTTTGTGTCCGAGTCATAGTCGAGTCTGCTCTGTGGTCGAAGAGTCGGGTATGAAAGGACAGAGCTTTGTACTGAGAAGAGGAGCACCGAGTTGAGGCGATGTAGTCGCAGAAGAGGTGCCGAGCAGAGGGCGACTGGCGTGGTCGTAGATAGTCTGCGTGACCGCAGAGGAGAGGGGCGACCAGTGTGGTCATGGCGATCGGTGTGATCACAGAAGAAAGAGGTGACCGGTGTGGTCGAAGGCACCCGGTGTGGTCGGAGATGGACCGGTGTGGTCGAAGTGGTGGCGATCGGTGTGATTGTAGTGGTGTCGATCGGAGTAATCGAAGGCAATTGGTGTAATCGAGTACAAAGAAATAAAGAAAGGAAGGAGCGGTTTGATTCCAGAGAAAAGTATCAAGTTTGATTATGTGTTCTCAGACATGGTTGTAAACGACTTATGACCATGGCGAGCAGAGGGTCGCAGACGTGGTCGTAAAGGAGTTACGACTACGGCGATCGAGCGGACAAGTTCACAGGAGCGGCAGACGTGGTCGTAAACAGAGTTACGACCACGACAGTGAAGAGAGCGGAGGTGTCTGTAGGTGCTGAAGACGTGGTCGTAAAGGAGTTACGACCATGGTCACGCAGCAGAAAAACGTGGTCATAAGAGTTATGACAACATCGATCGACATAATCACTGCGTGGTCGTAAGGATCTATGACTACGGTCATCGGCCGTGGTCGAAGGAAGTGCAGCGCAACGACGATGAACGTGGCCGTGGTCATACGACTGTAGGAGGTGGTCATAGCGACTAGGTGATGGTCGTAGAGATCCTAAGCACAGTCGTAAAGGCTGTAACACTAAATATCACTTATAATATTATTTCAAATATATAATAGCACTGTCAAATATAACATATAGTTCCATAGATGATATTATTAATTTCGTCTGTACTGAGCAGTATCAAAGCCGGTCTAGCTGGTATTGACCGATATCGAGCCGTTATGGCCAGTATTTAGACTGGTACGATATATGGACCTACTTCACACCGGTTTATATGACGGTATGGTACATGCCAGCCGATGTGGCGGTATGGAAATGGTATTAACATCTTTGTAGCTTCTAGTGGTAGATATCGGTAGTTGCTGAGCTACATCCACACTTGCATACATATAGCCAAGAAATCTATCTACAAGCAACCATGCATGAGCGTTCATTCCCCAGCTTGCTGCCAATGCTGCTGCAAGAAATCTTAGCAGGAGGGGGCCATGCCATGAGCCCAAGACTGACCACATCGGGAGCTAGCTTAGCTAGCCAGGTTGTGCTACTAATATATTAATCTCCTTGCAGCATGCATGGCAGCCCAGTAGTACTGTATTTACCTCCGTAATTTCCCCAATAATGTCCCTTTCAGTTCGTGTAATATAACTCTATATCCATGCATGGACAGTATTAGTTGCGGCTGACAGTGTTTGGCTGAAAATAAATAATAATGGCTGAAAGAAGTAGTTTTTGAAGGAGGAGGCAAGCGGTAGGGAAAGTGAGCGAGAGATGTGTGCGCCAAATAAGAGCGAGAGAAGTTAAGTGTGTGATACGGTGATAGCCCTCTGTCTTATCCCTAGAGCGACATGAGATCAAAAGAAGTAAAAAAGCCGCTTCAAGAAGTTAGATGCTTATATTGACTTTTAAGGTAGACACCAAAGTTAATATGCACATACCCTATATACAGTGGCGGACCTGCCCTTCGGGCGAGGTCGGGTGACCGCCCGAGCTCCGGTCGCCGGCGGAACACCCCCCCTCCTCCTCCTCCTCCAGAGCTGGTGTGCTGCTCAGCTGCTGCTGGGCGCTACTGCTGCCGCCAGCCAGGACTGGAGAAGAAGATTAGCCGGTATGTGATACAGGAGATGATCATGGCGAGCGTCGTGAGCAGCACTGGGACAGTCGGGTTCGTCTGGGCAACGGTCGTCCTACTCGACGGCTACGTCACGAAGCTGAATCAGTTGGACTTTTGGTGCGTCTCAGTCTTGAGCTTTCTGCAGGGCATTAGGTCAGTGATTCAATTCTCTATCAGAGATTTATTTAAATTATTTACTCCATGCAATTGAGCATGCGGGATAGTATACTGTATTACTGTATAGACTCTCATTTTAACTCAATATTTGACTTGGAATATATCTTAGCGGTGTATTTGGCAACAATTGGAAGGGAAAATGGGAGTATAGGGCATTTTGGAACATGTATATGAATATCATGGGAAATAGTTTAATATCCATCAGAATCTAGAAAAATTTATGCGTTTTAAACATGGCCTTACATGATACATTTTGCGGCGGGCTTGTGCATATGACTTTGTTTAGTCTAAATTCTTATTTAAATGGAAAATGGCAATTAAAGAATTGATTTGTAGTCTATAAGACATCTTAACCTAAGTTGTTTCGTTGGACTGAGATGGATTGATCTTATCTCTAGCAACATTACTCCTTCAATTCCGACACACTGCATGAGTTTAAAGTAGGAGTTGGACCTTCATATTTCAATCCTAAACCTGTCGAAATTTCCATTCCCACTAAACAAACAAAGAATTTTTAAACTCTTACATATAGATCGGTCATCAATCTGAGGCCTACTTACATATAGAATCTATTGATAATGAAATTGAAGAAAACTTACCTAGTCTATGCCTTCCTGAGGATTCAAAAACCATTCACCAACACACATTTTCTTCACAAATCACAGAATGTTCTGTTTGTACACTTTCCAACCTTATGCTACTCAGGAGAGCAGAGAATTGCAGTTGCAGCCCTTCAATTTGTTATTTTGTTAGGACTTAGGAGCATGGCATTGGCAGCATCACAAGAGGAACCAAGATCAGCTATAAATATTTATGATTTGATATTTGAAGAAATAAAGAGAAGAACAAGTTTTGGCAAAGCTTAACCAGATCATGATTCACTGAAAAAGCTTAACTTCATTAGTGAGGTATTGTTTAATATCCTACCGTTATCTACACATGTTTGGATTCGAATTATAGTTATTACTTCCATTTTGTATCATATACTCTTATTAGTGTGATTGCAATGTAGTTTGATCATGGATTATTTTGTTTTTGGCTAATACTATTTGCTTCACGCATACGAGTTCGCCCTAGCTATATTTTATTCCTGGGTCCGCCACTGCCTATATACACCGGGTGCAGGGCCAGGTGGTTCGTATTTACTGGATGGACTGGTTGAGAGAGATGTGGAAGTTTTATATTTCCTGCTTTGAGAAGGGGACTTCTGCCATTCGTAGGAAAGATACCTTTGTCAGCAGAGCTGCATGCCAGCAGCTGTGGTACGCCTCTGATTGTACCAATCAGTCACAGTGCAGATTGATGATTTTAACTTATTTGTTATGCTCCCCGTCCTTGGAAGTTAAACATGCGTATGCACGTACGCGCTCGGAAGTCCAAGCTGCAATCAGCAAGGACATGTCAACCTACCGGTGCAGCATGCCAATATTAAGTCCAGTGTACATAAGCTTCTACTGTACTTTAATTGGATCATCCTGCCAATGCGCAAGGATTAATATATATTATCATCCATTTGATTACATTTATAGGACCACCAATAAGATGGTTATATAGCTTATGGCTTTTGGCTGCGGCTTATGACTTTTAGGCTGTTTGTACGAGAGATTACAGAGTAACAGAAACCCACGTGCAGTTTTTGCCGATATAAATGGAGTCAGTACAATATGTATTACAATTAACTAGTAGACTCTATCTTGAAAAGATACTCCGTTTAAAAACTAGTTACTGTAGAAAAGCCGAAAAGCAGTTTTTAAAAGCTGAAAAGAGCAGACCCTATGTATGGCCACATGATCGCCCTTTGGAGAGGATCCTGGCTGGCTGGGAAAAAGGAATGGTCGGAGGCGCATGCATGGTAAGGTTTTGACGACGAGTCGACTCGTCAGAGTCAACAAAAGCATGCATGTGTTTCGGACTTTGAGATCGAGAGTCCGCATGCAAGGGCGAAAGGAAAGAACTGGGCATTCCGTCAGGCTTGGGATTCTCTATGCATGCCTTTAGGCTCGATTCGGTTGAAAGAGCGCCGGCCGGCCTGCGGTTTCAACACCTTGGACGGCCGAAAGCTGGGATGGCTTGGACTTTGGATAAAGAGAGAGCATTCATATCGGCATGTTTTTTTTGGATTTTTTTGTTATTGGTTTGTTCAAAAGTCAAAATAAGTGGAACGGTTTTTAAGCAGATTCTCGAAACGGTTTCCTGAATTTAAAATCATATGTACCGTCTATGTCAATATCTCTATTATTTACTATCTTCTTAAAAAATACTAACAAATACTACCAATCATAACAAAAAATAACTACTAACCATAGCTTAAAAAAAATCAGGGTATCATATAGCTAAGCTACGGCTAGTGGCTACTAGCTAACTAGTAGTACAACACCTACCAAAAGGTCGATCCTAAATGCATGCAGCCATGCATGGATGGATGGATTACTAAGCAAGCTGTAGGCCACGTACGTGCATATACTACTTTTGGCCACAAAAAAATGTGACGTAATAACATCCACAAGCGTCTCCAAAACAAATCTTTAAGTGGATTCTTTTAGGTTGGTTTATGTATTATTGTTTAAATATTTAAATTTTATCTGTTCGTAAGAGACAGTACGTAAAGTAAAATAGTCGCATGTGATTTTGGCCGGTACAGCTAAACTCAGTACACTTTTTGCTATAATTTTTCTATTGACCATACCTTGAAAAAACGTACCGTTTAAAAGTTAAAAGTTAGTTACTATAGGTAGTACAAATATAAGCCACAAAAAAGCTGAAATGAACCTAGCCTTTGACTGTCAATTTCCATTAAATTGTAAAAATTTTCACAAAATTACATATGTATTGGAAAACTAGCAGCAAGCTGCAAAGTCAACTTTTCATTGTGTAGTTTTATGAAATTTACTCAGACTGTAATACTGCATATACTAGCTCAATGCCCGTGCTTTGCTATGGTTAAAAAAAATCAAATTACCTAGTATACAGATTTTTTGTGATTACAAGGAAGATGCGCGTGCACATACTGCGTCCCTATGCACACGTCAAGAAATACTAAGGCCAAATATAAATCCGTGACCTCATAAAATTCCTACTAAAGCGCATTTGCTTGTGCATAAAGATCGACACCATAATTTAAAGGTAGGCATAGAGTCATATACTCACAGCCCCACCACGCCACCAAGAGGTGATTTCCCCAGCATGTCAGGCTTGCCCTACTCCACGCCCTTGGCTCCACCTCTACACTCGGGCAAGCTACAACCCAACTAGCATCATGCCATCGTTGGCGTGCTCGGACTACCTTGTACTCTTGGCTTCGTCGTAGCATCTCATCAAGCTTTGTTATTGCCAACGTCGCAATTTATAGCAGTTGATCCTATGTTGTAAATGAATGTAAATAGTGCTTGACTGTTTGTTTGTGTATACCTGCATTGTGGAACCAGACATATGCATAAGATATCATCATTTTCAGCCTTTTGTACAACCTCAAAATTTCAGAGTCTAGCAAACCAGGAGCAATTGCTGTCATAGTCTCAATCTTATGATTTGTTGGCCCAGTATTTTTCAACAACAGAGTAAATCCAATGGATAAAATACCATAGATGGATTCTCCAGATTCCATGAATTTGTCACATGTAATGTGCCACAAAGGCACAAACTATACCATGTGGATTGGAACTTTCTTTGTGCAAAGTGACTGTGTTCTGCCACTTAAAAGAGAGACAAAATATCAACTATTATGTTGGGGATAAACCAAGTGCGCCATCAAATTTCAAATAAACATGTGGTAAAAGAACATTTACAAAAAAAACCTTGTTTTGTTTCATAGAAGGTGAGCCCTAACCTTTCTTATTCTAATAAAGATACCATTTTCAGTTATTTTTTCATCAGATTCAACAGTATATAAAATTACAAGCAAACCGAAAAACCTAGTTGGAGACACTTAATGCAAAAGGGCATCTTACAATGTTATGAGAGTAGGAGAACTATAGAAACGACTGTATGTAATTTTTTGAGTAAGACTGGAGAAGCGACGATATGTAAATTTTTGAGTAAATCCAATCAACTCACTTGCGTTTGCTTTGCAAGCAAAAGAAGAGATTATGTTCTTGAAGTTATTAAAACCTGAGCCACTTCAGAATATTGCAAGGGTTCCAATTTCCCTAACCTGCCAAAGCATGCATCACCCAATACATCCTTAAGAAGCAATAGGACAGCTGCAAATGAAACACTTTTTTTTTGCTAGCGCAAATAAAACACACCCCCCCTTTGTTCCAGTATAACAGAGGCATCATGCAACATTTCTCTAGCTTTTCTATCCGGGGTACATCTAGCATGCTCTATTTCCTTATATACTTCTGATACCTATTCAAGACACTGAACAGAATTATTTCAAGCTTCTCAAATTATTCAGGTATATAGGTTTTTTCTAAAAGTTTTGCAGTCTGAATTATAGTCAAGAGCTGAAAACAAAAGCTTTTCATATATATTTTTTTTGCCAACAATTAAGGTTGTAGCAAACGTTTGCTACAACACATAAATATTTTAGTTACTAAAGTACCAAAGAGTAGAAATATAGTAGTTAAACCTTTTCCAAAATTTTTTGCTCTCATGAAATCTTTCATAAGTGTAGTGTAAGTCACAACATCTCGGCTCATACCCTGAAAAAAGTAATAATATGAAGAGATAGTGCAAATAAAGTTAAATAATGAGACCCAAACAAGAATCCACAAAACATAAAACATTATTTATTATCGCATTCCTGGAGAAAGTACATACATTATCCTTGATATGTTGGAATACAACTAGTGTCTCCAAATTCCTTCTAGCAGTACCAAAAGCATTGGTTAACAAATTCAGCATAACAAGTTTCGCTCAATTCCTTCTGCCTGCATCAATCGAAGAACATTTAAAGTTTGTTCACACAAACCCTAAGAAGAGATAGACCAATATGATCCACACAGGTAGATATGCATAGGGAAAGGTAGGTATTGATGTTTTCCAGACCAATTAAGCTTCTTCTCAAGGAAAAGGCAACTAAACTGATAGAGCATTATGAACCTACACAGTAGTGAGCAAGGCAAATTACTTGATCTTAATAGAGGCCTAAAGGTCAAATGCTACATCTTAACGAAGCTTGGCTTGGTTGAAGTGCTAAACTAGATGGTACTATACTTCATTTAAGTTAGACCACTTATGTTTTTAGATAAACACAAAATGCAAAATGTACTGAGTATGACATGGTACTCTTATTTCTCGATATAACAGATTTCAATTATGCAAATTTGATTTAACTTAACATCAGGTTTGGCATTGAGCTGGTAAACAAAGAGGCTGGAGATCCAGCAAATTATTTATGGAAGACACTATTCTAGACCTAGAATTGTGCTTTAATACTAAAGAAGAACATGATTGCGTTTTATTGTTCTGGACAATTAACATAATTACTTTGACAAGGAATCTTGGTCTGCACATTACTACAGAAATGGTCATCATAGACGGTTCTAAACTGTTATCACAGATGGTTTTCTGAACTGTCTGAATTTATGCGTCTGTGATAACATATGGTTATCACAAAGGTTTGTGAGTCGTCTGTGATAAGCCAAAATACAAACGGTTTATATAAAGAACCATCTATGAAGGGGGCTACCATAGACGGCTCGAATAAAAAATTGTCCGTGATACTCGCACATTACAGACGGTTCTAACTACTAACTGTCTGTGATTGACGAGTATCATAGATGGTTGATATATAGAACCTTCTGTGATACTTTCCCATCATAGACAGTTGGTAGATAGAACCGTTTGTGATGTGCGAGTATCACAGATGGTTTTTTATTCGAGCCGTCTATGATAGTCCTTCACTAATGGTTTATATCACAAAACCGTATGTGATAGTTTGTTCTATACTTTTTTATTTTTTTTTGGCTAGCCTAAGAAATGTTAACTATGCCCTCTAAAAATAAGCAAATATAGCAGCAAACACAACAGCACATTTCATTTCTATTAAGATTAGAATCCACCATTACAGCATAACAAGATAACAAGTAGGTTACCGATCTAAGACAGCAAGAACATGTTAAAAACATATATCCTAATCCTACGAACCCAACTCTTGAACATAGAAGAAGCAAAGATCCTAGCAAACAGTAGAAACTCAACCGTGCTGATGAGGCCTCTATGCCTAGGCCCTCTCATCCCTGATGCAACGCACGAGCTGGATGTCCTTGACGCCTGCAGTCACCAGCGCTGACTTGAGCACCGTCTTGGTAGACAGCTGCTTTCGCGGTGTCTTGCCGCCTATAGACTTGCGCGCTGTCTACTTCGTGCGGGCCCTTCATCTTGCATTGCGCACGAAGAATCGTAGAGCACGTTTTATATTCCCAACTCGACAATGCCATCAAATCAAAGCATTCAAAGTAACAATATCTGACTTGACCCCTTTTGAGCGCATTTTGTCTACCACCTTGCGTGCGTCCGCTAACCGCCCATTCTTACCGAATGTATCGTTCAAGCCATTGTAAAATCTTAACATCCAGCTGCACGCCGAGCTCCTACATTTTCGTGATGAGTACGATGGCCTTCTTCCACATGTCATTGCCCCTATAAAGCCGCACCAGTGTGCTGTACCCAGCAGTGTCGAGTAGAATCCCCCAGCACCTTATCTCACCGAGCACCCACCATGAGTCCTCGAGGCGATCAGCGCAGACGTACGTGTCTAGCAGGAGCATGTAAGTGTGCCGGTTCTACACAACGCCGTAATCAACCATCTAGAGGAGGCGGTCGGTGAGGCTAAGGTGTGCCCTAGTGAGGAGGCCCTTGAGGAGGGCATTATAGTGCACGGCATCAGGGCGGAGCCTAAGGTGGCACATCTCGAGGAGGAGTGCCTCGGCCTCGAGTGTGCGGTCGGCTAGCTAGGCTCATCTTCTGTCGCTATTTGGAATAGCAACAATATGTTATTTATGTAATTTTTTAAATGATGATATATTAATGTAATATTAATAAAAATGTATTATTTTAAAAATTCTAGATTTGACGACCAGACAGTACCTGACTATTTGACTAGCTAGCTAGGTGTACTGTGCACAATGTCGAGACTTGAAGCCAACTACCTCGACCTCAGTGGCGGATCCAGGATTTGAGCATGCCCGAGCTAAATTTGAACTAAGTAACAATCTAGTATACCACAAGTCTAGAACTATATTATGATATAACAAAAAATATGTCACAAATGCATCATTGATATAAAATTTTTGCTTAATTCTCAATACATGAAGAATTCAAGTTTTCCACACAAAATCACAATAAAGAAAATACGATGACAATGTCTTGTTCCTCATCATTTTGTAATTTGTATCCTTAAACCTTTTTAGTTAGTTCCTAAATAGCAAATATAAAACATTAAATATATATCATTTCACCTGATCATTCATACTTATTTCAAAATATAAAAATAATTTCTTTTACGGTTTTACCTGCTCCGCTGATCAGTTTGCTCGTGCTTGGTGCCTACTACTTCGATTGAATTGGTTCAGATAAATCCATCGGATCGGTAGGCGTCGCCTCGGCCATTCAGCATTTTAGCTCGTCTCCACGTCTCTCTCATGACTCTCATCTCAGTAGTCTCACTCTTTACTCCCTGCTCACTTGCGCAGCTGTGCTCGCCTGGTGCTCACCTGCGCATGCCATCCTCCCTGCTTGGGGCTCGCCTGACGCTCGTGGCTCCCTGCTCGGTGCTTGCCTCAGTCGCTTGGCGCAGTGGCGCTCACCGCTACTCGGGTCTCGCCTTCTGAGAGCTCCCCGCTCGGCGCTCGCCTGGCGCTCACCGTACTCAGCTCTCTACTCTAGGTCCGGCTGCAGCCTGTGAGTTCACGAGGGTGGAGGCCGGAGGGCGGAGCCGTGGAGCGGCGGAGGCACAGGTCCATGACCACGATCACGAGCGGCGGAGGCGCAGGTCCACGACCACGAGTGGTCGAGCGGCTGGCGGTGGAGACACGCGTAGCCAAGGTAGCGGTCGGCGGTGGGGGCGCGCGCAGGAGAGGGCTGGTGCTTCGTGCTCAGATCTGATTTGGGCGACTGGGGCTGGGGATTATGGTTTTCTTCTCTAGTTCTCTTGGTCTTGGTGGTCTGGTGGATGTCTCTTGGATGGATGGCCTGCTGACTTGATGGGTTGCTTTTCATCCACATGAGACTATGTAATATCATAATCAATAAACAAGATTAGTCTCACAAATGTATTTGTCATTATCACAAAAACCTCATAATAATATTTGTTATTATCACCAAAATCAACTTAAATGGAGTTTGATCTTTCAACCTCTCTCCATCTCCACTCCTAAATAGCCGCCATCCCCTTCCCCATCCCGTGTACCTCCTCCCGCTACTGCCCGTGATGCCTATTGGCTTCCCCACGCCGCTCTCCACCCTCCCCCTGTGTCCACTTCCCACACCGCCCTCCTTCCTTGTCTTCGGCAACTATTGCAGCTGAATTCACCACCGCCTTTTAACCACTTTGGTTCTCATCATGCCTGCTGACCTTTACCGCACACGTACCACCTTCCTCCGACTTGCAGCCGACGGTGCCACGATCACCTCGCCGCCAGCACTGCCCACCGCCGTGCCTTCACCGCCCCTCTCTCCCTCTATAGGCAGGCCCGGATGAACCCTAACTCTAATCTAGTGGACCTCTGCCCTAACTCACCACCGAAGGAGACTCACCAGACACGGAAATGAAGGTGGGCAAGCGCACAAATTGTGATACAAATCGTAAGATCAGAAATTCAAATAGTTTGTACCAAAAAAAGCATATGCATCATATATAGCAATTTTGTAGATTTAATTGGTGGCAGCAGCTGCATGTGGGGCACGGGTAGAGTAACTGTGGCGACGGCCTCTGGTGTTCATGGAATGTTCAAAGGAAAATATTCATGGAAGAACTCAGGGCCTCTGGTGGTTTTGTTTTTTGTTTCGATTGTTTCGGCGAGCGGATTAGCTAGGGATATGACAGGGTAGTGGCTACAAAATAAAGATGTTGGAGCACCAAGGAGCAAATTAGCCAGCTGCTGCGGTACTGCCAATGCAAGAGCAAACACTCGGTCGTTCTTTAGCGTTTATTGGCCGGTAGGAGACGACTGTCTAGCTAGCTAGAAATCCAAGGATCGAGCATCGTTTTGTGACTAATCTACAATGGATGATTGTTCTCGGAAATGGAGAGGACGGCCCTCTCTCTCCCTGTTGCGAGTGAGACTGTCGTGTGTGTGTGTGAGAGTGAGTGAAGAGACCTGGTTGGTGCTGTTGGGATGAGCTGTCAGCAGCATTAGATGCTCCCCTCTGACACCCCGCACCTGCGATGTCTCCCCCTTGGCTTCACTGTCCTTTCAATTTACCGGGGAGAAAAACTTCACATGTTACTGTGTGATGATCTCGGCTCTGTGATCTGCCACCGCAGAACACCTCGCATGTAATTAATTGCGTTTCAAGATCTCATCTTTCTATGCTGTTGTTGATCAGATTACGTGAGTCGAACTGTGGCGGGGTTGCGCGAAGACTGTCTTGCCCTTCGCTCGCTGCTGTGCATGGCCCATGCATCATGCCCTTCCCTGCTCTCTCTGCGACCAATGGTCTACATGTCAGCTTCTTCCTCCTCTTTGGCCTCTTTTCTCTTCCCCTCCTCGTGGTCTCCCTCCCAGAAGCAGGGGCGCCATACTCCACCAATTGGAAGGAGTAGATCATGGTCCTGGTCGCCGGTGAACCACCTCCCACCATCTCCATCCCTGCCTTTCTTAGAGGAGGATCGGAGCTTCGTCACCGGATCTTTCTGCGTCGGGGCGTCTCGGTGGTGGAGTGGTGGAGCGAGCGGCGGCACTAGGGTGGAAGTTGAGGAGAGGAAGAAGGGGGAGGCTGCTGGAGGCAGAGCTCGTCGCAAGATCCGTCGGCATCGGCGTCTCGGCGGCGGAGCAAATCGATGGCGGTGTGCTGGAAGAAGAGGTGGCACTGGGGTGGAAGTTGATGAGAGGAAGAGGTAAGAGGCTACTCGACGTGGAATTCGTCTACGGTACGGCTACTTGCCGGCGGCGACTGCCGCGGACGAGAGGAAGATGCAGGCGGCGGCACCTATGGAGGAAGGAATTGGTTGTGACCGGAGAGAATACATGGATATGAAAAGAAGTGGGTCTACTTGTAATGTGGGAAATTTTTGCAGGTGGTTAATGTAAAATCACCAAGTGAAATGTGACGTGACATGTGGGTCCATCACTTAGCACCTCTCACGAGACAAGGGCACTTTGGCCAATATGGCTGGTTTCTGATGATCAACACTAAAGGGTAAGGTTTTCAAAAGAAATGACACATGAGGGAGCTCTAATTTTGCAATGGCAGATTAGGGATTTGAGAACTTTGTAGTGGTATATAAAAATTCAGTTTTGCTATTGCACAGGCGACTAAATTTTTTTTATGTTTCAGTCACCTGAAATTGCACTCTCAATGAACTAAAATTGCAGCTCACTCCAAAAAAAAAAAAACAGCTGCAACAAAAAAATTTCCCTTTATTGTACCCTATAAACATACTATATCATCACACAAAAGTTAGTGATTTCTCACTTCACATCGGATGTCTTTCTATCACCAACTTCAAAACCAAAGCGTTAAGCGGCGCCACATGAAAGTATGACTGCAATACATATGCTTGTAATCATTCAATCATGTTTTGCTTTTAGGTCAACTCTTCAATTTATATACCGCAACACACGTAGCGTTAACAACTATGATCCTGTTCTTTTTGTTTTTTCAGCAGTTTTTAGTGTTGAAACTAATCTTGTTGTGTTGTTGTTAGTGTGGTCGATGTCGAGTATTTGGGCCCCATTTGGCAGAGCTCTAGCTCTAGGAAATCTGTAGATTTCCTAGAGCTGGTCATCTGTAGCTCTAGGAAATCCTGGATCTAGAGTTACAGGCATGTTAAGTGCATTTACATGACTCATTTTATTTATATTATATATTAAATAAAAATATTTAAATCACTTTAATTTAGTCAACAAACTACAGATCCAGCATAGATCTCGGAGCTAGAGCTGTGCCAAACGGGGCCTTGGTGTGTTCGAGTACTAAGAAGTCATGTCGAGTACTTGTGTATTGAGTACTGAGAAGTCGTATGTCGAGTACTCGTGTGTTGAGTATTGTGTAGTTGTGTTGAGTGCTCGGTATGTTCGAGTACCCATTAGTCATGTGTCGAGTACAATAGTCGAAGACCTGTAGTTGAAGAGCAGTCTGAGACTCTGGAGTCGAAGACCAGTCGTAGCAGTCGCAATCGTAAGTCGAACTGCGTAGTGGTCTAACTATAGTGGTCGTAGCTACATAGTGGTTGTAGCTATATAGTGGTCAATGGTCGGTACTCATAAGCTACAGTATTTCGTTCATGCTTGAAGACCAGTAGTACCGTCTGTGTGAAGCGGTACTATCGGACATGATGGTCGACAAGTCGTGGTCGGTGAAGCGGTCGATGAAGTCGTGGTCGAAGATGTGGTCGACAAGTTGTGGTCGGTAAAGTGGTCGAATGTACTGTGGTCGAAGTAGCCGTGGTCGGTGAAGCAGTCGAAGACACTGTGGTCAAAGTAGCCGTGCTCATGAGGCATGGTCGAGGCACCATAGTCAACAAGACATGGTCGAAGAAGGACTTGAGGGAGAACCCAAAGAAGGTCAAGTCTGTGTGCAGTTGTAGACCGGACCAGGTAGCAGATAGTCTGCACATAACCGGTCGTGTCCATTAAGCTGTGAGTGGTGGCTAGTAGAGCGAGTTGTTCGGGTAGTGCGAGTCATAGAGATCGTGCCGGAAGACTCGGGCAGTTTGTTAGTCTGCGTATGTGTAATTTGTGTGTATAAATAGAAGAGAAAATAGAAAAGCTGTAGCGGATTGACGCAACACAAAAGCTCTCGTGTGACTTGGGTAGATTAGAGTATTCGTGTGAATTACGCCCATCGAGTGTGTGCATACCGTTCCGTTCCTAGGCCAACATTTAGCTTTTGGCTTTTCTTGGTAACCACTATTTATTAGACTAATATGCTATAGCCGAAAGTCATAAGTCGCAGCTGAAAAAAATGCCTTATATATTAACTATCAATTGATAGCTAGCGGTAGCGTGTTAGATATTAAATCTCACGCGAAAAAGGAAGATTGTTCATTATAGCCAGTTACATGTTGTACAATTAGTAACTATTGCCTCTTAATTTGATCGGTACCCTCTCCTGCTTACGTTGGTACCCCCGGGAGGAAGAAGATGAATGGAGGAGGGATTACAGGGCATATGAGGGGGCTCTCTAGTGTTTCTCAGTGTGCGTCCTGGCGCAAAGGAAAAGGATGCTGCTCTGTCTCTCTTTCGCTGCTCTTTGGGTTCATCATTCCAAGGTCCCACGAGTGGCCTAGTTAGCTAGTGCTATATACTCCCTCAGTCCCTGACAGACCACAGCTAGCTGAAGAGAACTGAAGCTCCTCTATTCTCTAAGTAATTAAACAGGAACCCTAAAAAGGCACAAGAGAATTCAGCAAGTGACCAGCAGCTCCATGGTTCGAGGTTTCATCGTTCTGAAGTACAGAAGAGAGCATATATGCATGTGCTGGTAATTCCAGCAAAACAGTTTTGGTTGATCAATAGTATGGCGAAGCGGTGGTTGTCATGAATAATCTGAAGAGCGAGCAGTGTGATTACATGAGAGGGGATTGGCAAGGAGGAAAGAAACATGTGGCAACAAAGGCTGCCTAGATTCATATGACAGAGGTATGTAGACTTAATCAGGGACAAAACCAGACATATTTTCCTATTTTCTTTCTTTCATATCTGCCATGCATTCACCCATACAAATCCCATGTTTGAACTCAACTACAAATCACCATATGGCAGTACCAAAATGTGGTTAGCTAGCTGTCCATTGATTAACCTCCTTAGTTACCTCATGGCGATATGATCAACAGCTATGCATTACCTTGGCAATTAATCATTTAATCCTATCCAACAAAGCAAAACCAGAGCGATATGGGAAAAGTGCTAGGTAGGCTAGGCCCCAATGGTTTTTGTTTAGCATGGCCATCATCAAAACCCACACCTACCAACCCCACCTCCCTCTCTTCCTCCTCTGACCTCTCACACACTCTCTCTCCTCTTTCTCCTCCCAGCCCCACACCTCTCTCGCTCCTCATCCCCACCGCGCGTGCCACGCACGTGCGTCCTCTCCGCCGTCGCCTCCTCCTCAGCTCCGGCGAACAAACGCCACCGTTGCATGTGACTAGCTAGCTAACTATCTGTTGATTCTTTTGTCCAAGAAAAGGTTGAAGTGAGCGGCGACAAGCCGACAAGCGACATGGACCAGGGGGCTGCGCCGTCGAGCAGCACGAGCACGAGCACCAACAGCAGCCGGAGCACATCCGAGCACCACGCGGCAGCGCACCACCCCTTCTACTACGCCGGGGCAGCCACCGGCGGCATACCGCCGCCGCCGTCGTTCATGGGGTCGCTCGCCATAACGCCAGCGGAGCCCGGCGCAGGGCAGGTCCAGTCGACGGTGCCCTCGTCGTCGGACAAGAAGGCCGTAGTCGTGCCGGTGCCGGCGAAGCGGCCGACCAAGGACCGGCACACCAAGGTGGAGGGGCGCGGGCGGCGGATACGGATGCCGGCGCTGTGCGCGGCGCGGGTGTTCCAGCTCACGCGGGAGCTCGGACACAAGACCGACGGCGAGACCATCGAGTGGCTGCTGCAGCAGGCCGAGCCGGCCATCGTCGCCGCTACCGGCACCGGCACCATCCCCTCCAACTTCTCATCTCTTACCGTCTCCCTCCGCTCAGCCGCCTCCCACCCCTCCGCCCGCGCCGCGCCCTTTCACCACCTCCAGCACCAGCCGCAGCCGCAGCACGACGTCGCCGCCATGCTCGGTTTCCACCACCACCAGCTCCTCCCGCCGCCGCACCAGCAGCAGCACCCGGAGGCTCCGCAAGATCCTGGCGCCGGAGAGTTCATGAGGAAGCGGTACAGGGAAGCCGACGACCTGTTCAAGGACACCGCGCGCCAAGACCCTGACGTCGCCGCGGGGGGCGGCGAGGCCGCGCAGAAGGCCCGGGCAGCGCCTCCCACTGCTGCCCCGGCGCCAATGTGGGCCGTGGCACCGAACAGCTCCGCAGCCGGCGGCGCCTTCTGGATGCAGCCGTCGTGGGCTTTCGGCGCCGGGAACACGGTGCAGGCGCCGCTGCAGTTCATGTCAAGAAGCAGCTTCCCCGCTGGGATGGGCGCCGTCGGCATGGCTGACACGAACCTTGGCATGCTCGCCGCCCTCAACGCCTGTGGCCGCTCCGGCAGCGGCGAGCAGCAGCATCAGCAGCAGGAAGGTCAGCCGGCCGAGATGGATCAGCACCGTCCCGCCGGCACCGGCGCGAACGGCGGCGAGGCCGGCCACGGCGCCGCAAGCCCACAGTAAGCAAGCAACGAGCCATGCATTTGAGCAACGAGCTGGAATTATGCAGTGCCTAATGAGCTGCGTTTGGTGCAAGCATCTGGTGATTAGTTTATTGTGTTTGGAACACTTGCTGCTTTTCTAGTTGATCAATCAGTTAATTGTTTAGTTTATTTTTTTTCTCTGGGGGATTATTTTAGTTTGCCTTTGGATTAATCTATGGTTTATGCTGATGGGAGTGATGATTAGCAGTGGCCAGTGGGTCGAATTAAACCAGGAAGAGACCATGCTGTTACTGGTATTTGTTTAAGGTTCATCTTATGAAGGGCTGAAGGCTGAGAGATTTGTACAGCTGATTATTATTTTTATTTATTACTATCTCAACGTTAATCTATGTTCACTGCAACCCTAGGCCCAATTTGGAGCGCGGGAATTCTGGAGAAGTTTTAGAGAAACAAAGCACCCGGTCCTACGAAATTAATGTAAAAATAATATAACTGATCTCACATTCAGCCATAAATCGGTTGTATTAACAAACCTATCTAGGGTTTGCTTCTAATTGGTGTTCATTTCTTTGCATATGCTTGAGAGGATCTTCTCCTTGTGTTTTATGCGGAGTGAAGGCATCTGTTTGTGGTTCGCATAAGTGCACAGTAACTGCTGCTACTTTCAGTAGTGGCAGTGTGCCCTTCCAACAGCTGTGGAGGGTCACTCCGAATCTGTAATGTGCTCATGTCGTGGTGCTGCCTTGGTGTTGTGAATTGGGCTTTCTGCGTTCAATTCATCTCTTCCTTAATTTTGCTAGAATATATTTGGGACCATCTACATCACGCTGTACTGTTAGGAGCTCCCCCGATGATATAGCCCTCTCCCGTTGCTCCCCTCCCTCTCTCTTTTTCGCACACACCAACTCCCTCACTACTACAAAACTAGCTGAATACCCGTGCATTGCTACGGATTTAAAAAAAATTAGAACATATTTGTATGCACGTTCCAACAAATTTTACCACCCGTTAGTTTTAGAACATGTGGTATGATAAACTTTTAAAATCCGTAAAAGAGGTCGGGTAGAAGAAGAGGTGGAGATGGTAACTGTTGGTGGAAGTGGAGAGGAGGGGTAGTTAGATATGAGAGAGAGGGAGAGCGATGTTAGATAGATGGTCAATATTTCAGTATTCAGATCGGACGGTTGAGAAGGGAGGAAGGAGAATGCACCAACCACCAACTCAAACTTATTAAATAGTAAAGACAAACTATACTAGATGCCTCATTACAGACAGTTTATGAGAAATCGTCTGTGCTGTTATTATCACAGACGGTTTTACAGGAGTGACTGTTTGCCGTCTGTGATAAGCCACTATCACAGATTGTTCGTATTAATAACTGTCTGTGATAGTTCAATTTGACAAGTTGCTTCCATTTGGAGATAGCAACAGGCTCGAGAAAGAACGAAGCGATGAAGCAAGCTATATGCGTGTCGACCATCGTGAATGGCTTTATTTAAAAGAAAATAGCTAAGTGTAATGATCCTACACGGTGAACACCTATTTAGAAATTATTCCAATGTAATTGTAAGAAAATCGGCACATAATTAAGGAATTATTCCATTGTAATTGATTTAGTAATTAAGAAATAATTACATCTGTGATTGTATATGCTTGCTTTTTTCATAGGGCATGGCTAGCACTTCCTAAGGCTAACCGAAAAATAGGATTTGTTGTACTATCATAGACGGTTCCATAATATAATTGTCTGTGATACCAACATCATAGACGGTTCTATTATGGAATTGTCTGTGATGTGGTTTATATCACAAACGGTTTTATTATGGAACCGTTTGTGATATTAACATCACAGACGGTTTATTAATGGAACCGTCTATGATAGTTCCTTCTATAAGTAGGGCCTCACTAGGGTTTGCACCCTTACTCCTCACTTGTGTGCCCCTGTCTCCCATTCGCCATCGCCTCCTCAAGTGTCGCTCGAAGTGTCATTGGTCCCCAAGTCACAATAACCTAGACTTGGATTGATTTGCAATACTTTGCATACCTGGTACAAGTAGAAGTTCAACATAAAGCCAAACCGACACAATGGACTCACCATGAGTTACACGGAGGCGCATTTCCTCCATGACTCAGGTTACTTCATTGTGACATTCGAAGACTTATTCTTACTATTCAACCTCAACGAACTCAATGCCTCACTTCTACGATACTAGACACTGTAAGTGTACTGTACAATCAAGTTCTACATTTACGTAATACCAATAAATATCATAACTCATTGCGTATGTATAGATCCATGATCCAACAAGTTCAGCGACTGTGAGAAACCGGTGGGTTTCCTCGACCCACATTTGGTCTCTGAGCAATACATCATCGCTAACGGACCCTTCGTCCAAGATTACATAACGAGGGGATTGCTTACTCACAGTGATAAGGACTACATCATGGTACCCTTCAACTAGAGGTAAATGCTTCACTAGTTGTCATACAAGTTTCATTTATACTTTATACGCAATATGAATATAGAATTAATCACTATTGTGACATACATGATTAAGGATCACTAGATTCTGATTGTAATTGTACTATAGTGGAGCCAGATAATATACATTGATTCCCTATTTATGAGTAATCATGACTCCCATGTGCAACAAATGCTTCACAGGTAAACTCATTTCCTCTTGATCCATACATAACTCTATTGTAGTGTTTTCTTCGTTTGCAATAGCCGAGGCTAACTTTTTGGAATCACATAGGTCATTTAGGCCAGTCTCAGTGGGGGTTTCATGGAGTTTCATGGGCATTAAATACGCTGACATGGCACTGTATTGATGAAGAGAGATGATAAAAGTTTCATGAGAGTAGAGAGTTTCATGGGGATGAAACTCTTCTGCACTGTTTCCAAAATATGGGTGTATTGAAAACTGGGATATGAAACCTCCACTGAGACTGGCCTTAGTGCTTACGTTGCCAAGAGAGGGAGACACAAGAAATCCAGTGCTACACTGTGATACTAGACACGATTTCCAGTACCCACTACAACACACCAATCCTATATTACATTTCATAATAATGCCTCTAGAATTGACAATATCTATGTACGTAATTCTATTTTTGCAGTGTCACCAGTAGCTACAGGGCAACATGGAGGACATTATGGCCACTAAGACAAATGATGCAGAGGTTTGTCAACTTGCCAATAATTATTTTGTGATTATATATATATGCGCTAATGACTTTAACACTCCTAGTGATAGCGTGTGGAATTCTACGTAAGTACATTCAATCTTGACAAACACGCCGAAGTTTGAGGAAAGCTCTCCCAATTCTTGATAGCGGAGGTCATAAACAAGACTGGAGAGTTCTACCCCGACGATGAATATTAGATGTTGAAACATTTGATACAATTATAATCACTTAATTGTGCTTAATCAAACAATTCATTGAAATGTACTTCATTTAATTGTTTAATTCGTTTGTGAAATCTGTGTAACGATTGTCGTATGCTATATATGTAATATGTTTGCCTGTTTTCAAAGGACATAGCTAGCATTTCCTAAGTTTAGCCGAAATACAAAAAATAATATAGATATTCAAATAGCTATCATAGACGATTTGTAGCAATAAACTGTCTGTGCTATATGAATATCACAGACAGTTTTTGGTATTAGCCATCTGTGACATGTAAGGTATCACAGATGGCTATGCTTGAGAACTATCTGTGATATATGACATATCACAGATGATTTTTGGCATTAACCTTCTGTGATAATTAGCATATTACAGACGGCTATATTTAAGAACCATCTGTGATACCTGATATATCACAAACGGTTTTTTTTTGAAAAACCGTCTGTGTTGTAATTATCACAGACGATTTGAGAGCCGTCTGTGATAACCACCTATATCATAAACACATAAATTCAGATGGTTTGATAACCGTTTGCGATGACAGTTGTGAACTGTCTGTGATGACCCTTTTTATCGTAGTGTCTATCTCTTCTCCGGCACCAGCAATAGCTCTGCACCCCTCCTCTATGTCCTCTACCCCCTCCTCAACCATCGGTGGCCAACGGCAATTTTGTCGCCTCGCCATGCCACCGTCTCCCCCTTCCCCACTGCTCCCACCCCGCTTAATCTAATATTCAATGCACCACTGCCTCGTCGTGCCTCACCGCCCACCGTTGAATCACCGTCTCTCTGGCCTCCCTCTATATTTGGGGGCGCGGTAAATCCATTGGCGGCGGCAGTGTTCCCCTATTGGCTATCGCACAAGAGCGAGAGAGAGAGATAGGGAGCGGCCGCTGAGAGCGAGAGGGAGAGCCCATGAGAGGGGATGTATACCGTTATCTAGATTTTCTCTATATATTTACATGTTCTAATAGATATTATAAAAACGTTGTTTAACCATACACTTTTGTGACAGAAGATCTTAACATGAAGCGCCTTAGCTCTCCAAATGTATGACCACGGTGAGAAGAGGACAAGAACTTGAATATGGGCAGATGCAATACTAGTACATAACTTTGACCACTAAGCATGACGTTGAGATTAGGTGGGGCCCGTACTCATGTCTAGCTAGAACAGGTAAAGACGAACAAAACAAAATAAAGAAGGGGGAAAAAAGGACAAGGAGAGCGCACTATCATAGAGCTAAAATTAACAAACGAAAACGTCATTATCTTCGTTGGGTGGTAGGCATAGATCGTTTCTATTATTGTTCGTCATGTCAGCTCTACATGGGATGTCATGAAATTCGAGGCATATCCAACGGTGTAGCCGGTACATCGAAACAGATATTTATTTTATCTTGACAAGCTAGACTGCACAAGGCTCCATTTCTCTGTCGTTATGACGTCCAAACAACACAGAAAACTACAGGCACATCACATTCAATAGCTTTCACCGCTGCAAGACACTTCAGAAACAGTACATTGTAATGCAGAATTTCCAGAGATCACACTATAAGCAGTTGTGTTCGAATAAAATCAAGTCTCCATTTCATCCTTGCAGAGACGCAGCCAACTAGCTAATGCTGTGCCAATAATTAAGGCCGTGTTTGGAATATAGGAGCTTTTTTAAGACTAGAATATAAGAATTTCATAGAAAATTTGTAAGAATTTCGCAGGAAATAACTCAATCCCTGTAGGAAGGGAACCGTGTTCCAAAGGTAGGCCTAAAATCTTTGGTCTGAAAATGGTCAAACCAGAGGCATGACATGAACAGGCTATAGCCATTGGCATGTTTGATCACTGTGGCATGGAGGACTCGGTGCTCCAATAAATTGGCTGGGCGAGGCATGCACTGTTCTCTGAAGCGACTCCTCGGTTGATGATGCATCCTTATCACAGATGAAAACCTGTCCCAACTGTTGCCTTTCCCTTTCTCGTTGCAGGTTTTTCGGAGCCTTTTGTGCTGCGGATGGAAAGTTTCCGAATATGTATGGAGCATCTGCTAGCCTTTATATGTACCCGTGCTTCGAAAGTTGAAAGGGGGATCAAATTTCAGAGTAAGCAAGCAAGGAATAACAGGAAAATATAATGACAAAATAAAGAATAGTTAGTAACAATCAGATCGTTGTAGAAGCGTCTAAAGATAGATTTACACAACAAATGTTAGGATCAGGTTCCTAGGTGTGGTCGTTTTCGTATTGGTAGAATTAGGATCTGTATCATATTATCGGAAAATAATATCATGATAAGATCATACCTAAACAAATGTGATTATAAAGTTACTAAGATTTGGACTGCTAATTTATAATTCTGATCCTACGAAGGATCATGATCAGAATGGTCCATTATGGTCGTACTATCATAAGATCCTATAACATAGATTACAATTATGCTAACCTTGATTTGCACTAAACACGTTGCATATAAAAACAAAAAAACCTACGTCTTGCGTGCGATGTGCGATGGACGAACGGTGCGCACACCCATGAGAGCCGTCTGATTGAAGTAGCATCGTTGTGAGCCACCGGCGCGTGGGCAGGGAAAGGGATGCAATCTCTTTTTTGTCGGGTGGTGTTTGTCGAAGGCCCATACGCTCGTGGTCTGTGAGGTGAGGAGGTCCGCAGTTTGTCCACATGGTTTGTAGCAATGACAGGTGGTTTAAGGGTAGGCTAGACCCCAGTGTCAGCTTAAGATAGGAGACAAAACACTCAATGCCAGCAGCATGCGTTACATTTTTAATGTCACCGCTTCAGAAACTAATTGAAAATTCTCTCTCCTGGTAATCTTCTCTCACCCAAGCATATTCTCCTCTCACCTTTTCTCCTTCTCTTGATTTGAGTTTAGTTGTTCATCACGTAGGGTTTCTAAGGGAGGGGACATATTTTGGTGGTGCAAGAGTAGTAGAGAGGCGAGAGGTGGTGGCGGTGGGGATCCACGTGTTGTGGTAGGCGGTGGTGGATTCATGTTGGTAAGCTGAGGGTTTTTTGTGGTGAATTTATTAGGGGAGTTTCACGGGATTTGGGGTAGTTTTGTTTGCGCGAACGGGTTGGTTGCTTGGGGAGATTCAAGCGAGAGGGAGAGAGTTGGGGTAAGGTGGTGGCGGTAGGGATCGATGTGTTTGTTGAACAGTGAGGGGTTCATGCAGGTTAATGATGGATTTAAGTGGGTTTTCAGTTGATTTATTGGTGGGATTTCATGGATTTAGAGGGTTGCTCTTAAATTTATCCTGAATTTACTTTGAATTTTGTATTGATTTGCTCTCAGAATTATACCGAATTTGCTTTTCGGAATTATCTTGAATTTGCTCTCAGAATTATGCTAATTTGCTCTAAAACTTATCCTGAATTTACTTTGAATTTTGTATGATTTGCTCTCAGAATTATACTGAATTTACTTTCAAAATTATCTTGAATTTGCTCTCAGAATTATACTGATTTGCTCTAAAATTTATCTTGAATTTGTTCTATGAATAATGCTAATTTGATCTCAAACTTATATTGATTTGCTCTAAATTTATCCTGAAATTTTTTAAAATTTATATTTATTTGCTCTTAAGATTATGTTGACTTTGTTTTCAAATTATCTCAAATTTTCTTGTATATAGTCATACTTTATAGTCAAATTTGATGTATGCACCGTGCGGAAAAATTACATGACATAGCGCACAAGAAAAGCCTTTTTTCTTTGGCACAAGACGTAAAATAGAAAAGAAACGATGGTAGGAATATATATTTTATTGCCTCATCATTCAAGTGTGCGGTATCACCCTAGGACGCGCGGTTAGGCTATAGTCACATCCTATAAAAAAATTTGGAGGTTTCTTGTACTATATTGTATTAGTTCAAATGTACTTACAAGATTAAAACTACATAACCACACAGGAATTGCGGCCTAACCACACAGGAATTGCGGCCATCTATGGTTTCAAACTGATACCATTAGCGACATAGACCAGAGGCTGCTATCGACAATAACCTGAAAACGACGTGCTAACAAATTCTGGGCAAGACTTTGTAAGGCAAGTCTCCGACAAGGATAGGGAGATGAGTTGAAGCCTGTGCACACGCACCGCCATCGCCATTTCCTCTTCGATCGCCATGGATACGAAAGCTTCGTCTCATGCGCGAACCTGCCGACAGTGGCAGTTCCAGCAACAGTGCTACTGCAAGTGCAATGTGCTTTCATTGTCGGGTACAGGCAAGGTTAACAGGATTTGAACCAGCTCTTTCTTTCATCACAAGTGCCAGCCAGCCTTGCCTGTTCCTTCAGAAACATGTCTTCTCGATGCTTAAAGCATGCTGATGTGCGCAGAATAAATGAATGGATAAATAAGCTAGAAAACATGTGAGGCTGCAAATCTGCGAGCGCATGAACGACACACGAACTCGAGGAAAACCAGGCCTTGAAAAATCAATAGAAAGGAAAATAATATCGCCATCAGATGCATGACAGTTTGGAATATGGAAAATAATACGCTGGATGAATGATGATGAAGATGGAAACAGTTTCATGTGATTTACTGCACGTTACATGTGCCTGATCATGACTCGTACAGAAGTATAAATCAAACAGAATGGTAAAGGGAGATCCTAGGAGTCTTGATCTTTCCTGTACAATCTTGTCATCATTGGAATATCAGCTTGAAGGAAGAGGGAGGCTAGGGGTTGCCTCTTGTCGGACGACAGACATGGTTCAACTTCTTAGCATGGTCAGGTCGATGGTGCTGGGTACGGCACATGAAACCATACCAGCAACTCCCCCTGTTAGCAGCATCAGGTGGAAGAAGCTGGAAAAGAACATCACCATCACTATCAATAGACTGATAGGATCTATCAATAAATGAAGAAGAGCAGCGGTGCTTGTGATTGTTCATAGATTTGTGTACAGAAGATGTGGTTTAGCTTAGACCGGAACCTTACCTTACAAACAATGAATTCGAAGTTTTATTGCATCTTATTTGTTAAGGAAATATTTTTGTTATTCTAATCAGGGTTTTAGACAGTGACAGTAGCTAGGTTGTTACCGCTAGCCATCTGACAGCTCAACAAGGAGTCCATGATTGTAAAACTACACACTTCACCCCACCCCAAGTCATACCAGTCAATGCGTGATTTAGAATGATTTTGCAGTTGCAAGTTTGCAACCATTCAAGCAGTTAGACACACCATTTAACAAAATTCTTTAGGAACAGAGGAATGTTCAAAGACAAATTCAATAAACCAGTTACTTTCAGAAATGTGTTGCTTCAAATAACAACCACATAACTATTTCTACAACCTTTCTAAGGTAGCAACCAAAGAAATCCTAAGCATAAAGAGTGCCTTTGATGTTTGTTGTCAGCAACTCAAGGGATTCTATGTTTACCACAACTACTGCATGAGTTCACAACGATTTACTAGTTTAAGCACATACCAAACAAACAGGTATGAAAAATCAGACCGTTTGATCTTTTAGTATGCATGAAACAGTTATCTGAGGTGTAATGCATCCTTGCTCTTGGGGAAACCAAACTTA
The DNA here is from genome assembly GCA_017311315.1 of Dendrocalamus latiflorus. NCBI lineage: Eukaryota > Viridiplantae > Streptophyta > Magnoliopsida > Poales > Poaceae > Dendrocalamus > Dendrocalamus latiflorus. The sequence continues at coordinate 3,019,800 of CM029641.1, read as the reverse complement.
TACCACATTTGGCAAAGCTGTAAGCCTTAAATTAATAATAATGAAATACCCATTCCATTTTTGCATTCAATTCCATGTACCTAGCATTATATTTGGGATGATTGTAAATACTTATATTTTAGTTGGCGAAGAACTCTGGGAATATATAGTAGCCTTTTATGGACATCAATGTTTGTACGACAGCCGAATAAGTGCACTTACAACATCCACATCTCATTACAAATTTGTGCAAGGCATATTTTACATTACCTAAATGAATAGCATAAAACCATCATGAAAAGGAACTGATGGTAGGAGTTATTTGTATCTGTGCGTAGTATACATACATTTCTGGGCATTGATACGCGGAACCAATACAGCAGGAAATCAATGAACTTGTTGTAGCAATGGCTGCATTCATTTCAAGTAAACAAAATGAGCAAAGGCAGCAAGATGAAATCAACAAACTGTTCTTGTGAAAAGTAATTACTTGCAAAGATATGTCCTCGAAGTAATTGCATCAACATGATTCAATTGCAACCTTGAGCGATCTGTATGCAGCAAGAACATTGTATCATTCAAATTCAATATGTGGGGCATATGCAATGAGAGTACAAGGGAAGTCTAGTGTGTAAACCAAGTGCCAAACATCCCCGAAAGTAGGTTTTGCTTTTCAAATCATGCATAAAGTTGTATGCAATAGTCTCTCATCATGTCAAGAGATAATTAAAGTTTATAAGACACTTTCTTCACAAGTATCACATGTGCATCAAAACAACATTCAACTGAAATTGATAGAACATTACCAAGTTCCCTATTGTCAAACTTTGCTATCCACTCCGAGATTACAGCTTGCAACGTTTTGCCTGATTGCTGTACGCATCTCTCTGTAATCTAGAAAGGAGAAACCACAATGAACTCACACATGAAACGACTATCTAGGCCATAAATCATAAGGGATAAGATCATGGCAGAATATTCCTACATCTTTTTCATATGGATTGCCCCCATGAACCATGTCAGGAAGTCTCGAGATATGGCGCTGAGAAACCTGCAGTATTATGCAGTATGCACACCGCATGTCAAAACATTGCAATGGCTGTATATGATGATTAAAAGGTGCAATGGGGCTTAAGAGATATCAGAAATAGATTGGCTTACCATCCTGAAAGTTTCCTGGTTGCAGATTAGATTATACTGACTTGAATTCACTCCTTGGGAACACCAATAAGCTCCACAAAATGCTCTATCACACCCCAAACCTGCAACATAAGTTTGGTAGGTCAGCAGCAGCAAATTTAACTAATATAATAAAATTTCAGTAGGGAAAAGGTGCAACCAAACTACTTAAGGCAATTGCTAACTTCAGAAACTTGTTGAGAGGCAAGTGTGAATTATCCTCAATACTCTTCATGCAGATTTATGAGATAAAAAATAACTTTAGTTAAATTAATTAATGTCAAACATATCAGTAAGGCCAAGAATAATATGAAGGACTAAATTTTCCAGTTCAGAATAATATGAAGGACTAAATTTCCACTTCAACATCATGGCACAACACCATAGTGTTAAATAACCTATTAAATGAGCATAATATATAATCCATGTAATTTACAAGAGCAGTACAGATGATCACAATTGGCAGTTACATTTTTGTGGTATACTGGTGTTAGCTCTGGCTGGCATCATTCCTCCACATACATTGCACTGCAAGTGTGCTGCTCCCGGACTGCATCTAAATCCACCAAATTCAGTACCTGCAATATTTTTCTCATTTGAGGCACATGGAAAAAAAATCCTGAGGAACATGTAACATGGAAATGCTGAATATAAATATCAATTGATTATTCTATTGAAAGATAGAAAGTACGCTTTGCCTTAACTTTACTGAAAGAATGCAAAGAAAAGAACTCTTGCACCGGCTGGAAATTGCCCAGGACAACCGGTTGCTTTTGGGGGAAGAGGACTGGTTGCGACGGCAGCTCAAGCTACACGCTCTCGCTTTGGCTTCGCTTGAGCGTGCAATTGCTCGGGTTCGTTCCCGCTTATGTTGGCTAAAAGAAGGTGATGCAAACACGTCCTTTTTCCATCAGCATGCTCGACATAGGAAGAGGAAGAACTTCATGGCCAAGGTCAAAGTGGGAGATAACATTCTTACTGATCAAGCTGAGAAGCAAGAGGCAGTATGGGATTTCTACTCTAATCTCATCGGTACAGTATCGCAGCGGGATTGTACACTCAATTTACAATCCTTTTATCAGGATTCTCGTGACTTGTCTCCCCTAGAGATGCATTTTTCTGAGGAGGAAATTTGGGCAACGGTTAAGTCTCTTCCTTCGGATAAGGCTCCAGGCCCCGACGGCTTTACGGGTCGCTTCTATAAGAGCTGTTGGAATATCATAAAAGTGGACCTCATGGCTGCACTTAATCAGGTGTTGCAGGGAGATGTGAGCAGTTTGTTCTTGCTTAATTCGGCATACATTACCTTGCTGCCCAAAACTCCGGATGCATTGGAAATAAAAGACTATCGACCAATTAGCTTGGTGCATAGCTTTGCAAAATTGATCACCAAGCTGTTGGCCAATAGGTTGGCTCCTAAACTAAAGAATTTGGTCTCTCCTAACCAGAGTGCCTTTGTTAAAGGAAGATGCATTCATGATAATTTCTTGCTGGTGCAACAAACAGCGAGATTGCTTCACAAACAAAAGGAACCTCGAGTACTCCTCAAATTGGATATTTCTAAGGCCTTCGACACGGTATCCTGGGCATTCTTGTTGCAGATTTTGAGACATCTAGGGTTTGGCCCCATGTGGTGCAACACTCTGTCCAAGCTCTTGGGGTCTTCTTCTACAAGAGTGTTGGTGAATGGAGTGCCAGGGGAAGTAATCTATCATCAACGGGGATTGCGACAAGGCGACCCCCTATCACCAATGCTGTTCATTATTGTCATGGATGTGCTTAATGCTCTAATCAACAAGGCGAGCGATGATGGCCTGCTTCAGCCCCTTCTATTGCGAGGTTCAAGCCAGCGGGTCTCTCTTTATGCTGATGATGTAGTACTGTTTTTGCGGCCGTGTGTGGAAGATATGCAAATGATTAAAGAAATTCTCCGAGTCTTTGGTGAAGCATCGGGGTTGGTCACCAATATCAATAAATGCTCGGTAAGCCCAATCCAATGCCGAGTGCAGGACACTGAGGCAATACAAACATCCTTTCCTTGCAAAGTTCAAGACTTCCCATGTAGGTACCTTGGGCTTCCTTTGTCCATTAAAAAGCTTTCCAAGGCAGATTATTATGCAATCATCGATAAGATAGCAAATAAGCTACCTGGGTGGAAAGCAGCCATGATGCATCCGGCTGGGAGGGCCACTCTTGTTCGCGCAGTACTCACGGCAATACCTATTTTTCAGCTCTTTGCATTAGAGCTTCCAAAATGGGCTATTAAAACTATCGACAAGATTCGAAGAGCTTTTCTTTGGAAAGGTCGCAAGGAAGTAAATGGTGGACATTGCCTTGTTGCTTGGGGACGAGTAAAGAGGCCAATTGAGCTTGGTGGACTGGGAATACTTGATTTAGAAGTGCTTGGGTGGGCTTTGAGGATGAGATGGTTATGGCTAAGGAAGACGCAACCTGACCGTCCTTGGGCTGGTCTTGGTATCCACGTACACCCCTGTTCGGTTGCTTTGTTCACCAACTCAGTCATCTCAATTATAGGTGATGGTCGCAGAACCCTTTTTTGGCTTGACAAATGGTTACATGGAAAATCCTTGCCTGACCTTGCGCCATCCTTGTGTAAGCATGTGAAGCGGAAAGTTGCAAACTGCAGAACCGTGCAAGAGGCATTAACTGATACTATTTGGGTCCGTGATATTGGTGGTGGTCTGTCTACAGAGGCGCTTTCGGAGTATTTTCAGCTGTGGGTTTTGTTAGCTGATGTGACCCTTGCTCCGGGAGTGGAGGATCAACACTTATGGTTTCCTTCACCGTCAGGGGAGTTCTCCACCAGATCAGCCTATAGGCGTTTCTTTATGGGGGCTATTGAGTTTGAGCCTTGGAGAGAGATATGGAAATCTTGGGCACCCCCTCGCTGTAAATTTTTCATGTGGTTGGTTTCTCTCAATCGATGTTGGACCGCTGACCGTTTGGCTCGTCGTGGTCTGGACCATCCAGAAAAATGTCCGCTTTGTGATCAAGAGGAGGAGGATATCCAACATCTGCTCACTACCTGTGTGTTCTCAAGAACAGTGTGGTTCACGGTTTTATCCATTGTTGGCATGCAGCACCATGCACCGGGGACCACTGATTCTAACCTTTTTGGTTGGTGGCGTCAAGTTCTGCTGCATCTGCATAAACAGTACCAAAAGGGTTTTAATTCTTTAGTTCTGTTGGTGGCTTGGTGGATTTGGAAGCATAGGAATAGATGTGTCTTTGAGGGGACCTCCTCTAACTCTAGCGTTTTAGTGCAAGAGATTAGAGATGAGGCAAAAATGTGGTGTGTGGCAGGGGCCAAAGGCCTCAGATGCATTTGGCCTTAGCTTAGTTGTGTGGGTGTTCCTTTGGTCGCCTTTTGTATTTCCAAGCCTTTGTATGAGTCTTTTTTGACTCCTTTCTTCTTCTTAATATAATGATACGCAACTCTCCTGCGTGTTCGAGAAAAAAAAAAGAATGCAAAAGCTACTTCTATACCCACCTCAATGCAAAACTAATGAACTCGCTCTGAGCTAAATAAAGCCTAACAAGCTAAAACTACCGTAAGAGTGCTAACTCATTGCCACAAATACACTGGTGAATGATGATTACATTACGAAAAAAAGTTCTGAGCAGAACTTTCAATCTCTCACACCCATGCAAAAAGAAGAGAAAAATGGCGCATTGAACCGAACCTCTAGCTATATTGAACTGTGACTATATAACGACCTGTTTATACAGCTGCAATAACTCAGAATCAAGTATCATGGTAAGTTCCATTTTTTCCACCAGAATCATGGTTGTCAAGGGCCTATACGTTGCCTAGGCGACACCAAGTCGTCCTAGCGGCCGGAGGGGGATGCTGTGGATAATCGCCCAGCGTGTGACGAGTTAGGCGGTGCTGGGCGACGCCTAGGCGTCCAGGGTGTCGCCCAGCTCGTTTCACAGTCATGGGGAGATCTCCCGCTATTGGCGCTAATCTGCAGCCTGCTCCCGCCGCCACCCCTCTCCACTGCCACTGCCGTGCCGCTCAGCTCAGGTGATCTCCTCCCTCCTTTCTTCATCTTTCTTTACTTCTTGAATCTTGCTCCTCTACTTTCTTTGTGGGACAACTGAGGCAAGAACACGACAACACGCCATCATGCCAACTGTTTTGTGGAGATGATTCATAATAGTAGTGTATTTATTGTGGGCTTCTTATGATCTGCACTCTAGGAGCATTCTGAGACACATCCACCCAGATTTTCAGGGTTTTCAGTTCTGAACGATATGTTTTGCAAATTTCATTTGGAAGCACATGAACTCTGCTTCCCTCCTTTGTGTTGTGCTCTGTTGGATAATCTTATGACATATGGGCCAAGACTACATCTTAGAATTATTATTGTCTAACTGTCGTCATGGTGGGCGCCTAGCCAACTAGGCGTCCGGACGCCCCAATCTCGCCTCGACTTGCCGGAGCGCCGTGACAACCTTGACCAGAATCAGAAAGAATTGTATATGAAAAAATAATTATTTCTAGACATTTGTCAAAAAAATCACCTACTAAATCAATACATAAAAATGGCCAAAACAAGATTTATATGTTAAAGCGCTCACATAAAACTACAGAAAAATCACAATGTAGTCATAAAGCACAACATATTAAAAACAAAATCTAAGAACATATGCCATGATTTGCATTTGCATCCATGTAATGATCCATGTTGATCAACATGAATTAAGACCACTAGATGACTGTAATACAATGTTCAATGCGGAATTTCCACACCTACCACACTGAGGACATGGAAGATTAGCATTGTTGATTTCATCACTTGAACAAGACATAGGGCGCTTCCTTGATTGATTTATCTGTTTTCCCAAAACCTAAGGCATGAAATAACACATCACCTACATTTAGAATCTTGGGGCCAGATCATATAAATACCATAAAAATATACTGGTTAAATAGATAATATAGCATAGCAAGCATATATAAACTCAGTGGGTTGAGCAAGTAACAATTGTCACATGCTACTCAAGTTGGCTCTAATAAGAATGCATTTTAACTACCAGACAAACTAACTTAGGAAGATTATGGCCAAAAAATTGCATCCATGGTAGCTTGTGAATTGTTTTGACTAAAAAAAATCATAACATGCCAGGTAAAGGTTTCACACTGCAGGTCTCATATTCCATGAATTGACTTCCCAAAACGTTAATGTCCAACTGCTACATTCCTATTTAAAGTCAAAATTTTCACTATTAAACTTTGGCTCTGTTCAAATTGGCTTCTAAAAGCTACTTTTCTATAGTAAATGACTTTCACAGTACATAACTTTCAAACAGAGTCTCTTTTTAAGGTGGGATTTACTAGTCGATTGCAGTACACATTGTAGTGACTTCATTTATATCGGTTAAAATCACAAGTGAATATCTCTCTCTACACAAGCTATTACTATTCATAAGCCAAAGTCAAAAGCCAAAGCTAATATGTACGGGATATGATGAGTTCACAGAACAAATTAACCTCTACTTTCCTAGGGAGAAAAAAATGACAGATAGGTTTTATGACAAAGCTCAAAGAAACTTGATATTATATAATAAGCATCACATTATCATGAAACAGACCTTGAATTGCCTATAATTACATGCTGCCAATGCTAATCAAAGGAATAGTTTAATCATAAACCTTGAAAAGTTCAAGTTATGAACTGTAAAACTAAAGAACTTTATTAGCAATAGTTGCAAAGCAACTGAGGTAGGCATTTTATGAAATGAAATGAAGGTTCATGAAGAAGTAAAAGTCATGAGGTGAGTTTAAAACAATTTTTAGAAAAATTTCAGATAACCATGACTAATATTAGTGCTGGCAAATATGACACACTGGTAGGGCACTCGATGCATTTAGAAAATAGTGGACAATAACAATGCTTTCAGTAAGCTTTTGAACTCACAAGATTCGATTTAACTGAGGCATATGACTCTAGCAGTGCAATCTCCTCATCAGACCGTTGTAGCGACGAAGAAGCTTGCAGTATAGCCTACAAAAGCACCAATGCAACGAAATCTAGCAGTTGTACAATAAATAGCACTTTTAGGAACATTATTCACGGATGAAGTCATTAGCAACAATTATCATACCTCTTCAATATTATGTAGGAAGTGATTCCTTCCAACTGATTGCACTACCGTCCTACATTGTGGACATGCAGCACTCTGACTTTTATCACGCGAACTAGTTGAAGACCTCAACCACTCTGAGAAGCAGCCATTGCTTAAAACAAATACAGAACGGATCACCACCTAAAATTTCAAACAAGCCCAGAGTAGCTAGGAAAACTAGCAAAAGTACCAGAAGTTGTGGAAGCATGGAGCAACAGTAACAACATCATGCCACACATTCAAGCATATGCTGCATTTGGCATTCTCAATATTTAGTACAATCTGACATCATCATTTAACCACAAGTTAGTAACTTGAATTAATGCGCTAAGATGAATATTATTCATCAATATTTATTTTCACAAAATTACCTTGATATTATTTTGGTCATGGTCCTTTGGAGCTGTTATATCAAATGTATACACTAAATTCCCTGGAAGTAAAATGAATAACATTGACGTATTACAAAATAATTCACTTCATCTGTGCAGAATTACAGAAGCATAAAACACAGAGCATTCCTACGTTGTTAAGATTTGCTGATGCACAAGTAACTCCAAGGAGTTCGTTTTAATTCAATGTGGATACAACCTTACAGGTTTGATAAATATTCTCAAAATATGATGAATTTGATGATGACGGTGAGAAAGTTCTGGATTCTGGACCGAGAAAGTATTCAAGAAAAATTGAATGACGTCAGGATATTCTCAATAACTAAAGATATTCTTGCAATTTGAGTTCTATTGACTTTGAGTTCTTTAGAGACTTCAAAAAAATACAAAGAGATGTATAATTGTATACTTGTAGTAGACTAGTAGATACATGTTTCACCTTGTAAACCCTGAGGTTCAAGAAACTACCTTACACTAAATAATATCTCTTTTCACATAAACATGCAAAAGGCTCAAATAATGCACATTGAAAAAGGCGCAAACATTTGTTCAGCTTCATAGCGGCACAAAATTAGTATATTTTTATACAAGGATGTAGAATGTACACTGTCACTAATCTATGTATGAATTGAAAATACAATATCATCTCACCTTCTCTCTGGGGACCTGGGACAATTTCACTCCCTGGCTTAATGTCAACGGCTTCTTGTTGGATGACTCTTCCGTCAACAATAATTGCATCCGAGCTGTATCAATGGTACATGGGCAATGTTAAAATAAAAAAAAGCAATCTAATGAAATATAAATGACACAAGGATGACATGACAAGCATGAAACATTGGCAAGAATGAAGAATCTGACAAAACCAACAACAGAAGAATGCAGTGAAGCTTACAATGGAACTATGATGTACACAGATAAAGAAATCATTTCTACAAATCTAGAAACTAAACTTCAAACAGCTTTTGTCCTTTGCAGCACATGTCATCCAAATAACTTAAGAGTGCCGCTAATTGGCAGTCAGTCCTAACCTCCATGTGGTCTGTAAGGTGCATTTTCATTCTTGATTTCACATAACCAGACTCCCTCAAATGTACCAGTAAATTGCATGAATGTTGGACAAATATATAAAGATACGATTAACCGACGAACCCCACTGCAAGAAAACCAGAATTTGAGGGGGGGATGAAAGAAGAACTCTTGTAGTAAACATGTAATTTTGCAAGAATTCTGAGACAATAGTAAACTAGAAATATATCCCAACCCATTTTTTTTTTTAAAAAAAAGACGATGCCAATAATTGGGGGTATCTCCGGTAGAAAACAAGGGCATTCCACAACGAGTTTTTTGCTATTATAGTACTCCCTAAGTATGGCTTCGACAAAACAGTATCCACGTCGCGGGCTTCTCTAAAACGATACCTATTTCATGTACTCCTCTCTATAATAGTATTCCCAGGGATTTGAACTCAAATTATTTTGATTTTCGAATTTTATCTTCTCTAAATGATTAAACTACGCTTCCTAAATTTGTTTAGACCTAATCCTTTTTCTTTTCCTCTGGCGGCGGCGCACGAACTACGCACGCAGGCGACGCGCTCGCTCGCGGCGCACGCCCACACGGCAGGCAACGATCTTGCGGCAGACCTCGCGCGGCAGGGTGATCACGCACAGAGGTGATCGCGTGCTTGGCAATTGCGTGCTCTGCTGATCACGGTATCTTTGGTCACCAGGGATTGCTTTATTCGAATTATTATATTTCCTCCCTGCATTGTGGAATGATTTTCACCCTTCATGTTGTTTTGCTGTAACTGCCGATGCCGATATTCCATACTGGTTAATGCGCTCCTAAAATAAAATGCTGATTGTTTATGTTCATATTATTGGCTGTGACATATTCAAATGAACCTATGAAAGGCAGTCCTTTTTTTGCTCCAATTTCTGACTGGAGCGTCCATGTCATGCCTGGAATTTTGTGTACAAGTCTTGAATATAACTTCTTGAAAAATCACCAAATTCATCGTGTCTCGAAGTCATTGGTAGGCGTGATCCACTAGTTGGCCTCACATGTTAATAATCAGGAAGATTTGTGTTCATCCTGAGATAGACCTTTTAAAAGTTAATTTGAAAATCAAAATAATTTGAGTTCAAATCCCTGGGAATACTATTATAGAGAAGAGTACACGAAATAGATATCATTTTGGAGAATAATTTGAGTTCAAATCCCTGAGAATACTATTATAGAGAAGAGTACACGAAATAGATATCGTTTTGGAGAAGCCCACGACGTGAATACCGTTTTGTCGAAGCCATACTTAGGGGAGTACTATAATAGCAAAAAACTCTTCCACAACAGCTTAACCTCAACTTCATCACATTGCATCGGTACCATTTTTCTAAGAAATCAAACTGGATAAAACTTGGGCAGACGAATAACTAAATAAGTATTATAAACAACACGGTCATTCCATAGATTAGCTCAGCACGATCAATTTAAGTTATGAAAAACCACGGATAGAGTAATACGACATAGGGAAAAAAAAATACCTTTCTCACAATTCGCACTAGCGAATCCCACAATTCGCACGAAAACTACTCATAGACCGCCGAAATTGAGTCCTACCTTTTTTACATTCTATCACACTCGTCTCACAAGAACAAACATGCATCAACAGTACACCCAATGTTACACAACACGGCACCAAAATAGGACCGTAAAACCGCACAAAAACCGCGCCTTTCCTACAATGCGCACTCGACGAAATCGCAACACCACAAGGGAACCAACCACAGGTACCTCAGATTCCGGATTGTCGCAGACGACGCGTCGCCGCCGCGCCTAATCTCGCACCACGCGAGCTCCTCCCCGCCGGCGGAGGCGACGAGGGAGCAGACCACGGCGTCGTCCTCGGCGACCGCCACCTCCGGGTAGGCGGAATCGGCGGGCACTGGAAGGAATGGACCAGCCAAGAGACCAGAAAGAAAGAATCAAGAATCCGTGCGGTCGAAGAAACCCAAGGGGAGGAAAGGAGCCCTAACGGATGGATCGGGTTGAGGAGGCCGGGTACCTAGCTTGGCCCAGACGCCACCGGCGGCCGGGGATGAGGCAGAGGGCTCGCAGGGCTTGGAGTCGGAGCACTCGCCGGCGTCCATGAGGCGAGCCGCCGGGAAAGGAAGCGGAGGAGATGACGTGCGTCCGGTCACTCCGGTGCGTGTGCGTGGCGCGTACAGGGGACTTTCGTGGCTTGCTTGGGGTTCTGACTGGGTTTTGATGGGGGCCACCAAGTAGGTGCCGATTTCAGGGCCTTGTGGGTCAACGAATAGAATTTTGCCGAAGGCCCGGTTTGCTTCTGCCGGAAGCTTGTTTGGATGGAATCCAGGAGCCACCCAAGTGGAAGGCAACGAAAGTTACATCATTTTGTACTTGTTCCACTATGATTCTGAACCATATCGGTCCATCTAGAACAAATCTACGGGCATATTCTTTTTAGCTGCGGTTTGTGATTTTTGGCTAAAATTTTCGAATTTTGGCTGTTTACGGTACAGATTACGGAGAGACAGATACTCACTTGTGATTTTGGCTGGTACAGATGTTGGGCTTTTAACGTGTAAGTCGTTTAACTTGTAGAAAATACTCCGTTTGAAAGTTAGGTACTGTAGCAAAAGCCAAAAGCCAATCGGCTTTTGACTTGCCGAACAGGTCCTAAGATGAATTGTTTTCAGCTACCATAGATGATTTATATTTTTTTGACCATAGCTGACTGTATGAATGTATCAAATACTGATAAGTCGTTTCGAAAAAAAACTATTTTTATATATCTCTTCAAAAAGCGATAGAGAAACTATTTTATTTATTTATTCCAAAAAAATTATATACGGAGAATAGAAATGCTCTAGAACATTGGATTTGCTGCTCGACGGATATGACACGGGTCCGTTCAAGATAGACTTTGCATCATAGCGTGCCCTTAGAATACCCGTGTTGATTCCGTGCTGAACCAACCTATCTCCTTAGAACATTGATTTTTTTTTATCAGTTTAGGCTAGAACATATTTGCTAACAAACTTATTTTTTATTGTCCAACATAGCTCGAGACCTTCCGAGCTCAAAATCGAACCAAGTTTGCTCAGGTCTACTCTCGAGTCTTTCATTTCTGCTAATTTTGATGGCCCTTTCCATGTGGAAGACAGCGAACACTTTGGATCAATTAATTTATCTATTTGCAGAAACAAAGATGGCGATTACCCGCGTTAAACTTTTTGCTCGAAGTGTACGAAGCAGAATTAAAGGTGATAGGAGACTTGCAGATGGCAAGACGAGACAACTATAAGGATTTTGTTAAACGCCATTCGAATATTTTCTTTCTAATTATCATCTAGATTTAGGACCATTGGATTAGAGATCCAACGACTATGAATTCTACTATCTCCTTTAAAAATAAAGGGCATCTTGATCTCTAATCTAAAGATCACAAATTTGAATAATAATTAGAAAGAAAACATCCGAGTGATGCCTATACACTCCCCAACTATAAAGCATATCACGTTCACACGGATCACAACAAATCGTAAAACGCCACTTTTGATCATATTTTTCAGGCCCGTTTGTTTTCAGCTTATATCTTGTAGTTTCTTTTGAATAAATAGACATAATAGTTTTTTTGTTACCGTTTCAAAGCTACTTATCGAAATAATCTTTTAAGATGATTTACTGATATTTGATTCGTTCACATAAACTCTCATGTTAAAATTAAAAGTCATAAATCACAGTCGAAAATAACAAAGCTTATGAGAATTTTAGTTTTGGGTAAAGGAATCCCAAAACAAAGTCGGAATTGTTGACCTCTTGACGATTGGCTAGTGTAAGCAAATCGTTTCTTCCCTTGTGAAAATTTTGTACGTACGTTCCAAGCTTACAACACCGATGGACAAGCGGCCTATCCTGTTTGACACTCGGGGTTTTCTTTGTCATAGCAGCCACCGTCCTTCGGCTATTGCCTGTAAATCAACTCTAATAAATCGCCAGTGGAAGTTCCATCTGAAAATATCAGAGGAAAATCGAGGCGCTTGTCAGTCTCGAGCGTGCCTTTCTTCATTCAATTTTTAGATCACGCAAGAATTATCCAAAAAGAAGGAAAAGTTGGCAAGGAAAACCATTTAGAAACACATATCGCGGAAAATGCACAAATGAAAGTCGATGGAAACCTTAATTGTTTCGATAGACAATCTACATGTTGTGCTAGTTGGATTATTTTTGTTACGTTGGTCGTTACAAGCTCTCCATGCATCACATTTGGCCTTTGAATTCTTTGTTCTGTATCTTGGTTTCCTTTTATACCAACACAAACTAACGTAAGCTCTGCATATGACAGCCTATGACCTTCGAAAATGCAAAAATATATCTCACACGGATTTTTTAAGAACACACGTCAATCCTCCAATTAGTATGGGTCTCTGTACATGTTCTTAATTTCTGTCTATTTTTTCACTTGCATTTCTAAAATACCTCTCACCCACGTCACCTTTTCAACTTATTAGTAAGGTGTATGTATGTTACAATGTTGTCTTAAAAAAGGGTAATGAGAGAATAGCGGAAGGACGAATAAGGAAAGATCATTGGGGGCAATTGCCATCGGTTGCAGTCTGCAGATAGTTGAGAAACGGTTTATAGATGATTTTCTTGCTTTTTTCGGTCTTTTAGCCGATTTTTTAGGTGAAAGGACATTAGGGAATGACAATGGTGAGAGGAAGTGGCAAATGAACACACTTACCTTCGAGATTAGCAGAGATATGACATATTTCTTATCCGCTATGTCCCATCATACTTTAACTAGAAACAGATCCAATAACAAAGAGTTTACATCTTGCGTACTGAACTAGAGCCATTCTAATTTCTAACGAAGGATAAAGTAAAGGCTTATTAAAATGGAAGGAAAACAAAGAGCAAAAAAAGTGAATAAAAAAATAAGACAAGCTTAACGAAGCAACTCAGATCATATTCTTTTTTGTTTCGGTTTCTCGAAAAACCGAAATAAATAAGATGGATTCTCTAAACGGTTTTCTGAGTCCAAAATTATATATATCGTCCATATCAACGATTTTATTGTTCGCCGTTGTATCTAAAAATATAGACAAAATTATTGAACGTGACAAAAAGCCATTAATCAAATCCATAAGAACAGTGCCATCAGCAGCGGAGAATTTAGAGGTGGCCAGTGGGCCGTGCCGGGCCGGCACGGCACGGGCCCGGGCTCGGCACGGCCCGTTAAGGCCCGTGTATTAAACGGGCCGTGTCGTGCCGGCCCGCGGGCCGCGGTGGGAGCCCAAGCACGGCCCGAGGCCGTGCCGTGCCGGCCCGGGCACGATTAAGGCTAAACGGGCCGTGCCGGCCCGGCTAGCCCGTTTAGCCGAAAAAAAAGAAAAAATTAAGAAAAATTGTAGAAAATTAAGAAAATTGTAGAAAATTCAAAAATATTGTAGAAAATTCAGAAAAAAATATAGAAAATTGTAGACATTGTTAATCATAAAAATAAATATTTGCAATGATATAATGAGCTTTATTAATTTATTAAATTACATGGGATGGCTGCCTCATTAAAAACTTTACCAAGTAAAAACTCAATTTGAGAAAACCTTGGTAAAGAAAAAAGAGTACAGCCTATAAAGCTCATTATTGACCACATGTGAAAGAAAAATATTGAAAATCCTATTCATTGCTATCTAAATACAAATTCTCAAAAGATTCTTCTAAATATTTATTATCTGCAGTATGTTGGAGTCTTGATTCAGCCTGTTCCCAGTCTTTGACGGTCATAAGTACTTCGACCATCTCGTTGGAGAGACTTGTTCGTCGCTCCTCGATTATTCTTCCGGAAAGACTGAATGCTGACTCCGAGGAGACTGTAGAGACAGGAACAGTCAACACATCCCGCGCTAATATGGATAGCACTGGATATGATACCTTCTGGGTTTGCCACCATGAGAGGATGTTCAACTCCTGCTCGAAGCTGACGCTATCACTGTTGAGATAGCTTGATAGGTCTCCAGTGTTTTGTCGCCTTCCTCCTCCTAACTGCTGTGTACCTGCACCTGCACGAGAACTAGACGAAGAACCAAAAATCTTGCCCCATTGCATAGCCCCCCTAGAGGTGCTAGGGACTACCGGGGGTCTTTCTAAACGCACAGATCCAAATTTATTTTCATATTTATTATATACCTCATTTAATTTATCCTTAACTTGTGTATAGTATGAACAATAGTCTAAACCGGTAGCCTCACTTAAAACTTGTAAAACATTTATAAATCCTTGGAGTTTGGCCCTAGGATCCAAAATAAAAGCAAATGCATATAAAATAGGAATTTCGCCCCAATATTTTAAAAACTTAGATTTCATGGCACCTACAGCATCCCGTAGTATAGAATCATTTTCAAAAGCCTTTAGGTGAGTGGCAATTTCAACAATATTATGAACAATCATGGGAGATGTAGGGTAGTATACTCCAGAAAGACAAACTGTAGCTTTATGAAAAATTTCTAGAAAGGAAAATATTTTTTCACCAACATCCCAATCGTCCTCAGTAAGTTCAGGGTCTCTAACTTGGGTTCTACTTGAGGAGCTACGAGATTGATGACTTTGGGTGTGAAGGAAAACAGATACAGTGCTCTTATGTGGCAATATATGTTTAAGCATAAGATAAGTAGAGTTCCATCTAACAGGCATGTCTAAACCAAATTTTCTAGGACGAACATTCATTGCTACGCAAAAACTCTTATATGCGGCTATTCGTTGGTTAGAACAATTAATAAATGAAATTGCATCTCTAAAAGAATTAATACAAGCATCTAATCTTTTTAAACCAGATTTAACAATAAGATTAATAATATGACAAGCGCAACGTTGATGCAATAAGAAAGACTGTGCATAATTATTAAACAAAGGAGTAAGAATTTTCATAGCTTTAGTGTTTGCAGCTGCATTGTCTAAAGTTATGGAAAAAATCTTATCCGTGAGACCAAAATCTTCTACAACTTTAATAATGTTTTCTGCAATATTTTCAGCATTATGTGAAACATTAATTAATTTAAATCCTATAATTCTTTTTTCCATTATACAGTCATCATTAACATAATGAGCAACAACACTAATATAGTCCTCTCTAGCCCTACCACTCCATATGTCGGATGTCAAAGCAATAGAGAATGTACATGTATGAAACATTTCTTTCAATTTATCACGACAATTGTTATAATATTTAATTAAATCTCTAGTTGTTGTTTGCCTAGATACAGTACTAAATCGAGGGTTATGAGCAGTCTTAATATATTTTTGGAAAGCATCAGATTCACCAAAATTTAAAGGTAAATCTTGAGAAGCAATTAATCTACAAAGAGATTCCCGAGCTACCTCTGGGTTGTACTCCCACGTACGTACCGAGCCGTCGGGGTTATATTGCAGGTTAGTCTGGCGCATTTGTATTCCTTGCTTTTTCTTGCAGCTTGCAGCATGTCGTTGTAGATGACCTGTACCACCTGAAGATTTTGCAGTCAATTCATTACCACAAATTTTACAAACAGCATACCTCACTTCAGTTCCATCACTGTCGGTCTTGATCTTCTTATCGAAATCATTCCAAACTGTTGATGTACTAGTTCTTGTTCTTTTTGCACCCGTGCTTTGGGTCGTGGATGCACTTGTTGAGCCAGCAGAAGATGGATCGATTGGACCCTGCGCCACCGGGGCCGTCGTTTCTTCGGCATCTCCAGTTTGTACATGTGGACCTTCCGCGGATGGATATGCTTGTTGAAACGATTGCACATCCTCCGCCGTGAGCCCGTATTCGGAGAGTTGAAAATCGTAGTTCTCCATTAAACCTACAAATAATAACAAAAAATTAAACCAACAAATAATACCAAAAAATTGAAATAAGACAGCATTATTACCTCCTTTGCAGCTCTCACAAAAAAATTTGAAGATTTTTGAATTTTCGGAATTTTGCCCGAATTTTGACCAAATTTGCGCTAACACTTTCAGATGTTTCACAGCTAAACCGAGAGAGAAGAATGAGATTTGAGGTGTGGAAGATGGAGGCCGGATGCCCCCCTATTTATAGGAAAAATTTCAGATTTTTCCCGAATTTTTTGCTATTTTTCCCGAATTTTTCCCCCCAACGGTCACAAAAAACGGCTATTTTTTGAAATTAACGGGCCGGGCGTGCCGTGTCGGGCCGGCACGGCCCGTTTAGTGCCGTTGGCCGTGCCGTGCCGTGCCGGGCCGGCACGGCCCGATTTCTTAACGGGCCGTGCCGTGCCGGCCCACCGTGCCGCGCCCTCGGCCCAGGCACGGCCCGCCCCACCGTGCCGTGCCGTGCCGTGCCCGGGCCGGGTCTACAGTGACGGGCCGTGGTGCGGCCCGTCACGGCCCGGCCCATTTGGCCACCTTTAGGAGAATTCGAACACCGTGCAGGCAGGCAGCAGGGGAAGGAAGACGCGACGAAGCGCCCGCCCATTTCGTGGCATCCTCCGATAAATACCCCCTCCCTCCGGCGCCTATCATGCCACCTTGATCCCCCCCCCCCCCCTCCCCTCCCCGCTCGCACTCTCCTCCCACTCCTCCGCCCGATCCCATCTGACACTATCCCGCCCGCACGGTGCGTTTCTTCCTCCTCCTTCCTGCGATTTTCCCCACTCCTTTCTTGTCATTTTTTTTGAGGGGCTCGTGTAGTGACAGATCTGGACATCTTGTGGTGTTTGGTTTGGTCAAATTAATTTCTTTGTGTGAAGGAAGGTGCGCCGTTTGGTGGAGGAGATGTAGTTGACTACTTGCTGTTATGGGTTGGATCTGGACTGGGGGTGGATCGGTGATGGATCGATGATCTATTCGGCTCGGTTTGGCTACGGATGAAATTGGGACGGTAAATTAAGGAGCTGCCTAGTAAATTACTCTATAACTGTATCATTTATATCCATCGCTGCTAGATTTCGGTATCAACTGCTCTAGTCAAATCTCAAAGACGCAGTATACAACATATGCTTAGCAATCAGAGTTGAAGCAATTGTGTAAGTTTCGTCAACTATTGGAAGAAAACACATGAGCCACACACAACTAAAATTTCCATCAAGACATACTTTTAACATTAACTACCTTAGCATGCCATTAAAAATCTAAATATATCAACTAAAAGTGCTATGTAAATTACTGTTTTCACGTGGAATAAATGTGCTACTCTCAACATTTACTTAAAAACCAACAAATAAGTAGGGGTGTGTTCGAAGACTCAGTAAGTACATAATAAAACAATGGTGTTAACAAAGCGATTCAGTAAATCCCATATTTTTGAACTGTAAAACATAATCTCTGTAAGTGTATCACCGTCTTCCATTCCTTTCATGCAATGTGATGCAATACAACGCATCTGTAACTGCAGCTTATACCAGTATAGCGGAGTGTTCACTCGTCGATGAACCACTCTTGCCTAGTCCTCTTTCATATGAGGTCTCAAACTTCACTCCTGTGGAGCGCCTACCGAAATAGGTTTTTCCTTCATACCGTGGATGTGCCTACCTCTATAGGTCTTACTCATGATGATAAAGAGTCGCTCGATCTTCTCGACGTAGGATCAAAATATTTACGTGCATCCCTTCGAATCGTAGTGATCATCCGTTACCAATGTAAGAACGAATACTCTTTAATTCACGAGAACACACACGTCGGACTTCACGACCACCAAGCGAAGTCCTATTACGCTCCCAATTCCCAGCGGAAAAGTTGAACGATCTGAATTTGTAAGAACTCTCAATTTCCCCTCATGATGAATTTTTGGTCACCATGGAAGAACTCACAGTAAATCAATCTATTATCAAAATATGGTCTAAGCAACAATGAAGGGGGTCACGACATATTTAAGGTGCCGCTCTAACTCACGCACACCAAGACTTGGCCTAGGGCCGGCTTGAAAGGTTTCAGCCAGGGGAATAACCAAACTCTCCTTCAATTCGAGCAATGGCCAACTTCAAAACCTATTCCTATCGCTTAGCAGTTCGACTAAGTTTGCTAATAGAGATTAAATAACTGAATTGCTTTGGTCAATGCATGGCACGTAGGCTGAAGTTGGCTCACAGGTGGACTGGCCTGACAAACGAATGACAACCCTCCTAAACAAATGACTGAACGAATGTGCCAATTAATTACAGTCATGCAGGCAGTGAGATTTGTACGGTTGAAGCACAAACGTGCCAACTAATTACATGGCTAGTGCATGTTGAGTTCGGCCAAGATATTTGGCATGCTGGCTATTTGGGCTTCCTTCCTTGCACTTTGTTTCCTCTCAGCATGGACTTTTTTCTCTCCAGCCTTTGACCGCATGAACTTGGTTTGTACTTTTCAGCAAATGAACGATTCCCAAGATGATAAGCCATTATAGCTGTAGCTTGAAGTGCAGCAGGTCAAGAGACAACCACATTACGCACTAATTCCGTGAACAATCCAAGCGTTATTTGTTTGATCAGGAAATCCATCATTCTCAATGAGGCCATCACCATCGCGATCAAATTGATCCATGTAGTCTATTGCTCATGGTGATGGCTTCATTGAGAATGATGGATTTCTTGATCAAACATATAACGCTTGGATTGTTCACGGAATTAGTGCGTACAATGGTTGTCTCTGGCTTGCTGCACTTCAAGCTACAGCTAGAATGGCTCATCATCTTGGGAATCTCCCATTTGCTGAAAAGTACAAGCCAAGTTCATGCGGTCAAAGGCTGGAGAGAAAAAAGTCCATGATAAGAGGAAACAAAGTGCAAGGGAGGAAGCCCAAATAGCCAGCATGCCAAATATCTTTGCCGAACTCAATATGGATTGGCCATGTAATTAGTTGGCATATTTGTGCTTCAACCATACAAGTCTCACGGCCTACATGCCTATAATTAACTGGCATGTTTGTTTGGTCATTTGTTTAGGAGAGTTGTAATTTGTTTGTCAGGCCGGTCCACATGTGAGCCAAATTCGGCCTGCGTGCCATGCATTGACCAAAGCAATTCGGTTATGTAATCTCTATTTGCAAACTTAGCCGAACTGCTAGGAGATAGAAATATGTTCTGGAGTTGGTCATTGCCCGAATTAGAGGAGGGTTTGGTTATTCCCCTGGCTGAAACCTTTCAAGCTGGCCCTAAGCCAAGTCTTGGTGTGCGTGAGTTAGAGGGGCACCTTAAATATGTCATGACCCCCTTCCATTGTTGCTTAGACCATATTTTGATAATAGATTGATTGCTTGTGAGTTCTTCCATGATGGCCGAAAATTCATCATGAGGGGAAATTGAGAGTTCTTACAAATTCAGATCGTTCAACCTTTTCACTGGGAATTGAGAGCATGATAGGGTTTCGCTTGGTGGTCATGAAGTTCGGCGCGTGTGTTCTCGCGAATTAAAGAGTGTTCGTTCTTGCATTGGCAACGAAGGATCACTACGATTTGAGAGGTTATATATTAGTATCTTGATTCTACATTGAGAAGATTGGGTCACTCCATATCACATGAGCGCTCCAGATTAGTCCTATAGCTTTCTCACCGAATTGGCCCATGCACTCCGGATTAGCTATATGACTTACTCATCGTCCTAGCTCATATGCATCTTGTATGATGCAACATTCTTCCAACATTAACAATCAACCCTACTCAAACTCCACTCCCGTGAAATGCCTACCGAAGTAGGTCTTTATCTTCCCACTCCTGTGGGATGCTTACCCGAGGTAGGTCTTGTGTATGAGTGCGATGCATGATGAACACTCTTCTAACATTAACAATCAATCATAAGCATCACTCATCACAATACAATCAACATGTAAGTAGGGATATCATTTCATAAAATGCTGTAAAACATGGTATGAAAAAAACAAGTACCAAGCCCTATCACAATTCACTATTTTACTATGCACTTGTCTGATTTAACCTTGTAGATGATGCGTAGATGGTACCAAACCAGAACCTCCACTTGTAAAAGCATTATCCAGTTTCAATACACCGTAGCAATACATGCACACATATATTCATGCCGTCGGTCTTCCCCAACTCCCTATGGGCTCCTCTTCTCCTGACTCTACATTCTACCTTCTCTCCGTCTCTCTATGGTGGCTCTGGGCTTCGGTTGGGTTGGGTGGCTTTACTTGGCTTACTCTTTGTCTTGGCCGAGCAATGGTGGTGGCAACTTGGGTCTTAGTTGGATCTCGGTTGGAGAAGTGAGGAAATGGGGGAGTGGAGTGAAGGCTCCCTTGCATGGTTGGCTTAAGAAGGGAGAGTAGCTGGCTCCCTCTCTCTTCATGTGGCTTGGTCTTATCCCCTCCTCCCTCTCTCACTATTTTGCGCTGGGTAAAAAAGATAAAATGGGGTTTTACCTCATGGACTAAAGGTTTGTGGAGGTAAAAATGGCACTGTGCCTTGAATTGGCTTTATCCATGGCTCTCTGGTATTACAGGAGTGCATGGGCCATATCGGTGAGAAAGCTATATGACTTGTCTAGAGTGCTATTGAGTAAGACTAC
This sequence comes from Dendrocalamus latiflorus, assembly GCA_017311315.1. Lineage (NCBI taxonomy): Eukaryota > Viridiplantae > Streptophyta > Magnoliopsida > Poales > Poaceae > Dendrocalamus > Dendrocalamus latiflorus. The sequence goes on along the minus strand of CM029641.1, from coordinate 2,998,566 downwards.
TTCCGTAGGCACTTCTACGGGATGGAGGTAAAGGATGTATATTGATGAGTGTTCTCTCAGCTATACCGGTATGGGCTATAATGATAAAGAGATATGTGCATTGTACTGCATTAATGAAAAGAACAGATATAAAGAGATTTATGGATGATGCCATGGTTATGTTACATAGTGATACATAGATGTTGACATGGTTAAGTGATGTCTATTGCTTGTTGATGTTTATCGTTTTATTATATACTTTTTGAGTCGTAGACTCACCTTTACTTAATTGTTGTTTTTAAGTGACTGATAAAGATGACATGCATAGGAGGGAATACACATGATCAATATATGCATCACCGTTGTTTCACGTATTACACTTAAATATGTTCCTTATATATTAGAAAGATTATTCATGCAACTATTAGAGTTAGTTAATAAGTCTTTCTAAAACATAATAATATTAGAATGGAAGTCCGTCAATTAAAGTATTATTGGTTAAATTCAATATATGGTTGTCTCACTTAATGAAATTTTGCCTTCATCTCGTCAATGATAAGTTTGCTTCAGGGTGCATGGTTCTAGGCGTTCTCCAACGCGTGGTCTCAAGCGTTCTCAGGCATGTGGTCCTGAGCGTGCTTGGGCGTGAGGTTCGAAGGTTATAGGGGGTGTTTTTTTAGGCTACAACTTATTAGTCTAATGAATAGTGATTCCTAAAAGAAGTCGAAGCTAAAAGCCGAAAAGAATGGTACCATATTTGTGCTAATATTAATCTATGTCCTTTATCAACTGTCATGCTTGTGTTTAAGTAAGTGTTTTGTGGAAACATGGTTAAAATATTGTTGTTAGAAGTTTGTTAAATATGATTTAAATTAGTAAGGAAAAAAGGTAGTGGTGAAATTCTAGTCTCACTTTGGACCGGGGTGTTACAGTTGGTGCGGAAGTGAAACCGTGATAATGTGCCACTTTTGTTCCGTTTTTATCAATCGATCTGCATGTGCTTGGATGTGATTGGTGGAAGACATGGTTGTGTTTGCAGGATCTTGCATTGTGTCTGGTACTGAAGGGTGTGCTATTTGTTATGTTTTGCTTAAATCTGACATATAATTGTCCGTAATCTTGCACTTGGAGCCGTTTACTTTGCAATTTTTTAATACAATGAAATTACTTTCGGCTCCTTGATCTTTGTTACCATGATATGTAAGAAACCACGGCCTGAACCCTCAACTGATATAATTTTCTCTTTGAGGAGCTTAGCTGAGTGGTTGACGAAAAAGGGGTAGCATGAAGAGAGTGTCCTCGCATGTCTCCATTGCCTCGGAGGCAGAGATCAATCTTGATCTCTCACGGTTACTTATTGACAAGCCAAGATTGATGTTGGAGCGGAAGAGGTCCTTTGATGAGCAGTCATGGAGCGAGCTCTCCCACAGGCCAAATGACTGCTTTGATAGCATAATGCACTCACCTGCATTCCCCTCTGGTTTTGACTCACCATTCTCACTGAGGACACACTGTGGTGAACCACACCCCCTTGTGAATGAGGCATGGGAGGCACTCAGGAAATCTGTAGTGTACTTCCGCGGCCAACCGGTTGGTACGATTGCTGCCACCGATCATGCATCTGAAGAGGTGCTCAATTATGATCAGGTAAAACCCATTGTTTGTCCTAATTTCTGAATACAGAATGTCATTTGTTTTTTCAGCATTCTGATATTTACGCAATTATGCCTTTTTGAGATCAGTAGCCCAAAGTGTGTCAGGTTGACTAGTAGATTTCATCAATTGATCATATGACTGTATGGTTAGGAGATAATCTTTGAATATGCAATATTCTATGTTGTACAATATCTCCTTATCAAAGAACCTTTCTGTTTCTGAAGTTTTTGAAAATAAATTCCCAAAAACTGAAGTATTCCAGGGGGCATATGGATGGCAAAGCGTATGATGGTTGGACTCGGGATGACGAAGCTATATTGCAGAAGGATGTTTTGCTGCTGTTGAGTTTTTCCTTTGTAGTTCCCGTAGAGAACTATCTGTGCTTTTGTTGTTCTTTGAACAGTATGTAATGTAGTGAACGTTACAGGGAACAGGCTGACCGCCCTCAAAACCGGAGGCCGGAGATGTAATGGTTTGTCTCCTGAATTGAAAAATTGATGAAATCTACTAGATTTTTGAGCTTCATATTTCTGTGTTCTTTTGAAGGTATTATAGCTTTTGTCATAATAGGCTATCAAGGAGTGTACTAACTTGTTTTTTTAAATAAAGTGTAATAACTTGTACTGAATAGGTTATATATGCTGCACAATGTTTCTCATACGATACCTTTTCATTTTGTCACTGACTTGGCCTTGTTGGCTGTACTAGCACTCATAGTTTTAAATCTCCGGCTATAGCTGCCGCTATAGCCCGCTATAACTGTTTTAGACAGATGAAGCTATTTGAGTCTATGTATAATTTAGCCGCTATAGCCCGCTATAGCCTCATTTAGCTCCGCTATTAGCTGTTTGAGAAGTCATCCGCTAAATGTCATAACCGGAGATTTAAAACACTGCTAGCACTTGCAACAAGATGTTCACTTGCGTCCTGTATTTTCTGAGATTAATTGATGAAATGGCTTATTGTAATTTGATTACCATGAGCAGTATGGCTTTGAGAACTTTGTTTGCTTTCTAGTTGGTACTCTGGCATTTTTTATGTTTTGATTGTTCTTCCTTATTTAACTACCATTGGATGCTGTACGGTTGTTGAATTTATACTTACAAATTACAATGACAGGTTTTTGTGCGGGATTTCGTTCCAAGTGCGTTCGCTTTTCTAATGAACAATGAGACTGATATAGTGAAAAACTTCCTCTTGAAAACTCTACACCTGCAAAGCTCAGAGAAAATGGTAGACCGGTTCAAGCTTGGAGCAGGAGCAATGCCTGCAAGTTTCAAGGTGGACCGTTCTCCAAACAGAAACACTGAAACCTTAGTTGCAGATTTTGGTGAGAGTGCGATTGGCAGGGTGGCACCAGTGGACTCTGGATTTTGGTGGATTATTCTCCTCAGGGCATATACAAAGTATACTGGAGATGTTAGTTTATCAGAATCAGCTGAGTGTCAGAAGTGCATGAGGCTGATACTGAATCTCTGCCTATCTGAGGGATTTGATACTTTCCCAACTCTGCTCTGCACAGATGTTTGCTCAATGATAGATCGTCGAATGGTACAATCATTTCGCCTTGATTTGATTTATATTTAGACCTATATCCTTAAAAGCAGTACAAGTCAATTGGGGGTGGCAACACGAACAGGAAGTTTCTGCATTTCTTCAATCAAGGAACACTCCCTGTTTCCTCAAAAACAAACTTTGATAAAAGGGACAGCATCAGACAGCTAACCCACCCTGACCGGGTGGTACTGCATAGTTATTGCAATTTTCGAGTACGAGAGTTTTCTGATTTTTCAAGTTTTCATGAAAGTGTTACTTGTCCAAGACGAACATGCAGTTTAGTTTTAGAGACAATGTTATATGTGTCAATTTGCTTATCAGTACGACGAGGCAAGAAAATGCATCTTTCTATAAGTTGAATAGATAATACTGGAAAACCGCAAGTTCTGTAATACAATCCTATAATTTTTCCTGTTGCTTGTTATACTTTTGAATTACAAATTTAATTGGAATTTGGAAATGAAGATCCCTATCATTACATGATTGTCATGCTACAAAGTTAATGTACTATTATTTTCAGGGTATATATGGTTATCCTATTGAGATCCAGGCTCTATTCTACATGGCATTAAGGTGTGCTCTCCAGATGCTTAAGCCAGATGGTGCAGGGAAGGAGTTCATAGAGAAGATAGGGCAACGGCTACACGCATTAACCTACCACATGAGGAATTACTTCTGGCTAGATTTCCTGCATCTGAATAACATATACAGATACAAAACAGAAGAGTACTCCCACACTGCTGTGAACAAATTCAGGGCCTGTTTGGGAGAGCTCCACCACTGAAAACGTGGATCTAGAGCAGCAGCTCCACTATAGAGCAGCTCCACCATGGAGCAGCTCCACCGTGGATCTAGGATCCCACCATGGAGTGTTTGGCTTGTACAGCAGCTTCAGATCCACGAAATTGAGGTTTTGGTGGGAATGACCACTTTTGGTGGGATGGGGTGTGTAACCAGTGGCATTGGTGGGTAATTACCACCCAACTCCACGGTGGAGCACCCCTTGAGGAGCTCCATGAAATCCATGGATCTGGCTCTCAGATCCAGGATTTTGGTGGATCCAGATTTCGCGGAGCTGGAGCGTTTGGGTAAAATTTCGTGGAGTGGAGCTGTTTTTCATGGATCTGGAGCTGGTGGAGCTCTCCCAAACAGACCCTAAGAACACCCGGTGGAGTTATCACAATGGAGGATCATGGCCAGGTTTTTTTTTTGCACTGTATTGAGATGATTTGAGTTAGCAATCTTTTCTGTGAATTATTCTCGGAAAAAGGCCACTCATGCACCAGGTGATCATGTCTACACCATGTGTCGTGTTAGATCGATGTCCTAAATTCCCACATCTCTTCCTTGTTATAATCTTTAGTAAAACTTGTTAGATTGATCTCAGCCGATTAGCCCAACGGCTAATCGGGCCTTGATCCGCGCTCTGATCGGGGGCGCCCAGCCTAACCACTAGCTGATGGGCCCCCGTCGCGCTGCGCAATAAATAGAGGGTGGGGGCCGGCGGCTCGACTAACGAGGTTCGCCTGAGCCGCATCCCCACCCGACAAAACCCTAGACCGATCTAGAGGCTGCGCAGTAGGCGGCGGGAAGTTCCATCGCCGTCACCGTCACCGGATCTACGCCGCCGCCGACCTTCTCTTCCCCGACCGTCGCTGCCCGTGCGCAGACTTCATCGACGAACCAGCGATGGCCAACTCCTCCTCCACGCAATCGGACGGTCGGTACCCCTAACCCTAATCCTCTCTCCCTCTCGGTATCTCTCTCGAACCCGAATAAGAAACCCCTAGATCTAAACCTAGAAGGTCCCACGGGGCTAACAATGGTATCAGAGCCCTAACTAGGCGTAGATCTAGATGGGAAAAGAAAAGAAAAGAGAATCCCCAACCCTAGAAATCGGCAAAAGAAAGGAAAGAAAGAGGGGGACTCACGGTTTTCGGGCTTGGCTGCCGCCGTGCGCTCACGCCGCCGGGACCGGGCGCCGCCGCCGTGCCGCCGTCGCTGGCATGCCGCACTGCGCCGCTCAGGCCGCCTCGCAGCGCGCCGGTCCGCCGCCTCCCGATGCCTCTGCGCTGTCGCCCCCCGGGCGATGCCGCCGTCGCCGCCGCCTCGCGGGCGCCGCGCGCCATCGTTGCCGCTCCCGCAGGGCCGCCGGGAGCCGCTCCGCCTCCGGCCGAGCGCGTGGGAGCCCCGCCGCCCCGTGCGCACGCCGCCAACGGTCTCCGTTTTTTTCGGGACAAGGCCGGCGCCTTTGACCTTAGGGTTAGGGCTTCCGGTGTTTTATTCCCGCCCAAGCGCGCCTGGCCGTCCGATCTCATCCGACGGCGCTCATGAACCGCGGGTTTTTTTGGAGCTGGGCTGCGCGCATTTTTTCTTTGGGCCGTGGTGCGTTTTCTGGGCGCGGGGGAGTGCTGAGCGCGCGCCGTCTTGGGCCGCGGCCACGCGGGATGGGCCAAAATGGCCGTTTGAACAGTAATCCCGAAGAAATGAATTTTATTGATTTTCAGAAGTTTTTTGAGTGAATTTGAATGAAATTTGCATCAAATCTCTGTAAAATTTTGCACCAATGTGTTATTTTTCCAGAGATTAGATGAGTACAGTAATAATGCTACTGAGTATGAATTATTTTAGAATACTTTCATGTTTCCGCTGCAAAAGTTAATGTTAATTACTCTTTCAATTAAATTCGAACCAACGGGAGAATTTAATTTTTGAGAATTGTTGTAAATTATGATGTTGTTATTTTCTGACCAATGTTGATAATAACAGTATTATAATTTTAATTGATGTTTTTATGCATTATTTCTATTTCTGCCCAACGGTGATGTAGATTTAATGTATAAATAAAATTGTATGTCATATTTTGACCAACGTTGGAAATAAGGCATATAATTTTGTTGTTAACAGTATTATAATTTTAATTGATGATTTTATGCATTATTTCTATTTCTGCCCAACGGTGATGTAGATTTAATGTGTAAACAACTGTATGTTTTAATTTTAACCAACGTTGAAACCAAGGCATGCAGTTGTTGTTATTATGTTTAAATGTTCTCACTGTATATGAATTGTGTTTTCAGGAGGATACTTTTTGATGGGCTACATCAGGGATATCCCGGTTCTCAAAGGAGACAACTACGGTGAATGGAAGAAAAAGATTGACCCAGCTTTCATCTTGGCTGAGGTGGACTGGGTAGTCACCACACCGTGTCCCACAGAGCTTGTGGCACCGGTGAGGGATGAAAATGAGGCTGATGCTGCTTGGCAGACCAGACAGAGGGACTATGCTCCCATAAAAATGTCATATGATCTTGATCATAAAAAGTGGGTCACTGCCAACAAGAAATGTTTGGCTGTGATAAAGAACACGATTGAGCCTGCAATTGTGGGCTCAATCGCAGAGTGTGACACTATCACAGAGTACCTTGAGAAAATAAAGAGTCAGTTTACTGGCTCTTCAAAGACTTATGCTACACAGCTGATTAAGCAGCTTGTGACAGAAAGGTACTCTGGTGGCAGTGGCATAAGAGAGTACATACTAAGGATGAGCAACTTGACATCCAAGCTTAAACCAATGGATTTGGCTCTCAAGGATGAGTTCCTTATTCATTTGATTTTTGCTTCCTTGCCGAAAGAGTTTGACACCTTTGTTGTCAACTACAACATGCAGCCCGAGAAATGGGACTTAGAAAAGTGCATAGCTATGTGTGTGCAAGAGGAGGAAAGAATTAAATCCTCACATGGTGGTTCTATCAACTATGTGAAGGACAACAAGAAAAAGAACTTCAACAGTAACTTCTCCTCAAAGAACAAGGGAAAAGCCCCTGTCCATCAGCCTCAACAGAATAATTTTGCAATAGACAAAGATCAGTGTCTTCACTGCAAGAAGACGGGACACTACAAGAAGAACTGTCCCGATTACTTAAAGATGATAATGGCAAACAAAGGTGAGAACATTATTACCTTTATAAATGAATCCCTGTATGTGCAATATTCAAAATCTACTTGGTGGATTGATTCAGGTGCAACTGTTCATGTTGCCAATAATTTGCAGGGATTCCGTTCGACGAGGACTACGCAAAGAAAAGAAAGATGCGTTAAAGTCACAAATGGAGTCCAAGCTGAAGTTGAAGCCGTTGGCGATCTTTCATTAGAGCTAGCTGATGGCTTCACTCTTTTACTTAGAGATGTTATTTATGTTCCCTCTTTACAGAGGAATTTGATTAGTGTTTCAAATTTGGACAATGATGGTTATGATTGTCATTTTGGAAATGGCAAATGTGAAATAATGTTTAATGATAAATGTATTGGTCTTGCCATCAAACAAGACGAGCTTTATTTATTGTCACTTCGTGAAAATGTGAATTCCGTATGTGATGTGAATGAGCGTATATCCTCGCCTGTGAATGCGAACAGAAAACGAAAGAGAACTCATAATGCATCGTCGAAATTATGGCACTGTCGTTTAGGCCATATTTCGAGGGGGAGAATAGAAAGACTAGTTAAGAATGAAATTCTTCCTCTATTAGAGTTCTCAGACTTAGAACAATACAGAGAATGCATTAAAGGAAAATATGTAAAGAAAATTAAGAAAGACGCCAAAAGAAGCACAGGAGTTCTACAAATTATTCACACAGACATTTGTGGTCCTTTTCCTGTGAAAAGTGTGGATGGATATGACTCGTTCATAACATTCACGGATGATTACTCCCGTTTTGGATATATTTATCCAATCAAAGAAAGAAATGAAGCCTTGGATAAATTCAAGATATTTAAGGCTGAAGTTGAAAACCAACACGATTTAAAGATTAAGATAGTCTGATATGATCGTGGGGGGAGTACTACGGTCGACATACCCCATATGGACAAGTTCCTGGACCTTTTGTAAGGTTTTTACAGGAAAATGGCATAGTAGCCCAGTATTCTACACCGGGCGAACCTCAGCAAAATGGAGTAGCTGAAAGACGCAACCGTATCCTGATGGATATGGTGCGAAGCATGATGAGCTATTCCACACTGCCATTGAGTTTGTGGATGGAGGCGTTGAAAACCGCCATTCATATTCTCAACAGAGTGCCTAGTAAGTCGGTGCCCAAAACACTGTACGAGTTGTGGACAGGAAGAGTTCCCTCAGTAAACCACTTACGTGTGTGGGGGAGTCCTGCTGAGGCTAAAGTATTTAACCCAAACCTTGAGAAGCTTGATCCCAAAACAATAAGTTGTCATTTCATTGGCTACCCTGAAAAGTCAAAAGGTTTTCGTTTCTACTGTCCAGACAGATATACAAAGTTTGTAGAAACGAGACACGCTGTCTTCTTAGAGGATGAAATGATGAGAGGAAGTATGGTAGCTCGAGAGATTGACCTTGAAGGGAAGCGGGCGTATGCGCCCACTCCGATGATTCAAGAGCCATTCTTCACACTACCTGCTGTCGCTGCACCGACGGTGCAAGACACTGTGGTGCCAGCACCTGTTATTGTTCCACCTGTGTCAACAATGAATGAGAATGAAGAACCCGTTCTTTAGGATCCTATAGAACCCATTGCCACAGATGAGGGGGAGCAACAGCAGCCTCAAACAGAAGATGTACCAAATGAGGAGGCCCCGAGGAGGTCTCAAAGAGTAAGAAGATCAGCTATTTCTGATGATTATCAGATTTATCATACAGAGGAATTTCAAATGGAGGATGATCCCACCTCATTTGAAGAAGTCATGAGAATCGAAAACTCTTCAAAATGGCTTGAGGCCATGGAAGAGGAAATGAGGTCCATGAAGGCTAATAAAGTCTGGGACTTGGAAATTATTCCTAAAGGAGCCAAAACAGTAGGCTGTAAATGGGTCTACAAGACAAAGCTTGACTCCCAAGGAAATGTAGAAAGATACAAAGCGCGACTTGTGGCAAAAGGCTTTACGCAAAGAGAAGGGATTGATTACAATGAGACCTTTTCTCCAATCTCATGTAAAGATTCCTTCAGAATCATAATGGTATTAGTAGCACATTATGATTTAGAGTTACATCAGATGGATGTAAAGACGGCATTTCTTAATGGGGATTTGGAGGAAAATGTTTACATGGCACAACCGAAAGGTTTTGTCGTGAACGGAAATGAAAGAATGGGATGCCGCCTAAAGAAATCGATTTATGGGTTAAAGCAAGCTTCAAGACAGTGGTACTTGAAGTTTGACAGTACAATAAGAAAATTTGGGTTTAAAGAGAATGTAGAGGACAACTGTGTTTATGCAAAGTTTAAAGATGGGAAGTTTATCTTCCTAATCCTGTATGTAGATGATATCCTACTAGCTAGTAGTGATGTCAGTCTGCTACTGGAGACAAAGAAGTTTTTGTCCTCAAACTTTGATATGAAAGATCTTGGTGAAGCTTCGTTCGTTCTAGGGATCGAAATTCACCGGGATAGAAACAAAGGGACATTGGGACTGTCACAAAAGACATACATAGAGAAAGTCTTAAAGAAATTTGGTATGCATAAATGTAGTCCTTCACCTGCACCTATAGTCAATGGCGACAGATATGGGGATTTTCAATGCCCTAGGAACCAGTACGAGCTCGATCAAATAAAATCGGTTCCATATGCTTCAACTGTCGGAAGCTTACAGTATGCTCAAGTGTGTACGCGCCCTGACTTAGCGTTTGTTACCGGGTTACTTGGCAGATTCCAGAGCAATCCTGGAATAGAACATTGGAAATTGGTAAAGAAAATCTTGCGTTATTTGCAAGGAACAAAAGGCCTCATGATGACATACAGAAGATCAGATTCACTCCATATAGTGGGGTATACAGATTCTGATTATGCGGGAGATGATAGAAAGTCGACATCCGGATATGTGTTCACTCTCGCTGGAGGAGCTATATCGTGGAAAAGCTCTAAGCAAACCGTCACTACATTGTCCACGATGTATGCCGAGTTTGTAGCATGTTATGAGGCCACGGGGCAGGTGAACTGGCTAAAGAAGTTCATACCCGATTTAAAAGTGGTTGACGACATCAATAGACCACTTAAGTTGTACTGCAATAATGAACCCGCAGTAATATATGCCCACAACAATAAGTCAAGTGGTGCTGCCAAACACATTGACATAAAGTACTATGTTGTGAAAGATAAAGTTCGGGATCAAATTATAAGTCTTGAGCATATAAGTACCGCAAAGATGTTAGCGGATCCGCTTACTAAAGGCTTACCACCCAACGTGTTCAGAGAATATGTAGCCGGCATGGGTTTAAGGGAAAGCCTATGATTCCTGGACTAAAAGATGGCCCAAAAGATTAAAGTAACTATTTCAGAACAGAGAGGTGTATTGTAGCTGTTAAATCTATCGGCGATTGACCGTGACGATGAGACATGTTCTGTGCACTAATCTGTGATGGAATGAGTAAAGTCAAAAGTAATTAAAATTAAAGCATAGATTGAGATCAAGGGGGAGAATGTTAGATTGATCTCAGCCGATTAGCCCAACGGCTAATCGGGCCTTGATCCGCGCTCTGATCGGGGGCGCCCAGCCCAACCACTGGCTGATGGGCCCCCGTCGCGCTGCGCAATAAATAGAGGGTGGGGGCCGGCGGCTCGACTAACGAGGTTCGCCTGAGCTGCATCCCCAGCCGAAAAAACCCTAGACCGATCTAGAGGCTGCGCAGTAGGCGGCGGGAAGTTCCATCGCCGTCACCGTCACCGGATCTACGCCGCCGCCGACCTTCTCTTTCCCGACCGTCGCTGCCCGTGCGCAGACTTCATCGACGAACCAGCGATGGCCAACTCCTCCTCCACGCAATCGGACGGTCGGTACCCCTAACCCTAATCCTCTCTCCTCTCGGTATCTCTCTTGAATCCGAACAAGAAACCCCTAGATCTAAACCTAGAAGGTCCCACAGGGCTAACAAAACTATTTTGCCTGAATGGATTACAATTCCATTCCTCATAACACATTAACAAATGGTTAAACTAAAGTAAATTCTGAAATTGACCTCATGATGCTATTAAGTATCGCCCCATCTGACGGTAATTTCTTTGGTCTAACAATCTTTGATAACCATGTCTTGTGTGGTAAGGTCTTTGTACTTGTAATATTGCAGCTAGAAAAGGCAATTGTAGTTTCGTTATAAGTAAGTTGTTTCTTATTTTCAAATTCTGAATAATTCTTCATGTGTTTTCTTCTAATTGCTCGGGGGAAGTGCTGTCACTGCTTCCTGACCTCTTTAGGAGTTGAGGTGTGGCTCTGCATGTAAAAGTTGATTCAATCGTTGTTCCGCATCTAGTTGCAGATAAAACAAATTCAGAACATAATCTTCGGATGCCTCAGAGCCTATGAGTTTTAACATTCTCACATATTTCATCTGCAGTTCTTCTATGGTTGCTGACAGCAGCCTGCATTAAGACCGGGCGTCCACAGATGGCGAAGCGCGCCATCGAGCTCGCAGAGGCTAGGCTGCTCAAGGACGGCTGGCCGGAGTATTACGACGGCAAGCTGGGAAGGTTCATTGGCAAGCAAGCCAGGAAGTTTCAAACATGGTCCATTGCCGGTTATCTCGTCGCCCGGATGATGCTAGAGGACCCGTCGACGCTCACGATGATCTCCATGGAGGAGGACCGGCCTGTGAAGCCGATGATGCGGCGGTCGGCGTCATGGAATGCCTGAATGTCTGGATAGGTGTTTCTGAAGAAAACCTTACTGTCAAATGTTACAGGGATGATTTGTTCAAACTTTGAAAGTCCCAAAGATGGCTGTAATTGTACTCTGTCATTTAGGACAGAAGTTTATACGATAGATCCTAGATTTTACAGAGCATTTTTTGCCCCTCTTTTGGTTTTTGCTCCAATCCAACAGCGAAGCTCCCGTTTAGGTGAAACCTTGATTTTTCTTTTGCAATAATCAAACACTGTTATCATGACATGCATAATAGTAAAGGTTATTTTCTTCTCTAATGCTTTGTAGCAAATGATAGCGCACCACTACCCTTGGCGCGTGGAATAGAAAATATTTTTTGTAGCGGAATTGCTATGCTGTCAAGAACAATAAAACGAATTAGACGCTTTCCAGCCACTTGCTTTTTATCCACTCGCCCCTCCCATCACCTATCCCTCTCTTTCCTCCCTTGATTGCTGCCATTTAGCGAACTGTGCTCTGACCAAGCCAAAACGGCTAAGCCCCACTCTACGCAATCCACAAATGTTGTTGCAATCATCACTGCTATTGAGACGAAGGACCTGTTTGTTTCTACTTAAGATTATTATAATCTAACTTATAAATCATAAGTGGAAACAAACAGCCCAGATTATAAGGTAACTTATTATAATCTAATAGTCCAGATTATTGTAATCTAATAAGCTCAAAAAAGGAGCTTATTTCAGCTTATAAATTCACCTTTTATCTTAATGACCATAAAACTTTAGGAATATTACCCACCTTTGCCATTCATCCAACCCCCAACTCCCGTGCCTCTCTCCCAGGGCATTGTAGTCTTTAAACATTCGAATACAACAATCCATAACTCTGATAATCTAGGCTGCCAAACACCTGACAGCTTATTTCCCACCAGCTTATTATAAGCTAGCTTATATAATCCCCACCTATAAGCTAGATTATAATAATCTTAAGTGGAAACAAACATGGCCGAACTAAGCTCTCCTACCATTAGGGTGCACCACCATAACCATTTTCTCCAAATATCCCAACCTCCCCACCTACATCCTAACTCCTCACCCCCAACCTCGACCCCTTCCTATGGCTCACCAACCGGAGTCCCACCCTTCTCCCATGGGGCTTCCTCCTCATTTCTCTCTGTCTAGGCATCACTACAATGATCTTCTACCAAGTCATTACATGAGTGTTCAATTTATGCTCGAGGGAGGCTTTCCATTATAGTCGAAGCTCATTGGAGGCCTCCCCTTTCTGAGGAGTGGCTGGAGCTCATCGTATTTGTATGTAGTTACCGCAGCGGGAGCACACTGTATCTAAAGGAGAGACGATGGTGCCAGGATCTGCAATCACTAGGCGCAGATAACCTTCATACTATGGTTTGAGCTGTTCTCCTCATTTGATCTCGTTTTCATTGTTGCAACAGTTAAATCGAGTTGTTGCATGAGTTTTTTTTCTTCTAAAGTTGAATTACCTTCTCCAAAATGTTGAATCAGTTTCTACTTTTTTTATTTGTTGCAACAATAATGTATATTTATTGGAGTATTTTTTTATAATGTTATATTAGTAGTTCTAATTTATGTATTTTTTTAGTTATGCTTTTGTGTTTATTGCAATGGAGAATCTTTTTGTTGTAAGCTATATAACAAATTGTTACAACTCGTGTTTTTGTTGCATAGATCATAGAGCTGAGATTTACATCTTTGAGTGAGATTAGGGGTGTGTTTGGTTGCTTTTGGGTAGTGGGATCGTATATCCTGGATGAGGGGAAGCTGGATGAGGAGGGCCGTATTTTGAAAAAGAAGAGTGTTTGGTTCGATGTATCTGTGGATACAGGCTGAATGAGTATGTGATTGGTAGGCTGTATGAGCGGATACAGTAGGCTGAGAAGGTGTTTGGTTGGCTGTATAGTGGGGTATAGTGACCCTCGAATGTGAGAGGTGGTGTGGTTACCCCCTTCACATGTTTTTTCAGTTTTTTGCACAAACTAATAGTAATTTATTTACAGTATGACATATTAATTTTTTTTAACTTCTGAAAAGAACGTATTTGACAATATGATGATGTATATCAGGGGAAAAATGCGACATGCAATTATTTGGTATGAACACATGTTTTGACTAAATATTTGCAACTTTACTTTAAATCAAAAGACATTAATAAAATCAACTTTTCTTCATTTCTTCAGCCCGGTGCCCCTTTTCTTCTTGGTTCGGCCGCCACCCCTGGTCTTCTCCTCCCCTCCCCCCATTTCTTCCTCTCGGCTCCCCCCGACCGCGCCGCCATGCGCCTGCCTCGCCCGGCCGCGCCGCGCGCATCTGCCTCACCCCGGTCGCCTCTCTCCCCTGGTCTCACGCCCCTCCCGATTCCTCTGCCCCCAGCGCCGCGCCTCAGTTCACCGCGCCGCTCCACCGATGCACCGGCCTCCACCCCAACTCGGTGCCTCCGCCGTCCACTCCCTCTACGCCTCCTCCTCCGGCGTCGCCCCCACCGACGCGCCTCCCCTCTACGCCGCCTCCTCCCTTAGCCACGGGCCGCCGCGCCTCGCCCGCGTCAGCCGCGTGCCGCCGGTGCCGCCGCGCGCCACCTCCCGAAGGCCTTCGCCGGATCCGGAGGAGGGAGGAGAGGGAGAGGGAGATCACCTGCTGCCGACGCCGAGCGCGCGAGAGGTAACCCTAGCCCACCCTTTTCTTGACTCCGTCGGTCCTGGACTGCCAGCTTCGGCCGAAATGGGGTTCACTCCCGGTCCCGGATCGCTACCGTATGCGGGACGAGCGGATACAGGTTGCTACAGTAGATTCACCCAACCAAATACTCGATTTTTTCGCAATATACGGTGCATCCGGGATCGGCCGTCCATATTCACCCAACCAAACACACCCTAGATGGGTGGAAGAGGCGTACGATGGGAACTACTACAAGCTGAGATTTACATCTCTTCTCTTTTTTTTTTAAATAGTAAAGATTTTCTATTGAACTCTCGAGTGTTCTTTTTTAGGGAGGGAGAAGAGAGTATATAGAAGGAGGGGTGAGGCATGAGATCGATTAAATCAAGGATACGAGAGGTAAAAAATGTAAAAAAAAACACATGGATTATGTATATACACTGATCGTTGCAAGTATGCGACAAGTAGTAATAAACCGAATGAACTTCTACACGAAAATACATTTTATAAAGGAAATGTTGTACATAAGTAGTCATCGCAATGCCCACAAATTAAAGTAAGATCAACCCACGACAATTACACAGTGCAAATAAGTATTTGTGAGACATATGTACAAGATAGCATATAGTAGATCCAACTCTTTACTGGATTGATTTCTCTCACGGGTACAATGCTTTGCATAGTCAAAGAAGGGTTTTTTTTTCCCGAGAGAAAGTCAAAGACGGTTTTGGTAATGCTTTGTACGAATTGGAGTTCGTTTACAACAGTAAACAGATTAATGTTCCAAAAAGAGAAGGGAAAAGAAATGGAGAACAACCCGATGGCTCGAAGTCCTTGACCTATAAATCACGCATCCCTTGCGATCTGACACCAACCCGCGGCAACCATGGGGACCCAACCCCGCGACGCCTCCTCCCCTCGCTGGGTGCTGCTCGATCGATCGGTTCGGCCACCGGGACGACCACTTCACCTCCGACGGCAAAGACATCGTCGTCGAATTGTAGGCTTCTTTTCTAAAAGCGATTTCGCGCCTCCGCCGACGACCACTTCGGCATCAGCGACGACGCCATGGCCTCGACAGACATATCCCATGGCGACGCCTTTCTTTGCAGCGGGGTTTCCGAGTACAGTCGCAGAGTAGTACCTATAATTCTACATCGACGGCGG
Organism: Dendrocalamus latiflorus; assembly: GCA_017311315.1. Classification (NCBI taxonomy): domain Eukaryota; kingdom Viridiplantae; phylum Streptophyta; class Magnoliopsida; order Poales; family Poaceae; genus Dendrocalamus; species Dendrocalamus latiflorus. Next base: position 2,982,892 of record CM029641.1, on the reverse strand, counting down.
CTTTGACGTCGATATGCCTCAACAGCTAGGCTTATTTAATCGGAAATAAAACTTAATCTGTCACGCGTCTTTGATTTAGGGGTTACAAAGGGCAATGCTGTTCCTCAATTTGCATTTATGCTTCCACGAGTGTCCAGTTAGGTAAACAGATTTGCATCCACCACTCGAGTAAAACTTACAGAGGAAATCAGTTAAATTTCTCGCCTCTGGATCCGCATCACTGATCGTGTTCGGACTGGCGGCATGATCGTCATTTCATGTAGTGGCGGCGATGCGTTTGGGCTAGCTTGGGTTCACTGGCGGAAACCGGGGGAGGCGACGATGTGGTGACGCGGCAACGGCGCCGTTGGCCTCTGGGGGGAAGGGCGATAGGCGGTGGAGGCCAGTGAGGCGATGGCAACGGTGAGTTGAGTTGAGGGGAGGAGGCGGGCGTCGCCGGCTGCCACGTCGAGAGACGGCAACGGCGGCGCGCAGGCTATGGTTTGGGCGGCATGTGAGTGAGGATGTATATAGCAGTGCAGGAGCAAAAAACGTTGGACCTAGAACCACCTTTACAAAAATCGATTGATCTTTTGAGTAAATGGTTGTTTAAGCTTATGAATGAAGATGGTCTTTGGCAGGATTTGATTAGAAGGAAGTACTTGAAGAACAAAACTTTGTCGCAAGTTGTTAGGCAACCGGGGGATTCGCAATTTTGGGTCGGGCTTATGGAAGTAAAAGAGCAGTTTTTGGCAAGGGGTAAGTTTAGAGTCAACAATGGAAACCAAACTAGATTTTGGGAAGACCCTTGGATAGGAAATGAGTCGATGATGGTTAAATATCCTTTGTTGTATAGATTAGTTAGAAGAAAGAATGTCACAGTCTCACAAGTACTAAGTACGACTCCTTTAAATGTTTCGTTTAGACGGACATTGACAGGGGAAAAATTGATGAACTGGCTTGAATTAGTTGCTCTGGTAGTACCGGTTGTTCTGAATGAAAGTAATGACGTCTTTGTGTGGAACTTGAATAAGAGTGGCTCTTTCTCGGTTCATTCTTTATATAAGGATGTCATGAAAAGAGAAGGTATTCCAAGGAAAATTGTCTTTTGGAAGACTAAGTTACCTTTAAAGATAAAGATTTTCCTTTGGTATTTGAGGAAAGGAGTGATTTTAACTAAGGATAATTTGGTTAAGCGTGGTTGGAAGGGTTGTACAAAATGTTGTTTCTGTGGCCCAGAGGAAAATATTCAGCATCTCTTTTTTGATTGTCATATAGCGAGATCCATTTGGAATACAATTTTTTTAGCATTTAACACTCAACCACCTAATAGTGTAGCTCATTTGTTTGGATCTTGGCTTAAAAGTTTCTCTTTGAAGCTTAGACATCAAATATTAATTGGGGTTGCAGCTCTTTGTTGGGCGATATGGTTGAGTAGGAATGATGCTATTTTCAAAAAAATTACATCTCACTCATTTTTGCAGGTAATTTTCAGGGGAACGCATTGGATCAATCAGTGGTCGCAGTTATCTAAAGAGGAAGAGAGGGCTTCACTGAATGGAGGGTGTCGCATCCTGGAAAAGGTGGTGATGGAGTTCTTTTGCAAGTTTGGATGGAGTAGAAGACATAGGATTGCGAATTAAGTCTTTTGATGTAATGGTGTTTTAAAACTTGTATCACCGTTTGGTGAAGAGTGGCCTTAGTGCTATTTGTGGGTGTCGTAAATGGCTGTACTCATTCACTTGTGAATGTTGGAGGCCGGAATGTTTATTCCTTTATCTAAAAAAGTTAACAGTATAAAACACTACTTACTACGTACGATACCGCGTTACATAGTTAACTAGCGGGATTCCCCACGCGTTGCTGCGGGAGCCTTGCCAAGGGTAAAATGAAATATCTACGGCTTGATTGTAACTATGATCACTAAATAATGATAGTACATTGCATGTGCCGTTAAGTGACAGAATTAGAGGGGCGATATCTCCTCAAAAAAAAGAATAGGGGCAATATTTGTTCAAGTAGTTAGGCCCAGTTAGGCTATATCGGCCTATGCTGGCCATCCTGAGACGGCGGCAGCCTGCAGTCACTCGATCGCCGGCTTCATCATGGAGCTACTCCACCGGATCCATCACCTGGCATCGCCACCGTCGGCTCTAAGGTAGAGGCTGCGGCAGCCTTGGTCTTGGCTGCTGGTTTGTTGTCACCATCGTTAGCCATCTCTATCAACGTCGAGGCCAGGTTTCAACCTCTTCTCCGGCTCTTCTCTAGCTCGGTCTTGAAGTATTGTGCTCTCTTTTGGTTGTCGGTTTTGGGCTAGCCTTGAGTGCATCGATCTGTGTATCGAGAATGGAAGTGGTGGCCTTGAAGTTGAACGAGGATCTTGGTGGAGTGATGGTTGGAGCTTGAAAGATGAAGCATATTTGTAGATCAGTGGATCATCTGAGATGCCAATATACCTTTTGATTTGCTACCAGTAATAGAGTAGTTTGTAACACCATCCTCGGCTTGTCACCACAATCGTCTCCGGCTTCTTCTTCTTCTTCTCCTTCTAGGAGAGTCGGCTTGGCTATCCCCTGCTGTGGTAGGCTCGACTCCTCTGTTATTCTCCATCACATGGCAAAGGATGGCTCCCTCTTGGCCACTGACATCAAGTTAGATGGTTCAAATTACAAGGAGTGGGCTTTCTCGGCCATGACAGTTGTGAGGGCAGTCGGTCTTGAGGATCACCTGCACGATGATCCTCCTGATTCAAGGGTTGATGATGCCACAAAGAAGACTTGGAAAAAGGCTGATGCTAAGGTGATGTGAGCTCTGGTCCTGAGTGCTGTTCCTTCACTTTTGATGAGCCTTGAGCATCACCACTCCGCCAAAGAGATATGGAGGTATCTTGAGCAATGATATCTTCAGCCTAGTGGAGCGCTTCATTTCTCCTTGCTGCAAAGTCTGCATAATCTTCAGTAGCAGGACATGTCTATAGAGGAATACTATGGAGCCTTCACTTGCATCACCAGTCAGCTTGCCTCTATGACTCCAAAGAGTCACTCTAGATGTGAGTCTTGTATGGCTAAAGAAAAGCATGCGGATCAGACCTTCATGTTTCAGTTTGTGATGGGTCTTAGACAAGAGTTTGAGTATAGTCACATCCAGTTACTTGGCTGCCCAACTCTTCCTACTTTGGATAATGCACTAGCTCGTCTGAATACTGAGGAGACACGTCTTCACTCTCTTGCCTCACCTACTGCACCGATGACTCACAGTAGTGTTCTTGCCTCTCAGCACTGAGGTTCTTCATCTGGAGATGTAATTTGTTCCTATCGCAAGAAGTTTGGACATACATCTGATCGTTGTTTTGCTCTACACCCTGAGATGTTGGTTGAGTACTGTAAGAGGTTTTCTTTGCAGCAGCATCGTGGATCTACTAGGAGACCCTCCAATGCTGCAGTCCTTGAGTCAGAGCCTTCAGCAAAGAGTGCCTCAGTTTCAGCTGCCTTCCAGTCTGCTTCCAGTACCGTTCAGCCTTGGGTGCTTGATTCAGGGGCTTCTTTTCATGTGACCTCTGATTGCCCTCAGCTTGTGTCCTGCCACCCAGTGAAGGGTAGTCCATCTATTTAGATAGCTAATGGTACATCTTGTTCTATTACACATCAGGGTTCTCTTTCCACATCCAAGTTTTATGTTCCTCCTATTTCTTTTGCTCCCCAGATGTCCACGAATCTTATGTCAATTGGTTGATATGAATTACTTCATTGGTTTTGATGATGTCTCTTGTTATGTGTAGGATGTCAGAGCAAAAGGGTGATTGGTACCGCTCGTCGCCATAGAGGATCTATGGGCCTCTACGTTCTTGACACTTTACATCTTCCGGCGTCTGTGTCATCTATCACTTCTGCTGCTTCCACCTTAGTGCCCTCTTTTGCCCAGTGGCATCATCGCTAGGTCATCTATGTGGTTCTCGTTTGTCCACTTTAGCTCAACAGGGTGTTTTAGGTCGTGTTACTATAGATGTTGGTTTCCATTATTGTAAAGGCTGTAACAGGTGGATGAAACCTTCACTATTATGAATATTGCACACTCATACTCTCGTTACTGAAACATGGTTTAGTTGAAAATGTTAAGTCTTAGGAATTTTAACTTACTGTAACTTTCAACTATGATTTTAGTAAATAAAATAATCTGAGCCATCCTGGATAAGCCATGTATATATATAATTGTATTCTGTGTGTTGGCTCACGAAGCATGATGATTTATACTCACACTCAATTAACTCAGAACCAAGGGAACAAGATCACTACTCCCATGATGATGCATCTGGACCCGAGGGTTATGAAGACAGGAAATTAGGACGATCCTTAGTATTCTTTGTCCCAGTTAAGCAGACTATTATGGAGATTATGTACACATATATTATCCTAACTTGGTTAACATCTGTTGTCCACATTTTACACGTAGTCACTTGCCTATGGAAATTTATGGCCTTACCTTTTGTTGTTGCTTTCACTTTCACTATTATACTGTAAGTATTTGGCTTGAACAACCCTATATGTAAACTCTACCCGATGTAGAATATTTAAACTCTCTGATATGTAATGTTAATGTACGGTATTATTCATGTGATGTATGAAATGATTCAGTAATACATCTGTGAGTACTATCTACTCATCCAGGGAATTGTGCGGTGGAATCACAGAAGATTCTAGATTGTCAAAATCTTGGTCTGACAAGTAGGTAGTTAATCTGGTCAACCCACCCCTCCCTCACTGGTGAATTTCCTGCTTTCAGGTGATTCATGGTTGTCCCCATTGTAGAGTTGGGATTCGGCATGGCTAAAACGACATTTGCAAGATTAGTCTCTTAGCATCAACCAAGGACGGGCAGCAACGCTAACATTGCCCCTTAGTCATTACCCTACAAGCAACCACCCCAATCCCCATATCTCTTACACTTGAACACCCTACAATTGATGCAATTGTCCCCTAGAAATTTAGAAAATGGATTTATTGACCTGACAAACCCTTGGGGTGGTGGCTTCGTCGTTGAGTTGCTGAACCTTGGGTTTAGAGGGTTCTTTAGACTTCCCCGCACCAGATACGTCTATGTGGTCCTTGACTTCTGATATCATTAATAATTTGAAAATATTTCACATGTCCCATTACTACCATGCACATCTACATACACCGGAAGACTGAAATAATGTTCTGATGAGCAATGCACAAGTATATCATGACGGAAGTTGGGGAACTTGCTTCAAAACATGAAAAGACCTGGCAATCTGATTCTAGTACGGTCTTGAGGAGATCTTACAACCCTTTTTAGACAAAGAAAATTGCGCAAAACAAGTCGTATACCTCCAGCCTCGGGTCAAAAAGTGAGCAATATAGCCTTCTCTGAAATTTACTTGCTTGGACACAATGGAATCTGAGATAAGCAACAAGTCAGTAGAATGAAATGCAATCTAATGTTAAAAACATAATAAATGATGGATGCTGACAAAATTCCTATGGATGGGGGAAAAGGTAATGAATATTGTTGAGAAAAAGAGCAATGCATACTTAGGAATATTTTAGAATATATGGGAATTGCCATGAGCTAGATATTTTGCTAGGAAGTTTCTAGAACAAATTATTTAGGATTGCTTCATGGCAGTTGTTAGAATTATCTAGAGTTTAGATATTTAGGAAGAGAATTCTAGAGAAGAGATATTTATAGTTATTGGGCTTGGATTATGCTACATGGCAACAATCCAACGGTGCTGTAACACTATAATAGGGGTGTCATACCCCCTCCTTGGTGTGTGTCATAGATAAGCCAACATGAGTATATGAGAAGAGTACTAGGTAGTCAAAGAGAGTAAGAGCAAAGAAGATAGCCACCGAAAGAAGTGTATGTACACTCTTGTGTAGTAGTGTTTGTGTTTTAATAAAATAGCATTTTATAATTGTAAATCTCCCAGTTAGGCCGTATTAATTCTAAGTACTTAATGCATTATTAAGTTATGATTCAACGTGAGTGGTGGCCACCTAGAATCACAAAAGTCCTAACTTTCGGAAATGCAGCCTCGTGAATCCCATAACTTACTTAGAAATGCAAAGAAACTTGTCATTTTTTTCTTATATTGCCTTTTTTTAATCTTTGGGCTTCTTGTATATCTCCTTAAATACTACAACTGTTTCAATTGTTGTATACCAACCCAAGGGAAGATTCACTGCTTCTATTGCAACATTGAATTTGACTTTTAACATAGATGCAGACCATTGTATTTATGCTTTAATTTAGCAAGTAAGATAATCCTATCATAGAGGGGCATGAATGAAACATGAGTCTCTATAAACAGCTTATCATTAGGCCAAGATAGATTTCCTAATGTCTTCATTAGATCTTTAGATATGGTGTGTGCCTAGAGTTAATCACAAATACATATCTAATCATGTCAACTAGCTTAATAAGTTCCTTACACATTGAATCATTGACCTTTTGGTATTTATCTAATCCTAACTTGCTCATCAACCACCTTAAAACTATCTAGTGAAGAGAATCCATTCCATGACTCTCCATTCTCATAGCTATTAGTGAAGCAACGAATCTAGCTTCCCAATATTCCACAACCTATTAATGTAAAAATTTACTTACACCAGAAAGAGTACTCATCCATCATATCTTTCTTATGCTCTCAGAAGTATGTCCTGAGTGTTTGAATCCTGCATGTTTTAGTGCACAATATAATTATTGGAAGGAAATAAATCTACTTACTACTAATTTAGCAAGATTAATATTTGATCAATTCTTTTTAACTTATGGCTTCCCTCGAATAAACAAACAAACATGATGATTTCTTCACCGTCATTTCGAAAAGGCTTATCGGGACAACCTTTTCAAAGTGGCTTATTAACATTCAATTTATTCACACAAGTGCTCATGTTAAGACAAAAAATCATAAGCTACAGAACTCACCTATTATCTAGGACAACAAGGATTAACATATGTGAGAGAGGTGCTCTTATTAGACTAAACAAACTTACATGCCATGTAGTTTGGGGCACAAATCAACAGTTGAATCTCTTGAAATTCCATATGACGCTAATGGGTACTTTCACTCCCAGACATAATTACTATATGAAAAATACTGATAAGAAAGCTTCATTCCTATTTTCACTTCTATTGCTTCCTTTAAAGTGTCGATAGTGTCATCCAAATTGATTTGCATGGAAGTTGTTCTGTGCACATGTCTCACAAAGAACTAAACAAAAGAGTAGAATATGTATTGGAGTCACCTAATGTAGGTCGGGCAAAATTATAGCATACAAGTATACTGAGATCAAGGAGGTATATGAACAGAGGAGCTTGTCTTTTACATGCAATCATTCTTGAGCTTCATTTGATAGGATAAGTTAATCCTATCACAGCAGCGCATAAAAGACACATGAGTCTCTATAAAATAGCTTATCTCCAGACCAAGACAGATATGGTGGGTGTGTCTAGTTCAATGTAAATACAATCTAATCATGTCATCTAGCTTCCTAAGGTCCCTACACGTTGAATCACTATTGAGTCAACCTTTTGTCTCTTGCCTAATCGGAACTCGGCCATTAACAAATTCAAAACTGTCCAGGGAAAGGACACATTCCATGTCTCTCCATTTTGATAGCTACCAGTAAAGCAACGAATACAACTTTCTAAGATTCCACACCTATTAATGTCATGAATAGAAAATTTCTTTCATCAGGAAGAATAGACTCGTCCATCGTTTCCTCTTTATGCTCTTGACACCTCACAAAAAACTGAACAAAAAGTAGAATATATATTGAAGTCATTTTCTATTGGGAAAATTTTGTTTAGCACAATACTCCAATTCACTACAATCATCGCAGTTTTCTATTAACGAGAGAAAAGTACTGCAATTCACTACAATCATTGCAATTTTCTATTAACTCATAATATCTAACCATTTGACAAAAGTTTTTTTTCGTTTTGTATTGAAATTTCTAGTACGTGTAGTTACTCACTGTGCTGGATATTTAGGATAGGTTTACAGTTCACAAGAGTGCTAACAGAATGTCAGAATGCACACACTTTGTTCATCAAGCTTTATCATTGTCACATTTTGTTTTGACATGTTTACAATTCACAAGCTTTATGTATGCAGTTCCACTAATATTTGGTTGGAGCATTATGTTAAATACAGCTAAACCACAAGGAAAAGGCACTTGAAACAACAGAAAAGTTGAACTTACGGGGGTTCAATACTGGATTTCCCAAAGCCAAAATATGTGGGAAGACAAAAGTAGGAATGATCCATTGTAGTAGCATGTCATGAAAAAAGGTATATTTAATAGTTTGATCATGGAAATATTCAAGTACATTACATGATCAGGACAGACAACAATTCCAACAAATGCAATTGTGCCTCCTTTTTTGACGGCCCATATGTAGTACACAAAGATGAAGCAAGAAATGAAACTGGCTAGAGTAACTGAACTCATAACTACTGTTACGATGTTACAAACAATACTACACGGAACCCCTTTACAAGTACTGGTTCACCCTCTAAAACAGTGACAACAAAAACTGTGACTTGGACATGTTAATAAAATTGTGTCTCGGTGTAGTACATACCAAATCCAAGATTGCATCTAAACCACCTTTAATCCCACCGAACGTGAATAGCGAGCCACCAAGCACAATTGAAGAATGGTACCCTTAAGTGTAGTTCATTGGTTCAACCATCACCCATGATGGCATCCTTGGGTCACACAACTGAATAGTAGCCACCACTGCACTACTCTCTGTGTCATAACCACCAATTGAGTATCTGAAAGTAAAAAAAAAAAGAAGAAGAAACAAATAAGCACAAGGGAATTATTATACACCATGATGCACATCTATGCTGCCTAAAGTACCAATTTTAAACACAATTAAATGGGTCGACATTCTACAAGTATTCAGCTGATTATCTTGACTTGTAAAGAAGAGAGATAAACTTACATCTTCTTGTCAAGCACTGCCGGCGTATGGCAACCTCTTCTTGTACTCATCATTGGGAGTCCTTTCCAATTAGGTTCCCTAGGATCAAGTCTCTCAGCAAAGCTCGTAAAAAACCACATAATGTTAGCATAAAAATTCCGTTAGTCCTTCTCACTTTAACGGAATAACCATAGAGACTAGTCTAATTAATATTGTGAAATGATTCAGTTGGTTGTAGATTTACACTAGTGCTTTAATGTACTTTCAGGCAAGTGCTTCCACACTTCCTTTAAAAGGGGGTTGACAGACATTAGTTACCACTTGTGCTTTATGATTTTGTAGGCTGTTTGGAGCACATAAGCACTCCTTACTTTTGTTGTACACTACTCACTCCGTTTTTTACTTGACATTTTTGACCTTTTGTAGTCTTCAAGATGCGACTTTGATTGCTACTTTTTATAACTTTACACTAAGATATACTAATAAAATTATAATATTATGAAAGTATTTTTAATGATATATCTAATGATACAATTTTTATATAGCTAATCTAGATAGTTTTAAATCTATTGACGAATTGTAGAAATCAAGTAAAACAATGGAGGGAGTAGCTCGAAATTGAAACCTGTCAAATACTAAGTGAAAACAGCAAGCTAGAGCAAAGCGCTGAAAAAGCAAGTAACAGATGTAGTTCAAACTTCAAACGAAAGTAATCGTCAGATTATGCAGAGATCTATGGGTTTAAAACAAATCTTATCCACAAACAACATTATAGGAAATTGAACAAGAACCCTTTAGTAGATAAACAATAAGAAATTGCTGGAGTACTATGAGAGTATAAAGATATAAGTGCTCGTGTTTCCTTTAATTGCTCTCATCTTACTCAAGCTTATGTATGTTTTAAAAAGTAAACATATACCGAGTGCTTAGTACTCCACGGCAAGAAAAGTTTTCGAATCTTAAACTAAATAGACGGCAGAGATTAATACCGTTTCCAACGCAGGCTGATTCTTTTTCCACATGCCGTGAGCGGGATCGAGCCCCTCAACCTCAGAGAAACATTCATTTCCATTGGAGCTAACTCTAGCGAGGCTCCCCCTGTCATTGTCGGAACTGTAACCAGACTAGCTCTGATACTAGCCATTGGAGTATGTAGCCAAAACAAATGGGAAGCACCAAAACTTAGTAAGAACAAGAAATAGAGGAGTTGTAGTATCGCAAAATTTCAAATTCATAACTCAAGTTTACAAGCTTATATTACATAGGTGCATACATGTCGTCCCGCTCGTTTCGGCTTCAACTTTTGGCTACTGGCTTATTTTTCACTATTAATAAATTTCGTCTTTTTCTGAACTTTTGCTTTTTTTGAGCTTTTTTGCCCGTTTTTTTCCCGTATTCGTTTGCGTTGTTCGTGATGAGCTAGCATATTTTTTCTATTTTTAAATTTAATTACGCCAAATAAGCTACCTTCAGCTACAATGAAATTTCAACCGCTACAGTGCAATTTCAGCCATAAGCCACAGCTTTTCAGCCCAACAGTACAATTACGTTCTTATGAGCCGACCTAATCACAATCTTTTACTTAATTGCTACAACTTATTTGCATGAGACGTCCCGCTTTGCTACATGCAAGTATTGAGCTGTCTATTAGCTTTCTTTGTTCAATTTTGACATGTGTTTACTGCCGACATTGACTTACGTTCTTTCCAGCTCATGTAAAGAAGCTATAAGTAGATTAATACCTTAGCATGCTCGTCTTCGCTGACATGCATGCAGCTAGCTCTCAACTTGTATCACTACAAGCTTCTAATTGAAGTCGCAACATCTCAACATTAGTCAAATACAATTTGACTTTTTCTCACAAGAAAATAAATTAAATATCCAACAATTGAGCAAGTGGTTCAATCATCAGGCCTTTGGTCACTACAGTCAACTTCATGGAAAAAAGATACAAATTCAGAATTAGGACATATATTGAAATAAGAGAGCTCATAAGGAAGACCAAACATAGAAACCAATAAGCACCTGTATCAAACCACCAATCACCATCACCAGCAACAAGAACAAATAACTTGTTGTCTAATGCTGCATTCGAGGTATGTGACTCCTCATCACCATCAGTCATTGGCTTAAGAGGCGTCAAATTCAACTACACCTATTAACTACACAAACAAAATTAATGTGGAAAAATCTGGAATAGATTGCCAAAAAACAAGGATGGTAGTCAGGCATGAAACTGAGTAGAGCAACTGAGCTCAATAGCTACCAAATTGCGCTGCAGTCCAGTGCTACTATCTGAGTACATGAATATATACAGCTACAAGCCCCAACATACCACAAATCTAACTTATACTAGTTGAGACTGCATGGCAGAATTAATGCCCCCACAACCTGAGTTTTGGATCTCGCATGGATGCTTGGTATGGAACTCGAAGAGGATAAAAGTAACAATGGGTATGCAGTATATACCCATTTATATATAGGAAATGCTACAAAACAACTACATGGCTCTCCAGATTCGTATACAGGGGGATTGGAGATCTTGCCAAATAAAATTGGACGCGACTACAGATCAACCAAGCATCTGTTGATCGCTCCATGCGCACATCTAAAAAAGCTAAACGGCAAAATAACAAGATTGTGTGCCCCTCCACCAAAGGCCCACTAACTCAGTAAGCATTAAACATCCTGGCATCACTTCAAATTTGTCCTTAGGTATCAACAAAATATAATTAAATTAGTATATTTGTAAAGCAAGCCAGTATAAATTCCAAAGCAAGTTGGGATAAGCATAGAAGCAAAATGAGTATAATTTACAAGCAAATAAAAAATAAAATCAACTTAGTATAGATGTAAAGCAAATTAGCTTAAATTCAAAAGCAAGTTAGGATAAAAATAGAAACAAAATAAGTATAATTTGCAAGCAAACTAAAAATAAAACCAACTTAGTATATGTGTGGAGCAAGTCCATATAAATTTGAAAACAAGTTATGACAAACATAAAAGCAAAATAAAAATAAAATAAATTTAGTATAGGTGTGAAGCAAATTAGGATCATTTTGTAAAACAAGTCTAGAAATCCAATCTTTACAACTTGGAAGTTAGTTAATATGAATTTTGGGCAAATACTGGATACAATTTGGGGAGTAAAATTGAGAATAATTTGGATGGAAACCGGTTAAAAAATTCAAATTAGATTCATGTGTAGTGCAATTGTTGGATCGGTCAACTACTTTTTTAACACTGCATGTGCCCTCGTTGTACCACCATCCACCATCCAACCATAAATCACTCTCCATCGATTAATTGAATCAAAGCTCCTCCTATGCTACTGGTAGTTGGCCTCATCGGACAATATCCTATGTACGTGAGTGGGTTGGTATATATTAACATAGACATAATAAGCTGCTACATGACAAATGAGCATTATATAACTCCATGAATAACTTGGATTGAGCTACTTTGATCCGATATTTTTCAACACCGTGCGGTCAACCATGCAAACACGCGCACGCGCGGAATGAGGACTTTACGAATAAAATTCATATGTTTCAAACAGGATCTATAGTTAGGCTCCGGTGAACCCGATCCCTAACTCATCGCCGTCGAGCATGCCGCTAGAGACTAGGAAGATGCTGCCTTGAAGCATGAGTTTTCAAGAAGATCCTAGGGTTAGAGAATTCGACTAATTTCCAAAAAGAATTCTATATACAGATTTTTAGTATTTTCAGAAAAAAACAAATCTATACGTGGTGCGCTCGCAGAAAGTAAAGACAAAAATCTTTACATGATGGACGGAGGAATATCACCAGCATATCGTTTTTGTTTTTTTAAGGAGCATATCGTTTTTATTGATGTGTTTCCTGTCTGTTCCTAGGGCCCATATAATTTGGGCTTTTTGGAGGCCCAAACTGGGATACGAACTCATTAATTAACGGGGAAATTGAATATATAGGACCAAGTTGAGGCTGATTTATCAAAACAGGACCAAGTTATTTGCACTTGAAAATATAGGACCGAGTTGGACGCATTCTTGAAAATATGGTATTTTCCCCATTTTAATTTCATTTCCATTTTCCAACCCCTTTTCTCTACGCGAAATGTCTATTTTGCCCTTCCTCCTTCCTCCTTCCTCCCGGCGGCCTGCTCCCTCGCCGCGCCGGCCGCTCCCTCGCCGCGCCGCCGCGCCCTCGCCCTGCGCCGCGCCGCCGCGACCTCGCCCCGCCCCGCGCCGCGCCGCCGCGACCTCGCCTGCCCCGCCCCGCGCCGCCGCTCCCTCGCCCCGCGCCGCGCCGCGCCGCCGCTCCCTCCGACGCGGCGAGGGAGCGGCGGCGCGGCGCGGCGCGGGGCGAGGGAGCGGCGGCGTGGGGCGGGGCAGGCGAGGTCGCGGCGGCGCTGCGCGGCGCGGGGCGGGGCGAGGTCGCGGCGGCGCGGCGCAGGGCGAGGGCGCGGCGGCGCGGCGAGGGAGCGGCCGGCGCGGCGAGGGAGCAGGCCGCCGGGAGGAAGGAGGAAGGAGGAAGGGCAAAATAGACATTTCGCGTAGAGAAAAGGGGTTGGAAAATGGAAATGAAATTAAAATGGGGAAAATACCATATTTTCAAGAATGCGTCCAACTCGGTCCTATATTTTCAAGTGCAAATAACTTGGTCCTGTTTTGATAAATCAGCCTCAACTTGGTCCTATATATTCAATTTCCCCTTAATTAACACCCCACTCCGTCTCCAGTCTCCACCGGTCGGTCGCTCCCTCCTTTCCTCCCAGATCCGATCCGCCCCGAGGCCAGATCCACCCACCGGCCACCGCTCCCTCCTTCCCCGCCAACTCCGGCACGGCAGATCAGATCCGCCCCGGCGGCCGGCGACCATGGAGAAGCCGTGCACCCTCCTGGTGCACTTCGACAAGGGCTCCCCCTCCATGGCCAACGAGATCAAGGCCGACCTCGAGGGCAGCGACGTCACCGCCAAGGTCGACGCCATGAAGCGCGCCATCATGCTCCTCCTCAACGGCGAGACGCTTCCCCACCTCTTCATCACCGTCGTCCGATACGTCCTCCCCTCCGAGGACCACACCATCCAGAAGCTCCTCCTCTTCTACCTCGAGATCGTCGACAAGCGCGACGCCGCCTCTGGCCGCGTCCTCCCGGAGATGATTCTCATCTGCCAGAACCTCCGCAACAACCTGCAGCACCCCAACGAGTACATCCGCGGCGTCACGCTGCGCTTCCTCTGCCGCCTCAGCGAGCCCGAGCTGCTCGAGCCGCTCGTGCCGTCGATCCTCGCAAATCTCGAGCACCGGCACCACTTCATCCGCCGCCACGCGCTCTCCGCGATCTCCGCCATCTACCGACTGCCCAATGGCGACCAGCTCCTCCCCGACGCGCCCGACCTCGTGGAACGCGCGCTGGCCGCCGAGCAGGACGCGGCCGCGCGGAGGAACGCGTTCCTCATGCTATGCGCGTGCGCGCAGGAGCGCGCGGTCGCGTACCTGCTCACCAACGCCGAGCGCGTCGCGGAGTGGCCCGACCTCCTCCAGATGGCCGCCGTCGACCTCATCCGCAAGGTCTGCCGCTCGCCCAACCGCGCCGACAAGGGCAGGTACATCAAGATCATCATCTCCCTCCTCTCTACACCGAGCACTGCCGTCGTGTACGAGTGCGCCGGCGCGCTCGTGTCCCTGTCCTCCGCGCCAACCGCAGTGCGCGCCGCTGCCAACACCTACTGCGAGCTGCTCTCCTCGCAGAGCGACAACAATGTGAAGCTCATTGTCCTGGACCGCCTACATGAGCTGCGTGCCTCGCACCGCGATGTCATGGTGGATGTGGTCATGGACGTGCTGCGTGCACTCGCCAGCCCCAATGTTGATGTCAGGAGGAAGGTGCTGGATTTGGTGCTTGATCTGCTCACCCCGCGAAATGTGGAGGAGGTGGTGATGTACCTCAAGAAGGAGGTTGTTAAGACACAGGGCGGGGAGCTCGAGAAGGGCGGTGAGTACCGCCAGATGCTGGTGCAGGCGATACATGCCTGCGCTGTGAAGTACCCAGAGGTGGCCGGATCGGTAGTGCACCTCCTCATGGACTTCCTTGGTGACACTAATGTTGCTGCAGCGGTTGATGTTGTGCTGTTTGTTCGTGAGATCATAGAAACCAACCCCAAGCTCCGCGTGTCTATGATCCAGAGGCTGATTGATACGTTCTATCAGATCCGGGCATCCCGTGTCTGCTCATGCGCTCTCTGGATCCTTGGGGAGTACTCCCTCTCGCTATCCGAGGTTGAGAGCGCCATTTCCACCATTAAGCAGTGCCTTGGGGATCTGCCATTCTACACTGTCTCCGAGGAAGGGGAGTCAACTGATTCCTCGAAACCAGCCCAGCCGGTGGTGAATTCTGTCACTGTATCTTCTAGGAGGCCTGTTGTTCTTGCAGATGGCACCTATGCCACACAGAGTGCTGCCACTGAGGCTGCCGTTTCATCTCCAGCTGTTGCTCCTGGGTCATTGGCTTCCACCCAGAACCTCAGATCTCTCATTCTGTCAGGTGATTTCTTCTTGGCTGCTGTTGTTGCCTGTACACTGACCAAGCTTGTGTTGAGGCTGGAGGAGGTTCAGCCATCAAAGGTTGAAGCAAACAAGGCTTCTACAGTGGCCTTGCTGATCATGGTGTCCATACTGCAGTTGGGGCAGTCCTCTTACCTTCCTCACCCTATTGACAATGACTCGTATGATAGGATTGTGCTCTGTGTGAGGTTGCTTTGCAATACTGGTGATGATGTGAGGAAGGTTTGGTTGCAGTCGTGCCGCCAGAGCTTTGCAAAGATGCTTGCTGAGAAGCAATTCAGGGAGACTGAGGAAATGAAGGCCAAGGCACAGATCTCTCATGCCCAGCCAGATGACCTTATTGATTTCTACCACCTGAAGAGCAGGAGGGTGAGAAAACTACCTATCATTTCTTTTGCTTTATAAGAACTGCATAATCCTCATTTCTTTTGCTTTTGCTTTATAAGAACTGCATAATCCATTTTTACTGGCTAATATGGGTATCAGTTAACTCGATCAAAAGCATTCTAGTTCAATTAAATCATATAATTATGCATGAGTAGAAAGAATTTATTGGTTCATTCTGGAGACATTGCATATTCGCCCCCAAATTAAAGTTCAATTAAGTCTTGCATTTAGGGTTAATGAAACATTTTCTACGAAACACATACATTATATCCTTTAGTTGAACCAGAAACAGAATCTTCACCACAGTATGCAATTACTTCACTTGTATTTCCTAACTATTAGTAACCTATAAACTTGTAAACAACAACCACCTGAGGAGCAGGAGGGTGAGAGAAAATTACCTATCATTTCTTTTGTTTTTGCTTCATAAGAACTGCATAGTCCATTTTTACTGGCTGACATGGGTATCAGTAACTAGTTCACAAGCATTCTAGTTCCAATTAAAACCATGGAATGAAGCATGAGTACGTATAATTTATTGGCGCATTCTGTAGACATTGCATATTCACCCCAAATTAAAGTACGATTAAGTCTTGCATTCAGGGTTAATGAAACATTTTCTGCTGGACACATACATTATATCGTTTAGTGGAGCTAGAAACAGAATCTTTACCACAGTATGCAGTCACTTCACTTGTATTTCCTAACCAATAGTAACTATAAACTTGTAAACACCAACTGTTAAGATTTTATCCTGTCTCATTAGGTCTTTACTTTAACAAGATGGCAGCTTTGGACAGACGTTTACTTGCTCTTTTGTTACACTTATATTGTATACAATATATTTTGTTTGCAAAATCAATTTTGAGCAACTCTTGCCTATGTGCTTTATTGTGATGATTGTTATTTTAATAGCAATATTTTACAATGTGCATGGTCCTTTTCTTATCTATGTTTCTATTGCATGGTCTCATTTAACTCTAAACTGACTGTTTCTTGTATTAACATGGATAGGTGAAATGATGGCTGTAGAAGTGTTCTGTTGGAATTGTTATTATGATTCACAAGACAAATTATTTGAATATTTTAAGAATGTTTTTCATGCTGTTAAGGTAGTAAGCTTAGCCTGCTTAGGTAGGAAATTTTTTTTCTGTTTGAAATAAAGGCATAACGGGTAGTACATACTTCAGCATGATTGCCTAGAGCATGTTGAATAGAAACAGACATGGGGACCATATTGTTGCTGCAGGTCATGAAGATTCGACCTTATCGTTTGATATGGTAACACTTCAACTGGAGTGTAAATTTTTTACTGTTTTGTCTTGAGTGATAGCAAAGCCATAATCATCTTCTTTTCGAAAGTGCAGCACTTTGCTGTTTTGCCGTTCTTTCTTCTATTATTAAAACTTGTACATTTATTCTTGTAGGGAATGAGCCAACTTGAGTTGGAAGATGAGGTCCAAGATGATTTAAAGGCTGCAACTGGTGAATTCATGAAGGATGCAGATGATGCAAACAGACTGAATCGCATTCTTCAATTGACAGGGTTCAGTGATCCTGTGTATGCTGAAGCATATGTGACTGTTCATCATTATGATATTGTACTTGATGTTACAGTCATAAACCGAACAAAGGAAACACTTCAGAACTTGTGCTTGGAGTTGGCAACAATGGGCGACCTCAAACTTGTTGACCGCCCTCAGAACTACACGTTGGCTCCTGAGTCAAGCAAGCAAATTCGGGCCAACATTAAGGTTTCATCAACAGAGACTGGAGTCATATTTGGTAACATAGTTTACGAGACTTCAAATGTAATGGAGCGATCGGTGGTGGTCCTAAATGATA
The DNA here is from genome assembly GCA_017311315.1 of Dendrocalamus latiflorus. Classification (NCBI taxonomy): domain Eukaryota; kingdom Viridiplantae; phylum Streptophyta; class Magnoliopsida; order Poales; family Poaceae; genus Dendrocalamus; species Dendrocalamus latiflorus. Next base: position 2,965,171 of record CM029641.1, on the reverse strand, counting down.
TTCACATTGACATCATGGATTACATCTCACCTGCTACATGTGCTGATGTTGCTTTCCGGAACATGTGGGCAGAATTTGAGTGGGAAAATAAGGTACAATGCCTCTTTTAATTTCCAGCCTTGCAGCTTTTGCATGATGCTCTCTGTTATTTATTTGCAGTTTGCTAAAAACAAGGACAAGGTGTCTTGCTAGCACTTTCCCCTCATTTGATTGCAGATATGCTGAATTTGTGTGTTTTCCATAGGTGGCCATAGATCAGCAAGAATCACTTGTCACTGACATAATGATTAATTTGAATTTGGTTTTTTTTGGAAGTTACTACCTTATACTACTAGTCTACAGTCTACTACATTAAGAGTGGCATATTGCCATGCAGATACGTTGTATATTTCAGCAAGCAATTTACAGCGGTAAGGTAATACTGTATATGCTTTCAGCTCTGTTCCAATGTGCTGAAAAGTACGTAAACTTGAGTGTTGTTTGTTTTGGTCTGCTGTTGGCTGACTATTTTGCTATGTTTATGGTTGGACCAAAATCAATGTCACGAAGGCGCTAGGCAGATGGTGAGGTGAGGCCTAGCGCCTAGGGGACCTAGTGGGGGGGGGGGGGGGGGGGGGCAGGTAGCCGAATAAAAAATGAGGAAGCAGGCTGAAGATAAGCAATTATGCATATATATTTGATATTTAGATAACAATGATAGCTTTCCATCTATTGACATAAATTTTCAATGTAAATGCTTGATGTTGATAACAGTCCGCTATATTAGTAGATGCTCCTTTTCTCTTCCTCACCTAAGCTCTCTCCTCACCTACTCGGCCGAATGGCCAGGCTGGCCAACTCTTGCTTACTTTCCTCTCTCTCTCTCTCTCTCTCTCCATCAATTCCACCGAATGGCATTGCTACTACTGGCCAACCACTCCCTGGCACCCCCTTTTCCCTTCTCTCCTCTTTCGTTTCTTCCTCTGCCGAACACTTTTTGCTGCTCTCGGGCTTCGGTTCGGCTGAACACCACCCAACGCCTCCATTTCTCCGGCCTAGCTTGGTGCCGCCACTTGTTTCCCTTGGCACTGCTCAGTGCGGAGGAGGTAGGTCGACAGCGGAGGAGAGAGAGGCACGAGGGAGAGGATTCGGTGACGGAGGCCTGGAGGGAGCAGAGCCCGTCAGTTGAGGAAGCCGAGGCAGAGGCCCGCGCTGGAGGGAAGTGGCTCGAGGGAGTGGATCCGGTGGAGGATCTGTCGGAGGGAGATGATGTAGTGGCGGAGGGCCGGAGGGAGAGGATGCAGCACCCCACCTGGGCGGCAAGCCACCTACCTCGCCGATTTGGCCCAAGACGTGGCGGCAGGGTGCCGCCCAACGCCTAGGCACTTGTTTAGGCCGCCTTTTGAACAGTGACGAACATTGTAATTTACCATTTTTGCCTCTACCAGAGGAGTAGCTTTGTGGGTCTCCACTTTGTTTGGATTGGCAATTGGCATTGTCTATTTATTCTGGTTGGTGTTAGCAATTAGATCTGGTTGGTATGGAATAATACATTGAAATGATAATGTTTGTACTCCTTTTTAGTGTAAATCCGATCTGTTTGGCTTATACTATGGCTATTCTTTCCTTGTTTATCAGGTGGCGGTGAATACTGTGATTCAGGATGAGAAGGAATTCTTGAATCATATAATCAAGTCAACAAATATGAAGTGTCTAACACCACCGTAAGTTTCAAACTAACCTTTCACGTTGACCTGCAGACTAGAATTATACCTGCTTTGATAAATTAATATTACATTTATCTGTATGAATGTCATATAGACCTGTATAATGCACAGCCTCATACAAAAGCATGATATATTTTTCAATAACACAAGCATGAATTGGAATTCATGATTTCTTTACTACTTTCTTGTTTATGTATGCCAGATAAACCAGAGTAATGGCTGTTCATTTGCATTGCCCATTTCAGCATATAAGGTTGATCTATTTAGGCCAAGATAGCTTCTAGTTTGTTCCTAGGTTGTAAGCCTAAGATTCTTAGATAGTTGAGGTGCCTGAATTATATGTTAGAAAAGTCATTCTTGCCTTCTTTTGCTGCAATCACACAAACTAGATGAAATGTACTTTAATTCTTCATTTCACCGAACCAACCTTGCACACACAGGAGATCCAAATAGGCCACCAATTTTGATAATTTCATACGCAACTATCCTTCAGTGAAGGATACTCTACAACTATCCAAGTGAGCAAAAGATCCATATTTGCCTTGTAGAATTTCAAGATTAATTAATTTGGTATAGTAAAACAGAGATGAGGCTGTTGCGGTGGATCCGTGGTTGCGTAAGGTGGGATCGAATCTACGATGATGATATACGTGATAGGGTGGGGTTAGCACTAATTGAAGATAAGTCTGTTCAACATCGTTTAAGATGGTTTAGATGTCTCTAACGGAGGTCTGCTGAGACACTGGTACATAGTAAAATTTTAAGACATATTGAAAATGTAAGAAGAGGCAGGTCGATCAAGATTAATGTGGGAGGAAGTAGTTAAAAGAGATTTGAAGGATTGGAATGTATCTAAAGAATTAGTTTTGGATAGGAGCGTATGGAAGTTGGCTATCTATGTACTGAAATCATGACATAAGAAGAAGGTTTAGGAACAGTATTTTAGACTTTCGGTCTAGATGGTAGGATGTAGGGGTTAGGGTTTTAGCTTTGTAGATTTTATTATAAGGTCCTTTTTTTTAATCTTGAGGAGGTTTCATTCCTAGCCTACTTAACTTGTTTGGAATAAAAAATTTTGTTGTTGTTGTGTTGTTATATAGTAAAACAGAAAAACTTGCACTTTGAGAACTGCATATACTGGGGTGAATTGGTTGGATATCTGGAAAGTTGTTGCACTGAGGGTTGGGACTTAGGAGTTAGAACTTCTGAGGGTTAGAACATGCCAAAAACTTTTTTTGCTTACACTCCGCTGCTTGTCTAATTGCTAATGTAGTTATCCTTTGCTACTTACGTATATGATGACATCAGGTCTGCGCTTGATGGAGAGTGTGGGTTTCTTGCTGCTAATCTTTACGCCAAGAGTGTTTTTGGCGAGGATGCTTTGGTGAACATCAGTGTTGAGAAGCAGGCCGATGGTAAGCTCAGCGGATACATCAGAATCAGGAGCAAGACCCAAGGAATCGCGCTCAGCTTAGGAGACAAGATTACCCTTAAACAGAAGGGCGGGAGCAGTTGACTGAGCCTTGAGCAAATGACAACCGTGTTACACGTATATCTCCCCTATAAACGGCCCAATTTGAACTCAATTTTTGCTACTTCCCCCAATTTTCATGAGTTTTCAGTTGCTACCGATGTGCTGTAGTCGGTATGTATGGCAAGTGGTAGTAGAGATGTCCTACATGAACAGGATTGTGTAGCTTTGTGTTGTTTTTAGCTTACAAAACCAAGATATGTGCTCTCGATCGATGATGTTCCATGATGTTGTTTATTCTTTGCGGTACTTCTTGGACTGACTGGCGTTGATCTGTCTTGACGTCTGTTGTTTGCCATGTCCCTGGCAATAAATGAATATAGTTCCGATTCTTTCGAGCAAACACAGATCCAAGCAAAAGCGTGAGAAGGCCTGTGGATTGTTAAGTAGCATAGCACATGTTGTATCAAGGAGAAATGACGTCCTCACAACCATTTGTCACGCAGTAAAAACGAGAAACGTTACATTTGTAGTGGTACATTAACTGTGGTTATCTTTTTTCTACTCAAACCACTTCTTTATTCAAAGCAGTAGTGATTCACTTGAACAATTCTTTTGCACATTTTTCAGGCCAAACCGAAACTACTTTGCTGCTGATTCGGTTTCCTCTTAGTCTCTGAGATATGCATCTCTGATTCCGTGCAGCTTGGCAGCCACTTCCTGCATGCTCATGCGCTCTTTCGGGGACGACTGGGTGCAGCAAAGCCCAACATTCAGCACAGAAAGCAGACAATGCACTCCGTTTTCCCCTACGGCCATTGGAGTTTCTTCGCAAAGGTCCAACTCTTGCAGCAGCTGTGGATCAACAATCTGCAACATCTTATCAGGGAAGTTGATCTCTGTATGCTTTGCAATGCTCAATCCATCCTTGAACATGTCATCTGTTGGCCTCCTTCGAATGAATATTTCGAGGAGAACAACCCCAAAGCTGTAAACATCCGAGGCAGTTGAAGCCTGAGCACCCCCTGCACATTCTGTAGATCGCATGTAGGAAGAGCTTAGTTCACATTCACATGTTCACATTGTCTAGTTACATAGCAAGAAAACACAATGTAGAAAAGAGAAGGGCAATACCGGGAGCAACATATCCTATGGTTCCCCTTACTGCAATGGAAGTAGTCGAATTTGAGTCGCTAAGAGACGACTCCACGGAATCAATTTTGAACCTTGCAAGTCCGAAGTCTCCAACATGAGCTGTCATATTATCATCCAGAAGAATGTTGCTAGGTTTCAGATCACAATGAACAATGGCTGCTTGGTTGTTGTGGTGTAGGTACGCCAATGCATCTGATACATCCACCACAATGCTTAACCTTTGAGCCAATGAAATGAAGTTCAAATTTGAAGAGTAGTTTTCATCGCCTTGAGTTGAGTATAGTAATTTATGCAAGTCCCCTCGTGGCATGAACTCATACACTAGTGCTTTGAAATCATTTCCTCTAGAATCAATGCTGGAGCACGCAGTTAGGATAGGGACTAGATTACGATGCCGCACATTCCTCAAAGTATTGCATTCTGTGATGAAGCTCTTTTGCGCTCCCCTTGTCTCTAGACTGAAGACTTTCACAGCAACCACATTTCCATCTTGAAATAGTTTTCCTTGATATACAGAACTGTATCTTCCTCTACCAATTAAATTAGTTGTTGAAAACCCCTCTGTTGCTCTCAGAAGATCATTGTAAGAAATCTTGGGAAATTTTGTACCATATGATCGCAAAGATAATGATTTTCTCTTTTGTTTCCCCTCCACAGAAACAGGAGAGAGATCACCATAGCAAGTGACACCATGCTAGCTAGTGGGATCAGTACTTTGAGTATTACAGATAGCTTGTGTTTAGATGAATTTGAAGGCGTAATAGAACATGACGGTAGGTGTAATTCTGCTGCCCCACCACAAAGCCCCTGATTTCCATCAATTTGTATGGCAGTTGCATTCTTGAATATTCCTTTTGTTGGGACCTCACCTTCAAGATGGTTGAATGACAAATCTAGTTGCTCAAGAAGTTGTAGGTTACCAAGAGATAATGGTATCGACCCAGTGAAGTTATTGTGTGACAAATTGAGAACTTTAAGCGTCTTTATGTTGCTTAATGAAGTGGAATGCTTCCGCTGAAAACATTCTGGTCCAACTCGATGTCTTCCAAACTTTCACAATTACCCAAAGTGCTAGGAATATCTCCAGATATCTTATTGGATGAAAGTTGCAAATTTGTGAGTTGTTTAGCATTGCCAATGTCGGTATGAAGTGGTGAATGTAGGTTGTTGAAAGATAAACTAATTTGCACCATTGTGGGAATTCGAAAGATCTCCTTTGGTATGCTACCAGTTAGTCTGTTGTCCGAAATGTCTAATTCTTGAAGGATTGGAAGCTTTCCAAAGCTTGGGGGTATGTGGCCAACTAACTGGTTCGAGAATAGATAGAGCTCTACCAATTGAGACAAATTTGATATGGATGATGGAAGGACCCCTGTAAAGAAGTTGCTGTCTAAAGATATTTCTTGCAAAGTTTTGAGAGTTCCAAGCCATTCTGGGAGCACACCTGTAAATTGATTCACACCCATTGATACCATAATCAGGTTGCGAAGGTTTGCTATACCGGAAGGAAGATCTCCTGATAATTGATTTTCTGCCAGGTATAGATACTGGAGTTGATTGGAAAGGTTACCTAACGAAGTTGGTATATTCCCTACTAGACGATTCCCAGTCATCGTGAAAACTTGTAGCTCTGTACAGTTGGCTAAGCTGCTCAGAAACGCCCAATCTTCCTTCCTTTGTGCTTGGAGTTGATTCCATTCAAGAACCAACCTTGAGAGTTTTGTAAGTTTGCCAATTGTGCTAGGCACCAATCCGGTGAAATTGTTATTCGATATGTCGATGAAGTATAGATTGGAAGCATTTGCCAATGAACTAGGAATATGCCCTTGAAAGAAGTTGGCGTCTAATTCAACTATTTGGAGATTGGGCAGGGTGCTACCGAGATTGGGTGGTACCTCTCCACTTAGCTCATTGAGAACAAGGCTAAGGCCAATGAGAGTAGAAAGATTTAAGATGGCCTTTTGAAATCTACCTGCCAGCTGATTGGCACCCACATACAGGTACTGCAAGCTGGGTAACTTTACGAACTCATTTGGGATGTTTCCCTTGATGTGATTAAACGCACAGGTAAGCACAGTTAGTGTTGTGATATTGGCAAGAGAAGCTGGGATGGTTCCGGTAAGATTATTAACTGAAATTTGCAACTCCTGAAAGCCAGGAGGCAAATCTGCAGGAAGTTGCCCGACTAGATTGTTGCGTTGCAGCCACAACACCTTGAGTTTTGAGCAGTTTGCGAAACTTGGTATCCTTCCTTGTAGTGTATTATTACTTAGGTAGATATACTGGAGGCGATGCAAGTGACCAAGGGAAGAAGGGATTTGTCCTGTGAATGTATTTTTGGGCAGGACTAGGTACTTCAGGAATGTTAGGTTCCCAAGTGAAGGAGGTGTTAGGTCCTTAGTTCTTGGGATCTCCTAGGTTAGATCTAGCGGGGTTCTTTTCTTTTGGGGTTCGAGTTCTTGAGGCAATACCGAGAGGGAGAGGTACTAACCGTCCGACGGCGTGGAGGAGGAGGTGGCCATCTCGGGTTCGTCGGTGAGGTCTGCGCACGGGCAGCGACGGTCGGGGAAGAACCGCGTCTCCCGGTGAGCGGCGACGGTGGCGGCACGGTGGAGCTTCCCGTCGCTGCAGCGCCCCCTCTTAGATCGGGTCTAGGGTTTTGTTGGTGGGGAAGGTGGCGGCACGGTGAACCTTGGTCTGCGTGCCGCCCCGGCCCCCACCTCTTTTATATGGCGCTGGCGACAGGGGCCCACCAGCCAAATGGGTTGGGCGCCCCCGATCAGGGCGCGAGCAAGGGGGGGATTTGGCCCAACGGCCAAATCCCTGAGATCATTCTAACATTCTCCCCCTTGATCTCAATCTATACTTTATCTTTAATTACTTTTGACTTTACACATTCCATCACAGATTAGTGCATAGAACATGTCTCATCGTCACGGTCAATCGCCGATAGATTCAACAGCTACAATACACCTCTCTGTTCTGAAATAGTTACTTTAATCTTTTGGGCTATCTTTTAGTTCAGGAATCATAGGCTTTCCCTTAAACCCATGCCGGCTACATGTTCTCTGAACACGTTGGGTGGTAAGCCTTTAGTAAGCGGATCCGCTAACATCTTTGCGGTACTTATATGCTCAAGACTTATAATTTGATCCCGAACTTTATCTTTCACAACATAGTACTTTATGTCAATGTGTTTGGCAGCACCACTTGACTTATTGTTGTGGGCATACATTACTGCGGGTTCATTATCGCAGTACAACTTAAGTGGTCTATTGATGTCGTCAACCACTTTTAAACCGGGTATGAACTTCTTTAGCCAGTTCACCTGCCCCGTAGCCTCATAACATGCAACAAACTCGGCATACATTGTGGACGATGTAGTGACGGTTTGCTTTGAGGTTTTCCACGATATAGCTCCTCCTGCGAGAGTGAACACATATCCGGATGTAGACTTTCTATCATCTCCCGCAAAATCAGAATCTGTATACCCCACTATATGGAGTGAATCTGATCTTCTGTATGTCATCATGAGGCCTTTTGTTCCTTGCAAATAACGCAAGACTTTCTTTATCAATTTCCAATGTTCTATTCCAGGATTGCTCTGGAATCTGCCAAGTAACCCGGTAACAAATGCTAAGTCAGGGCGTGTGCACACTTGAGCATACTGTAAGCTTCCGACAGCTGAAGCATATGGAACCGCTTTCATTTGATCGATCTCATACTGGTTCCTGGGGCATTGAAAATCCCCATATCTGTCGCCCTTGACTATAGGTGCAGGTGAAGGACTACTTTTATGCATACCAAATCTCTTTAAGACTTTCTCTATGTATGCCTTTTGTGACAGTCCCAATATCCCCTTGTTTCTATCCCGGTGAATTTCGATCCCAAGAACGAACGAAGCTTCACCAAGGTCTTTCATATCAAAGTTTGAGGACAAAAACTTCTTTGTCTCCAGTAGCAGACTGACATCACTACTAGCCAGTAGAATATCATCCACATACAGGATTAGTAAGATAAACTTCCCATCTTTAAACTTTGCATAAACACAGTTGTCCTCTACATTCTCTTTAAACCCAAATTTTCTTATTGTACTGTCAAACTTCAAGTACCACTGTCTTGAAGCTTGCTTTAACCCACAAATCGATTTCTTTAGGCGGCATCCAATTCTTTCATTTCCTTCCACGACAAAACCTTTCGGTTGTGCCATGTAAACATTTTCCTCCAAATCCCCATTAAGAAATGCCGTCTTTACATCCATCTGATGTAACTCTAAATCATAATGTGCTACTAATGCCATTATGATTCTGAAGGAATCTTTACATGAGACTGGAGAAAATGTCTCATTGTAATCAATCCCTTCTCTTTGCGTAAAGCCTTTTGCCACAAGTCGCGCTTTGTATCTTTCTACATTCCCTTGGGAGTCAAGCTTTGTCTTGTAGACCCATTTACAGCCTACTGTTTTGGCTCCTTTAGGAATAATTTCCAAGTCCCAGACTTTATTAGCCTTCATGGACTTCATTTCCTCTTCCATAGCCTCAAGCCATTTTGAAGAATTTTCGCTTCTCATGGCTTCTTCAAATGAGGTGGGATCATCCTCCATTTGAAATTCCTCTGTATGATAAATCTGATAATCACCAGAAATAGCTGATCTTCTCACTCTTTGAGACCTCTTCGGGGCCTCCTCATTTGGTACGTCTTCTGTTTGAGGCTGTTGTTGCTCCCCCTCATCTGTGGCAATGGGTTCTATAGGATCCTAAAGAACAGGTTCCTCATTCTCATTCATTATTGCCACAGGAGGAACAATAACAGGTGCTGGCACCACAGTGTCTTGCACCGTCGGTGCAGCGACAGCAGGTAGTGTGAAGAATGGCTCTTGAATCATCGGAGTGGGCACATACACCCGCTTCTCTTCAAGGTCAATCTCCCGAGCTACCATGCTCCCCTTGATCATTTCATCCTCTAAGAAGACAGCGTGTCTCGTTTCTACAAACTTTGTATATCTGTCTGGACAGTAGAAACGAAAACCTTTTGACTTTTCAGGGTAGCCAATGAAATGGCAACTTACTGTTTTGGGATCAAGCTTCCCAAGGTTTGGGTTAAATACTTTAGCCTCAGCAGGACTCCCCCACACACGTAAGTGGTTTAGCGAGGGAACTCTTCCTGTCCACAACTCGTACGGTGTTTTGGGCACCGACTTACTAGGCACTCTGTTGAGAATATGAATAGCGGTTTTCAATGCCTCCATCCATAAACTCAATGGCAGTGTGGAATAGCTCATCATGCTTCGCACCATATCCATCAGGGTACGGTTGCGTCTTTCAGCTACTCCATTTTGCTGAGGTTCGCCCGGTGTAGAATACTGGGCCACTATTCCATTTTCCTGTAAAAACCTTGCAAAAGGTCCAGGAACTTGTCCATATGGGGTATGTCGACCGTAATACTCCCCCCCACGGTCAGATCGGACTATCTTAATCTTTAAATCGTGTTGGTTTTCAACTTCAGCCTTAAATATCTTGAATTTATCCAAGGCTTCATTTCTTTCTTTGATTGGATAAATATATCCATAACGGGAGTAATCATCCGTGAATGTTATGAACGAGTCATAACCATCCACACTTGTCACAGGAAAAGGACCACAAATGTCTGTGTGAATAATTTGTAGAACTCTTGTGCTTCTTTTAGCGTCTTTCTTAATTTTCTTTACATATTTTCCTTTAATGCATTCTATGCATTGTTCTAAGTCTGAGAACTCTAATAGAGGAAGAATTTCATTCTTAACAAGTCTTTCTATTCTCCCCCTCGAAATATGGCCTAAACGACAGTGCCATAATTTCGACGATTCATTATGAGTTCTCTTTCGTTTTCTGTTTACATTCGTAGACGAGGATTCAATCACTTTCTCGCACGCGACGTTCCCATTATCGCATACGACATTCACATCATCACATAATGATAACAAATAAAGCTCATTCTGTAAGATGGCAAGACCAACACATTCTTTATTAAACATTATTTCACACTTGCCATTTCCAAAATTACAATCATAACCATCTTTGTCCAAATTTGAAACACTAATCAAATTCCTCTGTAAAGAGGGAACAAAAAGGACATCTCTAAGTAAAAGATTGGAGCCATTAGCTAACTCTAATGAAAGATCGCCAACGGCTTCAACTTCAGCTTGGACTCCATTTGCAACTTTAATGCATCTTTCGTTTCTTTGCGTGGTCCTCGTCGAACGGAATCCCTGTAAGGAATTAGCAACATGAACAGTTGCTCCTGAGTCAATCCACCAAGTGGATTTCGAATATTGCACATACAGGCATTCATTTATAAAGGTAATAATGTTCTCACCTTTCTTTGCCATTATCATCTTTAAGTAATCAGGACAGTTCTTCTTGTAGTGTCCCGTCTTTTTGCAGTGAAAACATTGATCTTTGTCTACATCAAATTTATTCTGTTGAGGCTGATGGACAGAGGCTTTTCCCTTGTTCTTTGAGGAGAAGTTACTGTTGAAGTTCTTTTTCTTGTTGTCCTTCACATAGTTGATAGAACCACCATGCGAGGATTTGATTCTTTCCTCCTCTTGCACACACATAGCAATGCACTTTTCTAAGTCCCATTTCTCGGGTTGCATGTTGTAGTTGACAACAAAAGTGTCAAACTCTTTTGGCAAGGAAGCAAAAACCAAATGAATAAGGAACTCATCCTTGAGAGCCAAATCCATTGGTTTAAGCTTGGATGCCATGTTGCTCATCCTCATTATGTGCTCTCTTATGCCACTGCCACCACCAGAGTACCTTTCTGTCACAAGCTGTTTAATCAGCTGTGTAGCATAAGTCTTTGAAGAGCCAGTAAACGGACTCTTTATTCTCTCAAGGTACTCTGTGACAGTGTCACACTCTGCGATTGAGCCCACAATAGCAGGCTCAATCGTGTTCTTTATCACAGCCAAACATTTCTTGTTGGCTGTGGTCCATTTCTTATGATCAAGGTCATAAGACATCTGTAAGGGAGCATGATCCCTCTGTCTTTTCTGCCATGCAGTATCATCCTCATTTTGTTCCCTCACTGGTGCCAAAGGCTCAGTGGGACGTGCTGTAGTGAGGACCCAGTCCACCTCAGCCAAGATAAACGCTAAGTCTATCTTTTTCTTCCACTCTCCATAATTATCACCTTTGAGAGTGGGGATCTCTCTGATACAACTCATCAAGTTGTATCCGCCTGAAAAATATTTCAAATAAAGTGAGAACGTAACAGCAAAATCATATGCCTTATTTCCAACGTTGGTCAAAAATACGATATACAATTTAAATCATTTTATCTATACATTAAATCTACATCACCGTTGGGCAGAAATAGAAATAATGCATAAAAATCATCAATTAAAAATTATAACATTGTTATTATCAACGTTGGTCAGAAAATAACAATATCATAATTATCTGGGATTTATATCTATTTTTCCAAAATTAAATTCTCCCGTTGGTTCGAATTTAATAATGAAAAATCAATCAATATTATCTTTTGCAGCGGAAACTGTAATTATTCTAAAAAATAATTCAATATTCAGAAGCATTATTCAGTACACATTTAATCTCTGAAAAAATATACATGTTGGTGCAAAAATTTCCAGAGATTTGGATCAAATTTCAATCAAATTCATAAAAAAAATACTTCTGAAAAACATTAAACATCAATTTTCGGTTTTTTTACTGTTCAAACCGGCCATTTGGCTCGGCCTGCGCAGCCGCGGCCCACGCCACGGCGGCCTGGCTCAGCCGCGCCTCACGGGCGCGCGCCCGCGGCCTTACGCACGCGGCGGCCCAGCTGCGCACGCGCGCTCGCCCGCGCCTCTCGCGCAGCCCGCTCGGCCGGCTCCCACGCGCGCTCGCCCGTGCGCGGCCCAATCGGCCCGCTCAGTGCGCGCCTCGCGCTCGACCCGCGCAGCTGCGCACGCGCGCGAAGCGCTGCCCCCGCGCCCCGGCCGCAACCTGGGCCTGGGCCGGGATTTCTCTCGCCCGCGTGCGCTCGACGCCGTCTCAGCCATCCGATCGCATCCGACGGCTGAGCGGCGTTTTCGGCGGAACAAAAAACGCCCGCGGCGGACGCCCCCGAAACCCTAGCTTCACTTCTCTCCTCTCCCCTTTCTCGCCTCGTGCCCGAGCAACCGTGGCGGCGGCGACGACCTCGCCCAGCCGCCGGAGAAGGAGCAGAAGACCGGCGCCGCCATGGGCCCTCTCGCCGGCGTGCGCGCTCCCCTGAGAGGGAGCGCGCCGCCGTCGAGCGGCTCCGTGTCGGCGCCCCTCTGAGCGCGCGCGCTCGGATCTGTCCCGAGCGTCAACGGTGGCCGCACGTGGAGCGCCGGCGAGCCCACGGCTCGGCCGATCTCCCGCACGCCAGCGACGACGACGGCCCCGGTAAGTCCCGGTCTTTTCTTTTCTAGGGTTAGGGTTCGTGTTAGGGTTAGGGTTCTTCTTTCCCCTCTTTTCTTTCTTTTCTTTTCCCCATCTAAGATCTACGCCTAGGTGCTCTGATACCATTGTTAGGTCCTTAGTTCTTGGGATCTCCTAGGTTAGATCTAGCGGGGTTCTTTTCTTTTGGGGTTCGAGTTCTTGAGGCAATACCGAGAGGGAGAGGTACTAACCGTCCGACGGCGTGGAGGAGGAGGTGGCCATCTCGGGTTCGTCGGTGAGGTCTGCGCACGGGCAGCGACGGTCGGGGAAGAACGGCGTCTCCTGGTTAGCGGCGACGGTGGCGGCACGGTGGAGCTTCCCGTCGCTGCAGCGCCCCCTCTTAGATCGGGTCTAGGGTTTTGTTGGTGGGGTAGGTGGCGGCACGGTGAACCTTGGTCTGCGTGCCGCCCCGGCCCCCACCTCTTTTATATGGCGCTGGCGACAGGGGCCCACCAGCCAAATGGGCTGGGCGCCGCCGATCAGGGTGCGAGCAAGGGGGGGATTTGGCCGTTGGGCCAAATCCCTGAGATCATTCTAACAGGAGGGATTCGCCCTACTAAACCTCGATTTGTAAGATTAAGAGAAGTGACACGATGTGGATTCTTCAAGCTGCACGAGACACCTTCCCAATTGCAGAAGTGGGTGCTGTCATTCCAAGACATCAAGGCTTGCTGTGGATCAAAACTGATTGCATTCTTGAAATCAAGCAGTGACAACCGATCTCTTTCATTTGCGTAAGTGGAGCAGATGACGGCATGAGCACTGCAAGCCATAAGGAACAAGAGAAACTGTCCAATCGCAGTATCCTTCATGGTAAGCTACTTTGGTCGAACTTAGATCTTGGTTATATGCATACAAGAAAATACAGGGAAAATTTAGATAGTCAGAAAACGGTAGCAAATATTCAGTTATCCAGTGGTTGGTATTTGAAGTACCTGAACGATTTAGTTTTACTTGAGCTATTCCTTTTCTCAAGATTTGCTTTCTGCTCTGTTCCTTCAGCAAGACTCAAAAGGAGTGAAAATCGTGGCTAATGTAAGTGCGACACAGCGTCGAGATATTTCTTCGGAGTCCTGTGTAGAAATGCTGAAGGATCAGAAACAGAACAAGGGACAGCTATCAGCATACAAATCAATTGTAGCTAGCACACAAATAGTCTGATCAATCAGCTGAATGTATGGAGTTTTTGAACAGGAGTTTAAAGCTAGAGGAATGATATGAACGAATACTTAGAAAATGTACGCTTACGGCTGATCAGTGGCCAAGCAAAAACGGCCGGCTTGGCGAGAGGACGGCCGGCCGGCCGGCGGCGCGGTGAAAGCACCGATGGAGCAGTAGCCGGCGAGGAGCTAAGGTCACGGCCAGCCACGGAACTCACGCCAGACCGAGCTGAGCACGCACGTCTATAGATCGATTGACCAGCGTGCACAGTAAAGGCTTTGACGAGGCGGCTAGGATTTCGGTGAGCAATGCGACGTCTAGCATGCTTATCTATTATAAGGAGAGATCATATTTTATAAGAAAAGCCTTCCATCGAATTCTGATTCATTATGAATAGAGATTATATTTGACTCAAGAGTCTATCATCTAGATCCTTACTGTTACAACACGTTAAATACGTGACCCTTTATGTTCATATATACTTAGTTGTAATATAAAATATCTTTCTGATCATTAGTTGGTAGCGGTACCTAACAGAATATATCGACCTCTAAACATACATAAAGATCAATATGAATGAATCTTATGTAATATGATCTATAACTAAATCTTAGTTACTTATGATTAGTTCATAACTCCTTAAAAACAATTCGTATCTAGGTATAACCAATCTGTATCTCTATACAATCAGTTCGTAGACTAGTTTGTGATATATCCGATCAGCTCACAACCAGTTATATACCCATACGACCAGTTTGTATTTGATCAGACTAAATAACCTATTTACGTATTTTTCTTTTGCCTCACGATACCCGATCAAACTCCAGATGAGAAACGTGTCATCCATAAATTGTTCAATCTTTCATGTGGTCAATTCTTCGACTAGTCATGGCATGGTGTGGTCGTGGCATGGCCATGCACTTTTTTATCTGATCACATTCAAGAAGTCTAGAGATATCTCTCCTGTTATATAGAATGGGCAAATCTCATATCCGATCAGTCACATTCCTCCAAATGTTTTATAGCATACCCAAAAGTTTTATTTATAACTACCCAGTTATGAAGTAGCGTTTAACAACTCTACGTACACTATTATACATGTAGAAAACTATGCTGATCTTAGATACAACGATTATATATCATAAATGCTTGAGACCAACTAATAACACATAAAACATAACGATCTCAACATTGCCTCAAGTGGGTCAATCCAACATCATATTCTCTAATATGTGTCAACATTATTGATTTGATATCTTTATATCTATGATCCATAAAACGTGATCACCAATCAATACATATGTTGATTTCTAACTCATCATTGTCTCACATAATGATGTAAGATCAGAAATGGTTTAGAATAACATAAAAACATGAATAAAGAGTTCCATAAACAAGTCACGTACTTATTGACCAATAAAAAATATTCATTCGAGAGACAAAATAAAATATTATTAAAAATCATAAATATAAATATAATATACTTATATTTATAATTACTTTTAGGATATGTCGCTAACAATTCAGTTAATCAGTCACCAACTGCTGAGTTGGCTCGACGTCGTCGTCACTTGCCCACTTATCAGTAGTGGGTACATCACTCGAAATGAAGAGAGTTTTCTTCACAAGGCTGATATCATGGGCGCCTAAAAATCGATTAGCCACTCAGTTGTTAATTTCTAAGCGTCCCACCAGTTTATCAGTCTATACCGGTTGGCTGGAAGCCAGGAAGTCAAGAAATTCTTGGAAGCAAGTGACACCCCATTTCCATGATGCATGCGCGCGTGGGTAATCGATGCTGCTCTCCCTAGCTCGTCGCCATCAGCCAGTCAGATCAAGGAAGCTTTAATAAAATTTTACTTAGCTTATGCATGTATACATTCTCGCTGGAAAAATATATATTCGATATGCATACCTCTCAAGCATATTATTTAAATAATATTTAATAAAATTAGATCATAGTTGCTTCATTAGATAGACATAGTACTACTCTTTAATTATAGACAAATATAATCTAATTTTATTGAATATGATATAAATAATGTACCTTCTAGATTTATGTATCGAACTTATATTATGTGATGAAGGAGTACAATACATTACAAAGGATCCGGCGTAATGGCAAAATGCAAGAATCATTAATGTTGACGGAAGTGGGTGAACACTCAATATACAAATTATACATTGTAAATATGTCTCATACAATAAATTTTGTCTTCGTATGTTCGTGATTTTTTCACAAAAGTTTTTAATGTTAAACTCATGTTTTATATTCTTTTAATCTTTATTTCTGTTATCTGTTTTATAATAAATAATATCCGAGCTAAAAAACTAGCCCTAAAGATGCTACCTCCCTCGATTGGAGGAGACTACGGAGGCAGCCATCTCAAGGTGACACCAATGCGGCATGGAAGAATCCAGTGATCGATTTCTTCAGGGACCTTCGTCTTCTTTGACGCATACAAACACAAAATCTTTCCTCGAATCCGAACCGGGTTCTTTTTCCGTCCCCGAGCCGGAACCGAAGCCAAGCCTTGCCTCGATATCCCAGCGCAATTCTTCGGTTCTTAGGTCGGCAAGGCCAAGCGTTGTTTTCTTTGCGCCAGAACGGAGGGAAGAGGGCAGCAGCGCTCGATGCGTTGTTTTCTTTCGGGTAGCTCGTCCTTGCGATCCATGTTTTATCACGATGATTGTTTCAGTGTCAAATTCATTAGTATCATAGCCCATGCCGTCTGGTATCATGCCATGGTAACGATCTTCCAATTCAGTCGATCGTCACATTACTTAACTTCTTATCATTTTTTATTTTTTATCGGATCGGAACAGCCCTCTTCTATAGTATAATTCTCTATATATTTAATAAACTTTATTATAACACATGAGTAGATGGCGAATACCAGTATACTTACGACTGATCAGTGGCCAAGCGAAAACGGCCAGCTTGGTGAGAGTACAGCTGGCCGGGGTTCGGCGCGGTGCAAGCACCGATGGAGCAATGGCCGGCGAGGGGCTAAGGTCATGTCCAGCCACGGGACTCACGCCAGACCGAGCTGAGCACGCACGTCTATAGATCGATCGACTAGCACAGCCTCACGTCTATGAGGAGTACAGTACTCTACATTACGAAGGATAATATATACTACAATCCAGCGTAAACGGTGCGGCAAAATGAAAGAAACGTTTAGGCTGATGAAAGTATATACAAATTATACATTGTAAATATCTTTTTATATAATGAATTCTATCTTCATACATCTATGATTGTTTTCTCTAAAAATTTTCAAGTTAAATCGGTATCTCCTATCCTTTTTATTTCTATCGTACGTTATATAACACATAGTATCACAACGACAGAATTAAAATTAAGGACGCGGATTGCAAGGACCAGCCACCAACAACAGCAAGGCCGAGGAACAGTTGGTTCTGATTTTTGTTGATTCCAGGTAGATTCGCTATATGCTAACAACGTGTACTAGAAAGCCTCTAAGCTTCTTGTGCTTCGCATACATTGAGAGTTTTTACAAGTCCTTTGCTAAATGCATATAAAGAATCGTATCGGAAGATTTTAGTATTCTTAAGTCGTGTGATTCTGACTTACTTTGACTCTGTTCTACAACTTAACTCTATATTGAATATCGACCACGCTCTACCCCAACAATTGTTCCAGTGGCAGATTCATTAGCACCATAGCCCGCACTGCTCGACTCCATGCCATGGCATTGTACTATGCCATCTCTATTGATGATCTCCTGGCTCAATCAATCGTCGCATTGCTTTTATTGGAGGTGGAGTCCATTGCAATTTAGACTATTGTGTATATTATTGGTGACATTTATGTGGGATTAATTATTGGTGATTTCTTTGATGATCCGTCATCTTCTACGGGTTACTGCAGCAAAATCTGTAGATGAGGAGTCTAAGACGGAGTTGCAGGTTGTTAACACAAATTGGGCTACGCTTAATTGAGGAGGCTTTAAAGAAAAAATAATATCAGTTGTGAGGACAACTAAATTTGGTGTTTCAATCTGTTATGAATAGCGCATGCATTCATATGAGGCCAATGGGCCGATATATATACACAAAGTACATGTGGTAAATATGCAAAGAACCCCTCATAACAATGGGGAATAACAAACTATACATATATCTCTAACACCCCCCCTCAAACTCATGGTGGATCAACAACACTGAGTTTGGAGAGGAAGAAGCTGTGCTGTGCTCGAGTCTGGGCCTTCGTGAAGAAATCCGCGATCTGAAGCTCTGAAGGCACATACTGAAGAGCAATCACCTGATCATGCACACAAGTCCTCATGAAAGAAGCATCAACTCCAATGTGCTTGGTGAGCTCATGCTTCACAGGATCACGAGCAATACTGATAGCACCTGTACTGTCTGACAAGAGAGGGGTCGGTGTAGGGACAGAAACACCAAAATCCTCAAGTAACCACCGTAGCCAAGTAATCTCTGCTGTCAAGAGAGCCATAGCTCGCAACTCAGCCTCTGCACTCGAACGGGACACTGCAGTCTGTTTCTTCGTCTTCCAGGCAATGAGAGAACCACCAAGAAAAACACAGTAAGCAGAGATAGACCGGCGATCAGAGGGATCGCTGGCCCAAGTAGCATCCGAATAGGCCTGAAGCTGTAACGAGCTGGAACGTGGAAAGAAGAGACGGCGAGAGATAGTCCCACGAAGGTATCGCAGAACTCGAAGAAGGTGGCTGTAGTGAACCTGAGTAGGAGCTGAAACAAACTGACTCAGAATATGAACTGGATAAGTGATATCTGGACGAGTAACAGCAAGGTAGACAAGACTCCCAACAAGATGACGATAGCGAGTCGGATCAGAAAGAGGCTCGCCATCAGAGAGTCGGAGGTGAACATTGAGCTCCATAGGAGTCTCAACAGTACGCTGATCAGTGAGAGAGGCGCGATCAAGAAGATCCTGAATATATTTCTCTTGGGACATAAAGAAACCATCTGGAGTGGAAGTAACCTCAATCCCAAGGAAATAACGAAGAGGACCAAGATCCGACATCAGGAACTGCTCACTAAGACGAGCCTTAACAAAGGCAATGTACTCAGAATCATCTCCCGTAATGATCATATCATCAACATACAGGAGAAGAAGAGTCCGACCACGAGACGAAGTGTGGATAAAGAGCGCAGGATCATGATCACTAGCTGAAAATCCAGCACCAGTAACCACAGAGGAGAAGCGCTCAAACCAAGCACGGGGGGCTTGCTTAAGGCCATAGAGAGAGCGACGAAGGCGACAGACCATGCCCTCAGGAACAGAATACCCAGGTGGCGGATGCATGTAGACCTCCTCACGCAACTCACCATTAAGAAAGGCATTCTTGACATCAAGCTGAGAAACAGACCAGTGGCGAACAGACGCCACCGAAAGAAGAGTGCGAACAGTAGTCATGTGGGCCACAGGAGCAAAAGTCTCGTCGTAGTCAACACCATGCTGCTGCTGGAAACCACGAGCAACAAGACGCGCCTTATAGCGCTCAAGAGAGCCATCAGAGCGAGTCTTAATCTTATAGACCCACTTACATGTGATGGGATGAGAATGGGATGGAAAAGGAACAAGATCCCAAGTACCAGTACGCTCGAGGGCAGCAATCTCCTCGGCCATGGCAAGCTGCCACTCAGGGTGAGTAACAGCATCCCGGTAGGAGACAGGCTCACGAGTAGCTGCGCCAGCAAAGGCAAAACGGGCAGGAGGCCGAATCAACTGGCGATCGCGGAGAGTGTAGCGAGGGGAAGATGACCCATCAGGGGAAGATGGAGCATCAGAAGAAGATGGAACATCAGAAGAAGATGACACATCTGGAAGATCCTCAATACGAGGTCGTCGAGTGTAGACGATAGTGGGAGGAGCCTGGGGAGTCGTAGGAGACGACACAGGCGGAGAGGCCACAAGGGGAATATGTGGAGACTCAGTAGGACAGGTGGACGAGGGCAAAACAGATATAGGAGTATCTGGAAAGGTCAAGAAAGACAGAGACTCCACAGAGGAAGCTGAAGGAGAGGCAGGACGTGGGTAGAATGGACGAGACTCGTCGAAAGTCACATCCCGAGAAACCCGTATCCGACGACCAACAGGATCCCAGCACCGATAGCCCTTGTGCTCGGCACTGTACCCCAGAAAGACACACTCAACAGACTGAGCGGTCAGTTTGGTACGTTCTCGAGGTGCAAGGAGAACATAGCAAACGCAGCCAAACAGATGAAGGGCAGAGTAGTCAGGAAGAAGACCACAAAGACGCTCAAAAGGGATCGCACCCTTAAGAGCAGAGGAGGGCTGAATGTTGACGAGATAAGTGGCAGTGGAAACAGCCTCGGCCCAAAAGTGAGGTGGAATAGAGGCGGCGATCATCAGAGCACGAGCCGTCTCAAGGAGGTGACGATGCTTGCGCTCAGCGACACCATTCTGAGCATGAGCACCAGGACAAGAAAACTGAGCGAGAGTGCCCTGCTCAGCAAGGAAGCTGCGTAGGTGACGGGAGAGGTACTCGCCAGCAGAATCAGCACGAAAAACACGAATAGGAGTGGAGAACTGTGTGTATCATCTTGGCAAATTGTTTATAGATAGGCAAGGCCTCACTACGAGAAGACATGAAATATATCCAAGTGTGGCGAGAGAAATCATCTATAAAAATAATATAATAACGATGACCCCCTTTCGAAACGAAGGGAGCCGGACCCCAAACATCGGAATGAACAAGATCAAAAGGACGCTGAGACACAGTCTCACTATGAGAATAAGGAAGCTGAATCTGTTTACCTAACTTACAGCCCTGACAATCTAAAGACACGTCTCCTGAGACAGACCCCAGAAGACCACGACGAACTAAGGACGACAGGCGAGATCCACACAGATGGCCAAGACGGTGATGCCACTGCTGGAAGGAGCCGGTAGACGAAGTGGCAGAAGCGGAGAGACTGGCGGCGGTGGTGGCAGCGGAAGGAAGATGAAGCCAGTCAAGCTCCCAGAGACGCTGTGAGTCACGGCGCCGAGGGCCACAACCAACCAGAGTTCCCGTGTGGCAGTCCTGAACACAACAAGAGTCAGATTCGAGAATAACTCGATAACCAAGGTCAGTAATCTGCCCAGCAGAAAGAAGCTGCAAGGTAAGGCGAGGAACATGAGCAACAGAAGGAACATGAAAAGATGAGTTGCTAAGAGATCCTCGACCAGAGACAGAAAGAGATGTACCATCAGCAGTAAGAACACTGATAGGAGAAACAAGGGGTGTAATAGAAGACAGAGTGGAAGAATCAGGAGTCATGTGGAAAGATGCTCCAGAATCAAGAATCCACGGGGAGATACCTGACTGTGTAGGAGGTGGTCTCTCAGTGCCTGAAGAGTCAGTAGCAGATCCTGCAGAACCTGTCGAGGGAGAACCTGAAGCGGCAAGTAGGCGTCGAAGTCTGGCTATCTCCTGCTCGGTGAGAGAAGCTGCTGAAGAAGTCGAGGCAGACGTCGTCGTAGAAGCACTAGTGCCAGTAGAAGAACGGCGTGAAAGATGCCGCTTCTTCTTGTAGCACTGGGACTCAGTGTGGCCATCCTTGTCGCAGTAGGAACAGTGAGGACGGCCACCTCCAGACTGAGGACGGCCACCACCACCTGTGGTAGCCGCTGGAGGAGGCAGTATAGCAGGCGGACGAGCGGCGAGCACAGAGGGGAGTGGCATCAGACCAGCACCACTCAAACGAGTCTCCTCTGCGCGTATCTCGGTAAGAGCCTCCAGGAGAGTGACACGAGGGTGGCGTGCAAGGAGCTGGGCACGCCGTTGCTCGAACTCAGGACGAAGGCGAGTAAGGAACTCGTAAACCCGCTGAAACTGCAGATCAGCACGTACCTCCAGGCAGCACGGACAGGTACGACAGCCAGCAGTGCGAAGTGAGTCCAACTGACGCCAGACAGCAGAACTCTGAGCGTAAAAAGCGTCAACAGTAGCATCACCCTGCTGAAGAGAGTGCTCCTGACGGACCACGGACAGGTACAGGGCATCACCAGAGGGCTCATAGCGCTGACGAAGATGAGTCCACATCTGAAAAGCCGAAGGGAGTCCCACAACCTCAGAAGAGAACTGAGGCTGGACACTGGCGATGAGGACAGCAGCAGCCCGAGCGTCGTCATCGTACCACTGAGTGTAGACGGTCAGATGATCCTTGTAGGAATCCAGAGCCTCCTGGTAGGCAGAGGCAGCTTTATCATCAGCGGCCTCAGCAGCAGCCTTATCGGCTGTCGGGGGCAATGCAACAGGCGTAGGCTCCGTCGGAGAAATAGGGCAAGGCGGGCAGGTGACATCGCCAGAGAGGACGCCCCAGAGACGAAGACCACGCATGTGAATGCGCATGTGAGACACGAAGTCGGTGTAATTAACACCATCAAAGATCACCGGGCAGCGAGGGAGAGCAACGGTGCCCATTGGTAGGCGGCGCTGGACGGCGCGGCGACCAAGGCAACGAAGTCTAACAGGCGGCGCTGGACGGCGCGGCGGTTAGAACGACGTTTTTTTTTTCTTTTTTTTTCTTTTTTTTTTGCTTCTCTTTTTTTTTCTTTCCGGTCGGTTTTACAAAACCGACCGAGCCGACCCAACCCTAACCCTAACCCTAGAACAGGATTGGGAGCGGGCCTTCGGCGGCGGCGGCGGCGTCCCGGCGCGGGAGGCGGCGGCCGGAGCGGCGGCGGCGTCCCGGGGCGGGAGGCGGCGGCCGGAGCGGAGGCGGCGGCCCGACGCGGGAGGCGGCGGCCGAAGAGCAGCCGGCTGGCGGCGTGACCTGGGGAAGACGGCGACGCAGCCGCAGCGGCGTTCGGGACGGGAGGCGGCGGCGCGGCCTGGAGAGACGGCGTCCGAGCGGGGACGATTGATGGAGAGCGGAGGCGGAGGAGCGGCAGCGTCGGCCGGTGCGGAGGGAGCAGCCGGCGGCGTCAGACTGGAGGGAGCGGAGCGGCGGCGTCGGCCGGCGCGGAGGGAGGAGGGAGCAGCCGGCGGCGTCGAGCTGCGGAGGCCGCGTCGGCGACCAGGGAGGCGAGGCGGGAAGTCGCGCCGGCGGCCAAGGATGGGAGGCCGGAGGTGGCACGCGGGCACGAGGCCGGAGGCGGCACGCGGGCACGGAACCCTAGGTAAGCCAAAACCCTAGTTTTGGCTCTGATACCATGTTATGAATAGCGCATGCATTCATATGAGGCCAATGGGCCGATATATATACACAAAGTACATGTGGTAAATATGCAAAGAACCCCTCATAACAATGGGGAATAACAAACTATACATATATCTCTAACACAATCAACGTTTAGATATGTTGTCAGTGATCCAGACGGTTCAGAAACGTCATCACAGACGGTTTTCAGAACCGTCTGAAATTATGGGTCAGTGATAATCCAAGTTATCACAGACGGTTTTTGAACCGTCTGTGCTTATGCGATATCACAGACGGTTTGTCATTAACAACCGTCTGTGATTATCCGATATCACAGACGGTTTTTAAAAAAAACCGTCTGTGATATCGGATAATCACAGACGGTTTTTAGTACAAAACCGTCTGTGATATCGGATAATCACAGACGGTTTTTAATGACAAACCATCTGTGATATCGCATAATCACAGACGGTTTTTAATGAAAAACCGTCTGTGATACTCCTCCCCCCCCAGCAGAATCTATTTCTGTTTATAGCTAGCCTCAGGAAATGCTAGCCATGCCCTCTGAAACAAGCAGATAATCACAGACATAAACATATACAACTCACACATCTCATTTCATTTCAGATACATTTCACATCTCAATTCATTTCACAGACATAAAACATCCAATTGACAACGCACTTCATTTCACAAACATAAAGTATCATTTCGCAAATCAATTCATTGAGTTGAAATAAAATATCCATTAACAAATACACAATTGTAAAAGATCTACACTGTATTTGCACTTAGAATTACAATAAAAAATCATTCTGGGCAGTGGAACTCTCCATCTGATCGTACGACTTTTGACCACAAAAACCAAATGAGCTCTCCTCGAATTTTTGCAAAATCCGGCTGTGTCAATGCAGATGTAGAGATGGACGCAGCCTGTCGATAGGAATATCAACGCGCGCATATATAAAACTGACATGTATGAAATAAATGTGGGAAGATTGACAAACCTTAGAATTAGTGATCTTGGTGGAATCGAGGAGTAGTCTCATATGGTGGCACATGTAGTATCCACATGTGTTGCCCGGCTCCTGCTGGTGGCACTGCAAAAAATATAATGTGTTAAATCAAGTGGCATTACTACTATGTGTTGTATATGATTAATTAATGTGTAGCTAGCGAATACCCGAAACTTGCGATCATGTTTCAAGGCCTTGGCCCCTGTCGTCGAGTCACGTGTTTGTTGAACGTATGTGGCGAACGACCTTCGTTATTCGAAAAAGTTAGATTAGTTATTCGGAAGGAAATAAAGAGTACAATGTACAATGTACGTACCTATCGAGTATTCGGGCGATAGCTGTGTACTTGAATTTGTTCTTACTTAGAGAATCAAGGTATATAGCCTTGTTCCATTTTGGTATAATTACAATTAAAATCGAATGAAAATTCTCATTGTATGGCATAAGAACAAATTCCTTATCTTGGTGAGCCAACAGTGCTTTTGTAATATAGTCCTCGACGAAGGATGCATTCTCGATGATGGTATCAATGGCGACCAAGCGTGGGTCCAGGAAACCAATTTGTGATTTCGATGATCTAGCTTCGATCAGCATGAATCTATATATAACATAGGAAAGCAACAAATTGTGACATATATCGGTATTACGTGAACAGAGACTTTGATTGTACAGACTTACAGCGTCCAGCATCGAACGAGTGAGGCGTCGAGAGCGTTGAGCGTGAAAAGATGAAATATATCGTCAAAGGTCACCGTGAAGACACAGTCCTGAGCTTCGTGCAAGAAATGTTCCGGCTTGAATTTGACAGCTATACCTGAGCGCCGTTCTGCCTCTGGCTTATTGGACACTTCCATATATCAAAGGTGGAATCTTTGGCAACCAAGTCCTAGTTTTTGGAGCTCTTCCTGGACTACCATCGGCTGAGCTAGCACGAATTTGCGGGCCAATGGCATGGACGGGAATTCGTCATCATCCTTCGTCTTTGATTTGCCCTGGCCACTGCCTCGATTGTGGGTCGACTTTATGCTAGTCGACTGTAATGGTATAGACGGTGCAAGTTGCTCTGGCGAGAATAGCACCCGTGGAGATAGCACCGGTGGAGATAGCACCGGTGCAGGTAGCTGTGGTTCGCACTGCCCGTGTGGAGATGGCACCAGTGCAAGTTGCTGTGGTTCGTACTGCACTTCTGGTCCTGCCACCGGTGAAGAAGCCTCCAGGGAGATGTCGGTTTTGGGCCACTGGATGAATGTTCCAATGGCCTGTCCTAGATTCACGATCTCGTCGTTGGGGGGCTTCGGTAGCGGGACCACCTCAAAATTGGCATACACACCATCCACATTAACTTTTGCGAAGCCTGGCGCTAAAGCTTGACCGTGCACCATGGCCCCGATACCAGACGAATATGCCTGGCCCCAAGCAGCGTACAAGGGAATGGAGCCATATCTCACTTGGAGCCTGCATGTCGTAGGCTCCTACATAACGATACAAAATTAGCTACTCGAATAGGCCTACCAATGGAGCAAGCATTCGAGAGGTAATAATTATTACCAGGATGTCGTCCACAGGAAATTTGGACTGGGTTTGCGTCGGATTGGACGCACAGCTACTCGGATGGTTGTGCGGGCTAGCTAGCACAGGAGCGGCGGTGGCGGCCTGCTGACTTTCTGTCTGTTTCCGCACCTCATCTCTGATTATATCAGCCATCGAACCCAGTATCTCCTCTTTAAGAGATGCCTTGAGCTCTTCTCGTAGCTGTGCGTCACGCTCGGCTTTGTTTCTCTTCCTGCGCCGATACATGTCGGAGTCATCTTGGAAACCATGTTTCCAAGGAACGTAAAGCCCAAGGCCTCTCGTACGGCCCGGGTGCTCCTTGTTTCCCAGGGCCATGGAGAGCATATCATTCTCCCTTGTTCCCTGGAATGATCCCAGGGTAGATTGAAAACTCAGCTCTTCCTGCAAGAGCACGACATGTCATTTCAATTCGTACGAAGTTGTGGAGTAATTACAAGCTACGTAGTTCGATCGATATCTTACCAGGCGCTCGGTCACTTGCTGGTCTGAAGGGTTTCGAAAGGTGATGTCCCCTGATGTCGTTGTAGATGACCTTGCTCTAATCCAATTTCGAGCGCGGTCGTCCGGGATATTGGAAAACGGCGGGGCGATGTCCTGTGCAGCTGCCAGCTCATCCTCCTTCATCCACTGCGCGATTTTACCCGCATACCCAGCTGTGCCAAGTCTGTGAGGGTGTGTATTTTTTGCCTGGAGGGCCTTGTGCGCCACACTTGTACTTTTGAAATCTTCGGTCGTTTTCATCGCCTTGAACTCTTCCCATTGTGGTTCCAGGAATGGGTATGTATGAACAGGCGTTTCGTCCGTCTCCACGTATTTCTTGACAAGCGTGCTCTTGAAGTTCTTCCATGCTTTGCACGCCGCTTTGTAGGTTTGTTGTTGCACAGCGTCGAGGTGTTCTTCTGGGAACTCGAACGATGCCAAAATTTCGGTCCACAGCTCACGTTTCCGAGTGTCAGGCACGTTCTTCCACGAATTGTATGTGATCTCAATTCGTTCTCGTGCAACTACTCCGACCATGGTTCGGAATGCGTTTACTGCTTTTCGAGGAAGGATAGGGACCCCAGATGCATTCACCGCTGTGATGATCTGTCGGCCCTCAGGCTTCTTTGATAGCCCTCTTCCTTGGCGTCTTGATGTTGGAGCGGACGCCTCCGGCGATGATGTTGAAGAATGCGCGGGTGACATGTTGCTCATTTTGTGGGTCTATTAAGATAAGATGAGAAAGTAATCATATTGAATTGCAAGACAAGAGAGGAGTAGAGGGGAGGGGGAGAAGGGAGGGGGTGATATGGACATAGAGAGGGGGTGATGTGCCTAACTGAATCATCGCTACTGGCGTACGTGATCCAGAGACCAGAGATGAAGAGAAGGAGTGGGAAGAAGCAGATGCATAGTCGCTCACCGAAGAAGTCGGCTATATCGGCTGCTCACCGAAGAATCTGGGAATTTGTTTTTTTTGAACTTCTGTACTAAAATTTCCTTGAATTTTGTAATACTATTACTACAAGGTCTCTAAACAAAGTGCCTATCCTAGCACCTACTTTAGTTGCTAAAACTATAAACCAAATAGCAAAGTCCCTAAACAAAGGTCTATGAAGCAAATGACACAAACTGTGTATCCGGTTCATTGAACGGGAACACTATAGTATGTCACTTGCTTCATTTGCTGTTTTTTGTCTAGATACATGGAGCATTTGGGTGGAAAGATCAACTGTTTCGTCAGGCGCATGACTGCCAATTCGAAGCATAGCATAGCATCCGAGGCACATCCGAGGCCTGCTGCTGTGTCTTGAGGAATGCCAAGAGCTGGTATTCAGATGGGTTATGAGAATAAGATTCATAATTTATAGTTTGAGGAATGCCACATCTGAAGACCAGCTCTTGGGATTCCTCAAGACACAGCTGCAGGCCTTGGATGTGCCTCGGATGCTACGCTATGCTTCAAATTGGCAGTCATGAGCCTGACGACACAATGTATTTCTTTCCACCCAAATGGTCAATGTATCTTTTGCAATAATCGCAAGATTTCTTTATCCAGATACACTAGAAAGAGATCAGGAGAGGAGTAGAGGGAAGGGGGAGAAGGGAGGAGAGGAGTAGAGGGAAGGGGGACCCAAATGATTTCAAACTATATACTATGTACTATATACTATATACTATATACTATATACTAACACAACAAGCAATATGTACCAATGTAAACTAAGCAACTGCAGTAAACAATGTACCAATGTAGTATGTACCAAATAGCAAACTAATTAAGCTACTGCAGTAAACAATGTACCAATGTAATATGTACCAAGCATCAACCCTAAACACTAACAGTAAGCATGAAGCATCAACCCTAAATATGTACTAAGCAACTAACCATAACAGTATGAAGCATCAAGCATCAACCCTAAACACTAACAGTAAGCATGAAGAATCAACCCTAAATATGTACTAAGCAACTAACCATAACAGTATGAAGCATCAAGCATCAACCCTAAACACTAACAGTAAGCATGAAGCTCGGGGAGGGATTTGATGACCTTACGGTTTTGGTGACCTTAGGGACGCTGGAGGAGGAGGCGGCGGCGACGGAGGAGGAGGAGGCGGCGACGACGACGGAGGAGGAGGAGGCGACGGGCTCGGGGAGGCGACGGAGGAGGAGGAGGCGGCGACGCAGGAGGAGGCGGCGGCGACGGAGGGGGAGGAGGCGACGGGCTCGGGGAGGCGACGGAGGAGGAGGAGGCGGCGACGCAGGAGGAGGCGGCGGTGACGGAGGGGGAGGAGGCGACGGGCTCGGGGAGGCGGCGACGGAGGAGGAGGCGACGGGCTCGGGGAGGCGGCGACGGAGGAGGAGGAGGCTGCGGCGACGTCTTCGTCCGGGGAGGCGGCCGGCGAGGGCTGGGGGAGGCAGCCGGCGAGGGCTCGGGGAGGCGGCGGCGACGACGGGCTCGGGATTTAGAATTAATCGAATAACTGCAGCGCACACGGAAAACCCTAGCGAGAGGGTATATGTAGGACGATTATCACAGACGGTTCTAAACTTAGAACCGTCTGTGATAACATATCACAGACGTTTTTGAGTTAAAAACTGTCTGTGATAGTTTACTATCACAGACGGTTCTAAACTTAGAACCGTCTGTGATAGTTTACTATCACAGACGGTTCTAAACTTAGAACCGTCTGTGATATGTTATCACAGACGGTTCTAAATTTAGAACCGTCTGTGATAAGCCTTTGCCGGCTGTTGCAATTAAGACCACCAATAACTACACAGCTGCATTCATATCAACTACCAAACAGCTGCATTCATATACAACACCAACCAGCTGCATTCACACAGTGTATTTCTTGATACATTTTGTCATTCTCAAATACATCACACATTTTCACATATACATCTCAAAATTGACTACATCACACATTTCCACATATACATCTCAAAATTGACTACATCACACATTTTCACATATACATCTCAAAATTGACTACATCACACATTTTCACATATACATCTCAAAATTGACTACATCACACATTTTCACATATACATCTCAAAATTATCTACATCACACATTTCCACATATACATCTCAAAATTGACTACATCACACATTTTCACATATACATCTCAAAATTGTCACACATTTTCACATATACATTCTTATTGTACTTGCTTATTTCCTTTAAAAATTAGCCCTTCATCATGATCAATGCGTACGTAACTAGTTTCGTCACGTTGTTCATCGTCGACCCTTATGCCATTTCCAAAAGGAGGTAACTCGTCAAATTGATTGTATTCCTCCTCGTCCACTACATTCTCCACTCCGACAATTCTCCTTTTTCCATGAAGAACTACATGGCGTTTCTTATTTGCCGGGTCGGTTACATAGAAAACTTGAACAACTTGATTGGCGAGTACGAATGGTTCATCTTTGTACCCGACACGTTGGAGGTCCACGGTCGTGACACCGTACTTGTCAACCTTCACCTGTGGGAGATGCACCCAACGGCAGCGAAATAAGGGGATCTTGAAAACCACATAGTCGAGCTCCCAAATCTCTTCTATGAAGCCATAGTACGAGTTTCTCGACCCATCGGTACTGAATGCATCTATGCGGACACCGCTGTTCTGGTTAGTGCTCTTGACATCCTGAGACTGCGTATAGAATGTGTACCCATTTATGTCATATCCTTGCCATGTCACAACTGTAAATGTCGGCCCTTTTGCCAACCATGTCAGCGTCTCACTCGGCGAGCTCCTAGCGATTTGCTCCTTCAACCATTGGTTGAACCGACGGTTGTGTTGCCTCATGATCCAAACATCCGGCCGCTCCGGATTCTGTTGCCGAAGCACACCCTTGTGCTGGTCCACATAAGGCGCCACTTCAGTCATGTGTTGCAACACCGTGAAATGGGCTTGAGTATACATGTCCATATCTGGAGTGATTGCTTTCCTTCCGATAGTTCCGAGACCCTTCAGCCTCCCCTCATGACGAGATTGAGGGACACCTATCGGTTGAATCTGAGCCATATAATCGACACAAAACTCAATGACCTCTTCGCTTGCATAACCTTCGACGATGCTGCCCTCCGGCCGAGAACGATTCCGTACGTAGGACTTGAGAATTCCCATGAACCTCTCAAATGGGTACATGCTACTAGGAATACGGGCCCGCACATTTTTATCTCCCACACAACGTGAACAATGAGATGGACCATGATATCGAAAAACGAAGGAGGGAAATACATTTCAAGGTGACATAGAGTCATCACCACCTCGTCCTGCAGAGCATCTAGTCCTTCGGGATCGATGACCTTCTGAGCAATTGTGTTAAAGAAATAACATAGCCTCATGATTGTCTCTCGGACTTTGATCGGCAAAATATTTCTAATTGCAATAGGGAGCATCTGTGTCATCAGCACATGACAATCATGAGACTTCATGCCATTTAACTTCAAATCTTGCATCGAAACAAGTTTCTTCACGTTGCCGAAGTAACCAGACGGAACTTTGACACCATGCAAGCACTGGCACAGTTCTGTTTTCTCGGCCTTGGACAGAGTGTAACACGCAGGGGGAAGGTACGTTCGCCCATTATCTGTTGTCGGTGCTAACTCAGGCCTGATGTCCATATCAGCCAAGTCAAGCCATGCGTTGACGCTGTCCTTTGTTTTATGAGGAATGTTCAGTAAGAGACCAATCAAGCTGTCACATACATTCTTTTCTACGTGCATGACGTCGATGCAGTGTCGAACATCTAGGTACTTCCAATAAGGTAAGTCCCAAATTATTGATCTCTTCTTCCAGCTAGTGTTCTTCTCATGAGCCCTCAATTTACGTCCCTTTCCGAGGATAACATCTAAATCCTTAACCATATCATAAACCTCGTTTCCCCTTAAATGCCTTGGAGCTGAACCGTCTTCCTTCTCTCCATCAAATTGTTTCTTCATCTTGCGGTATGGGTGAGCCCTCCGAAGGAACCGGCGGTGACGCATGTAGACAGTTTTGCGTGAGTGTCTCAGCCACACACTCTCGGTACCATCTAAACAGTGGGTACAAGCTTTCGCACCTTTAGTACTCTGTCCCGATAGGTTACCAAGGGCAGGATAATCATTTATGGTGCAGAACAATAAGGTGCGCAAAGTGAAGTTCTCTCGTTTGTATGCATCCCATACCTGTACCCCTTCGTTCCACAGTACTTTTAGATCTTCCACCAATGGTGCTAGGTACACATCGATATCATTCCCAGGTTGCTTCGGCCCTTGGATAAGTATCGACAACAAGATATACTTTCGCTTCATACACAACCAAGGAGGAAGGTTATACATGCAGAGAGTCACGGGCCATGTGCTATGTCTGCTGCTCATGCTACTGAAAGGATTCATTCCATCTGTACTCAGTCCAAACCTAATATTCCTTGGTTCTGCACCGAAGTCTGCAAAACTCCTATCGATGTTTCTCCACTAGGCAGAATCCGCAAGGTGTCTTAGCATTCCATCCTTCTTCCGCTCCTCCGAGTGCCAACGCAGTAGTTTTGCCTCCTTTGGATTTGCAAAAAACCTTTTCAAACGGGGAATTATAGGAAAATACCATGCCACCTTAGCAGGCGGTCCTTTCTTCGCCTCTGTTCCCTCGCCGTCATCTGATTGATTGTTACGTTTGTATCGGGATGCGTTGCACACCGGACATACATGCATGTCTGCATACTCTTTACGGTACAGGATACAGTCGTTCGGACATGCATGCATTCTTTCTATTTCCATTCCCAATGGACAAAGAACCTTCTTGGCTTTATACGTGGTTTTAGGCAACTCATTTCCCTCCGGAAGCATGTCGGCTAAAAGACCTAGCAGTGCTGTGAAACTCTTGTCGGACCAACCGTTGCTTGCCTTCAATTTCAACAGTTCAAGCACGGCCGACAACCGCGTGTACTTTGACCTGCAGCACGTGAACAAAGGTTTCTCCGAGTCCTCCATCAAGCCCCGGAATTTAACATACTCTCTCTCATCATAGTTCTCTTCTACATCGCGAAGCATCTGATCCAGATTGTCGTCGTGCAACCTATCTGAATTCGCACAACAATCGACATCATCCGGCAGCATATCATTCACTTCACCGGCGATGTCGTCCGGCGGCATTTCATTCACTTCACCGGCGATGTCATCCGGCGGCATTTCATTAACTTCACCGGCAATATCATCTGGCGGCATATGATCGTTGACTTCGCCATGACTGGTCCAACACGTATAACCCTTTTTGAAACCCCTCCGAATCAAGTGCGCTTCAATTTGCCCTCGGTTCTTAAACATCTTTAAATTCTCGCAGTCAGTGCATGGACAGTACATATATTCCACTCCCTTATTCAACATATCCTCCTCGGCAGCTCTTGTAAAGTCAGACACGCCATTAATGTACTCTTCACTCACACGGCTAGCGGCATACATCCAGCTTCGGTCCTACGTTACGTACATATATAACAACTTAGTATTACAAATTAAGTTAACTAATTATTACTACATATATATCGGCCACATGTATTATATTGAGGCTTATTAATTTGCTAGCTCAATTCATATTATAAACACAACAACTATTATTGCAAACTATCTTCAATTAATAACACTCACCAATTACTTATATCTAGAGCATGAAATTCATTACTAACCAAATCTAGAGCAAATTTGTAATGCATGCAAAGAAAAAATGAAATTCATTACTAACCATATCTAGAGCAACCGGGAAAATATAAGTAGCTTCAAAGCTCAATATCTGCCTCCTCCCACCAAATTAAGTGGCCTGAAATCGCCAAGCTTGCCTCCAGAGCGAAAGAGTAAAGCAACCAGCTAGATTGTGGATCGAAATGAAGACAGATGCGGTCTGAGCAGCGTAATAAATGCCTTAGCCATTATCACAGACGGTTTTTAACTAAAAACCGTCTGTGAATTATCACAGACGATTTTTAATAATAAACCGTCTGTGATAACTAGCTTATCACAGACGGTTTTTTTATTAAAAACCGTCTGTGATAATCTGGGATTATCACAGACGGTTTTTAATACAGACCGTCTGTGATACTTAGGTAATAACCGCCTGTGATAATCCATTTTCCCGCCACAAATACCACAGACGGCCTCCTAATTACAACCGTCTGTAATAGTGTTCATCAGAGACGGTTTCACAAAACCGTCTGTGATGAGGCGTCTCCTATGAGGCTTTCTGTAGTAGTGGGCACTCCTTGGCCGGAAGTCGTGACACCCCATTTCCATGTCCATGCGCGCGATACTGCTCTGGGTCTCTTTGGCCCTACTCTAACGCGATTCTATTTCTAACTTCTGGATTTTAGCTTTTTAGTTTTTTCTTATTTCTTTATATTATTTACGATGATATAACTTTTTAATTTTAATTACGTTAAAAAAGTTAACAATAGTTACAGTATATTTTTAGCCGCTAAAATAAAAAACAAAAAATATAAACTTATAAATCTAAATAAACACTATATTTATAGGTCTCCCTAGCTTGCCGCCATCAACCAGTCAAATCAAGGCAGCTTTAATAAAATCTCATGTAGTACTTAGCTTATACATGTATACATACAATACCTTACAGAGGATAATATATACTACAACCCAGCGATAACGTTGTGGCAAAATGCAAAAAACGTTTAGGCAGACGAAAGTGGGTAAACATTCAATATACAAACTATACGTGCATAAATTTGAACAACATCTAATCGCATATATTCTTTGAAATTGGACAGGTTTAATAAAAAGCTTCCTCGTCCTTCAATTGTTAGATTCCAGCAGTGTGGCTCACTATTTACACGACTAAATTTGTTTCGAAGTTTTTAGTATTAAATAATATAACTTAGATGCTTCAGAATATATTTACTTATCTTATCAGCTATTATATTTCTAAGATATCATAAGCATCGAAAATGACAATAAAGCTTGAAGAAAAATATAACTTGAGGAACTAATTGAAGAATAACTGAGGAGCTAAGGCCACGGCCAGCCTCGGGACTCACGCCAGGCCGCGCTGAACACGCACGTCTACAGATCGATCGACTAGCACAGCCTCACGCACCGTTCGTTAGGAGTTAACTCGACGTCGTCGTCACTCCGAATGAAGAGCATTTTCTTAGTCGTCGTCGTCGTCACTCAGTTTTTAATTCCTAGGCGTTCCGGTTAATCAGTCTTTACCGGCTGACTGCAAGTCAAAGTAAAGCACTTTTGGAAGTAAGTCGTGACACCCCATTTCCATGGTATCATGCGCGCGTGGCTAATCGATACTGCTCTGGGTCTCTAGCCTTCATAGGACTCCCTAGCTTGTCGCCATCAACCAGTCAAATCAAGGTAGCTTTAGTAAAATCTCATGTAGTACTTAGCTCATACAGGTATACATACAATACTCTACCTCACATAGGATAATATATACTACAATCCAGTGATAACGGTGTGGCATAATGCAAGAAACGATTATGCTAACGAAAGTGGGTGAACATTCGATATACATATTATACGTGCATATATTTGAACGACACCTAATCGCATATATTCTTTGGAATTAGACAGGTTTAAAAAGCTTCCTCGTCACTTTAGTTGTTAGATTCAGATATAGCTCGGATGAGCTAAAATAAGCTAGCTTGTAGCTAAAATTATATTGTATCTGACTGAAATTACACTGTAGCTGATGATAACTTATTTGGCGTAACTAAATTTTAAAAAATTTAAAAATAGAAAAAATAGCTTAGCCCATCACGGACAACGCAAACGAATACGAGGAAAAAAAAGAATCAGCAAAAAAAGCTAAAAAGAATTGACAACCTATTTGTGTATTTTCCTTTTACCTTACGATACTCAATCAAACTCTAAATGAGAAACGTGTCATCCATAAACTGTTCAATCTTTTATGTGGTCGACTCTTCAACTAGTCATGGCATGGTGTGGTCGTGGCATGGCTATGCACTTTTTTATCCGATCACATTCAAGAGGCTCAGAGATATCTCTCCTGTTATATAGAATAGGCAAATCTCATATGCGATCAGTCATATTTCTCCACATGTTTTGTAGCATACCCGAAAGTTACATTTATAACTACCCAGTTATGAAGTAGCGTTTTTAGGCAAATCTCATATCCGATCAGTCATATTTCTCCACATGTTTTGTAGCATACCCGAAAGTTACATTTATAACTACCCAGTTATGAAGTAGCGTTTAACAACTCTTCGTATACTATTACACATGTAGAAAATTATGTTGATCTTAGATACAACGATTATATATCATGAATGCTTGAGATCAACTAATAACACATAAAACATAACAATCTCAACATTGTCTCAAGTGGGTCAATCCAACACTATATTCTCTAACATGTGTCCACATTATTGATTTGATATCTCTATATCTATGATCTATAAAACGTGGATCACCAATCAATACATATGTTGATTTCTAACTCATCATTGTCCTACATAATGATGGAATTTTTTTTTACGGATAATCCATTTTTTATTCGAAAATACAGAAATATACCCGCAAAATTTTTTTTTACAAAAATATGCTCAAGTCGCCCAATGGTTGTGCGACTAGAGCCTTTCACCCAATCCAGCAGCGACAACTGGAAAATCTCCCAACCGTTGGGCGATTAATTGCAGTCGCCCAATGGGAGGGCGACTTTTATGCAGTCGCCGAATGGTTGGGCGACTTTTATGCAGTCGTCGAATGGTTGGGCGACTGCACTCAGGCCCCCGTGAATGTTTTAAATTTTGTCAAAATTGTAGTTTTAAACTGATAACAAATCTCCTGGAGTTATTGATTTGATATCTTTATATCTATGATCCATAAAACGTGATCACCAATCAATACATATGTTGATTTCTAACTCATCATTGTCTCACATAATGATGTAAGATCAGAAATAATTTAGAATAACATAAAAATATGAATAAAGAGTTCCACAAACAAGTCACATACTTATTGATCAATAAAAAATATTCATTCGAGAGACAAAATAAAATATTATTAAAAATCATAAATATAAATATAATATACTTATATTTATAATTACTTTTAGGATATGTCGCTAACAATTCAGTTAATCAGTCACCAACTGCTGAGTTGGCTCGACGTCGTCGTCACTTGCCCACTTATCAGTAGTGGGTACATCACTCGAAATGAAGAGAGTTTTCTTCACAAGGCTGATATCATGGGCGCCTAAAAATCGATTAGCCACTCAGTTGTTAATTTCTAAGCGTCCCACCAGTTTATCAGTCTATACCGGTTGGCTGGAAGCCAGGAAGTCAAGAAATTCTTGGAAGCAAGTGACACCCCATTTCCATGATGCATGCGCGCGTGGGTAATCGATGCTGCTCTCCCTAGCTCGTCGCCATCAGCCAGTCAGATCAAGGAAGCTTTAATAAAATTTTACTTAGCTTATGCATGTATACATTCTCGCTGGAAAAATATATATTCGATATGCATACCTCTCAAGCATATTATTTAAATAATATTTAATAAAATTAGATCATAGTTGCTTCATTAGATAGACATAGTACTACTCTTTAATTATAGACAAATATAATCTAATTTTATTGAATATGATATAAATAATGTACCTTCTAGATTTATGTATCGAACTTATATTATGTGATGAAGGAGTACAATACATTACAAAGGATCCGGCGTAATGGCAAAATGCAAGAATCATTAATGTTGACGGAAGTGGGTGAACACTCAATATACAAATTATACATTGTAAATATGTCTCATACAATAAATTTTGTCTTCGTATGTTCGTGATTTTTTCACAAAAGTTTTTTATGTTAAACTCATGTTTTATATTCTTTTAATCTTTATTTCTGTTATCTGTTTTATAATAAATAATATCCGAGCTAAAAAACTAGCCCTAAAGATGCTACCTCCCTCGATTGGAGGAGACTACGGAGGCAGCCATCTCAAGGTGACACCAATGCGGCATGGAAGAATCCAGTGATCGATTTCTTCAGGGACCTTCGTCTTCTTTGACGCATACAAACACAAAATCTTTCCTCGAATCCGAACCGGGTTCTTTTTCCGTCCCCGAGCCGGAACCGAAGCCAAGCCTTGCCTCGATATCCCAGCGCAATTCTTCGGTTCTTAGGTCGGCAAGGCCAAGCGTTGTTTTCTTTGCGCCAGAACGGAGGGAAGAGGGCAGCAGCGCTCGATGCGTTGTTTTCTTTCGGGTAGCTCGTCCTTGCGATCCATGTTTTATCACGATGATTGTTTCAGTGTCAAATTCATTAGTATCATAGCCCATGCCGTCTGGTATCATGCCATGGTAACGATCTTCCAATTCAGTCGATCGTCACATTACTTAACTTCTTATCATTTTTTATTTTTTATCGGATCGGAACAGCCCTCTTCTATAGTATAATTCTCTATATATTTAATAAACTTTATTATAACACATGAGTAGATGGCGAATACCAGTATACTTACGACTGATCAGTGGCCAAGCGAAAACGGCCAGCTTGGTGAGAGTACAGCTGGCCGGGGTTCGGCGCGGTGCAAGCACCGATGGAGCAATGGCCGGCGAGGGGCTAAGGTCATGTCCAGCCACGGGACTCACGCCAGACCGAGCTGAGCACGCACGTCTATAGATCGATCGACTAGCACAGCCTCACGTCTATGAGGAGTACAGTACTCTACATTACGAAGGATAATATATACTACAATCCAGCGTAAACGGTGCGGCAAAATGAAAGAAACGTTTAGGCTGATGAAAGTATATACAAATTATACATTGTAAATATCTTTTTATATAATGAATTCTATCTTCATACATCTATGATTGTTTTCTCTAAAAATTTTCAAGTTAAATCGGTATCTCCTATCCTTTTTATTTCTATCGTACGTTATATAACACATAGTATCACAACGACAGAATTAAAATTAAGGACGCGGATTGCAAGGACCAGCCACCAACAACAGCAAGGCCGAGGAACAGTTGGTTCTGATTTTTGTTGATTCCAGGTAGATTCGCTATATGCTAACAACGTGTACTAGAAAGCCTCTAAGCTTCTTGTGCTTCGCATACATTGAGAGTTTTTACAAGTCCTTTGCTAAATGCATATAAAGAATCGTATCGGAAGATTTTAGTATTCTTAAGTCGTGTGATTCTGACTTACTTTGACTCTGTTCTACAACTTAACTCTATATTGAATATCGACCACGCTCTACCCCAACAATTGTTCCAGTGGCAGATTCATTAGCACCATAGCCCGCACTGCTCGACTCCATGCCATGGCATTGTACTATGCCATCTCTATTGATGATCTCCTGGCTCAATCAATCGTCGCATTGCTTTTATTGGAGGTGGAGTCCATTGCAATTTAGACTATTGTGTATATTATTGGTGACATTTATGTGGGATTAATTATTGGTGATTTCTTTGATGATCCGTCATCTTCTACGGGTTACTGCAGCAAAATCTGTAGATGAGGAGTCTAAGACGGAGTTGCAGGTTGTTAACACAAATTGGGCTACGCTTAATTGGGGAGGCTTTAAAGAAAAAATAATATCAGTTGTGAGGACAACTAAATTTGGTGTTTCAATCAACGTTTAGATATGTTGTAATTTAGATCACTTATGCGACCATTATGAGATTTTGGCAACATTGATTCTTAGGAATTTGATAACACCCTAATGGTAGTTAGTGTGATACTCTTTGAAGTTTTGCTATTTAAAAGTGAAGTTTTGTTCTAATTTCAGTTTGTGGTGAAGGATTTAAGTGTACAGAGTTTGTTTTGCATGGATACTAAGTA
Organism: Dendrocalamus latiflorus; assembly: GCA_017311315.1. NCBI lineage: Eukaryota > Viridiplantae > Streptophyta > Magnoliopsida > Poales > Poaceae > Dendrocalamus > Dendrocalamus latiflorus. Next base: position 2,926,178 of record CM029641.1, on the reverse strand, counting down.
TTTGTCCAATTGTCATAGCTCGATATGAGAGATTTACTGCAGTTTTATACTTCATTGACAGCACAAGAGTTCCTTTTATTTGGACAATTTTACAGGAACAATTTCAACCATACCATGGAATTTAATTATCATTGAAGTTGGTAGTTTGATGTATATGATGGCCACACATGCAAATTACTCTTTCAATGAATGTTTTTGCGGAGTTTTGTATTTTAGATGGAGCATGTCAAGATTTCATTATATGAGTTTTTCGCTATTTATCCAATGCCCATAGGTAATATTTTGGCTTATATTATTTGACGATTGAGTATTTGTTTCAGGAAGTCAGGTGCACAGACTCAGACTTTTGCTAGGGTTATAAATTGTTGAAAACCTAGATTTATTCGTCTGGTTTATTGATAGCTGTGTGTTTAGATTTGATGATGGTTTACTCAATTTTACTTCGCGAGAAGCATTTAGACAAGACTGTTCTAGTCTTTCATGTTCAGATTAGTTCAATGGACTTTTAAGGCACAAGATTAATTGGTGAAAACTTATTTTGGGAAGATTTTTCATATATTCTGTTATAGGAGTGAATTTGTCTCAAGGTCGAGATTGTTAAAGTGTGATCTAAATTGGTTATCGTGTCCATACCGGATGCTACACTAGATGTCATGCTGAGTGGTGCATACGCCAAGTCGTGTCAGACGTAGCAATGGCTAGCACATCCGACTGATTCAGTTTCCTTCTCCCTTTGGGATTCGTCTTTTTGCCCTATATATGTATCCCTGTAGTTTATAGAAAGAGCAAGAGTCTCATTGTAAATATCTTCTTATATAGTGATTCCATCTTCGTGTGCCCGTGGTTTTTTGGCAAAGATTTTTCACATTAAATTCATGTAATCTGTTTTGTTGATTTTTTTATTTCTGTCGTGTGTTAGCAATATGCTTACGACTAATAAGTGGCCAAGCAAAAACGACCGGCTTGGTGAGAGGACAGCCGACGGCCAGCAGCGCGGTGGAAGCACCGATGGAGCAAGCCAGTGAGGGGCTAAGGTCATAGCCAGCCACTGGACTAACGCCAGGCCGAGCCTCACGCACCGTTTGCCAATTTCTAGGCGTTCCAGTTAAGGGCTCAGTTTGACGATGATTTATGATTTTTTTTATTGTAGGTAAGTTATTTTTTATTGTAGTTGATGGTAACTTATTTGACATAATTAAATTTTAAAAAAAATTTAAAATAAAAAACAGATTAGCCTATCACAAATAACGTGAAGGAATACCAGAAAAAAACCAAAATACCTAAAAAGCTAAAATCAGATAAACATGAAATTAAAAAATTAATGAATACGCAACTAGCGACATCTTAATCAGCAGCCAACTGCTGAGTTGACTCGGCGTCGTCGTCACTTGCCCACTGATCAGTAGTGGGTACATCACCCGGAACCGGAATGAAGAGCATTTTCTTCACAAGGCTGATATCACGGGGGAATTACACGCGCGCCTTGAAATCGATTAGCCACTCAGTTTTTAATTCCTAGGCGCAATTTCTAGGCGTTCCAGTTAATCAGTCTTCACCGGCTGACTGCAAGTCAAAGTAAAGCACTTGTTGGAAGTAAGTCGTGACACCCCATTTCCATGGTATCATGCTCTGGGTCTCTAGCCTTTATAGGACTCCCTAGCTTGTCGCCATCAACCAGTCAAATCAAGGTAGCTTTAGTAAAATCTCATGTAGTACTTAGCTCATACAGGTATACATAAATACTCTACCTTACGTAGGATAATATATACCACAAATTATACGTGCATATATTTGAACAACATCTAATCGCATATATTCTTTGGAATTGGACTGGTTTAAAAAGCTTCCTCGTCACTTTAGTTGTTAGATTCAAGCAGCGCGGCTCGCGTATTTACATGATTAAATTTGTTTTAAAATTTTTAGTATTAAATGATATAACTTAGATGTTTTAGAATATATTTATGTATCTTATAGACTATTTAGATTTTTAAGATATCATAAGTATTGGAAATGATAATAAAGCTCGAAGAAAAAAACAATTTGAAGAACGTAATTAAAGTACAAGTTTTGATAGAAGAAAATCATTGAACAGGATAAGTTGTTGAGCTTTTCAGAAGCACAACCACCCTCCATCATGCATTGATCATGTAGCTGCATGCTCATTTCTCTATTTGTTATTCTTTTTCAAAATATATGTATGCACATGTACCTTTATTTAATCTCAAGCAATATATTGGTTATGTGGTGGTAAATTATCTTATTAATTTATATGGTATTAGACTAACTTGCTCACACATACACCGATACACCATGGACGATCTACCTTGAACTTATCTTTCCTCACATGCCGGTTATCCCATCGAACCATATGTCTTCTATCTCTTCTCGTCGCCACATCTTTTCTACTTCAACCTCTAACAATAACTCCAAATTTTGATTGATCCCTCTCAGCTGCTGCCCCTTCCAATACAATACTCTACCACATAACTATCTTTTACTTTTCTCCAATTATTGCTTAATACTGACTGTTGCAACACATCAACACGCACATATGCAATCATCATCGTCCCTGCCGGGGACACCTGTCATGCTATTTATGGTGGCCTCGAGCCTATCCTCTACGGCTGCGCCATCTCTACTCCGAGCTCTTTGCTCCTATTCTTCTGTAAACCTATGCTTCTATTTCTATAGACGCCTACGCTTCTATTTGTACAGATGCATGATATTGTTATGCGTTCTTGATGTCCTCTTCTCCCGTATCGGTCGTTCCTCATTTTCGACGTTGCCCAATTCAACACTGTGGCCTTCTCACTAACGACGATGATCTCCAATATTCACTGATGTCGGCATATCTGCTTTAGTCATTGTCAAATGATATGTAAAATATTCTCATTGTTATCGGTGACATCGTGCCTCTCACTAGCGATGGCATGCTCCTAGCTGCACGATGACTCTATATCGTCCATAGCTCATCTTCAATGCAAGGCTTTATCTCCTCTCTGCCAGGATTTCCCCATCATCGAGCTTCTTTGGCCACCGACTTCTTCAACAACATCGATGTTCATCACTCGTCGTTACGGCCCTTGGCTTGTTCCAACTTTGGACTTTCTTTTTAATGGCTCCAGTAAGTAGCGCAACATTATCCTCGCAAAATGGCTAAGATAAGCAGCACGACATTATTCTTATCTCTACAACCGCTACCTCGGCTCTTTGCTTTCCCATGGATCAATGTCCTTTGCAATTGCACTCTTTCATGGTGTTCTCTGACATCATTCGTGTTATACTTATTATAATTTTATTTTTATTTAAAATTTTAGTTTTTTATTGGAGTTCTAATGCAGATCAAATCGCTAATTTATTTAATTTATTTTGAATTTTAATTATTTAGGGATTTTACTTTAAAATTCGTCTGAAAAATCAAATTACAAATTTTCTTTTTTATTATCCCGAAATATTTGTTGGAATTCATGTATAAATCCAATTGTTAGTTTTTCTTTAATTTTTATTCTGAATTATTTCTTTAATTTTTATTCTGAATTACTACTATTGAGGGATTTTATTTTGGAATTGGTATCAAAATCAAATTTCTCACTTATTTTATTTTTTATTCCGAATTTGAGTTATTTTAGTTGAAATTTATATACAATTCTAATGGCTAATTTTTGTTTAATTTTTATTCTGAATTATATTCATTTAGGGATTTTACTTAGGAATTCATATGGAAATCAAATTGTTAATTTTATTTTATGTTTATTCCGAATTTTAGTTATTTTTGTGTTGTACTTGACACGAACTCTTTCTTTCAATCTAGACTTAATTATTTGTTTTTAGATATTTTACTTAGGAATTCGTACAAAAATCAAATTGCTTATTTTATTTTATTTCTAAAATTCAGTTATTTTTGGATTGTACTTGGTATAGATTCTTTCTTTCAATCTAGATCGTTATAATCTGAACCCATCACAATAAACAGTGTAGATCTTTCTCTTTCTTCCATCAATTAACATAAAAATTTCTAGCCCTTGAGAGTGAATATGGCAACTTTTTTTCTTCTATTTTAATAATATAATATATAATAAATAGGATAGACAGATAGATAGATATTGACACGAGAAAGAGAGGTTGTAGCTATTTAACCTGGACTTTTGGAGCCTAAATAGTATGCCGCGTAGGCAGAAAAAGAAGAAAAGGAACGTATCATGTGGGCTGTGCCGTTTGGGCTGTTCTCACGTGCTCGGGCCGCGGCCTTGTGTGCTGCTAATTAAGTTCTGTGAACGCTCAAAACTTAACCACATGTTGCACGCTCTGCGAATGGTCGTCAAGTTCTTTGTTTTATTAGTTGCACACCAAACGATGCAAAGGAGCTGACCCGTGGCCGGTTGGTGAAGAGGTAGCGTCCTTTCCTCATCTAGCTGGGTTCATGTCCTAGGATTCAGGATTCAAGCAAGTCACAGATTTTGAAGGCGATGAGGCAAGTCAGGAAATTGTCCTACAAGATTATTGTTATTCAGCCAAACAACCTTAAGATTGGAACAATTTGCAAAACTAGGTATAATTCCTTGTAGCGTATTATTGCTCAAGAAGAGGGTTTGGAAGTGACGCAAGTGACAAGGGATGGAGGGATTTCACCAGTGAGTCTATCTGTTGCCACGAACAAATGTTTTAGGAATGTTAGGTTTCCAAGTGAAGGAGAGATATGCCCTACCAGACCTCGATTTCCAAGGTCAAGAGAAGTGACACGACGTGGAGTTACACAGGACATCTTCTCAATTGCAGAAGTTGGTCCTATCATTTCAGGGTGTTACAACTTTGATCTTAGGAGAAAACGCACACACGCAAATAATCTGAGAAAACACAAAAGAAATTTCTGAATTTCTTTATTCTCTTACTAGCTCCCCTATTTCCTTGCCTTTTCTCTCGCTTTTCTTGCTTACAAAACTGGGTACAAGTCTCTCCAATATATAGGGATAAAAACACCTATTGCATACTTATTCGGACTTCAAGTTGGACTCAACTTCAAATTGAATTATACTCGGAGACGGACTCAACTACATCTAGGACTTTAAGTCAAGATTAATTTTAACACAGAGCATCAAAGCTTGTTGTAGATCAAGACTGATTGCCTTCTTAAATTCAAGCAGTGACAGTCAATCTGTTTCGTTCCCGTAAGTGGAGTAGGAATTTTTTGTACGGATAATCCATTTTTTATTCGAAAATACATAAATATACCCGCGGAAATTTTTTTTACAAAAGTAGGCTCAAGTCGTCCCCCCATTGGGCGACTCTCACCTTTCGCCTAACTGGGAGGCGACAAAACTTGCGTCGCTCTACCTTCGAGCGACTGCAATTAGTCGCCTTCCTATTGGGCGACTATCATGCTGTCGCCCAATGGATGGGCGACTTATAATGCAGTCACCCAATAGGAGGGCGACTTTACTCTCCCCCCGTGATTTTTTTAGAGTATTGTCAATTTTGTAGTTTTAAACCGGAAAAAAATTTGGTATAGTTGTAATAAAAGTTTATGTTCATTGGATGTTGTAGGTGCATAAAAAATTTTGGGAAATTTTTTTTAAGAACGATTAAGTGTAGAACATTCGATACATAAAGTGGTAAGTGGCATGTGTGGAATTCTGTACTTCTAATGTTCAGAACTCCACCACTAGTCCTAACATGCCTTAGGGAATATAACTTGCTGGGTCTATTACATTTTGTCTACTGGGTGTAGCGTGGTTGTTTCCCCTTTTTCTCGCGCCCTGAAGATGGCTCCGCTGCATCATTCTTCCTGTCACTCTTGGTCTTGAGAGCTGCCTCACGAGCTTGAAGCTCTTCCTCCTGACGCTTGATGGCTGCTTCACGCAGACTTAACTGCTCCCGCCTCTTTTGCAGCTCATCCTCCTTGCCCTTAAGACGGATTTGGTCCACCCTCACGCGACGCTCTTGCTCAAGCCGCATCTGTCGTTCCACCTCGCGAGCCTGATCCATCTTGACAAAGTATTGTCCTTTGTTTTCCACCTCCATTGGCCGGTTCCGTGGCCATGCCGGTGGCACCCGATCCACCCATTCGATGAACTTGCAAGGCTATGTGTGGCGTGGTAGATGTCATGGATCAAGTTGAAAAACGATAACGAGAAACAAAGGATTTAGTTATCGTCGTTACCATGAAGTCGTCATCCTGGTCTGGACACTTAAAGAACCTACGGCCGTAGTTGGCTCGTTGTACTCGATCCGTCCAGGCGCACAACATCGTCCTAAAGCCGCAATGACACTTCGAGCGCTCATGCCACTCCGGCACTCCAAATGGGTCGGGCCTCCAGGAAGACATTGTTATGTAGTAGTATTGTGATGGATAGAGGAGGAGATGTGGCCTGGAAGACATAGGAGGCCTTTATATAGGCAGGTTATCTGGTGCAGTGGGCATAGTCTACGGAGAGGACGACATGGGAATCTTTTCGCTTTTTCAGGATTCCAGTGTAGCAATAAATGTCCTTATGAAGGCTTTTCAGAGCCTGTAGTCTCGTAATAAATTCAGAGCTTGGACCATTCAATGTATTTGGTACAACGTAGCCTTTTCAGTCGTTTGCAGGAAACAGTACGTTCCACGAAATAAGTGCTACAACATTGCCTTCTCAGAGGCCAGTAATCATAATTTCTGAAACAACAAGCTACGGTCATTGCAAACGTGTCGGCCTCAAGTCCATAACGTTCAAATAGTCCATACAGCAAATACTAAGCAAATACATGTAGTAACTAAGTAAACAGATGCAAACGAAACGATGCAAAGGAGCTGACCCGTGGCCGGTTGGTGAAGAGGTAGCGTCCTTTCCTCATCTAGCTGGGTTCATGTCCTAGGATTCAGGATTCAGGCAAGTCACAGATTTTGAAGGCGATGAGGCAAGTCAGGAAATTGTCCTACAAGATTATTGTTATTCAGCCAAACAACCTTAAGATTGAAACAATTTGCGAAACAAGGTATAATTCCTTGTAGCGTATTATTGCTCAAGAAGAGGGTTTGGAAGTGACGCAAGTGACCAAGGGATGGAGGGATTTCACCAGTGAGTCTATCTGTTGCCAGGAACAAATGTTTTAGGAATGTTAGGTTTCCAAGTGAAGGAGAGTATGCCCTACCAGACTTCGATTTCCAAGGTCAAGAGAAGTGACACGACGTGGAGTTACACAGGACATCTTCTCAATTGCAGAAGTTGGTCCTATCATTCCAGGGTGTTACAACTTTGATCCTAGGAGAAAATGCACACACGCAAATAATATGAGAAAACACAAAAGAAATTTCTGAATTTCTTTATTCTCTTACTAGCTCCCCTATTTCCTTGCCTTTTCTCTCGCTTTTCTTGCTTACAAAACTGGGTACAAGTCTCTCCAATATATAGGGATAAAAACACATATTGCATACTTATTCGGACTTCAAGTTGGACTCAACTTCAACTTGAATTATACTCGGAGACGGACTCAACTACGTCTAGGACTTTAAGTGAAGATTAATTTTAACACAGAGCATCAAAGCTTGTTGTGGATCAAGACTGATTGCCTTCTTAAATTCAAGCAGTGACAGTCAATCTGTTTCGTTCCCGTAAGTGGAGTAGATGGTGGCATATGCACTGCAAACAACGAACACCAAGAGAAACTGTCCAGCTCCAGTAGCCTCCATGGCAAGCAACCTTGGTCGATCGAATTTTGATCTTGATTATGCACATAGACAAAAACATAGGGAAATTTTTCGGACATAGGAGTGAATTCGTCTCAAGGTAGAGGTTGTTAGTCATTGTGTCCATGGTGGATACTGCACCAGACGGCGCACTGAACGGTGCATACAGCAAGCCGTGTCAGACGTAGCAACGACTCGTGCATCTGACTGATTCAGTTTCCTTCTTCCTTTGGGATTCGTCTCCCTATTCTTTATATGTATATCCCTGTAGTATATTGAAAGAGCGAAAGGTTGATTATAAATATCTTCTTATATAGTTAATTTTATTTTCGTATATCCGTGATTTTTTCGTAAAGATTTTTCATGTAAAAATTTATATCACCTGTGTTCTTCTTACTTTTTTTAATTTCTGACATGTGTTTTACAACAGTATGCTAACGATCGATCAATGGCCAAGCAAAAATGGCCTGCTTGGCGAGAGGACAGGCACCGATGGAGCAATAGCCAGTGAGGAGCTAAGGGCACGGCCAGCCACGGTTAGAGATGGCAATGGGTATCCGAAACCCGATACCTGGTGGGTTTTTACTCTATTAGGGCATGGGTCTGAGTCAATTTCCTAACCCATGGGTCTCTTAATGGGCAAAAAGCCCAACCAATCGGGTCTGCCGGGTTCGGGTACGTTCCTATAGTACCCAAACCCGTAAACCCATGGGTAATATAAACCCGATCCATAGGAGTTATAAACCCAGGCTCCCAGCCTCGTAGGCAAACCAGCCCAGCCCATAGCCCATTAACCATTTAGCCGAAGCCCCCAAATCCAATGCGGCAATGCCCCATTACCCATACGGCTAACCCTAGCTAGCACTCGGCCACGGTCACTACTCACTCCTCCCCAGTCCCCACCCCGATTCAATAGCCGTCGCAGCGGAGGCGCATCTGGCGCTTCGCGCTCGATCTCCGGCAGTCTCCACTCTCTCCCTCCCGTTCGCAGCTCCCGCTCCTACTCCCGCCACTCTCACCGCACGCTCGTCCTCCCACACGCCCTCGCCGTCGCCTCGCCTTCCAGTTCAGCCCGCCGCCTCCACGCCGTAGCCAACGCGCATCGCAGCAGTAGGCCCTTGGCCATGGCGCTGCCCTCCGGCTCCAACGAAGATGGCCGGTGAACTTTCTCCACCTCTCCATTAACCATTGTTGCAGCTCGCATTACTGACCCAACGGGCGGCCCGTGGGTACCCGTTAACCGAGTGGGCATGGGTCTAGGCAAAAATCTGCACCCGTCACGGGCATTGGTTTTTTAGCGGGCACATCCAACTTTTATGGACACGGATTTAGAATAGCAAAACCCAACGGGTTTATGCCCGTTGCCATCTCTAGCCACGGCATGCACGCCATGCCGAGCTGAGCACGCACCGTTTGTTAATTTCTAGGCGTTCCAGTTAATCAGCCACCAACTGCTGTGTTGACTCGACGTCGTCGTCACTTGCCCACTGATCAGTAAGTGACCACTGATCAGTAGTGAGTACATCACCCAGAACCGGAATGGAGCATTTTCTTCACAAGGCTGATATCATGCGCGCCTAGAAATCGATTAGCCAATTCCTAGGCGCAATTTCTAGGCGTTCCACACTACTACAGAAAAGGTCATCACAGACGGTTCAAAAATGTCATCACAGATGGTTTTGTGAACCGTCTGAATTTATGGGTCAGTGATAATCGAAGGTTATCACAGACGGTTTGAAAAACCGTTTGTGATACCTGATAATCACAGACGGTTTTTAACTAAAAAACGTCTGTGATTATCAGATATCACAGACGGTCTGTGATTATCAGATATCACAGACGGTCTGTGATTATCAGATATCACAGACGGTTTTTAGTTAAAACCCGTCTGTGATATTCTTTCCTACCCCTAAAACTATTCCTGTTTATTGGCTAGCCTCAGGTAATGCTAGCCATGCCCTCTGAAACAAGCAGATCAAGCGATGATGTTATTACTACAAGGTCTCTAAACAAAGTTCTATGAAGCAAATGACACAAATTAGTGTATCAGGTTCATTGAACCGGATACACTAGAATATGTTACTTGCTTCATGCCCTTTGGAGGTCTATGTGGTATATATTATTACTACAAGGTCTCTAAACAAAGTTCTATGAAGCAAATGACACAAACTAGTGTATCAGGTTCATTGAACCGGATACACTAGAGTGTGTCACTTGCTTCATACCCTTTGAAGGTCTATGTGGCATATATTATTATTACAAGGTCTCTACACAAAGTTCTATGAAGCAAATGACACAAACTAGTGTATCACTTGCTTCATGCCCTTTGAAGGTCTATGTGGCATATAGGGCATGTTTGGTTGGAGGCCGCAATTTGCCATGCCTCAACTTAAGAATTTGCCACACTTGTGGCTAGCCAAATTTGTGGCAAAAAAGGTGTTTGTTTGATAACTAAGGTGTGGCAAAAACTTTGTGGCTATTGTTTGGTTCACTGCCACAAAAGTGTGACAAAAAATTATGGCAAGTGTTTGGATTACTCCACATGTAGGCTAAACACACTTGTGTAAAAATCATTATTGGAGTAACAACACCTAAAGTGATATAATACAATAGTATACCATACATTTCACCATTATAATACCAACAGTATGAACAATCCACCATTATACCATACATTTCAACAATACCATACAGTCCATAAGCAATATAATACAATAGTTCAACAATACCATATAGTACAGTTTTGTGGCCAAAGAAAACAGCAGTAATACATAAAGGCCAGACAAGGGTACCTTAGTGCTTATGCGTCGGGGAGGCGGCCGGCGAGGGCTCGGGGAGGCGACCGGCGAGGGCTCGGGGAGGCGCCGGCGAGTGCTCGGGGAGGCGGCCGGCGAGGGCTCAGGGAGGCGGCTGGCGAGGGCTCGAGGAGGCGACCGGCGAGGGCTCGGGGAGGCGGCCGGCGAGGGCTCGGGGAGGCGCCGGCGAGGGCTCGGGGAGGCGGCCGGCGAGGGCTCGGGGAGGCGGCCGACGAGGGCTCAGGGAGGCTACCGGTGAGGGCTCAGGGAGGCGGCCGGCGAGGGCTCGGGGAGGCGACCAGCGAGGGCTCAGGGAGGCGGCCGGCAAGGGCTCAGGGAGGCAGCGGCGACGAGACAGATCGGGATTTAGATGTAGAATATAACTGCAGCATACGGGGAAAACCCTAGCCAGAGGGTATTTATAGGGAGGCTTATTACAAACGGTTCTAGACGTAGAACCTTCTGTGATATCAATATCACAGACGGTTCTAAATTTAAAAACCGTTTGTGATAAATCTTATCACAGACGGTTTTTTATAAAAAATCGTCTGTCATAAGCTTTATGTCAGAACGTTTTGTGTTTCAATCGTCTAATTAACGTCTCTCGATCGTTATACGAAGCGTCTATATCATTAATGTTTGGGTATACGAACCGTCTGTGCTAAAGGTTAAATATGCGCGCCTAATCCAGGTCTCTTCTACGTACGTACAATATGGCTTCTACTATTCTTGTGATCATCTCCTTCCTCTCATCTGTTCATCAAGAATTGTTCGGCCGGAACCTTACACAGGCGTCCAGCAATTTGCATCTGGAGGAGCTTCTCCGCACACGCCCTGCTCTCCTTCCCCGACTTTCTTGCATCCGTCAGCTCGACCTGACATCCGCCGTCGACGGAGGCGTCTCGCTGCCGCTCAAGAAAGGGAAACAACCCTTACCCTGGTTCTTCTCCACAATGTGCGTAAAGCAGAAGAAGCTCTACACGCATTGGGGAGACTGATGGATAGCCTTGCTAATCAAGCAGAAACGGCAGATTCTGAGGAATCTTTTCATGCTATCCTCTACGACATTATGGGCTATGCTATTGATTCTTTGCCCAGGCTGGAGGAGGAAGTGCTGAGGACAAGGACAATCTTAACGGCGTTCGAGAAGTCAGCGGCTGATCCTCCAAGTCCCAAAGTCGAAGAAGAAGCGTACAAAGCCCAAAAGATTACAATCTGGGAAAATCTTTACCTGTGCGACTTTTGAAATAAATTTGCCTCTAATTGAAATTAATAAATTTGCCTTTAATTTGTGATCTCCTGTCTCAGTAGTTCTGTAGTTAAGTTATTAGAAGCAATGTGTACTTATATATTAACCTCTGATCATGAACAGAATATGACAGACAAAGGGACATCACAGACGATTCTTGTCAAAAACCGTCTGTGAACATTCATAGACGGTTCTTAAGAAGAACCGTCTGTGATAGTCTACACAACACAGACGGTTTTTTTATTAAAAACCGTCTGTGATAATTCCAGATTATCACAGACGGTTTTAAAAAAAACCGTATCACAGACGGTTCATCGGTAAGGACCGTCTGTGATACTCGACCACTAACACAGACGGTGTCCAAATTAAAACCGTCTGTGTTAGTGTCAATCACAGACGGTTTTGTCAAACCGTCTGTGATTGACCGTCTAGTATTAGGCTTTCTGTAGTAGTTCCAGTTAATCAATCTATCCCGGCTGACTGGAAGTCAGAGTAAGGCACTTCTTGGCCGGCTAATCTACTGCTTTGGGTCTGTAGCCTTTATAGGACTCCCTAGCCCTGCCGCCATCAACCAATCAAATCAAGATAGCTACTTAGAAAATTCAATCATAAGTCACAAAAAATCAGTCTAACTGAGCACACAGAAAATCTCATGTAGTACTTAGCTTATACAGGTATACATACAATACTCTACCTTACAGAGGATAATATATACACTACTACAGAAATCCACATTACAGACGGTTCAGAAACGTCATCACAGACGGTTTTCTGAACCGTCTGAAATTATGGGTCAGTGATAATCCAAGTTATCACAGACGGTTTTTGAACCGTCTGTGATTATGCGATATCACAGACGGTTTTTAGTACAAAACCGTCTGTGATATCGGATAATCACAGACGGTTTTTAATGAAAAACCGTCTGTGATATCGCATAATCACAGACGGTTTTTAATGAAAAACCGTCTGTGATACTCCTCCCCCCAGCAGAAGCTATTTCTGTTTATAGCTAGCCTCAGGAAATGCTAGCCATGCCCTCTGAAACAAGCAGATAATCACAGACATAAACATATACAATTCACACATCTCATTTCATTTCAGATACATTTCACATCTCAATTCATTTCACAGACATAAAACATCCAATTGACAACGCACTTCATTTCACAAACATAAAGCATCCATTTCGCAAATCAATTCATTGAGTTGAAATAAAATATCCATTAACAAATACACAATTGTAAAAGATCTACACTGTATTTGCACTTAGAATTACAATAAAAAATCATTCTGGGCAGTGGAACTCTCCATCTGATCTTACGACTTTTGACCACAAAAACCAAATGAGCTCTCCTCGAATTTTTGCAAAATCCGGCTGTGTCAATGCAGATGTAGAGATGGACGCACCCTGTCGATAGGAATATCAACGCGCGCATATATAAAACTGACATGTATGAAATAAATGTGGGAAGATTGACAAACCTTAGAATTAGTGATCTTGGTGGAATCGAGGAGTAGTCTCATATGGTGGCACACGTAGTATCCACATGTGTTGCCCGGCTCCTGCTGGTGGCACTGCAAAAAATATGATGTGTTAAATCAAGTGGCATTACTACTATGTGTTGTATATGATTAATTAATGTGTAGCTAGCGAATACCCGAAACTTGCGATCATGTTTCAAGGCCTTGGCCCCTGTCGTCGAGTCACGTGTTTGTTGAACGTATGTGGCGAACGACCTTCGTTATTCGAAAAAGTTAGATTAGTTATTCGGAAGGAAAGAAAGAGTACAATGTACAATGTACGTACCTATCGAGTATTCGGGCGATAGCTGTGTACTTGGATTTGTTCTTACTTAGAGAATCAAGGTATATAGCCTTGTTCCATTTTGGTATAATTACAATTAAAATCCAATGGAACTGCTCATTGTATGGCATAAGAACAAATTCCTTATCTTGGTGAGCCAGCAGTGATTTTGTAATATAGTCCTCGACGAAGGATGCATTCTCGATGATGGTATCAATGGCGACCAAGCGTGGGTCCAGGAAACCAATTTGTGATTTCGATGATCTAGCTTCGATCAGCATGAATCTATATATAACATAGGAAAGCAACAAATTGTGACATATATCGGTATTACGTGAACAGAGACTGTGATTGTGCAGACTTACAGCGTCCAGCATCGAACGAGTGAGGCGTCGAGAGCGTTGAGCGTGAAAAGGTCAAATATATCGTCAAAGGTCACCGCGAAGACACATTCCCGAACTTCGTGCAAGAAATGTTCCGGCTTGAATTTGACAGTTATACCTGAGCGCCGTTCTGCCGCTGGCTTATTGGACTCTTCCATATACCAAAGGTGGAATCTTTGGCAACCAAGTCCTAGTTTTTGGAGCTCTTCCTGGACTACCATCGGCTGAGCTAGCACGAATTTGCGGGCCAATGGCATGGACGGGAAATCGTCATCATCCTTCGTCTTTGATTTGCCCTGGCCACTGCCTCGAGTGTGGGTCGACTTTATGCTAGTCGACTGTAATGGTATAGACGGTGCAAGTTGCTCTGGCGAGAATAGCACCCGTGGAGATAGCACCGGTGCAGGTAGCTGTGGTTCGCACTGCCCGTGTGGAGATGGCACCAGTGCAAGTTGCTGTGGTTCGCACTGCACTTCTGGTCCTGCCACCGGTGAAGAAGCCTCCCGGGAGATGTCGGTTTTGGGCCACTGGATGAATGTTCCAATGGCCTGTCCTAGATTCACGATCTCGTCGTTGGGGGGCTTCGGTAGCGGGACCACCTCAAAATTGGCATACACACCATCCACATTAACTTTTGCGAAGCCTGGCGCTAAAGCTTGACCGTGCACCATGGCCCCGATACCAGACGAATATGCCTGGCCCCAAGCAGCGTACAAGGGAATGGAGCCATATCTCACTTGGAGCCTGCATGTCGTAGGCTCCTACATAACGATACAAAATTAGCTACTCGAATAGGCCTACCAATGGAGCAAGCATTCGAGAGGTAATAATTATTACCAGGATGTCGTCCACAGGAAATTTGGACTGGGTTTGCGTCGGATTGGACGCGCAGCTACTCGGATGGTTGCGCGGGCTAGCTAGGACAGGAGCGGCGGTGGCGGCCTACTGACTTTCTGTCTGTTTTCGCACCTCATCTCTGATTATATCAGCCATCGAACCCAGTATCTCCTCTTTAAGAGATGCCTTGAGCTCTTCTCGTAGCTGTGCGTCACGCTCGGCTTTGTTTCTCTTCCTGCGCCGATACATGTCGGAGTCATCTTGGAAACCATGTTTCCAAGGAACGTAAAGCCCAAGGCCTCTCGTACGGCCCGGGTGCTCCTTGTTTCCCAGGGCCACGGAGAGCATATCATTCTCCCTTGTTCCCTGGAATGATCCCAGGGTAGATTGAAAACTCAGCTCTTCCTGCAAGAGCACGACATGTCATTTCAATTCGTACGAAGTTGTGGAGTAATTACAAGCTACGTAGTTCGATCGATATCTTACCGGGCGCTCGGTCACTTGCTGGTCTGAAGGGTTTCGAAAGGTGATGTCCCCTGATGTCGTTGTAGATGACCTTGCTCTAATCCAATTTCGAGCGCGGTCGTCCGGGATATTGGAAAACGGCGGGGCGATGTCCTGTGCAGCTGCCAGCTCATCCTCCTTCATCCACTGCACCATTTTACCCGCATACCCAGCTATGCCAAGTCTGTGAGGGTGTGTATTTTTTGCCTAGAGGGCCTTGTGCGCCACACTTGTACTTTTGAAATCTTCGGTCGTTTTCATCGCCTTGAACTCTTCCCATTGTGGTTCCAGGAATGGGTATGTATGAACAGGCGTTTCGTCCGTCTCCACGTATTTCTTGACAAGCGTGCTCTTGAAGTTCTTCCATGCTTTGCACGCCGCTTTGTAGGTTTGTTGTTGCACAGCGTCCAGGTGTTCTTCTGGGAACTCGAACGATGCCAAAATTTCGGTCCACAGCTCACATTTCCGAGTGTCAGGCACGTTCTTCCACGAATTGTATGTGATCTCAATTCGTTCTCGTGCAACTACTCCGACCATGGTTCGGAATGCGTTTACTGCTTTTTGAGGAAGGATAGGGACCCCAGATGCATTCACCGCTGTGATGATCTGTCGGCCCTCAGGCTTCTTTGATAGCCCTCTTCCTTGGCGTCTTGATGTTGGAGCGGACGCCTCCGGCGATGATGTTGAAGAATGCGCGGGTGACATGTTGCTCATTTTGTGGGTCTATTAAGATAAGATGAGAAAGTAATCATATTGAATTGCAAGACAAGAGAGGAGTAGAGGGGAGGGGGAGAAGGGAGGGGGTGATATGGACATAGAGAGGGGGTGATGTGCCTATCTTACCAATGTACCAATGTATCAAGTCCTTATTTTTCCCGCAAAATTCAAGTCAATTTTATTACAAAAGTGCAAAAAAAAGACATTCCAAATTCTTCGGTGAGCAGCCGACATAGCCGACTTCTTCGGTGAGCGACTATGCATCTGCTTCTTCCCACTCCTTCTCTTCATCTCTGGTCTCCGGATCACGTACGCCAGTAGCGATGATTCATCTAACTGAATCATCGCTACTGGCGTACGTGATCCAGAGATCAGAGATGAAGAGAGGGAGTGGGAAGAAGCAGATGCATAGTCGCTCACCGAAGAAGTCGGCTATATCGGCTGCTCACCGAAGAATCTGGGAATTTGTTTTTTTTGAACTTCTGTACTAAAATTTCCTTGAATTTTGTAATACTATTACTACAAGGTCTCTAAACAAAGTGCCTATCCTAGCACCTACTTTAGTTGCTAAAACTATAAACCAAATAGCAAAGTCCCTAAACAAAGGTCTATGAAGCAAATGACACAAACTAGTGTATCCGGTTCATTGAACGGGAACACTATAGTATGTCACTTGCTTCATTTGCTGTTTTTTGTCTAGATACATGGAGCATTTGGGTGGAAAGATCAACTGTTTCGTCAGGCGCATGACTGCCAATTCGAAGCATAGCATAGCATCCGAGGCACATCCGAGGCCTGCTGCTTTGTCTTGAGGAATGCCAAGAGCTGGTATTCAGATGGGTTATGAGAATAAGATTCATAATTTATAGTTTGAGGAATGCCACATCTGAAGACCAGCTCTTGGGATTCCTCAAGACACAGCTGCAGGCCTTGGATGTGCCTCGGATGCTACGCTATGCTTCAAATTGGCAGTCATGAGCCTGACGACACAATGTATTTCTTTCCACCCAAATGGTCAATGTATCTTTTGCAATAATCGCAAGATTTCTTTATCCAGATACACTAGAAAGAGATCAAGAGAGGAGTAGAGGGAAGGGGGAGAAGGGAGGAGAGGAGTAGAGGGAAGGGGGACCCAAATGATTTCAAACTATATACTATGTACTATATACTATATACTATATACTATATACTATATACTATATACTAACACAACAAGCAATATGTACCAATGTAAACTAAGCAACTGCAGTAAACAATGTACCAATGTAGTATGTACCAAATAGCAAACTAATTAAGCTACTGCAGTAAACAATGTAACAATGTAATATGTACCAAATAGCAAACTAATTAAGCTACTGCAGTAAACAATGTACCAATGTAATATGTACCAAGCATCAACCCTAAACACTAACAGTAAGCATGAAGCATCAACCCTAAATATGTACTAAGCAACTAACCATAACAGTATGAAGCATCAAGCATCAACCCTAAACACTAACAGTAAGCATGAAGCATCAACCCTAAATATGTACTAAGCAACTAACCATAACAGTATGAAGCATCAAGCATCAACCCTAAACACTAACAGTAAGCATGAAGCTCGGGGAGGGATTTGATGACCTTACGGTTTTGGTGACCTTAGGGACGCAGGAGGAGGAGGCGGCGGCGACGGAGGAGGAGCAGGAGGAGGCGACGGGCTCGGGGAGGCGACGGAGGAGGAGGAGGCGGCGACGCAGGAGGAGGCGGCGGCGACGGAGGAGGAGGAGGCGACGGGCTCGGGGAGGCGGCGACGGAGG
This sequence comes from Dendrocalamus latiflorus, assembly GCA_017311315.1. Lineage (NCBI taxonomy): Eukaryota > Viridiplantae > Streptophyta > Magnoliopsida > Poales > Poaceae > Dendrocalamus > Dendrocalamus latiflorus. The sequence continues at coordinate 2,908,433 of CM029641.1, read as the reverse complement.
AGGAGGCGACGGGCTCGGGGAGGCGGCGACGGAGGAGGAGGAGGCTGCGGCGACGTCTTCGTCCGGGGAGGCTGCCGGCGAGGGCTGGGGGAGGCAGCCGGCGAGGGCTCGGGGAGGCGGCGGCGACGACGGGCTCGGGATTTACATCTAATCGAATAACTGCAGCGCACACGGAAAACCCTAGCGAGAGGGTATATGTAGGAAGATTATCACAGACGGTTCTAAACTTAGAACCGTCTGTGATAACATATCACAGACGTTTTTGAGTTAAAAACCGTCTGTGATAGTTTACTATCACAGACGGTTCTAAACTTAAAACCGTCTGTGATAGTTTACTATCACAGACGGTTCTAAATTTAGAACCGTCTGTGATAAGCCTTTGCCGGCTGTTGCAATTAAGACCACCAATAACTACACAGCTGCATTCATATCAACTACCAAACAGCTGCATTCATATACAACACCAACCAGCTGCATTCACACAGTGTATTTCTTGATACATTTTGTCATTCTCAAATACATCACACATTTTCACATATACATCTAAAAATTGACTACATCACACATTTTCACATATACATCTCAAAATTGACTACATCACACATTTCCACATATACATCTCAAAATTGACTACATCACACATTTTCACATATACATCTCAAAATTGACTACATCACACATTTTCACATATACATCTCAAAATTGACTACATCACACATTTCCACATATACATCTCAAAATTGACTACATCACACATTTTCACATATACATCTCAAAATTGACTACATCACACATTTCCACATATACATCTCAAAATTGTCACACATTTTCACATATACATTCTTATTGTACTTGCTTATTTCCTTTAAAAATTAGCCCTTCATCATGATCAATGCGTACGTAACTAGTTTCGTCACGTTGTTCATCGTCGACCCTTATGCCATTTCCAAAAGGAGGTAACCCGTCAAATTGATTGTATTCCTCCTCGTCCACTACATTCTCCACTCCGACAATTCTCCTTTTTCCATGAAGAACTACATGGCGTTTCTTATTTGCCGGGTCGGTTACATAGAAAACTTGAACAACTTGATTGGCGAGTACGAATGGTTCATCTTTGTACCCGACACGTTGGAGGTCCACGGTCGTGACACCGTACTTGTCAACCTTCACCTGTGGGAGATGCACCCAACGGCAGCGAAATAAGGGGATCTTGAAAACCACATAGTCGAGCTCCCAAATCTCTTCTATGAAGCCATAGTACGAGTTTCTCGACCCATCGGTACTGAATGCATCTATGCGGACACCGCTGTTCTGGTTAGTGCTCTTGACATCCTGAGACTGCGTATAGAATGTGTACCCATTTATGTCATATCCTTGCCATGTCACAACTGTAAATGTCGGCCCTTTTGCCAACCATGTCAGCGTCTCACTCGGCGAGCTCCTAGCGATATTTTGCTCCTTTAACCATTGGTTGAACCGACGGTTGTGTTGCCTCATGATCCAAACATCCGGCAGCTCCGGATTCTGTTGCCGAAGCACACCCTTGTGCTGGTCCACATAAGGCGCCACTTCAGTCATGTGTTGCAACACCGTGAAATGGGCTTGAGTATACATGTCCATATCTGGAGTGATTGCTTTCCTTCCGAGAGTTCCGAGACCCTTCAGCCTCCCCTCATGACGAGATTGAGGGACACCTATCGGCTGAATCTGAGCCATATAATCGACACAAAACTCAATGACCTCTTCGCTTGCATAACCTTCGACGATGCTGCCCTCCGGCCGAGAACGATTCCGTACGTAGGACTTGAGAATTCCCATGAACCTCTCAAATGGGTACATGCTACGTAGGAATACGGGCCCGCACATTTTTATCTCCCACACAACGTGAACAATGAGATGGACCATGATATCGAATAACGAAGGAGGGAAATACATTTCAAGGTGACATAGAGTCATCACCACCTCGTCCTGCAGAGCATCTAGTCCTTCGGGATCGATGACCTTCTGAGCAATTGTTTTAAAGAAATAACATAGCCTCATGATTGTCTCTCGGACTTTGATCGGCAAAATATTTCTAATTGCAATAGGGAGCATCTGTGTCATCAGCACATGACAATCATGAGACTTCATGCCATTTAACTTCAAATCTTGCATCGAAATAAGTTTCTTCACGTTGCCCGAGTAACCAGACGGAACTTTGACACCATGCAAGCACTGGCACAGTTCTGTTTTCTCAGCCTTGGACAGAGTGTAACACGCAGGGGGAAGGTACGTTCGTGCATTATCAGTGCATGTCGGTGCTAACTCAGGCCTGATGTGCATATCAGCCAAGTCAAGCCGTGCGTTGACGCCGTCCTTTGTTTTATCACGGATGTTCAGTAAGAGACCAATCAAGCTGTCGCACACATTCTTTTCTACGTGCATGAGGTCGATGCAGTGCCGCACATCTAGGTACTCCCAATAAGGTAAGTCCCAAAATATTGATCTCTTCTTCCAGGTGTTCTTCTCATGAGCCCTCAATTTACGTCCCTTTCCGAGGACAACATCTAAATCCTTAACCATATCATAAACCTCGCGTCCCCTTAAATGCTTTGGAGTTGAACCGTCTTCCTTCTCTCCGTCAAATTGTTTCTTCATCTTGCGGTATGGGTGAGCCCTCCGAAGGAACCGGCGGTGACGCATGTAGATGATTTTGCGTGAGTGTCTCAGCCACACACTCTCGGTACCATCCAAACAGTGAGTACAAGCTTTGGCACCTTTTATACTATGGCCCGATAGGTTACCAAGGGCAGGATAATCATTTATGGTGCAGAACAATAAGGAGCGCAGAGTGAAGTTCTCTCGTTTGTATGCATCCCATACCTGTACCCCTTCGTTCCACAATACTTTTAGATATTCCACCAACGGTGCTAGGAACACATCGATATCATTCCCAGGTTGTTTTGGCCCTTGGATAAGTATCGACAGCAAAATGTACTTTCGCTTCATACACAACCAAGGAGGAAGGTTATAGATGCAGAGAGTCACAGGCCATGTGCTATGTCGGCTGCTCATGCTACTGAATGGATTCATTCCATCTGTACTCAGTCCAAACCTTATATTCCTTGGTTCTGCACCGAACTCTGCAAAACTCCTATCGATGTTTCTCCACTGCGCGGAATCAGCAAGGTGTCTTAGCATTCCATCCTTCTTGCGCTCCTCCGAGTGCCAACGCAACAGTTTTGCCTCCTTTGGATTTGCATAAAACCTTTTCAAACGGGGAATTATAGGAAAATAGCATGCCACCTTAGCAGGAGGTCCTTTCTTCGCCTCTGTTCCCTCGCCATCATCTGATTGATTGTTACGTTTGTATCGGGATGTGTTGCACACCGGACATACATGCATGTTTGCATACTCTTTACGGTAGAGGATACAGTCGTTCGGGCATGCATGTATTCTTTCTACTTCCATTCCCAACAGACAAAGAACCTTCTTGGCTTTATACGTGGTTTTAGGCAACTCATTTCCCTCGGGAAGCATGTCCGCTAAAAGACCTAGCAGCGCCGTGAAACTCTTGTCGGACCAACCGTTGCTTGCCTTCAATTTCAACAGTTCAAGCACGCCCGACAACCTCGTGTACTTGCAGCCCGTGTACAAAGGTTTCTCTGAGTCCTCCATCAAGCCACGGAATTTAACATACTCTCTCTCATCATAGTTCTCTTCTACATCGCGAAGCATCTGATCCAGATTATCATCGTGCAACCTATCCGAATCCGAGCCACAATCGACATCAGCCGGCGGCATGTCATTCACTTCACCTGCGATGTCATTCGGGGGCATATCATTCACTTCACCGGCGATGTCATCCGGCGGCATATGATCATTCACTTCGCCATGACTGGTCCAACACGTATAATCCTTTTTGAAACCCCTCCGAATCAAGTGCGCTTCAATTTGCCCTCGGTTCTTAAACATCTTCAAATTCTCGCAGTCAGTGCATGGACAGCACATATATTCCACCCCCTTATTCAACATATCCTCCTCGGCGGCTCTTATAAAAGCAGAAACACCATTAATGTACTCTTCACTCACACGGCTCGCGGCATACATCCAACTTCGGTCCTACGTTACGTACATATATAACAACTTAGTATTAAAATCTAGAATAACTAATTATAACTACATATATACCGGCCACATTTATTATATTGAGACTTAATTTCCTAGCTCAATTCATATTACAAACACAATAGCTATTATATAACCAACAATTTTGCAAATTAATTAACCATCTTCAATAACCACTCATGGATTACTTACACCTAAATTGTAATGCAATTAAAAATAAATAAATTTCATTACTAACCATATCTACAGCAACCACAGGAAAGTCTGAATCTTAATTCAAAGCTCAATCTCTGCCTCTTCCCACCAAATTAACTGGCCTGAAATCGCTCTAGCTTCCTCCCGAGTGAAAAAGTGCGCAGCAGTGGCTAGATCTGGATCGAAATGAAGACGATGCGGTCTGAGCAGCGCAATAAATGTCGTAGTCATTATCACAGACGGTTTTTTAACTAAAAACCGTCTGTGATAATAAATTATCACAGACGGTTTTTTATAAAAAACCGTCTGTGATAAGCTTCATACCAGAACGCTTCGCGCGTGTTCGATGCCAGAACGCTTCGTGTTTCGATCATCTAATTAACGTCTCTCGATCATTATACGAAGCGTCTATATCATTAATGTTTGGGTATACGAACCGTTTGTGCTAAAGGTTAAATATGCGCTCCTAATCCAGGTCTCTTCTACGTACGTACAATACAATATACAATACAACATGGCTTCTACTACTGTTCTTGTGATCATCTCCTTCCTCTCATCTGTTCATCACGAATTGTTCGGCCGGAACCTTACACAGGCGGCCAGCAATTTGCATCTGGAGCAGCTTCTCCGCACCCGCCCTGCTCTCCTTCCCCGACTTTCTTGCATCCGTCTGCTTGACCTGATCCTCCGCCGTCGACGGAGGCGTCTCGCTGCCGCTCAAGAAAGGGAAACAACCCTCACCCTGGTTCTTCTGCACAATGTGCGCAATGCGGAAGAAGCTCTACACGCATTGCAGAGACTGATGGATAGCCTTGCCGATCAAGCAGAAACGGCAGATTCTGAGGAATCTTTTCATGCTATCCTGTACGACATTATGGATGCTGCTGATCATTTGCCCAGGCTGCACGAGGAAGTGCTGAGGACAAGGGAAATCTTAACGGCGTTCGAGAATTTAGCGGTTGATCCTCCAAGTCCCCAAGTTGAAGAAGAAGCTTACGAAGCCCAAAAGAATACAATCTGGGAAACTCTTTACCTGTGCGACTTTTGTAATAAATTTGCCTCTAATTGAAATTAATAAATTTGCCTTTAATTTGTGACCTCTTCTCTCAGTAGTTCTGTAGTTAAGTTATTAGAAGCAATGTGTACTTATATATTAACCTCTGATCTAGATTATGACAGACAAAGGGACATCACAGCCGGTTCTTGTCAAAAACCGTCTGTGAACATTCCCAGACGGTTCTTAACAACAACCGGCTGTGATAGTCGACACAACACAGATGGTTTTTAATAAAAACCGTCTGTGATATTCCAGTATCACAGACGGTTCAGCAGTACGAACCGTCTGTGATACTCCTTTTTCCCGCCACAAATACCACAGACGGCCTTCAAATTTAAACCGTCTGTAATAGTTTACATTACAGACGGTTTCACAAAACCGTCTGTGATTTGCCGTCTACTATTAGCCTTTCTGTAGTAGTGATACTATATTCCAGTGATAACGGTGTGGCAAAATGCAAGAACCGATTATGCTAACAAAAGTGGGTGAACATTCAATATACAAATTATACGTGAATATATTTGAACAACATCTAATCACATATATTCTTTGGAATTGGGCAGGTTTAAAAAGCTTCCGCGCCACTTTAGTTGTTAGATTCTAGTAGCGCGGCTCACTTATATATTTACATGACTAAATTTGTTTTAAAGTTTTTAGTATTAAATAATATAACTTAGATGTTTCAGAATATATTTATATATCTTATAGGCTATTTAGATTTCTAAGATATCATAAGCATTGAAAATGACAATAAAGCTCGAAGAAAAATACAACTTGAAGAACATAATTGAAGTATAAGCTTTGATAGAAGAAAATCATTTAGCAGAATAAGTTGTTGGAATTCTTAGAAATGTAACCACTCTCCATCATGCATGAATCTTGTAGTTGCATGCTCCTCCTCTTCATCTATTAGTTACTCTTTTTCAAAAAATTATATATATGCACATGTACATCTATTTAATCTCAAGCGATATATTGATTATGTGGTGGTAAATTATCTTATTAGTTTACATGGTATTAGACTACCTTGCTCACGCATGCACCGATACACCATGGACGACATATCTTGAACTTATCTTCCCTCACGTGCTGGCTACCCATCGAACCTTCTATCTCTTCTCGCCATCACATCTTTTCTACTTTAACTTGTAACAATAAGTCCAAATTTTGATCGATCCCTCTCAGCTGCTGGCCCTTCCAATGCAATACTCTACCACATAAATATCTTTTACTTTTCTCCAATTATTGCTTAATACTGATCATTGTGACACATCAACACACACATGTACAACCGTCATCGATCCCTACCGGAGACACCTGTCATGCTCTTTCCGGTGGCCTTGAGCCTATTCCCTACAGCTGCGCCATCTCTATTTCCGAGCTCTTTCTCCTATGCTTTGGTACACCTAGGCTTATATTTGTACATATGCCTACGCTTCTATTTGTACAGATACATGATGTTATGCATTCTTGATGTCATCTTCTCTTATGTCGGTCGCTCATCTTTTTCGATGTTGCCCAACTCAACACTATGGCTTCCACACTAACCATGATGATCTCCAATATTCACTGATGTCGGCATATCTGCTATAGTCGTTGTCTAATGATATGGAGAATCTTCTCACTGTTTTCGGTGACGTCATGCCTCTCACTAGTGATGGCACGCTTCTATCTATGCGATGACCCTATATCATCTATAGGTCATCTTCAATGCAAGGCTTCATCTCCTTTCTGCTAGGATTTCCCTACCATCGAGCTTCTTTGGCCACCGACTTTTTCAACAACACCGATGCTCACCATTTGTCATCACAGCCCTTACCTCGTTTCGACTCTGGCCTTTCTTTTAAATGGCTCCGGTAAGCAGTGCAACATTGTTCTCACCAAACAGCTAAAGTGAGCAGCATGACATTATTCTTATCTCTGCTGCTGCTACCTCGGCTCTTTGATTTCCCATGGATCAATGTCCTTTGCAATTGCACTCTTTCATGGTGTTCTCTGACATCATTCTTCTTATACTTGTTATACTATTAATTTTGTTTAAAATTTTAGTTTTTTTATTGGAGTTTGAATGCAGATCAAATCATTTATTTTATTTTATTTATTTTGAATTTGAATTATTTAGGGATTGTACTTTGAAATTCGTATGAAAAATCAAATTGCAAATTTTCTTTTTTATTATTCCAAGATTTTTGTTGGAATTCATCCAATTACTAGTTTTTCTTTAATGTTTATTCTAAATTACAAATATTTAGGGATTTTACTTTGGAATTGATATCAAAAATCAAATTGCTCATTTATTTTATTTTTTATTCTGAATTTTAGTTGTTTTAGTTGAAATTTGTATACAAATCTAATGGCTAGTTTTTGTTCAATTTTTATTTTGAATTATATTCATTGCGGATAAATTGAGAGGGGAGGAGGCGGCGGAGATTTGAGGAGCGCACGGGTTCGGTGGGGGCAGAGAAATCAGTCAGCATGCATTTGGAAAAGGGTGGGACTTGAGAGGCCGGACCAACCACCAACTCCTTATTTTATAATAGTATATATATATATATATATATATATATATATATATATATATATATTTCGTAGAAAGAGTTAGAGTCTCACTGTAAATATATTCTCATATAATAAATTCTGTCTTCGTACGTTTATGATTTTTCTCGTAAAGATTTTTTATGTTAAATTCGTGTCTGTTCTTTTGATCTTTTATTTCTATCGTGTGTTTTATAATAGTACGCTTACGACTGATCAGTGGTCATGCAAAAATGGCCGGCTTGGCGAGAGGACAGCCGGCCGGCCGTCGGCGCGGTGCAAGCACCGATGGAGCAATATAATAGCCGGCGAGGAGCTAAGGCCACGGCCAGCCTCGGGACTCACGCCACAGGCCGCGCTGAGCCTCACGCACCGTTCGTTAGGCGTTCCAGTTAATCAGTCACCATCTGCTGAGTTGACTCGACGTCGTCGTCACTTGCCAACTGATCAGTAGTGGGTTACATCACTCTGGATATCACGCGCGCCTAGAAATCGATTAGCCACTCAGTTTTTGATTCCTAGGTGCAATTTCTAGGCGTTCCAGTTAATCTGTCTAGACCAGCTGACTGGACGTCAAAGTAAGGCATTTCTTGGGCGGAAGTCGTGACACCCCATTTCCATTTCCATGCGCGCGTGGCTAATCGATACTGCTCTGGTTCTCTTTGGCACTACTCTACTACTCTAAGAAGATTCTGTTTCTAACTTTTGGTTTTTAGTTTTTTCTTATTTTTTGTTTTATTTATGAGAATATATTTTTTAATTTTAATTACACTAGAAAAGTTAACTGCAGCTGTAACTTTTGGTTTTTATTTTTTTTTCTTATTTTTTGTTTTATTTATAAGAATATATATTTTTAATTTTAATTACGCTAGAAAAGTTAACCGCAGCAGCTGTAGTGTATTTTGAGCAGCTAAAATAAAAAATCAAAAATATAAGCTTATAAACCCAAATAAACACTACCTTTATTAGAGACCAGTCAAATCAGGACAGCTTTAACAAAATCTCATGTAGTACTTAATTAGCTTATACAGGGATACATACAATACCTTACAGAGGACAATATGTACTACAATCCAGCGATAACGTTGCGGCAAAATGAAAAAAAAACGTTTAGGCAGACGAAAGTGGGTAAACATTTAATATACAAACTATACGTGCATAAATTTGAACAACATCTAATCGCATATATTCTTTGGAATTGGACAGGTTTAATAAAAAGCTTCCTCGTCCTTTAGTTGTTAGATTCTAGCAGTGTGGCTCACGTATTTACACAACTAAATTTATGTAAAAGTCTTTATATTAAATAATATAACTTAGATGCTTTAGAATATATTTACTTATCTTATCAGTTATTTAGATCTCTAAGATATCATAAGCATTGGAAATAACAATAAAGCTTGAAGAAAAATACAACTTGAGGAACGTAATTGAAGTATAAGTTTTGATAGAAGAAAATCATTGAGCAGAATAAGTTGTTGGGCTTCTTAGAAACGTAATCACTCTTCATCATATATGGATCATATAGCTGCATGCTTCTATTCTTCCTCTATTAGTTACTCTTTTTTAAAAATATATGTATGCACATATACCTCTATTAATCTTAAGCAATACATTGATTATATGACAGTAAATTATCTTAGGGCCTGTTTGGCAGAGCTCCACCAACTCCAGATCCACCAAAAACAGCTCCACTCCACGAATTTTTACCCAAACGCTCCAGCTCCACGAAATCTAGATCCACCAAAATACTGAATCTAGCTCCAGATTCATGAAATCCATGGAGCACCTCAAGGGGTGCTCCACGAAACCTTGTTTCGTACCTACTCGTGGAGTTGGGTGGTAATTACCCACCTTTTGCCACTGGTTACACACCCCATCCCATACCACCATAAAACCCATGGGCAAAACAGGTCATTCCCACCAAAAACTCAGTTTCGTGGATCTCGAGCTGCTGTGCAAGCCAAACAGTTTTGTCTAGCTCCATGGTGGGATCCCAGATTCACGGTGGAGCTGTTTTTGGTGGATCTGCTGCTCCAGATTCATTTTTCAGTGGTGGAGCTCTGCCAAACAAGCCCTTATTAGTTTACATGATATTAGACTATCTTGCTCACGTACACACCAATGCACAATGGGTGACCTATCTTTATCTTCCCTCACATGCCTGCTACCCCATCGAACCATATGTCTTCTATCTCTTCTCACTGCCACATCTTTTCTGTTTCAATCTCTAACAATAAGCCCAAATTTTAAGCAATCCCTCTTAGAGGCTGGCCCTTCCAATTTTAATCATGTAGCTCTTTGCTCCTATGCTTTTATATGTCTATGCTTCTATTTGTATAGATGCATATGCTTCCATTTGTAAAGATGCATGATGTTATGCGTTCTTGATATCCTCTTCTCCCGTGTCGATCGCTCCTCTTTTTCAATGTTAGCCAACTCAATATTGTGGCTTCCTCACTAACCGTGCTGATCCCCAATATTCACTTATGTTGGTGTATTTGCTTTAGTCGTTGTCTAACAATATGGAGAATCTTCTTGCTATTACCGGTGATGTCATGCCCCTCACTAGCGATGGCATGCTCCTTGTTACCCGATGACCCTGTATCGTCTATAGCTCATTTTCAATGCAAGGCTTCATCTTCTCTCTGCCAGGATTTCCCAATCATCGAGCTTCTTTGGCCACAGACTTCTTCGACAAAACCGATGCTCACCACTCGTCGTCACGGTCCTTGGCTTGTTTCGACGCTGGTCTTTCTTTTCAATGGCTCCGGCAAGCAGCACGACATTGTCCTCACCAAATGGTTAAGATGAGCAGCATGACATTATCGTTATCACTACCATCACTATCTCGGCTCTTTGCTTTCCCATGGATCAATGTCCCTTGCAATTGCACTCTTTCATGGTGTTCTCTAACATCATTTGTGTTATCCTCGTTATAATTTTATTTTTATTTAAGATTTTAGTTATTTTTATTGGAGTTTGAATGCAGATCAAATCGCTAATTTTATTTAATTTATTCTGAATTTTAATTATTTAGGGATTTTACTTTGAAATTCATATGGAAAATCAAATTGCAAAATTTCTTCTTTACTATTCTGAATTTTTTTTGTTGGAACTCATGTACAAATCTAATTACTAGTTTTTCTTTAATTTTATTCTAAATTACAGCTATTTAGTGATTTTACTTGGGAATTGTTATCAAAATCAAATTGCTCATTTGTTTTATTTTTTATTTTGAATTTCAGTTATTTTAGATGAAATTTGTGTACAAATATAATTGCTAATTTTTGTTTAATTTTTATTCTGAATTATATTCATTTAGGTATTTTACATAGTAATTTATATGAAAATCAAATTGCTAATTTTATTTTATATTTATTCTGAATTTTTAGTTATTTCTAGATTGTATTTTACATGAACTCTTTTTTTCAATCTGCACTGAATTATAATTATTTATAGATTTTATCTAGTAATTCGTACAATAATCAAATTGCTAATTTTATTTTATTTTTATTCTAAATTTCAGTTAATTTTGGATTGTATTTGATATGGATTCTTTCTTTCAATCTAAGTCGTTATAATCTTGGTCCACCATAATCAACGGTGTAGATCTTTCTTTTTCTTCCATTAATTAACATGGAAATTTCTAGCCCTTAAGAACGAACATGGTAACTTCTTTTTCTTCTGTTTTAATAATATAATATATAATAAATAGGATAGACAGATAGATAAATATTTGTTAGGAAACCTGGGCTTGGGCTTGAAGTCTTGGCCCATAGCGGGCACCTCACCACTAGGCTATATATAGGGAGTCCCATTGGCTATTTTGTACACATGTGAACAAGAAAGCAATAAAAGAAAGAACATGAGTTCTCCCCCTATCTCTATAACATGAGTTCTCCTCCTATCTCTATGTTTCCAATCTACTATTTGCATTACTCTGTGATTTATCCGTCTCTTTGCATAGAAAAGGAATCGATCAGACTGGAGTCATCAGCGATGGTTCTTCAATAATATTGACACGAGAAAGAGAGGTTATAGCTATTTGACCTAGACTTTCGGAGCTGAAACAGTTGCCGCGTAGGAAAAAAAGAAATAGAGCATATCATGTGGGCTTTGCCGTTTGGGCTGTTCTTACGTGCTCGGGCCATGGCCTTGTGTGCTGCTAATAGGCCGCCCACTCAAAACTTAACCACATGCTGCACGCTCTGTGAACACTCGTTAAGTTCTTTGTTTTATCAGTTGCCCACCTATAACGGTCTAGATTTTTGCTTTGGGATTTAGCGTGGGTATCTACCTCCAACTCTCGTAGCAGCTGAGGATCAGCAATTTGCAATATCTTATCAAAAAGTTCATCTATGTGAACTGTGCAATGCTCACTCTATCCTTAAACATGTTGTCTGTTGGCATCCTTCAAATGAATAATTCAAGAACCCTAAAGCAACATATCTGCAGCAGTTGAAACTTGGCCACCCACTGCCCATTCTTTATACACATATAAGAAGAGTCTAGTTCACATTCACAGGTTCAAATTAATAGAAGACAAGATAAAATTGGCCCGTTACTTGGAGCAACATATCCAATCATTCTTGAGTTTGAGTCACCAAGAGATGATGTTTGTGGAACCAACTTTGAATCTTGCAAGGCCAAAGTCCCTAACATGAGCTGTCATATTATCATCCAAAAGAATATTGCTAGGCTTCAGATCAAAGTGAACAATAGTTCCTTGATTATTATGGTGAAGGTACTTCAAGGCATCTGCTACATCCGCCACAACGCTTAACCTTTGAACCAGTGTAATGTGGTTCGAATTTGAAGAGCTCTCGTCATCACTGATTGAGTATAGGAATTTATGCAAGTCTCCTCGTGGCATGAACTTATACACTAAGGCTTTGAATTCATTACCTTTAGAATCAATACTTGAGCATGCAGTTAAGATAGGAACTACATTGCGATGCCTGACATTTCTCAGAGCATTACATTCTGCGATGAAGCTCATTTGTGCTCCGGAAGAACACCTGTAAATTGATTGTAATCCAATGCTAAAATAGCCAAGTTGGGAAGGTTTACCATACCAGGAGGAAATAAAACCACCTGATAATTGATTTCCTCCCAAAAATAGTTGTAGAAGCTGACCAGAAAGATTACCTAATGAATTTGGTACATGGCCTCTAGAAGATTACGTGCCATTGAGAAAATTTGTAGCTCAGTGCAATTGGCTAAGCTGTTCATAAACTCCCATTCTTGCTTGTTGCATGCTTGGTGTTAGTTCTACTCAAGATTTAAGTAAGACAGTTTGGTAAGTTTGCCGATGGAGCTAGGCACAATCTCACTGAAATTATTTGTTGGTATGTCGAGACGGTATAGCTTGGAAGCGTTTACCAACTAATAGGCGATATGCCCATGAAAGAAGTTGAAGTCTAATTCGAGCGCCTGGAGATTGGGTAGAGAATTGCCGAGATTGGATGGCATGCTTCCGCTTAGATCGTTGAAACCAAGGCTAAGACTAACAAGAGTAGAGAGGTTTAAGATGGCTTCCTGAAACCTACCAGTTAACTTATTGTTATTCACGTAGAGGATTCGTAGCACGGGCAACTTTGCAAACTCATTTGGTATGTTGCCCTCGATGTTATTAGATACACAACTAAGCTTAATTAGTGTTGTGATATTGGCAAGAGAAGCAGGGATGGCTCCAACAAGATGATTATACGAAAGTGTCAGGTTTTGAAGGCGATGAGGCAAGTCACAGATTTTGAAGGCGATGAGGTAAGTCAAGAAATTGCGCTACAAGATTATTGTTATTCAGACAAACAACCTTGAGATTGGAACAATTTGAGAAAGTAAGTATAATTCCTTGTAGTATGTTATTGCTCAAGAAGAGGGTTTGGAAGCGACGCAAGTGACCAAGGGATGGAGGGATTTCGCCAGTGAATCTATTTGTCGGCAGGAACAAATGTTTTAGGAATGTTAGGTTTCTATATGAAGAGATATGCCCTACCAGACCTCGATTTCCAAGGTTAAGAGAAGTGACACGACGTGGAGTCTTCGGACTACACAGGACACCTTCTCAATTGCAGAAGTTGGTGCTATCATTCCAGGACATCAAGGCTTGTTCTGGATCAAGACTGATCGCCTTCTTGAATTCAAGCAGTGACAGCCGATCTGTTTCATTCCCGTAAGTGTAGATGGTGGCATGTGCACTACAAACCATGAGCACTAAGAGAAACTGTCCAGCTCCAGTAACCTCCATGGCAAGCAACCTTGGTCAATCGAATTTTAATCTTGATTATGTGCATAGACAAAAACATAGGGAAATTTTTGTTAGCCAGAACATGTTGGCAAATATGTATTCAATAGTTGGTATTTTTTTTAAGAGACGATTCAGTTGTTGGTATTTGAAATGCCTGTAGGATGACTAGATCTTTTTTTTGTAAAGATCACTTGCTTTCTATTCTGTTCCTTCAGCAAGATTCAAAACAAGTGAAAATTTCCAGCAACTTCTCTGCAGGATGACTAGCTTAGCTAGCTAGCAGCTAAGTAATCTTCTGATCTAATCCATTGTAACTACTGTTAGAGATATATGTATAGTTTGTTATTCCCCATTGTTATGAGGGGTTCTTTGCATATTTACCACCTGTACTTTGTGTATATATACTGGCCCATTGGCCTCATATGAATACAAGCGCTATTCATAACATGGTATCAGAGCCAAAACTAGGGTTTTGGCCTACCTAGGGTTCCACGCGCCGTCGCCGACTCCCGCGTGCCACCTTCGCCGCCGTCGTCGACTCCCCTATCGCCGACTCCCTCGTCGTCGTCGCCGCCGCCGACTCCCCTGCCGCCGACGGCCCCGCCGACTCCTGCGTGCCGCCTCCGCCTCCGCTGTTGCCGTCGGCCGCCGTCGCCGACTCCCGGCCTCCGCCGGCCTTGGCGCCTCCCCCGCCCGGCCTCGGCGCCTCCGCCTCCAGATCGGCGCTGCCGCCTTCCGCCCGCCGCCGCTCGGGATCTCGGAGTCGTGCCGCCGCTCGGGAGTCGCGCGCCGCCGCTCGGGATCGTGCGCCGCTCCGCCCCGCCGGCCGCCGCCCCGCTCGAGGCCGCCGCCGCCGGCTGCTCATCTCCCGCTCGAGGCCGCCGCCGCCGGCTGCTCATCTCCCGCCGACCGCCGCCGCCGCCCCCGACCCCGTCGACCGCCGTCGCCGACTCCTCTGGTTTCGGTCGGGTTGAGACTTTGGGTTTGAGTCTCAGTCGGTTTGAGTTGTAAACCGATTGCAAAAAAAAAAGAGGTAAAAAAAACGTCGTTCTAACCGCCGCGCCGTCCAGCGCCGCCTGTTAGACTTCGTTACCTTGGTCGCCGCGCCGTCCAGCGCCGCCTACCAATGGGCACCGTTTCCCTCCCTCGCTGCCCGGTGATCTTTGATGGTGTTAATTACACCGACTTCGTGTCTCACATGCGCATTCACATGCGTGGTCTTCATCTCTGGGGCGTCCTCTCTGGCGATGTCACCTGCCCGCCTTGCCCTATTCCTCCGACGGAGCCTACGCCTGTTACATTGCCCCCGACAGCCGATAAGGCTGCTGCTGATGATGAAGCTAATGATAAAGCTGCCTCTGCCTACCAGGAGGCTCTGGATTCCTACAAGGATTGTCTGACTGTCTACACTCAGTGGTACGATGACGACGCTCGGGCTGCTGCTGTCTTCATCGCCAGTGTCCAGCCTCAGTTTTCTTCTGAGGTTGTGGGACTCCCTTCGGCTTTCCAGATGTGGACTCATCTTCGTCAGCGCTACGAGCCCTCTGGTGATGCCCTGTACCTGTCCGTGGTCCGCCAGGAGCACTCTCTTCAGCAGGGTGAAGCTACTGTTGACGCTTTTTACGCTCAGAGTTCTGCCGTCTGGCGTCAGTTGGACTCACTTCGCACTGCTGGCTGTCGTACCTGTCCGTGCTGCCTGGATGTACGTGCTGACCTGGAGTTTCAGCGGGTTTACGAGTTCCTTACTCGCCTTCGTCCTGAGTTCGAGCAAAGGCGTGCACAGCTCCTTGCACGCCACCCTCGTGTCACTCTCCTAGAGGCTCTTACCGAGATACGCGCAGAGGAGACTCGTTTGAGTGGTGCTGGTCTGATGCCACTCCCCTCTGTGCTCGCCGCTCGTCCGCCTGCTACACTGCCTCCTCCAGCGGCTACCACAGGTGGTGGTGGCCGTCCTCCGTCTGGAGGTGGCCGTCCTCACTGTTCCTACTGCGACAAGGATGGCCACACTGAGTCCCAGTGCTACAAGAAGAAGCGGCATCTTTCACGCCGTTCTTCTACTGGCACTAGTGCTTCTACGACGACGTCTGCATCGACTTCTTCACCAGCTTCTCTCACCGAGCAGGAGATAGCCAGACTTCGACGCCTGCTTGCCGCTTCAGGTTCTCCCTCGACAGGTTCTGCAGGTTCTGCTACTGATTCTTCGGGCACTGAGAGACCACCCCCTACACAGTCAGGTACCTCCCCGTGGATTCTTGATTCTGGAGCATCCTTTCACATGACTCCTGATCCTTCCACTCTGTCTTTTATTACACCTCTTAATTCTCCTGTCAGTGTTCTTACTGCTGATGGTACATCTCTTTCTGTCTCTGGTCGAGGATCTCTTAGCAACTCCTCCTTTCATGTTCCTCCTGTTGCTCATGTTCCTCGCCTTACCTTGCAGCTTCTTTCTGCTGGGCAGATTACTGACCTTGGTTATCGGGTTATTCTCGACTCTGACTCTTGTTGTGTTCAGGACTGCCACACGGGAGCTCTGGTTGGTTCTGGCCCTCGGCGCCGTGACTCACAGCGTCTTTGGGAGCTTGACTGGCTTCACCTTCCTTCCGCTGCCACCATCGCCGCCAGTCTCTCCGCTTCTGCCACTTCGTCTGCCGGCTCTTTCCAGCAGTGGCATCACCGTCTTGGCCATCTGTGTGGATCCTGTCTGTCGTCTTTAGTTCGTCGTGGTCTTCTGGGGTCTGTCTCAGGAGATGTATCTTTAGATTGTCAGGGCTGTAAGTTAGGTAAACAGATTCAGCTTCCTTATTCTCATAGTGAGACTGTGTCTCAGCGTCCTTTTGATCTTGTTCATTCAGATGTTTGGGGTCCGGCTCCCTTCGTTTCGAAAGGGGGTCATCGATATTATATCATTTTTATAGATGATTTCTCTCGTCACACTTGGATATATTTCATGTCTTCTCGTAGTGAGGCCTTGTCTATTTATAAACAATTTGCCACTATGATTCACACACAGTTCTCCACTCCTATTCGTGTCTTTCGCGCTGATTCTGCTGGCGAGTACCTCCCTCGTCACCTGCGCAGTTTCCTTGCTGAGCAAGGCACTCTCGCTCAGTTCTCTTGTCCTGGTGCTCATGCTCAGAATGGTGTCGCTGAGCGCAAGCATCGTCACCTTCTTGAGACTGCTCGTGCTCTGATGATCGCCGCCTCTATTCCACCTCACTTTTGGGCCGAGGCTGTTTCCACTGCCACCTATCTCGTCAACATCCAACCCTCTTCTGCTCTTCAGGGTGCGATCCCTGTTGAGCGTCTCTGTGGTCGTCTTCCTGACTACTCTGCCCTTCATCTGTTTGGCTGCGTTTGCTACGTTCTCCTTGCCCCTCGAGAACGCACCAAACTGACTGCTCAGTCTGTTGAGTGTGTCTTTCTGGGGTACAGTGCCGAGCACAAGGGCTATCGGTGCTGGGATCCTGTTGGTCGTCGGATACGGGTTTCTCGGGATGTGACTTTCGACGAGTCTCGTCCATTCTACCCACGTCCTGCCTCTCCTTCGGCTTCCTCTGTGGAGTCTCTGTCTTTCTTGACCTTTCCAGATACTCCTATATCTGTTTTGCCCTCGTCCACCTGTCCTACTGAGTCTCCACATATTCCCCCTGTGGCCTCTCCGCCGTTGTCGCCGCCTGTGTCGTCTCCTACGACTCCCCAGGCTCCTCCCACTATCGTCTACACCCGTCGACCTCGTATTGAGAATATTTCAGATGAGCCATCTTCTCCTGATGTTCCATCTTCTTCTGATGCTCCATCTTCCCCTGATGGGTCATCTTCTCCTCGCTACGCTCTCCGCGATCGCCAGTCGATTCGGCCTCCTGCCCGTTTTGCCTTTGCTGGCGCAGCTACTCGTGAGCCTGTCTCCTACCGGGATGCTGTTACTCACCCTGAGTGGCAGCTTGCCATGGCCGAGGAGATTGCTGCCCTCGAGCGTACTGGTACTTGGGATCTTGTTCCTTTTCCATCTCATTCTCATCCCATCACGTGTAAGTGGGTCTATAAGATTAAGACTCGCTCTGATGGCTCTCTTGAGCGCTATAAGGCGCGTCTTGTTGCTCGTGGTTTCCAGCAGCAGCATGGTGTTGACTACGACGAGACTTTTGCTCCTGTGGCCCACATGACCACTGTTCGCACTCTTCTTTCGGTGGCGTCTGTTCGCCACTGGTCTGTTTCTCAGCTTGATGTCAAGAATGCCTTTCTTAATGGCGAGTTGCGTGAGGAGGTCTACATGCATCCGCCACCTGGGTATTCTGTTCCTGAGGGCATGGTCTGTCGCCTTCGTCGCTCTCTCTATGGCCTCAAGCAAGCCCCTCATGCTTGGTTTGAGCGCTTCTCCTCTGTGGTCACTGCTGCTGGCTTCTCAGCTAGTGATCATGATCCTGCGCTCTTTGTCCACACTTCGTCTCGTGGTCGGACTCTTCATCTTCTGTATGTTGATGATATGATCATTACGGGAGATGATTCTGAGTACATTGCCTTTGTCAAGGCTCGTCTTAGTGAGTAGTTCCTTATGTCGGATCTTGGTCCTCTTCGTTACTTCCTTGGGATTGAGGTTACTTCCACTCCAGATGGTTTCTTCATGTCCCAAGAGAAATATATTCAGGATCTTCTTGATCGCGCCTCTCTCACTGATCATCGTACTGTTGAGACTCCCATGGAGCTCAATGTTCACCTCCGACTCTCTGATGGCGAGCCTCTTTCTGATCCGACTCGCTATCGTCATCTTGTTGGGAGTCTTGTCTACCTTGCTGTTACTCGTCCGGATATCACTTATCCAGTTCATATTCTGAGTCAGTTTGTTTCAGCTCCCACTCAGGTTCACTACAGCCACCTTCTTCGAGTTCTGCGATACCTTCGTGGGACTATCTCTCGCCGTCTCTTCTTTCCACGTTCCAGCTCGTTACAGCTTCAGGCCTATTCGGATGCTACTTGGGCCAGCGATCCCTCTGATCGCCGGTCTATCTCTGCTTACTGTGTTTTTCTTGGTGGTTCTCTTATTGCCTGGAAGACGAAGAAACAGACTGCAGTGTCCCGTTCGAGTGCAGAGGCTGAGTTGCGAGCTATGGCTCTCTTGACAGCAGAGATTACTTGGCTACGGTGGTTACTTGAGGATTTTGGTGTTTCTGTCACTACACCGACCCCTCTCTTGTCAGACAGTACAGGTGCTATCAGTATTGCTCGTGATCCTGTGAAGCATGAGCTCACCAAGCACATTGGTGTTGATGCTTCTTTCATGAGGACTTGTGTGCATGATCAGGTGATTACTCTTCAGTATGTGCCTTCAGAGCTTCAGATAGCGGATTTCTTCACGAAGGCCCAGACTCGAGCACAGCACAGCTTCTACCTCTCCAAACTCAATGTTGTTGATCCACCATGAGTTTGAGGGGGGTGTTAGAGATATATGTATAGTTTGTTATTCCCCATTGTTATGAGGGGTTCTTTGCATATTTACCACCTGTACTTTGTGTATATATACTGGCCTATTGACCTCATATAAATACAAGCGTTATTCATAACAACTACCACACAGATTGTTCTTGATCAGTTGCCTGCCTGCATGCAGATTGTGAACAAAAGCTTAAAGGTAGACGAATCGGATGAGCAAAAGATTAAATAAGAGATGTTTACAGCTTCTGTCCTGTGACGAAGCCTGACGGCCAGCGCACATGGAGACACGTACCGATCGAGGAATAGCCGGCGAGGAGCGAGGTCACGGCTGCAGGCCACCAGACCGATCGAGCAGGGAGCACATATGCTGTTGATAGGCACGGAAAGCTTAGTTTATAGGCACGGAAAGCACAGATTGTTCTTCACAAGGCTTTTTTCAACGGGCCGGCCGGCCGGTCAAATTAAAACGTCTTCGCAAGCAATGACTTCGTGTCCGTAGCCGTGAGGACAATCTCATTTTTTTTTTTCAAAAGCGTGACATAATTCTGATTCATCGGTTATCAGTGGTGCTCTAATTTCAAGTTTCAAATCTCACTATCAGTGGAACTCGTAATCCAGCGTAAACACCGCGACAGAGCATAGGGATGGAACCATCTAAATGTGGGCCTTAGACTCCGTCCCATAGAATTCTTTTCCTTAGAGCGTCAGCACATGAAACAAGCATTAGATGACTCAGAAAACTGATGAAAGCGAGAGTGAGCATTCAATATACATACATATATCTATTATATATTAAAAGTCACGGACATGTGGCTAACATCCGCTATACACATACACGCGCGCGCACACACACACATATACACACACTAGAAATTCAAAAAAAATATGGCCTTCAATCCGGTGAACCCTAATTATAAAGAAATATCTACCATTGATCTTGTGGTTCTTAGGGGCGTTCATATTGGCTTTTACTGATAGCTTTTGGTTGAAAATAAATACTAATAGCTAAAAAAGGAAACTTTAAAAAGGTGGGCTCGAAGGGTGAAGAAAATGACGGAGATATACAAGTGTGTGAGAGGAGGAAAGGAGTGGGGTGTGTGACGCACCCGTTACCTCCTGCTTTATCCTCAGAGCGAGATAGTAGCGAGAGAAGTGAAGAAGCCGCTTTGAGAAGCCTGGTGTTTGTATTGGCTTTTGGTTTTGCTAACTAGAAGCCAAAAGAAGAAACCAATACGAATATAGCCTTAATTTTTTCATAGATATTATTTGGATACTATTGTGGTGTGCCTAACCCTTTAGGCCATTAGGATTAGCTAGTGGGCTTTAGAGCAAACCCAATAGTATAGTGTGGTCTGTTTTAAGGAATGTACAGATATACTTCTACCATTTGTAATTATTGAGAGGCAAGACAACGAGTTCCCATCCTACCCTAATCATGTATATAAACCCCCAAGAGGATATGAGGCAGCCAGACACTCATTTTTACTTATTAGCTCTCTCTCTCTCACACCACTGGCTCTCTCTTGCTCTCTTGATTTCATATCCTAAAGGGAAAAGGGAAGAATCTATTTATTATTGTGGCTAATGCCACAACAGTCGACACGGTCTCCGCCCTACGTCGGCCTCTGCTCGGCCCCAGCACTGCCTCCACTGGCCTCGACCACGCCGGTCTCCACATGTATAAGTATGGTGGTCAGCCGTTGGCGTGCATGCATGTACGTAGTACGTACGAGCGCTCAGCACATCCATGCATGTTTCGGTCAGCAGGTTGCTATTTAACTTGTTCATAGTCTCATGAGTCATGAAGATCTGCAGCTTTTTGGGTTGTAGAAAATTGGAATACACATACACATATACATATACCAAACAGTGAGGGGACGGATCAGTGTGTACTGCCCTGCTAGCCCTCCGCATCAACACGGGCTCCACGACGTTGGCCTCCGCTCGGCTCTGACCGAGCCTCCGCCGTGATGCACTATAGATGGTGGATGTCATACTCGGAGGAGTACTGTAGATGTCATTTGCGATCGGTCACTGTAGCAGTCATGTGTAACCAGTCACTATAGCAGTTGTTGAATGACCTGGTCGTACGTCAGTGTGGGACGTACGCAGGAGTCATGGGAAGGTGAGACAGGTAGTCATTGTCAGTCAGACATGTGGGTGTAGTGGATGAGTGGTCTCCATGTGAGGCCTGGTTGTGTCTATTTAAACCCTGTAATCTGTTGAGCAGTCTTTTGAGCAAGAGAATAACAGAGAAAACATAGAAAAGGTGTGAGCAGTTAGCACTGCAATCTTGTGCCTTAGTTTTTGTGTTCAGCTTGGTTATTAGTTCTTTCATCTTGTTCCCATCTCCGGCAAGGCATCCACCGTGTTTGTGTGCGTCAGTCCACTGTGAAAGCGTGTGTCTAAGAGAGGCTGAGCCAACATTTGGTATCAGAGCCTAGGTGATTATCAGGGCTTCAGCTCTCTCTATTCTCTCGGTCCCGACACATCCGCAGCAGAGCTTGTGTTCGTGTATACGTTAATCCATATCGCATCCGAGCTAGAAATATCACCGGCAATGGGGGCGTTCTGAAGATCGGCGATGGGAGCGTGCCAAAGGCATCAACGTGTGAAGGCGGCACATCCCTCCTTATCCCATGCTCACGAGGAGCAATAACACGACTTGGGCTGTGAAGATGAAGGTGTTCATGTGCGCTCAGGGCATGTGGAACGCAATCGTGGATGAGGTGGTGAACGAGAGGCAAGATCAAATGGTGCTCGTAGCAATCTTCCTCACGGTGCCAAAAGACATGGTGCTGCTAATAGTGGAGAAGGAGACCACAAAGGAGGCATGGAACACCTTGAAGATGATGCATCTTAGTGTTGATCATGTCAAGGAGGCGTGTGTACAAAACCTCAAAAGCGATTTTGAAACTTGCGCTCGAGGGACACCGAACAGATCGATGACTTCGCGATGAGGTTGATAATAATCGTCAGCAAGATATGAGGTCTAGGCGAAAAAAATGGAAGAGGCCTACATCGTGCGGAAGTTTCTTTGTGTCCTGCCCAAGAAATTCTCTCCCGGCATCACCACGATTGAGCAATTCGGTGACATAAAAAAATATGTCGATCGAAGAGCTAATTGGGCATTTGAAGACGCAAGAAGAAGAAGAACGTCGCTACAACAACAACAATGAAGATGAGGAGCACTTGCTCCTGACACGCACAGAGTGGAAGGACCGATCATCGAATCATGAAGGTGAAGACTCCTCATGTGGTTCTGGTGGCGACGGTGGCCGTTGATACCAAAGAGTTGATAAGGCAAAAGTACGCTGTTTTAATTGTAATGATTATAGATACTTCACTTCAGAATGTCATAAGCCCAACAAGAACGAGAAAGCGGAGGCAGCGGAGGCGCATCTCATCGTGGCAGATGCTAACGATGAGCCGGCACTGATGTGAAGAAGATGCAATAAGATTAAGGGGGTGATTGTTGGGTTAATCTTGTTGCATGGATAGTTTGTGTATGGTCATTATGGGCGGTGTGTGTGTGGTCGTTATGACCGAGTACTGTAGCTGCACCAAGTACTGTAGCTCCGAGTGCTCTGTGATCATGGTGCCATGGTCAAACACCCATGTGTGTGGAGTCGAAGTGCGTGGTTGTAGGCGCCGTGGTCGAACGTCTGTGTGTGGTTGTATACGATCTGGCACTGTAGCAGTCGTACTCGGAAGAGTACTATAGATGTCATACTTAGAAGAGTATTGTAGATGTCATATGCGGTCGGTGACCGTATCAGCAGTGTGCGACTAATCGTTGTAGCAGTTATTGGTCGCTGCAGCAGTTGTGGAATGACCTGGCCATTCGTTAGTGCACGATGTGCGCAAGAGTCGTGGGAAGGCAAGACAGGTTGTCATTGTCAGAGTCAGTCATGTAGGTATAGTGGGTGAGTGGTCTGTATGTGAGGTCTAGTTGTGTCTATTTAAACCCTGAATTAGTTGTGTAGTTTTTTGAGCAAGAGAATAACAGAGAAAACACAGAAAAGGCGTAAAAAATTAGCACCGTAATTTTGTGCCTCAGTTATTATGTTCAGCTTGGTTATTAGTTCTATCATCTCTTTTTTTTTTATCTCCGACAAACCATTCATCGTATTTGTGTGCGTCAATCCACCGTAAAAATATGTCTAATAGAGCATGGGCCAACAGGCCTCCGCTCAGCCACGGCATCGCCTCCAAGGACCTACGCGTCGAGCGCTCCAACGAGCTCTGCTGGCTCCGCGCCGCCCAGTCCGCTGGCTTCGGGCCGCCTGCGCCGGCTCCGCGCTGGCCTCCGCCGGCTCCACGCCGCCCAGTGCTAGCCTTCACTTGGGTCCGACCAACGCACTCGCATCCGCCGGTTCCGTGCCGCCCGGTGCTAGCCTTCACTCGAGTCCAGCCAACGCGCCCACGTGAGCTCGACTCCGGTCGAGCCCTCGCCGCGATGCACCGGCCTCTGCATCAATGCGGGCTCCGCCCTACGCCAGCCTCCGCCTAGCTCTGGGCCTGCCTTCGCCACGACGTGTTGGCCTCCTACCCTCCGCGTCGAGCGCTTCGCTGGCTCCGCGCGGCCTCCACATCGCCCAGTGCCGGCGCAGGCCTCCGCTGGTTCCGCGCCAACCTCCCGACGCAGGCCACCGCCTTCGCGCCGTACTCCGGTGGCTCCGCTCAGGTCCGACGAACGCTCCCGTGCCTCCTCTTCCGCGCGTCGACTTCCGAGCTAGCCTCCGTCCTCACGTCCGCTCCGCGCAGCTCGTTCCGCCCAGTGTGTTAACTTTCTAGCATGGCTAGGACTTGCACTGTTGGCCCGATTAATTGCACTGTTGGCCCATTTAATGCCAAGGGTGCTGGCAGGAATTTTTTGTACGGATAATCCATTTTTTATTCGAAATTACATAAATATACCCGCGGGAAAATTTTTTACAAAAATAGGCTCCAGTCGCCTAATGGTTGGGCGACTGGCGGCGTTCGCCCAACCACACGGCGACATTTAATGAATCTACCAACCGTTGGGCGATTAATTGCAGTCGCCCCACGGTTGGGCGACTTCCATCCAGTCGCCCAACCGTTAGGCGACTGAATTTCAGTCGCTCAACGGTTCGGCGACTTCTAGTGAGATATATACCGCGCTCGGCCGTGGCCGAGCGCGGTCACTGTGTCGTTCGGCCGCCGTCGCAGAGAAGAGAGGGAGAGGAGGAGAAGAGGAGGGGAAGAGAAGGAGAGGGAGAGGAGGAGAAGAGAAGGAGAGGGAGAGGAGGAGAGGAGGAGAAGAGGAGGGGGAGTGCGCGATTTTCAGGTAATTTTTCGTGTTATATTTTTTGTTAGTGTAGAAAATTAGTTTAGAAAATGTAGTGTAGAAAATTAGTTTAGAAAATTAGTTTAGAAAATGTAGTGTAGAGAATTAGTTTAGAAATTTAGTTTAGAAAATTAGTTTAGAAAATGTAGTGTAGAAAATTAGTTTAGAAATATAGTTTAGAAAATTAGTTTAGAAAATGTAGTGTAGAAAATTAGTTTACAAATTTAGTTTAGAAAATTCGTTTAGAAAATGTAGTGTAGAAAATTAGTTTACAAATTTAGTTTAGAAAATTTAGTTTCAAAATTTAGTTTAGAAATTAAATATAGAAATATAATTTAGACATTTAATTTTCAAATTTTGTGTACTAAATGTAGTTTAGAAATAAAGTTTAGAAAATTTAGTTTATAAATTTTGTGTACCATTTATTGTAAAAATTTAGATGTAGAAAGTATAATGTACAAGTTTAGATGTAGAAATTTAGATGTACCAAGTTTAATGTACAGTCTTAGATGTATAAAATTTAGTGTTGAAATTATTGTACAAATTTAGATGCAGAAAATTGAATGTTGAAAGTATTGTACAAATTTTGCAGGTATGACTCGTGCTGGACGTGACTCAGAGTGGCGGTTCGCGCTGTTGGACGAGCACGTGGACCGCTCTCATCGCGCTTCCCATCTAGTGCCGCCACCGGGGAGCACGGACGAGCCGCCTCAGTTGGGAGTGGTCCGGACACGGACACCTCGCGTGGCCTGGGGACTCGACCCTCGTTGGACTGCCAGGTGAGCACTATTCCAGCGTTTAGTGCGACCGTTAGTTCGTTCCGTGCTGACCTTCACTTTGTTTGCAGGCTGCGGGATGCCGGGCTACTCCCTCTTGCCCGGATGGTGCAGGCCACAGAGGAGGATGGAGCCGCTGGCGGGGACGAGGGCGGGGACGAGGCGGGCGGGGATCGATCACGACGATTTCCGTTCGACCGTTCCCTACTGACGGCTTTGGTGGACCGTTGGCGGCCCGAGACGCACACTTTCCACCTCCCATTCGGGGAGATGACGCCGACCTTGCAGGATGTGTCCCTGCTTCTTGGGCTTCCGATCGCGGGAGACGCTGCCTTCCTACCGGAGGCCCCGGCCGACTGGCGCGCTGACCTGCTCGGCAGATTCGAGGGTGTCGTTCCACCGGCCGCTGACCACCACGTGTTCGGAGAGGCGCAGACCCATGGGCCGACACTGAGGTGGCTCAGACAGTACCGGGTACGTGGTATATAAAATCGATCGTATCTTCGAAGCTCTTTTTTGTGGTATTACGTACTAATAACAACTTTTTTGCATTCAGGTGGAGCGCATGGTTCCGCAGGCAGACGATCAGCAGGTCTCGCGGCACCTGGAGGCGTACGTGCTGTGGCTGTTTGGTTGGGTGCTTTTCACCACCAGCCACGGCAACTCGGTGGATGCGCGCCTTATCGCTTATGCGAGGGCGATCGCTGACGGCGAGCCCCACCAGGTCAGCTGGGGATCGGCCGTACTTGCCGCGACGTACCGCGCGCTGTGCGATGCGTGCACGAGGGTCAAGCCGAACTCGATCCTCACGGGTTGTCCCCTGCTACTACAGTTGTGGTCGTTCGAGCGCTTAAGCGTCGGACGACCTGTGCTAGACGACGTGGGTCCGTACGGGCCCGAGATGTATCCGGGGGGAGAAGTCGACCGGCCGACGATGGGTTCTATGTGGTGCCGTCGCCGAGTAAGTTTTATCACAGTTAACTATTTCTTTCTTATTGACGATCGTCATTGTAAACAACTTGTCTTTCTTGCAGGTACAGTTCGCGCACGTGCAGGTCACGCGGGCGTACCGAGTCTTTGTGGAGCAGCTCGACCGCATCACAGCCGACGACGTGCGCTGGGAGCCATACGCTGATACGGTAGTGCAGGCCCGTGCTCCTGGCGGTCTGTCTTCACTTTGCTGGTGTGACCGGGCTTTCTGGCTCACCCGCCGGAAGCTCGTGTACCTCATCTACGTGGAGGACTACGCACCCCAGCGGGTGATGCGGCAGTTCGGGCTATGGCAGCCGGTTCCTGTACCAGTCGGACCATCGCTTCCGCGGCACGTGCACGGGTGAGTGTACGTTTGTGCTAAATATGTACATACTTACTACTGCGTTCGCAAGTATCTCACATTACGTAATGGTTTTATACGCAGGCACAGCGGGAAGGGAGTGAAAAGAGGCACGGACTGGTCGGTGAGAATGTAGCCCTGGGTCGAGCAGTGGCAGGATGCGCTCGACGACCGCGTGGACGAGGACCGACCGTACGACAGCAGGGAGTACGCGGAGTACCTGCGCTGGTACCAGCCGCAGACCCGTATCAGGCTCGTATATGTGGTAGACCCGCCTGCCACACACGTCGCCGCTCCGACGGACACGTACCCCGCGCACTTCGCGCACGACGCTCACCTCGCGGTACGTTACATGTCATTTCAAAGATTCCCAAATGGTAATGTCGTTTCCATAATCGACCATTTTATGTCTTTGTGTCCAGGCTGACGTCGGTTCTGACCTATACGCCGAGTCCGGCACAGTACTGGAGAGGCTCGCCAGTGGTGCGTAGCTGACCCATGAGGAGGGCCTCAGCTTTGCGCGTCGGGTGCACGAGGGGTGTAGACGTATCGTTAGCCTACTGTCCTGCACGAGGCTAGCGGCGGTCTCCACGCCCCCCGCTACGACTGCTCGTCCACCAGTGCCACCTCCACCAGCGTGGCACTACTATGGTGCACCTACGTGGACACGTCCTCCACCACCTCACCCGGAGCAGCCAGGGGGTTCAGCCTGGGCAGGGCCTCCTACACCGGTTCACTTCACGCCTCCTACGCAGACCCCTGTCTTCCCCACGCAGGGGGTGTACGCCTCCTCCATGGCGCCAGCTACGGGTACGCATAGGGTCTTATACCGTGTTTATCCGAAGACGACATGCAACGCACTAACGATATTAATATTGCAGGTACTTACCAGCACGGCGTCTCCCCAGGCCAGGAGGATGTGGACCAGTTTTTCGCGCCGTCGCCCGACGTCGCACCGCAGGTTCTTTCTGCCAGTGCCCTCCCCGGTGCACCGGAGATTACACAGCCAGAGGTGCAGCTGACTCCACCAGCGCAGGGGCGGGATAGACACCCTCCTCCTCGTTTTACCTTTTCGGATCGTCCTAATCCGTTGCACTGGAGGAGGGCCAAGCGAGGCCGTATGGGAGGACGCGGGCGCGGTGACGGGGCACAGCAGGGTGACCAGTGAGGCGTGCTGCAGATGCTATATATGTTATGCATGTAATGAAAATACATGCGCCATGTTACTCACAGTTATATTATGAAGTTTATTTATATTTACATAAGTCTATCATCTCTTTCCGCATATAAACTATCTCACTTAACAGTGTATGTATCGATCGTTCTCTACTCAATCTTTCAAAAAAAAAATTTAAAAAACTTTTTACACACCTACAATATACAATGAACATAAACTTTTATTACAACTTCACCGTATTTTTTACCGGTTCAACGTTACAAAATTCACAAATTCTAAAACAATCACGGGGGCTACCTGAAGTCGCCTAACGGGATGGCGACTGCATGGCAGTCGCCTAACGGTATGGCGACTGCATGCCAGTCGCCATACGGAAGAGCGATTTAATGCAATCGCTCTACTGTGCAGCGAGATATATTGTGTCGCCGTGTGGTTGGGCGAACGCCGCCAGTCGCCCAACCATTAGGCGACTGGAGCCTATTTTTGTAAAAAATTTTCCCGCTGGTATATTTATGTAATTTCGAATAAAAAATGGATTATCCGTACAAAAAATTCGTGCTGGCAGCGCCCAGTCCGCCCACGCTTTTGCATTTATTTTTGGTACTTCTTGCCAACTGCGCTCTCTGACCCTTTCATTGCCGCTTGCATTCCTTTTATGGCACTGTTTTTGTTTGCTGTCTGCACAAAACTGCGTGGCGGTCTCGTAGATATACTATAAATAAATGTCAAGATTCTCGCGTATCTTAGCTCATTCTGTGAGAGTCTAAATAAATCACACTATGGTCTCAAATCTCGACATGCTTTATGGAATATAAAATAAGCTTTAGTACTCTCGTGTGTTCCGACAAATTGCATGATGGTCTCGCACCCTCGCATACTCTACGAAATATAAAAAAGCACCGAGACTAGGACTGTGCAGATTAAAATCGAACCGAAAAAACCGTACCAAAAAAATGAACTAAACCGGTCAACTCGGTTTGACCGGTATTCGATATTCGGTTCGGTTTCTGGAAAAGCGGCATTTCACTGATTCGGTTTTTTCGGTATAAACCAATGAAAAACTGATTTTACCGATTAAACCGACGGCCCAACTCGTTAGCGCGTCTCCGTCTCGGCCCACCAGGCGGCCTCACGCGTTCTTAGTCTCTCACGCCTTCAACCCTAGCCCGGCTCCTGCAGACGCAGATGCGCAGATGCCACCGGCCACTCGCCTCCATCCGCCTCGGCTGCTATGATCCTCCTGCGTCCCCATCGCCTCTGCCCGCCGGCCGCCGCTTTCCTACCCCCACCGCCCCCTCCCCTGCTCCCCCGCCCACCGCAGCCTCGGATCCCCATCCTTTGCCGTCGTGCCCCCCACCGTATAAACCGAAAAAACCGAACGAACAGTCCTAACCGAGACCCTCACACGTCTCAGCTCAATCCTGTGGGTCTCTAAACAAACTGCACAGTGATCTCTACGGAGTATAAATAAGCGTCAGGATCCTTGCGCGTCCCGGTCCAATTGTACGGGACTCTAAATAAACCATACGGTGGCCTTACGCCCCGGCGTACTTTAAAGAGAATAAATAAGCACCGAGACCCTTGTGTATCTTGGTCCAGTCCCACGGGACTCTAAGCAAACCATATGATGACCTCGCGCCCTGGCATACTCCACAGAGTATAAAATAAGCGCTGGGATCCTTGTGCATCCTGGTCCATTCCTGCATAACTCTAAACAAACCGCACGATAGCCTCGCGCCCGATGTACTCCACAGAGTATAAAATAAGCGCTGGGACCCTTGTGCATCTCGGCCCAGTCCTGTTGGACTCTAGACAAACCGCACGGTGGTATCGCACCCTACCGTACTCCATGGAGTATAAAGTAAGCGCTGGGACCCTCGTACGTAGCGGCCCAGTCCCATGAGACTCTAAACAAACCGCACGATGGCCTCACACCTCAGCATACTCCACAGAGTATAATATAAGCGGTAGGACCTTCATACATCTCGACTCAGTCCAGTGGGACTCTAAACAAACCACACAGTGGCCTCGTGCCCTGCTGTACTCTACGGAGTATAAAATAAGTGCCAGGATCCTCATGCGTCCTGCCCCAATTCTGCGAGACTCTAAACAAACCACACGGTGGCCTCATACCCTAGCGTACTCTAAGGAGTATAAATAAGTATTGGGAACTTCGCACGTCCCAGCCCAGTCCTGTAGGACTTTAACGGTATCTCCAGTGCACATCACGCCTTCACGCATGTCCCACCAGGGAGTCCCCCGCTCTAGCAGTGCCCCCAGTGTATATAGTGCCTTCGCGTGCATCCCAGCATAGAGTCCCACGCTCTAGTGGTGTCTCTTTTGTATATTGCACCTTCGTGCTCCTCCCACCAGGGAGTCGGTGGTTCGGCCTCCTTGCCTCTGCATGCGTTAAAGTCCTCCCCCGTCGGGCCACACCACTCGCCCGTCGTGGGCACTGTGTTTTAAGGTAGGGGAACGACAGTTCGGTCTTCCTACCTTTGTGTGTGTTAGTGCCTGCCTCAGGACATGCCGCTTGCCCTCTACGGGCACTATTTTTTAATGTAGGGGAACAGTGGTTCCGCCTCCCTACCTTCAAGTGCGTTAGCGCCCTCCTCGGGCCACGTCTCTCGCCCTCCGCAAGCATTGTTTTTGAAGGTAGGGAAACAATGGTTTGGCCTCTCTACCTCTGTGTGCGTTAGCGCCAGCCTCGGTCCACACTGCTTGCCCTCCACGAGAAGGTAGAGGAACATCAGTTCCTCTTGCATTCACATGTGTCAGTGCCCTCCTCGGGCCACGCCGCTCGCCATCCATGGGGCACTATTTTGAAGGTAGGGGAATGACGGGTCGCCCTCCTTGCCTCCACGTGCATTAGCGCCCCTCGGGCCATGCTACTTGCCCTCCGTAGGAGCTATTTTTTAAGGTAGGGGAACGTTGGTTCGGCCTTCCTGGCTCTGTGCACATCAGTGCCCCCTTGGGCTGCGTAGCTCACGCTCCGTGGGAGCTATTTTTTAAGGTAGGGGAACGGCGGTTTGGCCTCCCTACCGCCATGTGCAGTAGCGCCCCCTTGAGCCACGTCGCTCACCCTCCACGAGTAGTGTTTTTGAAGGTAGAGGTACAGCGGTTTGTCATCCCTGTCTCTGCGTGTGTGAGTGCCCCCTCGGGCCACGCCGTTCGCACTCCATGGGCGCTGTTTTTGAAGGTAGGGGAACAGCGATTCGGCCTCCCTACCTCCGCGTGCATTAGTGCCACCTTGGGCCACGCCGCTCACCCTCTGTAGGCACTATTTTTGAAGCTAGGGGAATAGCGGTTTCACCTCTCTACCTCCATGTGAGTTAGCGCCCCCTCGGGCCACACCGCTCACCCTCCACGGTTGCTGTTTTTGATGGTACTGGCATGGCAGTTCTGCATCTCTGCCTCCGCGTGCGTGAGCGCCTCCCTCAGGCCACACCACTCAACCTCCGCAGGCACTATTTTTGAATTTAGGGGAACGATAGTTCGGCCTCCTTGCCTCCGCTTGCGTCAGTGCCCCCCTTAGGCCACGTCGCTCGCCCTCTATGGGCGTTATTTTTAAAGGTAGAGGAACGATAGTTCGGTCTCCTTGCCTCCGTGTGCGTCAGCGTCCCCTCAGGCTACCCCCGCTCACCCTCTACAGGCTCTATTTTCGAAGGTAAAGGAACGACGGTTCGGCCTCCCTGCCTCCGTGTGTATTAGTGCCCCCTCTTGGGCCACGCCGCTCACCCTCCACGTGCTTTGGAAGGCCCTTCGGGCCATCACTGTGTTTAGCCACTGTGTTTCCCACAGGGCGTCGATTGCACCAACGCTGCCGAAGGAGGGAATGTTACTAACCCATTAGAAAAGGTAGCAACAAGGTAAATCTTACACAACGTCAGGAAAGTATAGAGGGTGCGTGTATGATCAGTTGTAGGCTCATCTACAACCGTAAGAGTTGTGGTTTATTCGTCTATATAGGAACACACACTTGTTATTTAAAGCATCTATAATGTAAGATTTAGAGCGAGTATGCCATGTCAACTGAAGGTACTTACCCACAGCCCTAGTATCATGCATATATAGTAGCTTCAAGACTAGTACATTTTATTTAAAATAGTTATACTCCCACTAATACATATTAGCTTCAAAATAGATAAATAAAAATCCAAAATGAAGCTATGATACCTCTCTCCGATGTGCTCTGCATGTTGGACCCACATGAATTTGTAGCTGCACAAAGCTATTGTTCTATTTGAAGCTATTATGCATGCTAACGCAACATCTCTCCTAAGTAGATAATTAAACTTAGAACATTGAAGATGCTTCTCCAATAGTACCGCTTCAGTTGTTCTATACAGAGGACAGATGAGGTGAGAAAAGAGAATATGCTATCTCTTATGCAAGAGGCAACATGAGTACACAAATCACTGCAAACGATAATGAAATGTGAGGGGGAAATATGAGCTGTCATATTTTCATCCAAAAGAATGTTGCTAGGCTTGATATCACAATGAACAATCGTTCCTTAGTTGTTATGGTGGAGGTACTCCAATGCATCTGCTACATCAACCACAATGCTTAACCTTTGAGCCAGTGTAATGTGGTTTGAACTTGAAGTGTTCTCACCATTTCGAGTTGAGTACAGCGCATGCAAGTCTCCTCGTGGCATGAACTCATACACTAAGGCTTTAAAATCATTTCCCTTAGCATCAATACTTGAGCATGTAGTAAGGATAGGAACTAGATTACGATAATGTATATTTCTCAAAACATTACATTCTGCAATGAAGCTCTTTTGTGCTCCCCTTATCTCCAAGCTAAAGACTTTGATGGCAACCACATTTCTGCCTTGAAACAGTGCTCCTTGATATATAGAACTGTATCTTCCTCTGCCGATTAGATTGGATGTTGAGAATCCATCTATTGCTCTAGCAAGATCGTTATAAAAAACTTTGGGAAATTTGCTATCAAATGAGTCCAAAGATATAGATTTTCTCTTCTGTTTTCCTCTCCATAGAAAGAAGACAGAGATCACCACAGCAAGTGACACCATGATGGCTAATGGGATCACTACTTTAAGTACAATAGATTTTTTGTGCTTGGTTGACTTCAAAGGCATGGCAGAACATGCAAGCAGGTGCAATTCCGGTGCCCCACCACAAAGCGCATGATTTCCATTAATTTCTATAGCAGTTGCAAGCAGGTCCTTAGGCACATAAAGCAAGCATCAGATGACTCAAAAACTGATGGAGTGGTAGTGAGCATTCAGTATACATTCGTCTGCTACAAAAATGTACTAAAAATTCTTAAAAAATATGTAGCCTTGTTTCAAATTTTTTTAATTACAAAGTACATGCAAACGCACATACACCACCATGCTGCACATCACACACACGCACCTATACACACATGAGTGCGCCCCTTTGGCACAGCCTATAATTATTGGCCAAGACAAATCCACAAGCTCAAAGAGTTTCCACTAATACGCACTCACGTATGTGTAAAGGTGTGCACTATAATTTGAATCTTAGTGGGTTAGTAAAGTTATACTTCTACGACTCTACCACTCCACCAAAAGACATTCCACTACTACAGAAAACCGTATTACAGACGGTTCAGAAACGTCATCACAGACCATTTTCTGAACCGTCTGAATTTATGGGTCAGTGATAATCGAAGGTTATCACATACGGTTTTCAAACCATCTGTGGTGTAAATATCACAGATGGTTTGTAACTAAAAACCGTCTGTGATAGCTAATAATCACAGACGGTTTTTAAGTAAAAACCGTCTATGATAGGTGATAATCACAGACGGTTTTTAACGAAAAACCATTTGTTAGTAATGAAATTTATTTTTCTTTTTATTACAATTTAGATCTAAGTAATTGGTGAGTGTTATTGATATATCACAGACAATTTTTTGTTAAAAACCGTATGTGATTATCAACGATCACAGACAGTTTTTAGTTACAAACCGTCTGTGATATTTTTTTCTACCCCTAAATCTATTCCTGTTTATTGGCTAGCCTCAGGAAATACTAGCCACGCCCTCTGAAACAAGTAGATCAACAAGTACATGTATACATACAATTCACATCTCAATTCATTTCACAAACATAAAACATCCAATTCACATCGCACTTCATTTCACAAACATAAAGCATCCATTTTGCAAATGAATTAATTGAAATGAAATAAAATATCCATTAACAAATTCACAATTACAAAAGATCTACATTGCATTTGCACTTAGATGGGGTAACATTGCATTTTTTATTGCTCTATCACTCCAGAATCGAGATCTCGCAAAAGGAAAAGATCCATAATCAACGAACTTGTCAGGCTGCACAAGCTATACTTGGATGGTGCATGATTGCCATTCAAGTATTGCTTATGCAGCTGACAAGTTCGTTGATTATAGATCCGTTCCTTTCACGAGACCTCGATTCCGGAGTGATAAGAGCAATAAAAAATCATTGTGCGCAGTGGAACTCTCCATCTGACTTTATGACTCGAGCCACCAAAAAGTACGTCAACTCTCCTCGAATTCGTGAAAGGTCGGGCTGTTTCAATGCAGTTGACGGGATGGACGCAGCCTGTCAATAGGAATATCAATGTGTGTATATATGTAACATGATAAGTATGAAGTAATTATGGGAAGATTGACAAACCTTGGAATTGGTGATCCTCGAGGAATCGAGGAGTAGTTCCATAAGGTGGTAAACGTAGAATCCACATGTGTTACCCGGACATACATGCATGTTTGCATATTCTTTATGGTACAGGATACAGTTGTTCGGACATGCATGTATTCTTTCTACTTCCATTCCCAATGGACAAAGAACCTTCTTGGCTTTATATGCGGTTTTAGACAACTCATTTCCCTCCGGAAGCATGTCCGCTAAAAGACCTAGCAGCGCCGTGAAACTCTTGTCGGACCAACCATTGCTTGCCTTCAATTTCAACAGTTCAAGCATGGTCGACAACCTCATGTACTTTGACCTGCAGCACGTGAACAAAGGTTTCTCCGAGTCCTCCATCAAGCCCCGAAATTTAACATACTCTCTTTCATCATAATTCTCTTCTACATCGCAAAGCATCTGATCCAGATTGTCATCGTGCAATCTATCCGAATCCGAACAACAATCGACAGCATCCGGCGGCATGTCATTCACTTCACTGGTGATGACATTCGGTGGCATATCATTCACTTCACCGGCGATGTCATCCGGCGGCGTATGATCGTTGACTTCACCATGACTGGTCCAACACGTATAACCCTTTTTGAAACCCCTCCGAATCAAGTGCTCTTAAATTTACCCTCGGTTCTTAAACATCTTTAAATTCTCGCAATCAGTGCATGGACAGTACATATATTCCACCCCCTTATTCAACATATCCTCCTCGACAGCTCTTGTAAAAGCAGACACGCCATTAATGTACTCTTCACTCACACGGCTCGTGGTATACATCCAGCTTCGGTCCTATGTTATGTATATAGATAACAACTTAGTATTAAAAATTAAATTAATTAATTATTACTACATATATACCGGCCACATGCATTGAGGCTTAATTTGCTACCTTAATTCATATTATAAACACAACAGCTATTATATAACCAACAATTTTACAAACCATCTTCAATAACACTCACCAATTACTTAGATCTAAATTGTAATGCAAAGAAAAATAAATTTCATTACTAACCATATCTAGAGCAACCAGGAAAGTATGAATCTTCAAAGCTCAATCTCTGCCTCTTCCCACCAAATTAATTGGCCTAAAATCGCCTAGTTTGCCTCCTGAGCGAAAGAGTGCAGCACCGGCTAGATTTGGATCGAAATGAAGACAGATGCGGTTTTGAGCAGCGCAATAAATGCTTAGCATCATTATCACAGACGGTTTTTAATAAAAACCGTCTGTGATAGTTTTTAATACAGACCGTCTGTGATACTATAGTATCACAGACGGTTCATCGGTAACAACCGTCTGTGATACTCGTTTTCCCCAACGCCGCCAACACAGACGGTGTCCAAATTAAAACCGTCTGTGTTAGTGTCGGTCACAGACAGTTTTGTCAAACCGTCTGTGATTGGTTGTCTAGTATTAGGCTTTCTGTAGTAATGTTCCCAGTTGTCAGTTTTACCTAGGCTTCGATCATCTCACTATTGCATGTTAAGATCATGTAATTTAATTATGTAAAATAAACTAAAAAACCTAACACTACTACAGAAAGCCTAATACTAGACACCAAATCACAAACGGTTTGACAAAATTATCTGTGACCGACACTAACACAGACGGTTTTAATTTGGGCACCGTCTGTGTTGATGGCGTCGAAGAAAACGAGTATCACAGACGGTTTTTATTTAAAACTGTCTGTGATAATCTGGAATTATCACAGACGGGTTTTAATAAAAACCGTCTGTGATAAGCTGATTATCACAAATGGTTTTATTAAAAACCGTCTGTGATAATTCCATATTATCACAGACGGTTCGTACTAAAAATCATCTGTGATATGTTTCCCGCCTTGCAATTCCTTAAAATTTCATAATTTCCCGCTTGAGTCTGAGTAGGATTTAATTTTGAGACACCTTCAGTAAAACGGACATAACTTTTGCATACGGTGTATGTTTTCGACGTTCGTATACTCGTTGGAAAGCTAACAACAAGACCGATCCAAAAAACAACTCGCTTGCGCCAGTCACCCTCCAAGACCCCCAAAATTGGCCATCTTTGGACCTAAACTTGCGTCGCAAGTTTTTAGTGTCTGTTTTTGCCTTTTTTTTTCTTGGTCTTCCTTTCGGAATTTGGATTTTGCTTCAACTGCAAAGTTGTAGATCTCGTCGAAACCTTTCAAATGAGTATATATAAGCCATATAAAACTTTGATATTTTATCTTTTCAAACTAGTTGTTTATATTGCATCGGTATATAAAATTTTGTGCTCTAATTCACAGACGGTTCTAGCTATAGAACCATCTGTGATATTCATTTATCACAGACGGTTCTAGCTACCAACCGTCTGTGATAATCTGACCACTGGGCCCGTCGATCCTCAACCTAATTCCAGCAATCCTCACCCCACGGATCGTAACTCCGCCTCTTCGTCCCCGCGCCAAAAAATTTCGCACTCCCGCCTCTCCCTCCCCTATAAATATAACCCAAACCCAGCCTCCTTGCTGTTCTCCTTCTCCTTGTTGTTCTCCTCCTTGCTGTCCTCCTCCTTACTGTTCTCCTCCTCCATCCTGTCCTCCTCCTTGTAGACGACGCACAAGTCTACGGGAGGCAAGACACCGTAGAAGCAACTAGCTCGTGCCA
This sequence comes from Dendrocalamus latiflorus, assembly GCA_017311315.1. Lineage (NCBI taxonomy): Eukaryota > Viridiplantae > Streptophyta > Magnoliopsida > Poales > Poaceae > Dendrocalamus > Dendrocalamus latiflorus. The sequence goes on along the minus strand of CM029641.1, from coordinate 2,870,943 downwards.
ACCGTGCAGACGCTCAATGAACGCCGACGATGGTGGGCGTCAAAGACATCCAGGTCATGCGTTGCAACAGGGGCGAGAAGGCATATAGGATCTTTGCTTTTTCTCTGTTCTTGTTATGTAACCTGCTCATTGTTTTGGGATATTGTAATAGTAGGCTCTAATCTTAATAAAAATGGATGTTTTATGTTTGGGAAATGAATTGAGATGTGAATTGGATGTATACATGTACATGTTGATCTGCTTGTTTAAGAGAGCATGGCTAGCATTTCCTGAGGCTAGCCAATAAACAGAAATAGGTTTAGGAGTACAAGGGAATATCACGGACGGTTCTAAAACCGTCTGTGATGACCTCGTATCATTACTGACCGGCCATAAATTCAGACGGCTCACAAAACCGTCTGTGATGACGTTTTTGAACTATCTGTGATGACCTTTTCTGTAGTAGTGTAACTATCGTGTTTTAAATATCAAACTTAACTGTATCTCTTAGTATATTGTGATAAATAAACAAACCTATTTAATTCGAGCCGCTCAATTACACAGACAATTCGGCTAGTTATTTTGAACAATCAGCGGATCCAGGAAGCAAACGATTTCTGTACACACCTTGAACAATCGGCAAACCTAAGCTCACGCACGTTAGTCTTTAATACGCACACTGTGCCTTGTCCGTTGGATCGAGTCATACAGGATCGGACGCGCGAGATGGATTGCTTTCCGTACGCGTCCGGGCGTTGGGGGCTGCACATGACACGTGGGACTGTTCTAGAAAAAGGATTTTGGCCATATTTTTACCTTTTACCTCGGTATCCTCGAAAACCAAAATAAACGAGATAATTTCTTTGAAAGCCAAAATAAACAGAACTGCTTCTTAAAACTATTTCTCTAAACAGTTTTTTAAGTCTAAAACCATATACGCCGTCTACGTCAGTGTTTCTACCGTTCGTCACTGTAAGTGTAACAAAAAACTACTGCCGTAGCAAAAAAAAAAATGGCTTTGTGATCCATGAGTACTACCAAATGAGATAAATCGGAAAGGGACGACGGAAGGATCCCCGTCAATATGTTGTTATTTAAACTTTATTTTCTGCAAGCTTTTGAGAGCTCCAAGCCAATTTGGAAGCACACATGTAAATTGATTACCACTCAATTCTAAATAAATCAGACCGGAAAGGTTTGCTATGCCGGAAGAAAAACCCCTAATAGTTGATTTAGTCCCATGTGTACATACTGGAGTTCAGTGGAATGGTTTATGAACAGCTTAGCAAATTGCAATCTTGCTTGTTACGTGCACGGAGTTTATTCCACTCAAGATTCAAACTAAACTGTTTAGTAAGTTTGCCGATGGAGCTAAGCACAATCCCAATGAAATTAGTAATTGATATATCGATAAGGTATAGCTCGGAAGCATTTATCAATGAACATGGGATATGCCCATGAAAGAAGTTCCCGTCTAATTGCAACTTTTGGAGATTGGGTAGATAGTTACCGATATTGGATGGTACCTGTCCACTTAGATCATTGGAAGCAAGATTAAGTTCAACTAGAGTAGAAAGATTCAGGAGGGCGTGTGGAAACCAACCTGCCAACTTATTTGCACCCAGGTGCAGCAACAGCAGCCCAGGCAACTTTGCAAAGTCATTTGGGATGTTGCCCTCGATGTCATTATATAGACAACTAAGCCTTTTCAGCCTTGTGATATTGGCAAGAGAAACAGGGATGGCTCTAGTAGTCTCTCAGTGAGCTCCCCTCCCTCTCTATTTGCTCTCGCCGTGCGGAATCGACACCTAGATCGCCGTAGCTCCGCCGTTCTTGTCCCCTGATCCCACCGCGAAGAGATGCGCGTAAAGAAATGCTCCCCGCCTTGCCACCGATGGGCTTCGCCACCACTCAGCCGAACGGGAGAACTGTACCCACGTGATTTCCTTAAGCAATGATTAATTAGCACTGATGCTATTAATTAGTATTTGTTAATCATTCGTTTACGTGTGGCCCATTAGCCTTTAATCCCAGGCCTTTATGTCACTGACAGTGGGCCTCTCCTATTTTTTACATTTCTTTTTAAATTTGTTTTAAAGGATTGGGTCACTGACATGTGAGTCCAAGCACTATTTGCATTGTATCGGCCCCACATGTTAATGTCTCTAGGCCGTTTCATTTAAAAAGGAAATAAAAACTTAATTTAACTGTGGGCCCCACATGCCATTCTATGAGAATTTCTAAATAATTTAATTCAGAAATTAATTTAAGATTCATGGGACCCACCCATTAGAGAGAATTCTCTTTCCTCTGTTTATTTTTGGATTTTCTCAGAAAATAAACATTGGAGGGCTTGTTCTTCCTCGTCGTACGTAGCTCTAAATTTAATAAAATTTATTTATAATTTTTCTAAAATCAAGATCTATCTATTAATGGTGCTGCTTATTTGATTTGGAATTTATTTGAATTTTATTTGGTGTGTGTGTGTGTGTGTGTATACGGTAGCGCTATTCTGCGCCTGCGCGTTCTGTGCGCGAGGTTTTGCGGCTCAGAAAGTTATTGCCTGTTGTGAGGAAAGTTGTTACCGGCTGTATACTGTGAACATTTAGCAGTATTTTCACTCGCTACCAATGGTAACTTCATTCAGAAATGACAGTAACTTTCTCGCATATTTTACAACTGTGTGCTGGTTAGTAATTATATATATACTAGTTAGAGACCCATGCGTTGCAACGAAGTCATAAAAATGGTGAGACGAAACTTACTGCCGACCAACTCCACACATCAAATATTGGAGAGTAAGTGACAGAGATAGAAGGGTGGCCAGAATGCGCGAGGAGATGGGGAAGTGGAGGGGGTGGGCGGTTGTATCCTGAGAGAGAGAGGAGGAGGAGAGAGACGAATGGTCCAGATCAAATCGGATGGCTGAGAAGAGAGAAGGGAGAATGGACCAACCACCAACTCACACTTATATATATATATATTTCTACGCCATTATAATCTAGATCCACCCAAACAAGCGGTGTAGATTTTTATAATTCCACCGATTAATGTGAAAATTTCTAGTCTCTCAGAGCAAACATAGTGGTTTGTTTTAACATTGTTTTAATAATATAATACATAGATTTTTTAGATCCATAGAAAGTTGTTATTTGTAGTAGTTAACAGGGAGACATATGGAGATCCTCTAAGGTGCTAGCTAATACGTACGATCATGCATATTTTTTCTTGATTACAAACCAACGCGAGCGCGCTCTCTCTCTAGGAAAAAAACTCAACAGGCTGAATGAAGATTACTGAGTTCTTGTCCGTAGGTTAGAGAAACGGTAACGGATAATCCATTTTATCATATGTTCGTATCTAAGAAAATATGAATGTGATAAGTAAAATCTATAGTAAAAAAATATTCGTACTTGTATTCGAGAATATTCGTATCTGTATTTCAGAATATTTGTATTTGCATTCAAGAATATTTGTATTCGTATTCGAGACTAGTATTTGAGACTATTCGATCTGTTTCCTATGCGATTCGGAATTTTGTGATTCGGAATTTGAATTTGGACGGTTTAAAACCGGCAACCGTTCCGGTAACTAGTGAAAAACCAGTAAAACCGTTAAGAATTTGTTCTACCGAGATTTATTACAAAAGTTGTAGGAGGATATTCATATTTGACCGAATTAAGTATATATTCGATTCGAATTCGTTCCGTTACGACATTTGATTTGTATTCGTATTCAAGAATATTCGAATTCATATGCATATTAAAAATATGAATTTGTATTTGAGACTATTCGACTATATCCAATTCGTTTCCATCCCTACTTGTCCGCCATTATCCCCGCCAGACAATGGACATTTGAGCAAAGATGTAGGGTGCTTAAAACAGCATGAAAGTGTCATCTGAACTATACAGAAAACATTACGTTTCTTCCTCCCTTAAAAAGAGGGTCCAAACATTTCATCAAATAGTAGACGTACCTCTTCATCAGATAAGGTCTCGCCCTTTCTAGGTTGTAACAAACTCGCTTTATAAGTTGTAGCAAACTTGCTTTAGGCCCTGTTTGTTTCGGATTCTAGGCAAGCTAGCTACTTCTAGTAGCCAAAAGCTCTCCCAAACAGTCCAGCTATCTCAGTACTCGGAATATTTCCCACACCCTGAAGATGGTAATACAATTATCTATTTCTATCTCTCATTTTATACATTGTCATTAATCCGATTTGATTCTTGTAGGGAAATTTTATCTAGTTGATGCCGGTTATCCTAATAGAAAGGGATACCTCGCTCTGTACAAAGGGCAAAAGTATCACTTGCCGGAGTTTCAACGGGAAGGCCGCCCAAGTGGCCAAAAGGAGGTCTTCAATCATGCTCACTCCTCTCTTCGTAATGTGATTGAACGTGCGTTTGGCGTGCTAAAGATGAAGTGGCGAATTCTATTGCATATGCCAAGCTATAAGGTTGAGAGGCAAAAGAAGATCATCATTGCTTGTATTGCGCTTCATAATTTCATTCGAGACAGTGCTTTGAGTGACCATCTCTTTGAGAGGTGTGATGATGATGAAGAGTACATGCCACATGTTGATTCAAACACAGGAGGTGGTTACATTGGCACGGCACAAGATGATGGTGATATGTGTGCCTTTCGTGATTCCATAGCTAATGGCTTGATGGCTTCAAGAATATAGATAGTACCATAGAAGTTCCTTTTGATGGTGATATGTGCGCCTTATATGTCTATGAACACCTTTTGTACGTTCCTTTTGTATGGAGACATGGTAGTTATCCATATTAATATTTAAAATTATGATTTGGAGTCAAATTTATTGTCATGAAATTTTAATATTAGTTTTTCAATGTTTGAACTAAGTACTACAAATTTACAGCATGGATATCTCTTCTATGAATACATAATCAGGACATCAATTCACCTAAAGGCATTTTAGTCAATGCATCTATCAGGATACCAGCTGCACAGCTAGAATCCAGGATACCAAACAGGCTAGCTACTCAGACCAGCTGCTACTCAGACCAGCCAGCTACTCAGATCAGCTAGCTAGCTACTCAGATCAGCTAGCTACTCAAAATCTACAGCTGAAACAAACAGACCCTTAGTCTTCTTGATTGAATCGGCAGCGCTCCTGCCTTGCCTTCCAAAAAGGAAAAAGATCTACCTCATCCACACGAAAGAAAACCTGTGTACTTTGGTTGGCATTTATGGCTGTAAGTTACTAGCTGGTTACACCCTTCGTTTATAGGCATGCCAACCATCTACTTCTGAAAAGCTATCTGATCTCCCACTCTTCTGACACTTTAATTTCAGTCGAAGACGGGAGCGAACGTATGCAGCCGGCACACCCCTGGCATGCTGTTTGAGGATTTTTTCTCTCTAAAATTCAAACGAAGAAAATTTTTTCAACCCTGTATCCGATTCACTATCCGTTGTGAACCGTCGTGTTCTGATGACGATCGAAATCTACAAATCAAGACCCATATGGTATACATTTTAGCTTAGTAATGAAAGTACATGTCACTAATCAAAACAGCAATGACATGTCATCTCAACTGTACAAAAGACATTATATGTTTCTTCCACCCAAAAAAGAAAAAAAATGCTTCATCAAATAGTAGATGTAACTTACAATGCTCATTTGAGCTTGTAGCTTAAGCTTTTAGCTTATAGTTTCTAAATTTTGTCATTTTTTGCCTTTTTTGTTTTTTTACTTTTTTTCCGTATTACTCTGTATTGTCAGTGATGAGAAAACCTGTTTTTTTATTTTAAATTTATGTAAATTTAATTACACCCGCACAGCTATCATGTGGTGGAAGCAAGTTCGCACGGCCACCGTGTGGTGGTGGCCAATTCTGCACGGCCACCATGCATTAGCCGGCGTCATTAGCCGTATTAATTCATGATTAGCAAGTTTATTTATGCGTACTACTTGTAGCAATTTTTACATATAGCAAATGAGCTCAAAAAATTATGATTTTTTTGTTGAGCCTCCCGACGTAGCGTACTTGATTGTATAGTTTTTTTTATAATTTTATCCATTCTGAATTTTACTTGAAAATTCATATAATTTAATAAATTTTTGAGTAAAATTTGGAATGGGTAAAATTATGAAAAAATACACAATTAAGTATGCTGTGTCAGAAGGCTCCACAAAAAATTTTGTAATTTTTTTGAGTTCATTTGCTATATATAAAAGTTGTTACAAATAGTACACCAAACTGAATTCACTAATCGTGAATTAACACGGCTAATGATCATGGCTAATTGGTCACCGCACGGTGGCTATGTAGGACTAGTCACCACCACACAGTGGTCGTGCGGATTTGCCTCCACCACACGACGGCCGTGTGATCGGGCGCGTGTCGATTGGGAGGCACTTTCGCACGATGGTCATGCGGACTTTTTGGCAAATATGTTATTCCTTCACGCATGTGCTACTTTTGTAATTACCACTCACAATATCGCCAAATCAACTATAAACTCTGCCAGCCATCTACTTCTGAAAAGCTATCTAATCTTCTAGTCATACTATACAATAATGTTACAATATAACATAATACAAATAGACCGCATCGGGTCAAGTTCACAAAAGGAACCGTCAGGCCAAATGAGTTTATTGCATAAATGAGAAAGTGATAGCGGAAGCAAAAGAAGGAGGCTCATCTCGCCATAGGCAAGCGATGAAAGAAGGGCAGTTCACTCCTTAGCACAGATTGGTGCTGGCACTCTCGTGACCGCCTTGAGCTGCCCACTACAGGAATCCCAGTTGGTGTCAGAAACTTTGTTCGAACCCATGGTAGCTAGTCGGTGAGAGGCCACTCTGCCCTTGGAGCCAGAAGCATGGTGTCGGCGGCCATGGCGAACATCACTAAAGGGAACTGATGAAGTGTCTGGGACGCTGGCTAAGAACACGAATGCTTGTGTCAAGGGGGCTTGGCCGAAGAATGATTGCCCAAAAGTTTGATCAAGGTTGCTGTCGGGCCCACTGTTGGCACTGGTTGCGGGATGCATCAATCATCAGCGCCTTTCAGATGCCCGGTGACCTCCTCAATGGACAGCTGGGAGAGATCGAGCATGGTTTCCATGGTGTAGACGACATGACCAAACTGGGGTGGGGCGACGCGAAGGTACTTTTCGACGACCTTCTGCTCGTCGATGGGTTTGCTGTACTCCGAAAGCTGGCCGACCAGGCAGCTCAAGCGAAGTGCAAAATCCTCAGGATCTTCGCCTTCCTTGAATGCGAGCATCTCAAACTTGGTGCGTAGCTTCTGGAGCTTCAACTTGCGGACATGATTGGAGCTGATTCGCATGGACTTGACGTAGTCTCATGCTTCCTTGGCCGACTGCTTGATGGCAAGCGTGCGAATCATCTCCTGTGGGACTGCCTTGAGGAGCGCCTCGAGCGCCGCACGATCCTCCTGCAGATCGGCGTCGCCATACTCGACGGCGTCCCACAAGCCCCTCGCTTGGAGCACATAGCTAATTATTGTAACATATTATAGTTGTTATATAACTATATTGCCTTTCAAAATATAATTGTATCTTTTATACAGTTGTAATAGCTGTAATATCAATACATGATTAATCTACACCGTTATAATCTAACCTAACCAAAATAAGTAGTTCATATCTTCTCTTTTTCTATATATTAACAAGAGATTTTGTTATTTATATATCAATATGTACCATTATAATCTAGCCTCATCGAAATAAGTAGTCTAGATCTCTCTTTTTTTTTGCTTCAGATTAGCGTGGGGATTTCTAGGATTTTTTTTTTCTAATTTAAGAATTATATTGTGGGATTTTCTATATCTCTGTAGTGAAGGAGGTAACTTAAATATCACCGATTGTTTGTAGATATATAGATGGAATCCATCATATGCAATCCTTTGCGCCATCCATTATAACAGCTGGTAACTTCGATTCACATCATGGACTCGTGAGCATTTTGCAGTTGTAAGTGCTGTTTTTCGTTTCTTGCATGGTGCAGGAAAAGTCCAATCTTCAGAACGGGAAGTAGATAGTCGGGGGTCTTGATGGACACTGGAGTTCCTCGAAGAAAAATCCAATGATACGTTTATAGATTGCAGTTGGGAATCAACGACCTGACATGTTCAGGCTGTGTTTGAACATATTAACCGCCTGTTGCCAATCTATAAACGCTCAACGGGTTCTTTGTTTTTATCATTTGTACAACTAACAATCCCCTATCAATAGTTTTAGATTTTAGCTATAAAATCATAATAGAAGGTCATGATACAACAAAATGAATGCAACTTATTTTGAAGGCAATTTGAACGCAACATAAGGACCATACAACATACTGATGTCTTTGCAGAAACATTTGTCACGCTAACTTTAATAGCTAGAAACCGTACATTTCTTTTACTAGTACAATAGTTATGGTCACTTGCACTTATTTATTCAAAAGAACAATGATCCCACTTAAACAGGAAAGACAAACACATGCTTAGTGGTAAAATTACAAGTCTGCTATAAATTATTCAGACAATACTAAAACTGCTGAAATCGTTGAACTACTTCTCAGGCCTTGTTCATATTGGCTTCTAAAAGTTGTTTTTTCTATCGTAAATGGCTTTTTTACAGTACCTAGCTTTCAAACGGAATGTCTTTTTAAGGTGGAGTCTACTAGTCAATTGTAGTACACACTGCAGTGACTTCATGTATATCGGCCAAAATCACACACGAGTATCACTCTCTCTACAGGCTATTACTATTCATAAACCAAAGCTAAAGCCAAAAACCTATATGAACGAACCTCAGAGATACACATCCCTGATTCCATGTAGCTTTGTAGCCACCTCTTGCATGATAATGCGTTCTTTGGTGGGTCTTGGTATAGCAAAGGCCAACGTTGAACATAGAAAGCAGACATTGTACACCTTTTTTCTTCATGGGCGTTGGAGTTTCTTGGCATAAGACCAACTCTTGTCGCAGTTGGGGATTAGCAATTTGTAATATCTCATTAGGAAAGTTCATCTCTGTGAACTTTGCAATGCTCAATCCATCCTTAAACATGTCATTTGTTGACCCGCCCCCCCCCCCCCCCCTTCGAATGAATATTTCGAGGAGAACAAAGCTGTAAACATCTGAGGCAGTTGGGACCTAGTTACCACCAGCGCACTCTGTAGTATACATCATGCAAGAATAGTTAGTCACATGTTAGCACAATTATTGAAAATAAGTAATCTGTGCTCAAGTTACATAGAGTCATAAAATTAGCGATCCAATCTCGGAAGAGATGCGCCACCCTGGTCGGCCCATCAGAATTTAATTTGTTATCGCAAGGAAGCCCACATCGGCTGGCATGGCATGGAAAATATTGGAAATGCACTACTTCTTTCTGAGGCACCAGCTCGAGCCGGCGCTCGTGGATTCAAATACAAGCTTGAGAGGTCATCAATCGATTCAGGAGCAAGCTTGTGGGGGCGCCCTTCTCACAGGTTGCTCAATACACGGGAATCTTGTGATCTTGCAGAGGTGTGTGCAAGGAAATTGTTCAGACTAGAGCCGTAAAATTCGGCCAACTGCTTGCTAATGATGAGCTTGTATGTAGGAGTGGAAACGCATTGAATACGAATCAAATAGTGTTTTTACCATACTCGTATTTGTATTTTATGAATGAATACGAATATGGATTCAAATATTCTCAAGTACAAATATGTATCAAATATTGTAACGAATACGAATTCGTATCGAATATCTACTCAATTTGGTTAGATGCAGATATCCTCGTAACCTATCCGTCTATGATAGTTTCAGAGCAGTTTTCACCATGAACCTTCTGTGATAATTAAAGCACAGATGGCTCTACATAAACCGTCTGTGATGAAACATCCACTATAACTTATTTTGTAGTAGTGTTATATTATATTTTTTAGAATGTTCTACTTTTAAGCTAACCTTTGATGTCATCATATACAAATTTCTCTTTTTGGCGTTGTCAAAACAGTTCTTTCTACCACTTTAAAGAACCATATTTTATTAATGGGCTTGCTCCTTAATGCTTCAAAAAAATTAAAAAGCACTTCATCTACTGAAGAAAAGTTCTACATGATTTTAAGCCCATCATAATTCATGGGCCTTATTATACACCTAATATTTTGTACATACACATGGTTAATTTAATGTTGGAAAGTTTCATCAACATTCAACATAACAGCAACTCCCCCTCCCCCCATGCACACAAGCACATTAGCAAATTGGCCTAGAAGTTTATTGATACATGTACATAATTGTCTTAAGTTGTGGCAAAGATCCCATAATTATGCATCTCCTAAAATAGGACTACATACCGGTCTCTGATACTACTTATTGGACCAATGCCGATAATCAAGGGGTGAATTCTTTCACCAAGTATTCAAAATCTTTACTTAAATAACTATGAGAGTCATCAAGCTCAGATTACACCTCCTACACAAAACTTACAATGATCTGGGACCAAAAGATGCAACACCCCGCAGTGCCACCAAAGGGAGACCGGCACAACCGCTCCCAACCGGTACTACCGCAAAAGGTGGCTGGTACTACTGCACCCATGTTTTCAGACACAAACCCTTCAGGACAAAAATCCAAATTTATGAAACTTGGTCAAACTTTGTCCAATACTAGCAAAATTGATATGGGCCATTGTAAGGATGTTAGGAACCAAATCAAATCAAGAAATACAAGGTTCTTAGATTTGATTCCATCCAATTGAAGAAATCTCATTCTATGTCACAAGAACACACCACACTCTAAAACTCAAATTACTTCTTGCTCAACCTCCCCCTTTTTGATAATCGATGGTAACACAAAAATTCGATTGTTACTAATCATCAAAACTCGCTATTAACACAGAATAGAGGGTCTATTCTTCAAGTATCAATGTATCACAGTGTTTTTTTTGTTAACTAGACAACTGAGGTAGTTTGTTTTGTTGTGAACTAGACAACAGAGGTTAATTTCAAAAATCCAAAACGAAGCTATGATACCTCTCTCCAATGTGCTCTGTAGGTTGGACCCATATGAATTTGTATCTTCATGACGCTACTGTAGATCTATTTGAAGCTGTCATTCGTGCTAAGTAACATCTCTCCTAGGTAGATACCGCATAGTGTAGCGTTGGCGCGCCGCACGTAGTGTTTTGAAGAGGAGAGAGATCAGACATCCGTCCACGTGTAGTGTTTACTGACGCTACTGTAGATCTATTTTGAAGCCAATTCGAACAACAAACCAAGGACACAAGATGTAAGATATGAATGTAGCACAACATCTTGCATATTTGCATCAAGGATAAATTATGTCTTACGGTTAGTCTTATAGAGCCATTTGTCACGCAATGAAAATGAGAAACACTACATCATCTGGTACTACATCACTTCAAATCATGGTCATTTTTTCTAAACTCAACCATTGTATTTATTCATCGGAGTGGTAATCTCATCGCAACAGAAACGACACATGCATGCTATGTGATAACGGATGAATCTTCCGTAAACTATTTAAACAACAACACCGAACATATTCTTCAGTTCCCCTAGAAATATGCATCCCTGATTTCATGTAGCTTTGCAGCCACCTCTTGCATGCTGATGCGTTCACTTGGAGACATCTTGGTACAACAAAGTCCAACGTTGAACATAGAATGCAAGCAGTGTATACCTATTTCCTTCACGGCCATTGGGGTTTGTTGGCAAAAGTCCAACTCTTGTTGCAGCTGGGGATCAGCAATATGCAATATCTTGTCAGGAAAGTTCATCTCTGTGAACTTTGCAATGCTCAATCCGTCCTTAAATATGTCATCTGTTGGTCTCCTTCTGATGAATATTTCGAGGAGAACAATTCCAAAGCTATAAACATCTGAGGCAATTGAGACTTGGTTACCACTAGCGTACTCTGTAGTAGACCCCATACAAGAAAAGTTAGTCACATGTTAGCACAATTATTGAAAATAAGTAATTTGTGCTCAAGTTATATGGAGATATAGAACAATAAGATATTAAACATTACCTGGGGCCACATATCCAATGGTTCCCTTTATTGCAAGTGAAGAAGTTGAGTTTGAGTCACCAAGAGATGATGTTGTGGAATCAACTTTGAACTGAGCAAGGCCAAAGTCTCCAACATGAGCTGTCATATTGTCATTCAAAAGAATGTTGCTGGGCTTTAGATCGCAATGAACAATAGTTACTTGGTTGTTATGGTGGAGGTACTCCAATGCATCTGCTACATCCACCACAATACTTACCCTTTGAGCCAGTGAAATGTGGTTTGAAGTTGAAAAGCTTAACCTTTGAGCCAATGTAATGCGGTTTGAAGTTGAAGTGTTATCATCATCTCGACTTGAGTATAGCAACGTATGCAAGTCCCCTCGTGGCATGAACTCGTACACTAAGGCTTTGAAATCATTTCCCTTAACATCGATACTTGAGCATGCAGTAAGGATAGGAACTAGATTACGATGACGCACATTTCTCAAAGCATTGCATTCTGCAATGAAGCTCTTTTGTGCTCCCCTTGTCTCCAAGCTAAAGACTTTTATGGCAACCACAATTCCGTCTTGCAACAGTTCCCCTTTGTACACAGAACTATATCTTCCTCTGCCGATTAAATTGGATGTGGAGAACGCATCAGTCGCTTTGGCAATATTGTTGTAAGAAACTTTGGGAAATTTTCTACCAAAAGAAGGGAGAGATATAGATTTTCTCTGTTGTTTTTTCCTCCAGAATAGCAAGACAGATATGACCATGGCAAGTGGCACCATGCTAGCTAATGCGATCACTACTTTGAGTACTATAGATCGCATGTGCTTAGTTGAACTTGGAGGTGTAACAGGGCAGGCCGGCAGGTGTAGCATTGCTGCCCCACCACAAAGCCCCTTATTTCCAGTAATCCATATAGCAGTTGTGTTCTTGAAGATGCCTTTTTCTGGGACTTCACCCTCAAGATGGTTGAATGACAAATCTAATTGTTCAAGATATTGCAGACTACCAATAGACTTTGGTATGGATCCTGATAAGTGGTTGTGAGACATATTGAGTGCTTCCAAGCTGCTTATGTTGCCTAATGACGCTGGAATGCTTCCAGTAAGAAAATTCTGATCCAACTCAATGTGTTCCATACTATCACAGTTACCCAGTGTGTCAGGAATAGCATTGGATAGGTTGTTTGATGAAAGCAGCAAATACAGTAATTGTTTGGCATTGCCTATTTCAATAGGAAGTGGTCCATCTAGGCTATTGAAAGATAGGTCAATTCGTATCATTGTAGGAATGTTGAAGATCTCCTTTGGTACGCTACCATGAAGATTGTTATTGAAAATTTCCAACGCCTGAAGGACTCTAAGGTTTCCCAAACTTGGGGGTATATGCCCATAGAACTGGTTAGAGTTCAGAATAAGCTGTCCCAGTTGAGATAAATTAGAGAGGGAGGATGGAATATACCCCGTAAAGATGTTGTTCGATAAGGCTATTCCTTGTAAATTTCCTAGAGTTCCTAGCCATTCTGGAACCACACCTGTAAACTGATTTTCTTCCAATCCTAAACCAGTCAAGCTGCGAAGGTTTGCTATACCGGTAGGAAAACCCCCTGATAGTCTATTGCCGCCAACGTATAACATTTGAAGCTTCACAGAAAGGTTGGCAAATGAATTCGGTATCTATCCTTCTAGGTGATTCGCATGTAGCGAAAACTTTTGTAGCTCAGTGCAATTGCTTAGGCTATTCATGAACTCCCAGTCTTGCTTATCACGTGCTTGTAGTTGATTGTATTCAAGATTCAACCTTGAGAGTTCCTTAAGTTTGCCGATAGAACTAGGCACCACACCAGTGAAATTATTGCTTGACATGTCGACCAAGAATAGCTTAGAAGCATTTACCAATGAATTTGGGATATGCCCGCCAAAGAGGTTGTTATATAAACCAAACATTTGTAGATTCGGTGATGAACTACCAAGATTGGATGGCAACTCTCCATTAAGATAATTGGAGGCAAGATTTAGTATAACAAGAGAAGACAAATTAAGGATGGTTGGTTGAAACCTTCCTGTTAGCTTATTTACAGCAATTTTAAAGACTCGCAGCATGGGCAATTTTCCAATTTCACTCGGGATTTCTCCATTGATATGATTATAGCTGATACGAAGTTCAGTCAATGTCGTAATGTTACAAAGAGAGGTGGGAATGGTTCCGGTAATATTATTATTTGAAATCTGCAAGCCATGAAGGCGAGGAGGCAAATCAGCTTGTGTAGGTATTAGTCCCACTAGGTGATTGCCATTCAGCCATAGCATCTTGAGACTAGAACAATTTGCAAAGTCAGGTATCTCTCCTTGGAGTGTGTTATTACTCAAGTAGAGATATTGGAGACGATGCAGGTGACCAAGGGATGGAGGGATTTGTCCAGTGAATGAATTGTCTGGTAGGAATAGAAATTTTAGGAGTGTTAGGTTTCCAAGTAAAGGAGAGATGCGCCCCACTAAGCCTCGACCACTGAGGTCGAGGGAAGTGACACGACGTGGGTTCTTCAACCTACACGAGACACCTCCCCAATTACAGAAGTGAGTGCTCTCATTCCAGGACATCAAGGCTTGCTGTGGATCATGACTTATTGCACCCTTGAATTCAAGCAGTGATAAATGATCTGTCTCATTTCCATTAAAGGATCAGATGACAACATATGCATTGCAAGCCATGAGCACCAAGAGAAACTGCCCGACTGCAATAACCTTCATGGCTAGGGATATACAAGGGACAAAAGTTAGATATAGTCAACAAGTGTAAGCAGGGATGCAATGTTGGTGAGTGAAGTACCTGAAGGATTTTCCCTCGTACTCTTAGGACTCAGCACTTGCTTTCTATTCCATCAGTAAGATTCAACAGAAGTGAAAAATTCAGCCACTGCATGTTGAATATTATAACTGTAGTCTTGACTAATCTAATTGCCATTCAGATATGTGAATTTTCTTCAGAATCCTGCAATTATTTGGGAGTTAATCAGTTATGCTATCTTATGCTGCTGACTATTCATTAATGTGCCTTCTCAAACTACTGACCAAAACTTTGATTGTGATCTTCTTCCTTCTACTCTCTCCCTCTTCTTGTATATAACTTTTTTTTTCTTATAATATATTTTCTCCCAGTTTTCTGGTTCCTCACTTGTGCATGGAGTTTCTTTTCCAAAAAAAAAACTGAACCAGATGTTACAAAATAACTAGTGTATGTGCTACGCTTGTTGAACTCTGAAAGTTGTGTATATATTTCCAACTTATTTTACATATTGTGTTACAACACAGAAACTTTTCTAGCAATAACTGACCTGTTATTTATAACTTACTTTTTTAGTAAACAAGCACCATGACATATGGACGTCCTCAAGACATAGGGGTGAAAACGGATCGGATAGTTTCCGACCGATCCAGATGAAAACGAATACAGATTGTGTCAAATCGGATTTTCTTCGGATAATTCTCGGATCGGAAACAAATACGGATTTTTTGTTGGAAACGGATACGAATATAGTAGACCTGATATCCGGCGAATATGGATACAAATACGGATTATCCGGATAATATGAAAATGGATATCCGGGATTTCAGCCCAACATTGCCCAGCCCAAGCCAGCCTCTCTCATCTCCCCTGCCACCAGCTCATTTGCCCAACCAAGCCATAAGCCTCCATTACAATTAGGCATTAGATTCCCTAGTCATATTAAATTACAAACACCACTAGCAAATATTTATGTTTATTAAAAAATAAATTTAGTATTGTCGGTAAATTAAATTTTGTACCGATTAAATTGATGTATTCCCATTTAAATCATTTTCATGCAAATTTAAATACTTAATTAATTTATTAGTCACATGTAAATGGTAGAAATCCATTAAGAATTATTTAGGACTTTAGAAAAAATTAACTGCCACTTGAAGATTTAAAATATGTACAATGATATGACTATTGTGGATAAAAATACTTATACTTGTTTAGATTTCATGAATGTTTCGACAAGATAAACTATTTATGTGTTTTCATTGATTTTACATGTATAGTTTAAGGGGTTTTTCATGTTCCGATAAATATTCGTGACCGTATTCGTTTCGATTCGTATTCGCTCCGTATCTGTATTTGATATTATTCGTATTTGTATTCGTATCCGACATATCCGTATCCGAGAAAAATATGAAAACAAATATGGTAGAGACATTATCCGTCCGTATTCGATCTGTTTGCATCCCTATCAAGACACTAGCTAATACACATATATACAATTGTATTCCTGACTGATTAGAAACCAATGCTTTCTCTATCGAAAAAAAGTTAAACACTCCAGAATCTAGATTAACACTATTTACGAACTCAAAGATAAGCAAGACATTTGTGCACCCTAAGTTCTTGTGCGCCATTATCTCACCATGCCATTCGACATTTGGGGAAACCGTTAGGGTCATCAAAACAGCAAGAACATGCATGTCATCTTAACTGTACAGAAAACAATATGTTTCTTCCACCCCAAAAAAAAGAAAAAATATATATGCTTCATCAAATAGTAGATGTAACTTACAACGCCTTTGTACCACTTCTATATGAGAGAGGCTGCGTACTTTGGTTGGAGAACGGCCATAGCTGTAAGTTACTATCTGCTTACAGCCTTGCACACTTCATTTATAGGCATGCCAACCATCTACTTCTGGAAAGCTAGCTAATCTTCTACTTCAATTTCAGTTTTGTATTCTTAAAAAAATATCAGTTTTGTGGAGTTAAGTTGTTTTCTTCTTCAGTTGAACTACTCCTATACATAGAGCCAGTCAAAGACGGCTTCCGTAGTGACCCAGTTTCTACCAAGAAAATGGAGAAAGCGACAGCCTTCTCACATCGTCATTGAATATGAAAACGCCAGCCACGAGTTGAGTTGAAATCTGTGGGGTCCTCCTGACCTTGCGGTGAAGAAAAGGTTGTTGTGATCAATCATTGTAATTTTAGAGGTGTAAAATTTTAGATTTTATAAATTTATATGTCGTGACACCCCATTTCTATTTCCATGCGCGCGTGGCTAATCGACACTGCTCTGGGTCTCTTTGGCCATGCTCTAACGACCTTCTGATTTTTAGCCTTTTAATTTTTTATTTCTTTACATTATTTGTAATGATATAATTTTAATTACGCTAAAAGGCTAACAGTAGTTAGAGTGTATTTTTAGCTATTACAGATCGAAGTCTGAACTTATAAACGCAAATGAGCATTACCTTTATTGGACTCCCTAGCTTGTCACAATCAACCATTCATATCAGGGCAGCTTTAACAAAGGTGCCGCTCATTTAGGCTGAAAAAAGTAACTTATGACTAAAATTTCACTGTAGCTAGCTGAAATTGCACTATAATTGATAGTAGCTTATTTGACGTAATCAAATTTAAAAAATTTAAAAATAGGAAAAATAGGTTAGCTTATCACGGAGAGTGCCAACGAATACGGGAAAAAAGAGCAGGCAAAAAAGCTCAAAAAAGCCAGAAAAAGACGAAATTTAGGAATAGTGAAAAAAAATCAGAAGCTGAAGTCGAAATTAGCGGAGCCTCTCATGTAGTACTTAGCTTATACAGGTATACATACAATACCTTGAAGAGGATATTATATACTACAATCCAGCGATAACGTTGTGGCAAAATGCGAAACACGTTTAGGCAGACGAAAGCGGGTGAACAGTCAATTTACAAACTATACGTGCATATATTTGAACAACATCTAATCGCATATATTCTTTGGAATTGGACAGGTTTAATAAAAAAACTTCCTCGTCATTTAGTTGTTAGATTCTAGCAGTGTGGCTCGTGTATTTACATGACTAAATTTATTTCAAACTTTTAAATATTAAATAATATAACTTAGATGCTTTAGAATATATTTATGTATCTTATAGCCTATTTAGATTTCTAAGATATCATAAGCAATGGAATGACAATAAAGCTCGAAGAAAAATACAACTTGAGGAGCGTAATTAAAGTATAAGTTTTGATAGAAAAAAAATCATTGAGCAGAATAAATTGTTGGGCTTCTTATAAACATAATCACTCTCCGTTATATATGGATCATGTAGTTGCATGCTCCTATTTTTTTCTCTATTAGTTACTCTTTTTTAAAATATATGTATGAACATGTATTTCTATTTAATCTTAAGCAATACGTTGATTATATGGCAGTAAATTACCTTATTAGTTTACATGGTATTAGACTACATTGCTTACGCATATACCGATACACCATGGGTAACCTACCTTGAACTTATCTTCCCTCACATACCGGCTACCCCACCAAACCATATGTCTTTTATCTCTTCTCACCGCCACATCTTTTTTGCTTCAATATCTAACAATAAGCTCAAATTTTAATCGATCCCTCTCAGCTGCTGGCCCTTTCAATACAATACTCTACGATAGAGCTATATTCTACTTCTTTCCAATTATTGCTTAATGTTGAATATTGCGACACATCAACGCACACATGTGCAACCATCACCATTCCCTGCTAGGGACACCTGTCACGCTCTTTTCCGGTGGCCTTGAGCCTATTCCCTACGGCTGCATCATCTCTACTCCGAACTCTTTACTTTTATGCTTTTATATGCCTATGTTTCTATTTGTATAGACGTCTACGCTTCTATACAACAGTTACAATGTATTTTCAATCGTTAAAATAAAAAATCAGAAATATAGACATATAAATCCAAATAAATATTACCATTATTGGTCTCCCTAGCTTGTTGCCATCAACTAGTCAAATCAAGGCAGCTTTAATAAAATCTCATATAGTACTTAGCTTATATAGGTATACCTACAATACCTTACAGAGGATAATATATACTACAATCCAGCAATAACGTTGTGGCAAAATGCAAAAAACATTTAGGCAGAGGAAAGTGGGTAAACATTCAATATACAAACTATAAGTGCATAAATTTGAACAACATCTAATCGCATATATTCTTTGGATTGGACAGGTTTAATAAAAAGCTTCCTCGTCCTTTGGTTGTTAGATTCTTAGCGGTGTGGCTCACGTATTTACATGATTAAATTTGTTTCAAAGTTTTTAGTATTAAATAATATAACTTAGATGCTTCAGAATATGTTTAGTTATCTTATCAGCTATTTAGATTTCTAATATATCATAAACATTGGAAATGACAATAAAGCTTGAAGAAAAATACAACTTAAGGAATGTAATTGAAGTATAAGTTTTGATGGAAGAAAATCATTAAGCAGAATAAGCTGTTGTGCTTCTTAGAAACATAATCACTCTCTATCATACATAGATCATATAGTTGTATACTCCTATTCTTCCTCTATTAGTTACTCTTTTTTAAAAATATATGTATGCACATGTACCTCTATTTAATCTTAAGCAATACATTGATTATATGATAATAAATTATCGTATTAGTTTCAATGCTAAACAAATTAGGTTTGGAAGGTATGCTATGGTAGAAGGAAAACCCCCTGATAATTGATTTGCTCCCAAATATAGATATAGAAGCTGAGCGGAAAGGTTGCCTAATGAGCTTGGTACCTGTCCTTCTAGATGATTTCCGGCTATCTAGAAAGCTTGCAACTCGGTACAGTTTGCTAAGCTATTCATAAACTCCCACTCTTGCTTGTTACGTGCTTGGAGTTGATTCCCTTCTAGATTCAACCACGATAGTTGGGTAAGTTTGCTGATGGAGCTAGGCACAACCCTAGTAAAATTATTTTCTGATACGCCGAGGTGAGATAGCTTGGAAGCATTTGTTAAAGAACAGGGGATATGCCCATGAAAGAAGTTGCCAGCTAATTCGAACACTTGGAGATTGGGAATAGAGTTACCAACATTGGATGGTATTTCTCCGCTTAAACGATTATCACTAAGGTTAATACAAACAAGAGTATAAATATTTAAGATGGCTTGTTGAAACCCACCAGTAAACATATTGCCACCTACATGCAAGTACTTTAGGGTGGATAACTTCGCAAACTCATTTGGGATGTAGCCTTGGAGGATATTACTTGCACAACTAAGCATACTGAGTGTGGTGATATTGGCAAGAGAAAATGGGATGGTTCCAGTAAGATTATTAAATGAAAGACTCAGCTGTTGAAGGTCTGGAGGCAAATCTGCAGGAATTTGCCCAACTAGATTATTATGACTCATCCATAGAACCTTGAGTTTTGAATAGTTTGCAAAAATAGGTATAATTCCTTGTAGCATGTTATTACTCAAGTTGAGGGTTTGAAGGTGATGAAGGTGACCAAGGGAAGGAGAGATTTGTCCTATGAACGTATTTTCAGCCAGGGCTAGGTACTTTAGGAATGTTAGGTTCCCAAGTGAAGGAGAGATTTGCCCTACTAAACCTCGATTTGTAAGATTAAGAGACATGACACGATGTGGATTCTTCAGGCTGCACGAGACACCTTCCCAATTGCAAAAGTTATTGCTATTATTCCATGACATCAAAGCTTGTTGTGGATCGAGGCTAATTTCCTTCTTGAATTCAAGTAGTGACAGCCTATCCGTCTCGTTTCCATTAAAGGAGCAGATGGCAACATGTGCATCGCAAGCCAGGAGCACCAAGAAAAACTTTCTTATTGCAGTAACCTTCATGGCTAGCGTAGCTACCTTGGTTGAATTTAGGCCTTCATTATATATGCGTAGATAGAGAAACAAGGGAAAGTTCAGGTAATACTGAATAAATGTTAGTTATCAAACGACATATATTCATTTTAGTTGGTAAATATATGTAAAGTACCTGACTATTTTTTCTTCCCGCTACTT
Organism: Dendrocalamus latiflorus; assembly: GCA_017311315.1. Classification (NCBI taxonomy): domain Eukaryota; kingdom Viridiplantae; phylum Streptophyta; class Magnoliopsida; order Poales; family Poaceae; genus Dendrocalamus; species Dendrocalamus latiflorus. Next base: position 2,850,162 of record CM029641.1, on the reverse strand, counting down.
CAACTTTTCCTTTTCTCGAGGCTTGCTTCCTGTTCCTTCCTATGTGTTTCTTCCTCCCTTCAAAAAAAAAATACAAAGTTATCATCAAACATTACGAGAGGTAACTTAGTTCTAGTTTACTACTTCCTATGTACCTCAATTATTTCTCAGGATCCTACGTACCTCTTTTATGAGAAAGAAAGCTTGGGTTTAATTTTCAACTCGACGGCTACTTTAACTTTAGTTTTGTATAACTAAAAACATCAGTTTTCTAGAATCAATTTCCAATTAATACAACCTTCATTCCTTTATAGGCATGCCTACTGCCAAATGCCAACCATCTACTAGACTAGTACTATTTCTAACAAGCTTACTGGGTTGTCACTTTCAGTCCCCCTAGTGGCCCAAATTTCTACTATTCAAGGCAATGAAGAAAGCGACAGCATTGTCACATTATCATTGAAGATGAAAACCCCAGCCATGAACCATGGGTAGATTAGACTAGTCTAATTTTTAGTGATATGCCTTAGATCTTTGTCACTTTAAGTTCGCCTAGTGGCCCAAATTTCCACTAGGCAAGGCAATGAAGAAAGCGACAGCATTATCACATTATCATTGAAGATGAAAACCCCAGCCATGACCCATGGGTAGATTTGACTAGTCTAATTTTTAGTGATATGCCTTAGAGGTGATCACGAAGATGTTGTATCACTTCTATGTTCATGATCTTTTGACTAATATGTTATTTTGTCCTTGGATAAATGTCTTTCATATTAATCAACAAGTATGTGACTTGTTCATAGAACTCTTTATTCACTGATCTTATATTATTATGTGGGACAATTATGATTTATATATTAACACATGTATTGATTGATAACATATTTCACGAATCATGAATATGGGGATATCAAATCAATAATATGGATACATATGAGAGAACATAATGTTGGATTAACCTACCATGAGACACTGTGAGAATTGTTATATTCTTAAGTGTCATTAGTTAGTCTCATATATAGTGTATGTAGGATTCTTAGACATGAGATCGTCATAGTTTCCTACATATCTAATAGTTTACTTAGAGGTTACCAAACACTACTCTGTAACTGGGGTGGTCATAAAGGTAGCTTTCTATGAAACTTGTGGAGGAAGGTGAGTGATCAAGATGAAATTTACTTCTTCTATATAACGGAAGAGATATCTCTGGGCCCCTCAATGCTGTTGGATTAAGAAAGTGCATGACCATGCTGAATATGGTTGAGTAGTCAATCACAAACTGAATAATCCACTATAGATTTGAGTGAAGAATCGAGCTATCATAGGATGGCACACTCTTTGCCTTGAGTTCAATCTGGTATCGTGAGGTAAAGAGATAAGTACATAAGTGCTACATAGTATTTGCAATGTTTTGAGAGCTCCGAGCCATTGTGGTATCACACCTATAAACTTGTTTTCATCCAACGCTAAACCAATTAGTTTTGGAAGGTATGCTATGCCAGGAGGAAAATCCCCTGATAATTGATTTTGTCCCAAATATAGATATCGAAGCTGAGCGGAAAGGTTACTTAATGAGCTTGGTACTTGTCCTTCTAGATGATTCATCTGTACCGAGAAAGCTTGTAACTCGGTGCAGTTTGCTAAGCTGTTCATAAACTCCCAGTATTGCTTGTTACGTGCTCGGAGTTGATTCCATTCAAGATTCAACCAAGACAGTTTGGTAAGTATGCCGATGGAGCTAGGCACAACCCCGATAAATTATTCCTTGACATGTCGAGGTAAAATAACTTGGAAGCATTTGTTAATGAACAAGGGATATGCCCATGAAATAAGTAGGCATCTAATGCGAACAATTGGAGATTGGGTAGAGAGTTACCAACAATGGATGGTATTTCTGCACTTAAACAATTATAAGCAAGGCTAATATTAACAAGAGTAGAAATATTTAAGTTGGCTTGTTGAAACCCACCTGTGAACATATTGCCACCTACATACAAGTTCTCTAGGGTGGGTAACTTTGCAAACTCATTTGGGATGTTGCCTTGAAGCATATTACTCGCACAACCAAGCTTATTGAGTGTGGTGATATTGGCAAGAGAAGAAGGGATGGTTCCAGTAAGGTTATTAAATGAAAGTTGTAGCTATTGAAGGTCTGGAGGCAAATCTGTAGGAATTTGCCCAACTAGATTATTGTTCCTCATCCATAGAACCTTGAGTTTTGAACAGTTTGCAAAATCAAGTATAATTCCTTGTATCATGTTATAACTTAAGTTGGTGGTTTGAAGGTGATGCAGGTGACTAAGGGAAGGAGGGATTTGTCCTGTGAATGTATTTTCAGGCAGGGCTAGGTACTTTAGGAATGTTAGGTTCCCAAGTGAAGGAGAGATTTGCCCTACTAAACCTCGATTTGTAATATTAAGAGACATAACACGATGTGGATTCTTCAAGCCGCACGAGACACCTTTCCAATTGCAGAAGTGATTGCTATTATTCCATGACACCAAAGCTTGTTGTGGAACGAGGCTGATTTCCTCCTTGAATTCAAGTAGTGACCGCCTATCCATCTCGTTTCTATTAAACGAGTAGCTGGCAATACGTGCACAGCAAGCCATGAGCACCAAGAAAAACTGTTCAATTGCAGTAACCTTCATGGCTAGCCTAGCTACCTTGGTTGAATTTAGGCCTTCATTATATACGTGTAGATAGAGAAACAAGGGAAAGTTCAAGTAATACTGAATAAATATTAATTATAAAATTACATATATTCATTTTAGTTGGTATATATGTAAAATACCTCACTGTTTTTTCTTCCCACTACTTCTACTTTTCCTTTTCTCGAGGCTTGCTTCCTGTTCCTTCTTATGTGTTTCTTTCTCCCTTCAAAAACAAAGGTTTCATCAAACAGTACTAGACGTAACTTAGTACTAGTCTACTATCTATGTACCTGCATTATTTCTCTGGATCCAACGAACCTCTTGTATGAGAAAGAAAGCTCAGGTTTAATTTTCAACTCCGCAGCCACTTCAAGGCCTGTTCTTTAAGTCAAAAGCTGGCGGCTTTTGGCTTTTGCTACAGTACCTAACTTTCAAACGGAGTATTCTCTCAAGAGAGGTCTACAAGTTAAACGATCTACACGTTAAAAGTCCAACATCTGTACCTGCCAAAATCACAAGTGAGTATCTGTCTCTCCGTAATCTGTACCGTAAACAGCCAAAATTCAAAAAGAATGCCTATGCGTACAATTAACCTTCGTTCATTTATAGGCATGCCTACTGCCAACTGTTAACCATCTATTAGACTAGTAGGGAGACAAGCTGTCACTTCAGCTTCAGTTCCCCTAGTGGTGTGGACTGCAAAATTATCATGATATACATGGTGTTAATGTCTTGAGAATAACGCCCTGATCAACTCGACTTCAGCTTCTGGCTTATTTTTCACTATTCATAAGTTTCGTCTTTTTCTGAACTTTTGGCTTTTTGTTGAGCTTTTTTGCCGGTTCTTTTTTTCCCCGTATTTGTTTATATTATACGTAATAGGCTAACATATTTTTTATATTTTTAAATTTTTTTAAATTTAATTATGCTAAATAAGTCTCTGTCAGCTACAGTGCTTTGTTCAGCCAGCTACAGTGTTTTCAGCCATAAGCCATGAGCTTTTCAGCCGAACCGATCACCACCTAAGAAAATAATTAGTGCTGGTGTCCCCACATAAATGTCGAAGAGGGAGTGGAGATAAATGAAAGCAGAAAAAATAAAAGTCATTAAATTTGCACACACATCTTATATTTCAAAACAAGATTTCAAAAACTATATTTCTCCTCCCCAGCCGATTTATGTGACCGTCTATGCTCCTCGTGATAGAATATTCTGATGTAGAATTGAAGTGTAGACTTCAATTCTGTTTTGTAGAATTGAACGGGACTGGTGTGGACTTCAATTCTGTCCCGTTTTGTTTTGTCGAACTGAAGGGTACGAAGCTGGTGGGTTGTATCCTCTGACGATAAGATCGATATTTTCTCCTGTAGAATATTCGGACGTAACCAGTCAAAGATAGCTTCACTATATAATCCAATCCCCGTAAGAGAGTCAATCGTTTTGTCCGATTACCCTTGCCGACTAAAACTTGGTCATTTCAGACCACACCTCAATTCTCATGCTAGAGCAAAACATTGTTCATTTATAAATGAAACGGTAAAAACGAAGAGTGATATACTCTCTGCAATCATAAAATAATATCGTTAAGGGTACATATAGTCAATTTTTTAAAAATTTATCAATCTATATCTATTATTGAACTTGCTCTTAGTCGGTAGTGGTCGCCGCAGGCAGGAGGCCGAAGCCATGAAGGATGGTGTGTAGCTCGACGGTGGGTGACTATTTTTTTAGCTGTAGTTTATATTTTTAGTCTTATGATTTATAAATTTTGGTCGATATAATATAATATGTACTATAATTAATTTTTAGATCTTCTTTTAAAAAATACAATTTAATTGTGAGCTACTGTAGCTACAGTGAAAAGCAGAAAGTTGCAGTGGAACCGAACCCACCCGGTGAAGTATATGTGAGTGATTGCCATAGTCACGTAGATGTACCGGTGCTTGCTCATGGCAAAATGAATATGGTCCACTAGTAAGTAAAATAGAGAGGGAGTACGGTGGAAAAGAAAAATGTGTTATTTTATTTAGTTATGAGTCCTACCTTAGAGAGAATGAGGTGTTAAACACTGTAGAAGAAAAGCAAAAAATTCACCTGTGTGATGTTGTGGTGATGTAGCAAATCTAGCACTGTCTATACTGTGGATGGTATTAGTAGTGTGTTCTAACAAAAATACAAAAAACTAATGTCCTAGAGTAAATACTACAAAATATGAATGTCTCGTAATATTATAATATGGAAAAGACTCTTCATCTCTCCCAAGTCAAGTTTTGCTAGATAGCCAAAAGTAAACTATGAAAAATATGGCACAAGTGGCACAAGAATTGAGTACATGTTGGTAAGTGGTGGAACATAAGTCCAAGCCCGCACAAACTAAGTAAACACTAAAATTTAAGAAAAATACATGTTATTGAACTATATATACCCTAATTAAAGGGTATACCGGAACTATTCAACCACTTTTTCTCCGTTAAAGCAAAGGTAAAGAGTGGAAATACTGTAATAACTATACTTTAATTTTTTTAAATGGACTTATATTATGGGCACATTTCTCAAGAGAATGTATTTATATTGCGCGATGAAGGGAGTACATTTTGTTTTGTCCAAAGATCGCGTAAACCCCAGCTCCGACTGCACCGAGCTTTGGTCAGCAAGCGGTAGTGGCAAAGTGGGTACAAAGGAGAGGGTTTATCCATTGCATCTCGGCCTTCAGATACTCCCTTGCATCCCTACTCAAAACATGGTGCACATGATCATGAAAATATCCAAAAAAATATGGTTATACGTGTCATGACATAATCAAGGATACTGCAAAAAAAAATCACTAAAATTGTAACTTACATCAGGAGAAACAAAAAAGACAAAATTAAGTGAATGATAGCTTTATATTTATTTTTTTATTTTCTGATTTACTTTTCAGAGTATTTTTTTCAAGACTATTTGCACTGCATTGCAAGAAGGGATGCACGGGAGTACCCCAAGGGTGGGATGTATGGTACTAGACATATATATATGGCCTAATCCTGGAGGTGGATAGGCTAGAGCGCGGGGCTAGCGATGGCTTGGGCTGTGAAAAAGTTCGTTGCTCATAAGCTTAAACTCGACTCACTCTAAGTTCAATTCGAGTTTGACTTGAGCTCAAAACAAGCTTAGTTTGAGTTTGATCCTAAGCTCATGAGTTTCAACTTTCAATAAGACGAGCTCAAATAGCTCACAAGCTTTAACAAGCCCGCTTGTACCCCCTAAATCTTTCTTTCATATTTGTTTCTATTAAGATATATATGCTATTATAGTATTATGTTGTGAGTTATGGTAATTTTTCTATTCTTACTTGTTGAATATTGCTATATGTTAACTTTTACCGAGTTTACTCAAGCCGAGCTCAAGCTTGAGATTTTCTTATTGTTAAAAATTGATGCATATTGAATTATTGACTATTATCGAGCCTACTCAAGTTAAGTTTGAGCCTACTTGAGATTGGGCTGAGCAGAGGTGGAGCCCAAGTTTAGGCTCAGACCCCATCTCAAACTTGCTCGAGCTCGACTCGTTTACCATCCTAGCGATGGCAATAACGTGCATTGAGCTCCAGTTAGTGCATCATCGTTCCGATCTAGCACACGTTTTGCAGCAATGCGAGATCCTACGTCGTTAGGGCACGTTTGGCTGGGATCCACACTTTGCCCCCGTCGAAACTCCGGCCATGCGGCGAAAAGGGTCACCACTCACCACAATGTTAGCCCTCAGGTCGAACGGCCCAAACAAAACTGAAAGCTCTCAAGATTATATTGTGTTACACAAGTTCTAACTATACCGAATATGAAACATCTTGTTGAGACCACAATAGGTGCAGGTCTCCAGTTCTACATAGTTGATCATACCGGCAGGATACTGCGGCCATTGAGACGGGGTCCCAATATTTGATTTTAGGCTGACCGGAGCCTCCCCTGCCGGATGCGAAGATGGCATCAGTGCTCTTCTCTGGGACCTCCGTACAAACAACTTGCTCTAAACCAAAAGCACGAATTGAGAATCTTAAAACTCCATACGTAAACAAAACACAGTATGTAGCCTAAGCAACCAAGCTCTCTTGCAACGATTTTTTTAAATAATATATTTTTTATTGATATCACATAAAAATATCATTGTTAAAAAATTATATAAATATCCTACTGTCGCCATTCCAAATGGCGATAGAGGCTCTGTAACTATTGCAAAGAGCGACAGAAACGCAGTCATCAAACGAATGGATCGGAGATGAAGTTCATGGCTCATAAGCTCAAACTCGATTCGTTCCAAACTCAATTTGAGCTTGGCTTGAGCTGCAAATGAGCTGAGCTCGAACTTAATCCCAGCTCACAAGTTTCAATAAGACAAGCTCAAATAGCTCACGAGCTTCAACGAGCCCGCTTGTGACCCTAATTCTTCTCTTTCATATTTGTTCCTATTAAGAAATGCATACTATTATGTTATGAGTTGTGATAATTTTTCTATTCTCTTACTTGTTGAATATTGCTATATGTTAACTCTTACTGAGCTTACTCAAGCCGAACTCAAGCTTGAGCTTTTCTTATTGTTGAAATTTGGTGCATATTGAAGTATTAACTATTACCGAGTTTACTCAAGTCAAACTTGAGTCTACTTGTGTTACACCCTGGCTCCTCCCTGAGCCCAAAGTGCTAGCACCTACTCTATAGTGTTACCAACTCCAGCTTATGCCGCTGGCCTTGCGAAGCAATTACTTTATTTAAATATCAACCAAACGACAAAAGATGGTATACTTGACACTAAGCGCAGCAGAGGTATAAATTTGTTAATCATCGAAAATGTACTCAGACTATCCAAGGCTAAATATGCCAACTGTAGAAGGTATGTGAATTACTGTTGCATGTGAACAACTGTGCTACTCCTGCCCATGCATGTCGCCTTCAACAGATTCCTAAAAAAACAGCGACAAAGCAAGGGTGAGTCCGAAGACTCAGCAAGCACACGATAAAACAGTGACATCACTTTAGCACTCAATCAATTTCACGAATTGTAAGTTGTAGATCAACTCTATGACTGTAGATTGTAATTTAACTCGGTAACTGTAAACTGTAAATCAATTCTGTAACTGTAAACTGTAGAATAATACTGTAACTGTAATCATCAAATCACATTTATGAACTGTTAACCTGAATCTTTGGGTTTCTTCCCTGTCACCTGTTCATTTTCTGTAAATGCCACGCCATGCAATGCAATGCACCTCTGTATGCAGCTTATACCGGTATAATGGGGTGCTTCACCCGTCGATGAAACTCCTCTGCCAACATCCCGTGGAGGTGCCTTGTCGAAGGGAGCTCCTCGTAGAAGCTATAGTTCACCCTTTCGATAGGACTTTCTGTAGGTGCCTTGCCGAAGGGAGCCTCTAGCAGAGACTATAGTTCACCCTTTCGGTAGGACTTTCTGTATGCACATGCTTCTCGCCTACCTCTGTAGGACTTTCATGATGCTCATGGTGCAACACAAATGCATGTCTCATTAAGCACCAAAATTCATGAATAACATCTCATGAATACTGTAAATCATAGCATGGAAACACGAATAACAAACATTCACCATAATTTACTGTTCTACCCTGCACTTGCCTGTTAATCTGGCGGACGATGCTCAGATGGCACCAAACTCGAACCGCTACCTGAACAAGCAATACCCAGCCTCAATACATTATAGCAATACATGCACACAGACGAACGACATCGTTCCTATGTGCAAAACCAACATGAACCCCACTCTTTCACTATATACCATCCCACTATTTCGGTACTCCAACGACATGTCTTTCTAACCCGAAACCTATAACAGCAAATATTCTGGGTCTGGTAACCTGCATAACTCTACTACATCTTCTTGGTTACCATAATTAAAATATCACACATCTAAAACTCCGATCTCAGCCCGAAGGCCATGCTATCTCATATCAACTGTGGCCATCCCGAAGACATTATCCAAATCATACCACCGAACTCGGCGTTCCAACCTTCTATAGAGCTCCCGCAAGAGCCGACGTTAATTAGTCTAAACTAATTAACCCATACTCCTTAATCCATACTAATCATTCACTGAATACTAGTCAGTTACGCATGCACCGACACAACACCACACGGCCATCGTTCTTCACCTGTTCTACTTACACGGCCACAACGTCATCGCTCGGCACATGAATTCCAGCCGCTAGCCATGTTCTAACCAACACATGCATTTATCTCGCTACTCGACAAATCGACCCCTTCATGACTTAATATCAAATATCGATACTTTAGCATCTACGCAAAACGATAAATAAGCGGAGAAATGGTCTCAGGGCGTTACCCTAGCCCCAACCGACTGGATCGGGGTACTGTCTTCCTTTTCCTTGGCCGGATCTGACAGATCTGGCGACGGGTCAAATTTGCTTCTTTTTCCACTTCTCTTTTCTTGTCTTTCTCTTTCTTCTCTCTTTTTTTCTAGCTGGCACCCCTGGCTTTCTCCTTCTTTTCTTTTTCCCACGGCCGGTTCTCTCTCTCCTCTTTTCTTTTTCTTCCTCTTCTTTCTTTCCAGTCAGCCGGCGCTCTTCCTTTCTTCTTTTTCTTCACGCCCGGCAACTCTCCTCTTTTCTTCACTCGGCTGGCTCCTCCCGCGCCTCCTTCCTCACTCCCTCACCCAGCCGCGCCCCTCCCTCTCTCCTTCCGGTCGGAGTCCGGCCCTCCCCCTCGCTTCCTTGCGCGGCGCGCAGCAAGCGGAGCAGGGGAGCGACGGCGGCAGCGGCCAGAGGGCGGCGACGCGCGCGAGGTGAAGCAGCGACGGCGGCTCGCATGGGCAGGGCGGCGACGGCACACTCGAGCAGCGGCAGAACGAGGTGGAGCGGCTGGAAAGGCGACAACGGCGCACGGCCGATGGGGCTAAGGGACGACGGCGAGAGGCAGGAGGAGTGGCAGCACCGGCGGCTAGTCAACTACGGCGCGCGCGTGGGGGAGGACGGCGGCAGCTGTCGGAGGCGACGAGCAACGGCACCGGGCTGGCGAGCGCCGGCGCCGGCGGGCTAGCGGCGGCGGCACCGACAGTTACGCAAGCGGCGACAGCAGCGCGCAAGGGGAGCAGCAGCAGTAGCAGGTGAGCAAGGGGAAACAAAACTGATTTTTGCTTCTTCCCCTCCCCAGATCTTTCTCTTATATGTAGCACGGCATGGGCCGGGTTGGGCCGGGCTGGGCTTCCTCAGCCCAGGTATTACAACTTGAGCTTGAGTTGAGCCGAGGTCGAGCCCAAGTTCAGGCTCAGACCCCATCTCAAACTCGCTCGAGTTCAACTCGTTTATCGTCCTAGCGATGGCAACAACGCGCATTGAGCTTCGGTCAGTGCATCGTCGTTCCGATCTAGCACACGCTTTGCAGCAATGCGAGATCCTACGTTGTTAAGGCATGTTTGGTTGGGATTCACACTTTGCCACAAAAATTATGGCAAAGTATGGTATGCCATATATTTTGTGAAATCATTGGCTATAACTGTGGCAAGTTTTGGCAAGATATAAGTGTATGACGAGGGGGTCAGTGACTAAAAAAATGTGGTACACCACAATTATAGCATCAAACCAAACATTTGCCTCATTTGGACAGAGCTCCTTATGGTAAGTACGGCAATGTTTGGCTCCCAACTAACTAGAATTTTTTGTACGGATAATCTATTTTTTATTCAAAAATACAGAAATATACCCGTGAATTTTTTTTTACAAAAATATGCTCAAGTCGCCCAATGGTTGGGCGACTGGAGCCTTTCGCCCAATCCAGCAGCGACAACTGGAAAATCTCCCAATCGTTGGGCGATTAGTTGCAGTCGCCCAATGGGAGGGCGACTTTCATGCAGTCGCTCTCCCATTGGGCGACTTTCATGCAGTCGCCCAATGGTTGGGCGACTGCACTCGGGGACTCTTCAGTAAAACGGGCATAACTTTTGCATACGGTGTCCGTTTTTGACGTTCTTGTACTCGTTGGAAAGCTAACGACGAGCCCGATCCAACGAGTACAAGAACGTCAAAAACGGACACCGTATGCAAAAGTTATGCCTGTTTTACTGAAGGCCTGAGTAAAAAGTTATGCAAAATTTAAAACATTCACGGGGGAGAGTGCAGTCGCCCTCCCATTGGGCGACTGCAATTAATCGCTACTGGATTGGGCGAAAGGCTCCAGTCGCTCAACCATTGGGCGACTTGAGCATATTTTTGTAAAAAAAAAATTCGCGGGTATATTTCTGTATTTTCGAATAAAAAATAGATTATCCGTAACTAAAATTCCAACTAACACCCCCTTGGTCCGTTGTTGGGGGGCGAGATATGATGCCGCAGCAGAGGGTGGCCTCTCTCAGCTATATGCCCACCACTCACCAGGAGCCGAACTTGCGTCGCTGGTAGCTCGGCGTTTTGTCGAATTACGCGTGCTTTATGCAATGTTTTACAGTATCCGAGATATCGTGTCGCCTAATGAACTGAACCTACCTCGGTGGGAGGTGTGGGTGTACACTCCCACCATCTAAGGCTGCATTCGGTACTATTTATGGAATTAGGTTTTTTTAATTTATGTTATAGTAATTTAAAAAATATACGTTTTTTCATGATAGAATCTAAAAATAAATTATAGTATACATTATGCTGACTTCATCTGTATAGACCAAAATCGCACGCGAGTGTCCCTATCTTCGTACTCTCCCTCACAAACAGCCAGAATTTATAAGCTAAAAGCCAAAAAATATAAGCTACGATCAAAAAATCCATCTTAAATTGGGTGTCTATATATTCTTTTAAATCAACTAGTAAGGTGCCCGTGCGTTGCAACGGAGTACCAAAAAAGTGATACATACTATCAAACATAATCTCAAACTGAACAATAAAATCAATTTTATCTTATATCATCATGTATCAAACAAAGCATGCATGTTCATACTCGTAAATAAATCAAACATCGTATTAGTGAAGCATAATAGAACAAATACCACATACGACAATATGTACAAAAATAGTAGTAAACAATATGTTTCCGTAGTATACTTAATACATAAATAACTGTCAAATCATCTTAGAGAATCTTCATCACACCCTGCCAAAACTGTGAATCTTCAGATTTGGTATCCAGTTGTGACAAAATGTGATTATGAATGTATTTCTTCCTCAGGACTTCCTGCCAAAGTCCAGTTTCAGTTTCAATTTTCCGCAGCCACTTCGCCAAGAGGCTAATGTTCATACTATTCAAATCTAACACCCCAAACCCCGTTGATCCCTTGGCATACGCACAGAAGGCCAGTTTACCAAATGATATTTCCTAACCCCTGATCTTCTTGCCAAAGTAATCGAGCCCTAAAAAAATCCATGCTAAAATGAATGTCTACGTCTCAAGAGTGCATAAAAGCGTACCAATGAACTTCTTGACAAAAAAGGTATTTCAATCCACGAAATTGTGTCTACAGAAACATTCCAAAGTGAAGCATTTGAATCCAGTACCGTTAGATTCTCGGGAAATTGGGCACTACACAGCTGACTCGCCGCCGTTTGGAGCGATGCCCTGAAAGGAGAACCGTTCTTGCCAACTTTCGCAGAAACGCTTCTTTATTTATTCGGAAAAGGAAAATGCACTTTTCAGCTCCTAACCTGATAAGTTACAAACTGACAATAACATTTGGTTGAGAGAAATTAGTACTAATATTGAAGAACTTTTACAAAAGAGCTCTATATTAGGCTATAAGCAATCATCAAGCATCACAAATAAGCGAAATTAGAGAAATGACATGCAAAGGATCTTGATTGCTAAATGGCTTCACAATCACCATTTATTATGGAAACAACATTGCTATGGAATATTCTGTTAATGAGGACTGCCATCTTACTTTTTTCTTGAACATGTACAAGTGCAGCTTCCTCTCAGTTATTATATTGTGAATAAAATGTATTGGAGAAATGACATTGCAAAGGATCTGGATTGCTAAATGGCTTCACAATCACCATTTATTATGGAAACAACATTGCTATGGAATATTCTGTTAATGAGGACTGCCATCTTACTTTTTTCTTGAACATGTACAAGTGCAACTTCCTCTCAGTTATTATATTGTGAATAAAATGTTTACTTGCAACAACATTCCAACTTGGTTTCATGTTACAGAAACAACACCCAGGTGCACACCATTGAGCTCAACAAAAAAATTCTTTTGTTCAACAAAAGTATAAGTATGTGTGCACAAGACCATGAACACAAAATACACATGATCTGTAAACTAAGCAAATAAGCAGTTGTAGCTAGAAAAAAACTACAAAAGTTCTTAAAATGATGAGGACCTCAGTTGAATCCTCATGGTATAACAAAGCGGCAAATAGGCAAAAACTTCAACACATAGTCTGAAAATATTCTTTAAACTGTTAGCAGTAGCCCTTCAACATGCTAAAACTATTGATTGTGATAATCACTAATCTATATTCACAAAGCAAGCATTTCTGTAAAGGTTTGGATTTTCTTTTGTAAAGTAGTACCATAACTGGACGTAACACTGGCCTCATTTTGTAAATGGGAAATAATTTACTGCTTCCTGCACCTGTGTACAGATAAATGTAGGATTCCTGCAGGGAAGAAATAAAAGCCACAATTAGCGCACATAGTAGAAACAATGATAATGAATGATGGTAAGAATGATCTTGCAGATGATACTAAAGTGCCCGTGCGTTGCAACGGAGTACCAAATAAAGGTGATACATATTATCAAACATGATCTCAAACTGAACATTGAACATCAATTTTATCTTATGTAACATGAGAAGTCATAAACGTAAAAGGACGAACATGTAAAAGCACCTGCAGATAAGATGACAAAATAATATACTGGATTATGTAAATGTCATCACTCCTGTAAAGTCTACAACTGATATATTTTATCATTTCATATTGTATACATATTTTTCCCTTTGCAAAGCTACAACCAAAAATATCTCAACAAGCATTAAAAAGTGGAATTTATCATTGAAAAAATATCAAAAATTGTGACTACATTGTGGTTTACCAATAGTACTTATAGCTCGCTTACAAATCAATTCAAGTACCTCATGCCTGCAAAGATTAATGAACAAAAGATGAATCATGACCTGTGACCTTAGCAAGAGGTTTTGATTGATCAAGATACTATAAACCTATTTTCTCTTAACATCTAGATGAGTGTTCTGAAAAAAAAATCTAGAGGAGTGACTCAAAGCACCTAATTGGTCTTAAAAGCAAAATAACATAAATTCTGCACAAGCTGTCTCATGCCGATGAAAACAAAGCAGAATACAGCCATAAATCTCTCTCAACATCATGCAAATTTACATGGCTAAAGAATGAAAACTTGATAGAATCTTGGTCTCCACAATTCTACTATGGTATAGATTTTCTGTATACCTAGCTTTGCAGAATGCATTAATTCAAAAATGCAATTTGAATCTCTTACAAAACTAATAACTTGTAATAAAATCCACCATATCAGGAAGTACACACAATCCTGCATATATTGGACAAGTAAATTTGATAGCACCAGTATTGACTATTTTGTAGGATATGTGATTCTATTTGCAAAGTTGTACTTTAACAAAAAAAATGTTAAAAATAAGGTAGCTAATGCTGGTGGCTATTCTTATCAGCAACTAATCTTAGGAAAAACCTGAGATATTAGGACAAGTTTGCAGGTCCTTGGTGGGCCTCCACGAATATATCCAACATAGAATTGTTTACACAGCATAGCAATCAAGCAATAGAGGATATAATTAGAAAATGTCACAAAACCAATTGGCTGGACACATGAGATAAATATGCAATCTCAAAGCCAAACAAGCCAAAGGGAAAGTCACCGATGCTGGACAAAAAAAGCACCAGAAGAAATATATTACTCATAGTGGGATCTAGATAATTACCGCCGTGTGCATTGAGAAACCAATAATCAACATTCTGCATATGAGCTCCTAGCCAGGAATGTGCATCCCATAAACAAGGGAGAGGTAGACCTCAATAATGTAAATATACGGCAATGCTCGCAAAGACTCAGAACTCGCATTTAATATGCGCAAATACACAATCATCCATAGCCCACAAGACATCAAAATCACATATCATTCCAAGAAAAAGAAAAGGACGAGGTGGTTTCCAAGTTAAGTTGTTGAATTTACCTTCCGAAGCATTTCTTCTGTGGTTGGCAGGTCCTCTCACTGCAGGCTGATGAAGTAGGACTGGAGCTCCTTGGCAGCCTCCAATGAATCCCTCACGTGCCTCTCAACATCAATAGCTCGACATGGAACCGACAACAAAAAAACGCAGTCATCATCTCAAATTTGGCACCAGTAACATAAAAAGTTAAACTATAGAGATTCAATTTGCAGTAATCTTAGCACTTTAAACTGGTCATGCACATGCAAGGCTCGATCCTCCGCAAGAATGAACAATGAGCACCACCCCTATCTTGTAGGCGAAACAACGAACACCTCACACGTGAGGCGCCGACGACAAACCAAACACCATGAATCTTGGCCAATGACAAGACCGTGCAAAGCGGAGGTTGGCAGAGGTATCAACATATCAATATCAAAAAATTATTGAAATTAAACATTTATACTAAACTAATTCAATCATTGTGAATCATGTAAAACTTATAATGGTGTAAATAGAGCTAAGGTACATCCCGTTACAAAGATGTGCTAGTTGTAAAATGCCAATGCAAACAAACCTCATTGCTAGATGCCACTACAAACATTTGATCGGTTGCAATATGCCACTACCAAGTTAAGAAAATTTTGTAATGTTAAATACCATCACATATTTTCATTGTAACAAATATCCTTTTCAAAATTTTATTGCCCTGATTAACCTCAACAATTTTCTATATTCCATCACTTCAACCCCCACTGTTAACATCTTGTTGCCAGCAACCAGACCATCCATTGAAACAAGAGATCAACAATAATCAACTAAATTCTAAACATGGTCATGTCAGAAATCTAACAAACAAATCAACCAGATCATAGCTTGACTGATCATTGAAAACAGAAGTCATGAATCCAAAAGTTTACATGCTGTGTGGTAAAAAGCTAACACATAAATAAAAGTTTACATGTTCTCCCATTGAAAGCAGAACATTCTGTTGGTCTCTCTAGATTCAGTATGTGTATAGGAATCCAAAATGGTGTACTTAAATTAGAGCTGAAAATATACATTATTTGGCAGCAAATAAGCAATTATGCAAAATAGTTTAATAACTCATGAATCC